>OX291545.1:20641152-21891152 GCA_946406115.1 Apoda limacodes
TTTCGTCCCCCCGATCGACCCGGTCGCGGCCGTACAACTATTGTTAGGCGGCCTCGGCACGTACTAACGTCCCCAGATGACGATCTCGCTGTCCGGATAGCGAGGTTAGTCTCTACGACCTCCCCGAATAGGGCCTCCCTCCAAACACGACGCCGACGTCCCCGGGTTCGTCGGCGCCCACAAGGATACATTAGGTATCAAAGAGTGCCGGGGCGCTTCTCGCCCCCACTCAATCGCAATCGTACCCGCGTAACGGGGAACTCCCCTCCTGGCGGTGACTCACCTTCGGGTTCGAGACTCACGCCGGTCGAAGAGACGCCCCCGAGAGCGACAACCCAATCCGAGGCTTCCCCCGCGGGGAGCCCTTGAGCGTTGGGCGCTATATGGGCTGAGGCTCCTTCAGAGTCTCGCCCCAAAAGTCCGGTAAAGCAGTAATGGCTGCAACAGCCAACTGCATAGTCAGCTCAGAAAAAAAAAAAAAAAATCGGGTCATCCAGACTACCTGTATGAGAAACTTAAGTGGCGAGCTGTTTCCAACAAATACAGAGCGATTCGATCAATAAGTGCACACCTCAGTATGCCTCACCGCTTTCCGTGGTAGCTTTAGATATGCCCCTACCAAATGTTGTAATAACTCTGCCACCCCCGCTTAGAAACACTTGTTTATTATTTGGTGTTTTTAAGGATATAAAACAATGTTAATCAGTTACCAAAAGGATATACCTGCTGGCTGCAGAGTTATTACAACATACCTATAGTCCCTAGCGTATTTGAAATAAATTTTAACCATAACATAAGGCAATATTAATTAAATATTTTATATAATATAATATTAATTATATATAACATGTAAATAAATTAAAATAAAAAAAAATTAGTTATTTAAATTAGTAATAAGATAAATTAAAGATAAAGCAATCGCGACAGAGTAAGAAACGCTCTCGTTAGAATCGAGTCGCCTACTAAAACTTCACCAACGTGAGAAACGCCATCCGAGCCCGGGAAGAGTCGAAGGATGCGACCACGCCTCCAAAGAAGAGGTGGCATATTCATATCTTTGACCATCACAAGATCCACTTTTGGGGGCTTAGTCTTATCCGACCAACGCATTCGCTACTGCAAGAGGTGAAGGTACTGAAGAGAAATTTTTTTTCAAAAGCTCTGAGTAGTCTGAGAGTTGTTGCAGTAGGTCAAACCGTGCCACGCGGTTGAGTGGAGTATCTAATAAGGATTTCAATGGCTCATCCACTAAAAAATGACCAGAAGTCAACACTTCCAAATCATTCGGGTCCGAAGAAATCGGACAGAGGGGCCTCAAGTTGAGCACCGCCTCAATTTTACAGAAGACTGTAAAAAGCTCTAGCTCTTAAAGGTACTGCTACCTTCACAACCGCTTCGAAAATTCTCCCTAAAGAAGGATATGCAATGAATTGAAAATCCACTTAATTCCCTTACGGAAAAGGTTATGTCCTATGCCCTGCTGATTTGCAACAAGGAACTGGTGGACTTCTCGTAAATACAATGCAATCCACGGCGGCTAACAAAGCAAGAAATACATGCAATGAAAACCTCAGTGGAAAGAGAGGGGACTACCTCAGGGTGAACAGCCTTCGTAACAAGACGTACAAATAAGCACAAGTATGACGTGACCACCTTGGCGTTGCGCAATGTAGTCCCCTCTCTATCCACTGAGGTCTTAATGTGAAAGGGACCTGCAAAATCAGTTCTGACATTAGAAAAGACGCGAGCGAGGTTTACTCGATTGGGCGGCAAATTTCCAATTTGTGGCTGAGTCTATGTTGCCTTGAGCACTTAAAGAGCGCACTCCTAATAACCCTTCGAGCCGAGACAACCCAAAACTCTCATTGGAGTATGGAAAGGAAACTGCAGAGTCCCGCATGAGAGTTTCTCAAATAGCGGCCCTGAATCACTAGCAAGGTCAAGTGGCTATATTCTTAAGCAAAAGTAGCGGATGCCGAGCTTCGTGAAGCAAGTTTGCATGTTGTTATCGGCCACCTACACGAACAAATGGGTTAAGTCTGACCAAAGGTCCTTTGATCTTGGAGAGCAGCTTGAAGAAAGTCCCATAATGCTCTCGTTGTATATTGCGCACTAAAATATGGAGCGCTTGTTCACGCTCTGACGGCGATAAGACCAGTTCAGAATTCCGAATCGGAGGTCGACGGGCATTGTTGACAAATTGGTAAATTTAGCCAATCACTCCGACCAACTTTTCAAGAGAGCTGAACCTAGTCAACAATGAATGTGAACAAAGTGGAGGGTCAATCTTTGCCACCAGGATGCGTAAACCTGAAAGAAGATCCACTAACTTCAGACTAGCAGAAGGCCACCCTAACTCTGGTCCAAAAAGCCATTCCGATCCCCACTAAAGTGGATGATCGACCAAAACAGAAGCTACACAGCCACGGAAGCAGAGTCGGTCTTTGCGGTGACCAGATTGAGAAGGACCGCACCATCGGACTGGACGGAACGGAAATAAATCACAATAGCATGGCCAGCCTCAGAAGTGTCACAGAAGCCGTGGACAGTGACACTGGATGGACCCGGGGGTAAAAATCACCTAGGAATACGCACATGATGGAGATCCTGAATGGACGAGACATAACGCATCCAAAATGCAGATAAATCGCCAGTAAAAGGGGTGTCCCAAGAGATTCCCCCCAGCCACAGCTTTTGTAAATGAAACTTGGCCAAAAAAACAAAAGGTGCAAGCCAACTGCAAAGCTACGGTAAAACACAGTGCTTAGTCCAGATCTTGGGAGCTGAGAGATCTTCCACCTTGAAGGAGAAACAATCCGCAATCGGTTGTTATTGTACTTCAAAAATTGCAACTGAAATAAAATGACAAGCTGTCACGTAATGAAACACGGATTACAGTGTGAAACTGGAAGAATTTTATGAAAGAAGGATATTTATAAATTTTGCGGGTACCAGTTAAGCCTTTACAAAAATAACATTATACTACCATGAATATTCCATGTCATTGTCACGTGTACCTACGAAGTAAGCTGCGCCATTTTTTTTTTTGTTTAAAGTGTTCCAAAACTTCCTATACATTGATTTGAAAGATGTAAAATCCTTTTTTCGCGCACCATATACAGCGAGGAAACAATAAGTGTAGATCTCAATCGATTATTTTTGAACCATACATGATATCGAAATACTGATTATTGATCCTGAAAGTGCTTTACGAGCTCTATCCAATGGTATCAATAATTGTTTATAAAATAAACTGCATCTATCCGAAAATTTCATGTTTTAAGCTTCCATACATATAGTATGGCAACGTGGCAGTCATCGCATGATACTGATGACACTTTTAGGATAAATAATCAGTATTTCGATATCGTGTATGTTTAAGAAATAATCAAGTGAGATCACTTAGCGCTTCCACCCTGTATATCGTATACGTAATTATATACACTTATAAGCTTTCTCATTTACAAAAGTCAATAAGGACGAAGTCGCGGGAAAATGCTAGTATACTTATAAACGTCCGCAACCGACGTCAACATAGACAACAGCTGGCCGAAGTCTTTGTATTATTTATTGTACTATGGTTACATACATACCATTTTAAGTTTTATTTTTCTGTGTGACTACTACATTTTGGCTGATGCAGTCATTACTGCTCCACCGGGCTTTAGGGGCGAGACTCTGAAGGAGTCTGTACCCATATAGCGCCCAACGCTCAAGGGCATCCCGCGAGGGGAGCCTCGGTTTGGGTTGTCGCTCTTGGGGTCGTCCCTTTGACCATAATTTTAAGTCTCAACATCAAATTAAAGGGCATCTATATTTGCTAAAGTTCCTGTTAATAAATGACTGCAATTACATACTCGTTTCAACTACATAATTGCTAGGCATGCGTGGGTGGTTGTTTCTCAGTGTCACTTAAACATGAGCCTATATTATTTTAATTCCGTGTGTTGTATTTGCTTGTGCTGAAAGTCGATCAAATAATTAGAATTTGTTGTTATCTAGTACATTGACTCTAAGTTGCAGCAAAAAGTCAGAAAAAAAGGAAAAACGTTAAGTTAAAAAAAAACTAAGTTTCAAGGTGTCATTATGGTAGAAATTACTTAAGAAGTATCCTTAGGGTGTGAGTTTGTTCCTAAGAAGTAAGTTTGAATCTACCCAGTCAATGTTACCTAAATCTAAAAATGTACAATGATTGGATGAGCGACGTTGATCATTACGCACGAGGTAGGAAAGAGCAGGACGTACCAGAGCCAAGTATGTAATGAAATGAATAAAGCTCACGCGTTTCATACGGTATTTTGCAACACATATGTTTAAAAATAAAACAACAACTTCACGCATTATGTTTGTAATAGCTTGCTAATTTCTTACTGCGCACACCGCGCCTGTGAAAGTTAACATACCTACACTACTATTAAAGTAAACACACCGGCCAGCGTAACCGCCAATAACCTACATATATTTTGCCTAAATTTAAAAACTAACGTTATGCACTAGTGTGATTATGTGAAGTAAAAAAACCGGCTAAGTGCGAGTTGGACCCGCGCAACGAGGGTTCCGTTCCTACCACCATTTACGTAATTTACAAACACAAAAAAAAGTGTGCCTCTAAGCGGTCACCCATCCAAGTACTGTTTAAACCCTACGTTGCTTAACTTTGCATATCGTTTTCTAGAAACACATGTGTTACTGTTTCTCTTAATAATAAGCTAGATGGCGCTGTACCAATAATTTGAAATAATAATTGCTTGGGCCCGTCTCACACTTGACCGGTTTGTATTATTTCTTGTTATACTTTAGAGTTTACACTATTTTTCACTGCAAGTTTGAAGTTTGTATGTCTTTCTGTTTTTAGGATAGAGCAAAAACAACAAAACGTGTGATTTTTGTATGAGCACCCTTAAATTTTAACTTTTTTAACTTTTTATTATTTGTTAGATAATCCCCTATTCTGTAAAAAAATCAGGCTTCTACCTATTTCGGTCTTAAAGATAGAGCCTTTTAATGGTTGGATAGACGGGCACACGGACAGACAGCGTAGTCTTAGTAATAGGGCTCCGTTGGCACCCGTTGGGTACGGAACCCTGAAAATCACGGGTTTTATAAGCTCCATTATGAACCTAACGGGGGAACAATAAGAGCCACTTTACGAGCAAGTTTGCTTAAAAAACTATGGATTGGAAGAGAGTATAGGACTGCCTGACACTACCAGGAGGACCGACGACCAGGGAGCCAATTCTCATTCGATCGAATTGATCACGAATTCGAAATAAAGTACGAATTAAATTTTTCTCGAACGAAAATGTAGTTAAGCAATTCTGGTAATGTCGAAACCGATATTTCTCGAACGCAAGCCGCTCGAACTGCTTCGAGTGGTCGGGACCGTTCGAGACTACATCTCGCATTCGAATCATGAAAAATTTAGTTCAAAATGATTGGGTTCTAAACATTAATTCTACTCTTAGCGTAAACTACATGCTTTAAAATCTAAAATAAATGCCTAAAATGTAGGTCAGAGTAATTAAAAGGGCGGAAAAAAAAATATTTTACCAAATATGATATTTTTTTTACCTTTGTTCCTTTCATCATACATTATTTGTCTTTTCTCAATTGACTGATTGGCCGATGTTCGCAATTATCAAAGTCGCCCATGACAATAATAATATTCTTCTACTTCTATTGAATTCCATCACAACAAACACTAGGTTACATCACATACACTGATAAAAATGTATGAAGTCCGGCGCCGTCATCTTTAGTGCTGCGTAGTATTTTGATAATACTAGGTGGTAATTTCATGTAAAGGAAATTTTATAAAGAAAAATAACTTAAAATTCCCAACCAAATAAACAAATAAAACACTTAACAAAAACAGAGTTTTTTTTATTTATGGACATAAATAAAACTACGTTCCGTTTAAAGATCATAGCAATTTCTTGAAATAGGGATTTAGTTTACAAACATAGTTATACTTATTATTTCCTTTATAATAATGATAAAACACAAGTAAAATGTTGCTTCAAACATTTTGTAGTCACTGAAACCTTTTTTTATATATCAAAAGAGGCATATTAGAGTAGACGTTTTTTAAAACGCTCTAAAACTGTGCAATGCAACTTACCTCGTAGCGTAACCGGTTCACAATGGCAACATTTCACCGCTTCGAACGACATTTTGTTCGAAGGCTGTTTCGATTCATATTGAGAATACAGCAAACGTGAAAATGATGTTAACGATCGAAATTTTACAGTCGAGATGGTGTCTCTATACGAGATTATCTCGGATGAAGTGAGAATTAGGTCCCTGGGGTACGAAATGCCACGCGTTACATTTGTAAAAGCAATGCTTGCTTAGTCCACGCAAGTTCTTCTCAAAAAACAATGTTTACTTGTACTGTGACAGATAGAAATTGCGCAGACTTTATAACTTTTAAAACTAAATACATGGCATTATGGGCCCTGGATCCGGAGAAAACCAGCTACGTCCAACAATGGACGTCTTCTGTCTGAGTCTACGAAGATATAGCGATAAAGTCAAGTTAGAATGATCAGTAGGTATCTATGTAATAAAAAACACAATACACTCGACATTCAATTATTTGTACAAAAAAAAGCACCGACAACACATCTCGCACATCTCGGCCCGATTCGGACTCTGATTAAAATTTTGTGTTGTATAATTTCCAATATATCGTGATTTACAATATATTGTGTATAATACGTACGATTTGCTCTATTATAAATCACTTTGGCTTTGATTGAATGATGACATTTTCCTTTGAGGTACGACATCTGTAATGAAAAAGAATGATTTTTTATTGATGTATGTGTGTACGAGTATATCATCAAAGTCATTATCCACCGAGGGGGTTAACAGCAGCTGGACACACAGGTACATCGTAATGTAGAGGACAGTCTATTCCCACCATCCACTTTGGTCCTGCGATGCCTAGTCGATCTATAGACTTAAACGGTGACTGCGATTAACAAGCCATGAGTAAATCAATTAAACATATCTCGAACACGAAATTATATCTATCAGCACGAGAACCAGGCCCCAGTTAATAATAATAAGTGGTAAAATGTGAGACTAGGGATATAATAATATACCTACTTTGCCAGTTCTTGACGAACATGACTTATTTTCTCAAAAAAATACTAAGAAATGCCGTCTTATAGCTA
Organism: Apoda limacodes; assembly: GCA_946406115.1. Taxonomy (NCBI): domain Eukaryota; kingdom Metazoa; phylum Arthropoda; class Insecta; order Lepidoptera; family Limacodidae; genus Apoda; species Apoda limacodes. The sequence continues at coordinate 20,648,334 of OX291545.1, forward strand.
AGAGGTAGGTAGTAGGTTTAGTCGGATGTTAACAACCATATTTATTTTCAAGGTATTTGCAAATTTTGGGCATTTGACTTCAGGAACACAGCTCAGGTACTTATTTTTACTGATTTAATCTTAAGTTGCCTGGTGGGCGTTTCAAAAGGTATTGTAATATATATATATATGTTAAGAGCCATATTGTATTATTCAATATTGTAGGTAAACTTTTTAACATACCTGTTTCGCAGTCTTTGTCTGATTTCTTAAGTAATATTTCTCCAAAATAATTAGTAAGTATATATCCAATGGGCGTAGTGATTAGTATAGCTTGTACTATAAGTCTCATCAATTGTTCAGCGTATTCCATTTCGGTTTGTGTCTCAAGGTTTCTTTCAGTACGCATTAGTAGGGTATCGAGAGCTAAAGGGCACAGGACTGCCTGAAAATAAAACAACAATAAATCATTATTGCCCTACTACAGATGTTAAAGTTGAGCTAAGGTTTTCTGCTGACCGTATTAACTAAGGTCAGCATAAAAACACTTGGAAAAGGTTTTGTTTGTTTATTGAAACAATGTATAGTATAATAATAACCGAACGAAAGTTTGGAAATTTGGATACTTTGGATTGGAATGAAATGGATTATTTCGGGTATTCGTATAATATACTGAAGTTATCAGTTTTACCCTTTCGCAACATAAATCACATCTGTCACGCCCCTAAATTTATTAATGCTACGCAAGCATTTATTTAACTAACTAATTAACTTTCACTAGTCTATGCGACGGAAGACACGGACATACTTTATGAGATGTATGCAATAATACCTCGACAATAGATTTTGGCATCCAAGTGCAACAGATAAAAATTTTCTCTTTCAGAGACATCTTCCAACAAACAATACACGTGACAGCCAATCTTACTGCTAGGCACACAGCAAGGAGTCCAAATCCAAGCAGCATCGTCTCAGACATAGAACTTTCCAACTACAAAAACAAAAATAAATATATTTTTTTATTTATTCAATCTTTCTGCAGAGAAATGTGTACAATGGTGAGCTTATTGCCATAAGGCATTCTCTCCTAGCCAACCATAATTAAAGCTGATAAAAGTTCCGTACCAAAAACAAATTAAGTATTTCACTTAGGTATAGGTGTCAATCTGTTTCGGTGGATTGTCTAAACTATATTGTGCTATTACTTGACATCGTAAATCTTTAAGTTGCATATTAAAAAAAATTGGAAAATCCAAAAGTGCACGCCTCATAGCGGTCATTCACATTTTAAAAAAATATATAGATATACAGTATACAGTGGTATATTAGTTTTTTATAAATTATAATTAAACGACAGTACTTTGAACGCTAATATTAACTAGGAATCAGCACAGTGTAATACTTTATATATTAAAAACAAAAGTATTCCGGTAAGATGAATTTTTCGACCAATTTCTCTGCCACATACATGGTCACATAAACACAGACTCACGGACGTCCAAGAATGATTAGTTTTAATGTTATTATTTATTATATTAAACAAATTAATTGTTTATAAAATGTACCATATGTGCTAGACAGATTATTTAACTTCATATTAGTGCACTCATATAATCCTGTAAGTGACGTCATTTAAGTTTCGAAAGACTGCGTTTTTTGACATGTCGAGAGTAGAGCACTACCTCACCGCTCCGCTTATGAGGCGTGCAAAACTATACCAAATTTATGAATACAAGAAGAATGAAAATGCTGTGAACAATAACTGGCTTAAAACTTAAGGCGCCTGTTTAAATATTGCAATGCAAACTTGTACATCAATAATACCAGTCTAAGATAATAACGTATAAGTCGCAGGCATCTAGTTAAATTAGCCGGCTAATTAGACGCCTAGGCCGTTCATTAAACGCCGGCATCCAATTAAATGGCTGAAGAACAACTAGCCAAGTCATTGAGTGTATCGTTTAACCATATGCCTGAATGTCGTGTAGTCATTTAGTTCAATTGGATATTGATGAATTTGTGATGTTTGAAAATCTGAACTTAACCTAAGAACTTAAAAACTTAGTAGGTACTTACTTATTAACGCAACTCAAACTATCGTGGCATTTAGCTTTGTTAAGTATGGAAAAGAAATTATCATATAACTGAACAGATTATTATATGGAACTTGGCTGGAACGCTCCACTCACTTCGCTCGCTCCGCATCTATGTTTACAAAAGAGAAACTGAATCTTACCCAACATACATAACTTATTCAGTGCGATTTCTGTTCCTTCCTTTACATACTGAACAATCTGCCTAGGCACCCAATTAACTGGCTAATTTAACCAGATGGCTGTGACATGTATATTAAAATGGAATTGTTACATATTAAAACATTAACTACCAAATTTCTCAATGACTCTTCTCATAAGAGAAAAGTCATTTCTTACTAGTAGTAACGTTAGTGCATACATATATTTTAGATCTTTTTAGTATATACGATGAATCGAGAGTTTTGCCTGAATAAAAACATTTTAAGTTGAGTTTAATATTACGCAATCGTTTCCGAAAATGGGTGTCTATTACAGCCAGTTTCCTTTCCTTCTACATCATTGAACGGTAAATTTCATTACATTAATTCATGCTTGGCCAAGTAGTTTTGCCGATGGAGCACAGTATCAAAATTACGAATGTAATAATTTTAAAGACAACGATAATTGCTATCAATTAGAATTATAGATAATAAACAAACCATTATTTTTTTAAAAGTAGTTCGATAAGTCTTTTTTATGAGACCTCTTTAATGGCTTTGTGGAACGTATCCATTCCGATTTAGGGCTCAAAAAACGTATGCATCTAATCACGTGTTCATTATGGGATAAAGTATCGTTATTTTCGTTTATTTTGTCAGGCATTGGTAAGAAAATGGTTGCTCCTTTTTTCAGCAAAGCAGGACATTACACACTTAGACCAAAAGGCTATACTGTAGCTTAGTACGTAGACACTTGCTTGAGCCTTACTAAACGTTCACAAGAAACATCCTTGAAGCAATGTAGTCCTGCACCACGATAACGCGTCTGCACATTTCGCTAAGGCATAGAACTGATGACGTATCCGCCATACAACCTATACCTAGCTTGAAAATAATCACTGTGTGACACGATTTTTCTAACATAAATAAGATTACGTGATTTGAATTCCTTATTCCATTGTTGAAAACATTGTCAATTGATATGGTTGTCTAACACGTCACGTTTCTAAGTTATAGTGTCAATACTATTTACGTGTACCCTCGTAAAAAACAAAAGATCAAACGTTGTTAATTGCAGATTTCTTTTAATACTGAAGTCTGTACGACTATAAATTAAAAGTTTTAGTGGTCTTAAGATAATTCTAACAGTTTATTTGGGTAATCATAACATTTTTTTCGAAAGTCATGAAGAAAAGTAACCACCGCAAGTGTTTAAATCATTTGTTTGTAATGAAAGAGGATTCTACTCTTCACAAGAGGCAAAGTTAATATTTCATCATTTTCTTTTGGAATATTTGGCTCATTTTTTATATTGACCACTTAAACCTCAGCTATTTTGATTCATTGTCACTTGTCAATATATATAACATTTTTTTTGTGTAAAATTAATAATTTAAATAAAAAATATGATATACAATTTTGATACTGTCTTTATTTATTTATAGTACATCAATTTATCATAACTTTAAAATGATACGTGTTACAAAAAATCTATTTAAGTTTTTCTGTTCAGCAGGTTTATTTTGATAAAAAATAGCCGTTTCATTAAATGTTAGAGCACAAAAAAAAAAATTTGTCACACAGTGTAATGTTTCTTCATCCCAAAATGAACACGTGCTTAGAGGCACACGAATACGTTCCACAAAGCTATTGAAGAGGTCTCATAAGAAAGACTGATCCAAGTGAGTTTTACAATGGTTCCAGCAAATGCAAAAATGTATAAATTGTAATATCTAATCTTATTCTTTAGAATCCAGGATCTTTCAGTATGACCTAAGTACCCTACTAGTGTGTGAATGAGAAATATTGAGTATTATGTGTCCGGCAGTTACACCTGCGTGATTTCATGTCCTAAGTTGTGCAGTAATTTTAAAATATTATTGGAACTTTCAATTAATTAATACAAACCACAAAGAAAGTTCCAGTGTAAGCAAAAAGTACTGGCTCCAAAGTCGACCACATCACACGATAGGCGGTTGACGCTGGGTTGCTGTTGAGCTTCCAACCGTCTCGCGCCCAAAATGAAGCGGCGGTGGCATTGCACGCTAACACTGCTACTCCTCCTAAAGTCATGATATGTCATAATGTATTTATGTATTATCACATTGTATTTTCCGTGCCAAATAGACATTTTTTTATTTGTCTATCCAGCTTGCACGGGCATAGGCTTCTTTAGAATCATGAAATATGAATATGTATGTTTTTATAATGGCGACACGCGACAGTGGCTATTATTTCAGAGACTGATATCCTAAACATAGCTTCTTATGTTAAGATTTAAATTTAGCGAATCATCTATAAAAAACTGTGAATTGTAAAAAAAACCCCACAGAATCTTTGCAACCAACCGAAGAATTTGAATTTTTTGTTTTATAATTTTTAATTCTTTTTTATTTTTTATTTTTAACGCCATTCGTGAAATTACTGTAAACTGATTTTCATACATCTTATTTATAAACAGTAGGTAAACTGCTTGTTTTGTAAGGAACAGTATAGTTAAATATTAATGTATGTTTGATATACTAGGACTTGATAAGTTTCTAGTAGTTGTTTATCTGAAAATCACAAAAAAGCTTTTGCTGTTCATTTCTAAACCTTATAAAAGCAAACACTGTATCGGTATTCAACTTTTGAACTTTTTACTAACCCGTGCCACCCCATCCAATGTGCGATGTTAAGAAGTTAGCTAACAACCCGCCAACTAACACGAACAAAACTCTCAACTCCGTGACGTAATAGTCTTGCGAATGCGGCGTGAGCTTCGCGAGACTGCCCCAGCTGACGCCCAAGGCAACGCCCACGAACAAAGTCAGCCCGGCCTGGAATTCGAGATTAGTTTTGCAGTTTCTTATCTCCGAGTTAAAGGTGTGCACAAAACTTTTTTAATTGATCAAAGGCAGGTAAGAGAATATAGCTTTGTGCTTGAGTGCAAATAGAATTATTTATGTTTGTTGTAAAGTATAATTTGTATATATGAATAATTGCATATGAAATATGATGTTTTATTTCTCAAAAATAGGACATGATTTTACTTTTTAATCAACCATAGATAACTTCCGTTATGAATTCAAAATGGCGTTGTTGCAAAAACGGACACATTATCATCTTTGATGCATCTATGTTTTTTTAACCGACCGAGTTTCATCTAATCAGGATACTCACCACTATCAACACAACTATTAAAAATTACGGCTAAGGGTTGTGCTATAACATGAATTATTGAGTTTATAGTTTTTACAGAAAGTCCCCGAAGGTCTGTGGTGTTTTTTATTTCTAATGTTTTAAATGTATTTATGACATCCGTAGGACTAATGTTTTTAAATACAAAGGGAACTTTACATTCAGGAACTATTAAGGAAGGATTAGTTTTTATTAATTTTTCTGCTAAAATTGCACTTGAGTTAGGATGTTCAGTTGTTTTTAAAGGAATATTGCTAAAAAAAAATTCAAAGGCAACTGCTACCTTAGAATTTGTTTTTAAACTAGTTTTATCTACAATCAACTCAAAGTCCTGACAAGAATTCCTAGCTTTACCAGTTTCATTATTTATTATGTTCCATGTCGTTTTTATTTTATTTGTTGAATTTTTTACTTTATGTCTGAGGTGAATTGATTTTGCAACAAGACAGACTTTTTTAAAGGTTTTTGAGGCTCTCAATTCGGATTTTAATATATATTTTTTTATATAGTATACTTCCGAGGTGGTCCCAAATTAATATAGTAAATTTAAAATTTTAACCGTTGGTCAAAAAAATAATTGGTGTTAATTTGGAACTCGTGGAACCCCTTTTTATGTTGAATGTATAAAATTTTAATAGAAGTTTATTATTAATTATTTCTGAAAGTTGTCTCCGATCTCCTTTTCTTCTGTCGCGATTAGGACGGAACAACATTAGTAAAAGTTGAATGTGTACGCACGCAACAGATTTTTAACCTATTTTACACCATTAACTCATTCCCAACGCCTACACAAAATATTCCCTGTTTCAGGTTCTGATTAGGCAAGGGTAGTTTTTCTTCATAGTCCCGATAAATTAGCTTTTCTAAAAAATCTCAGGAATTCCCAACTTTTTGTGCGGCTGTCACTTAGGCTATTATTACCTACCACATCTAACCTGTATAGCTTTTTTAAAAATTGATTAGTTATGAAGAAACTTACTTTTACATATCGGTAAATCTCCCCGGTATCACAGAATATAATGCTGTATATAAGGCCATACACCCCTACGCTGAGTGCCGTGTCGACCCCGCCGGCGGTGCACACGAGCTGCGGCCAGTTCTGTGTCCGCTTGGCATCTGAGCCGTGCTTAACAACTGATGGCATCACCACCGCACAAGATACCGACGCATAAATGGTGCCCAGGAGAAAACCTAAGAAAAGATAATTTTATTTTTAACGATTCAAACGTAATAAAATATGGTAATAACATTAGGATATGAACTTTTATCAATTCTATACTAATTAACTAAAGTGGCTGCTGAAGCAAACTGAAGTGGCAGTGGGCTGGCCACGTCTATCGAAGGACCGTCAGCCATTAGAGCAGACTTGTCCTAGAGTAGAGACCGCGAATCGAAAAGCAAAGTGTGGGATGAAGCTCGATGGACCGATGCCTTCAAGATATACTATTGGTTGTAGCTTGATGCGGAAGGTGGAGGACCACCTCTAGTACAGTGCGGTTTCCGAGGAACTTCCTCCTGCGCACGTTTAGGTTGAGGAATGACCTCCAAGTCCCTACCAAGTTTTTCTTAAAGGACTACAGAATTGGGTTCTTTAAGAAAGAAGTTATTAGATTTGTAATGGGTGCGCAACGCGCGAGTGACGCCCTTGGTGTTGCAAACGTCTACGGGCTACGGTGACCGTTTATCGTCAGACGGACTGTAAGCTTGTTTGCCACCTTGATGGTATTAAAAAAACAAGAAATGGAGATGGCTATGTCCAGCAGAGGACTAATGATAATTGTAGGGCAATTCTACATTAATTAAAGAAGTCATTATTCCACCAAGAAAAAGGTTTTGGATAATTGTGGTGTTGGGCCATTAAATTCGTGTAGACCATTGTTTGGAAAAATAAACATACTTATTTTATATATAAAAAAGAGGGTTCTTTGTTAAGAAACATATTTGGCAACGAAGGGTTCGGATATTGTTTAAGAGATACAACAAAATTAAAATAAGAGTCATGTAAAATCACATTATTTCAAAACAAATGTTACTCTGTAACAAAATTGGTCTTTAATAAGATATCTAGAGACGTAAGAGAATACGATTCAATTTAAGCATACGAATCACTTAATTATTTTTGACATTCACAAATAAAATGCCACGAAATTTTGAAGCCATGTTCTAGGAATAAATATCTAGGTCTTGGCGTGCCCAGTTTTCTAATAAATTGTATAGGTTAAAAGTTATATAGGATTCTAGTTATTTATATAAAAAAAATGAATTAAGTAAAACTTTTTAGGATTTATGAAAACACATAGATATTCGGCTTGAGGTGTACAAAATTTTACGTTTTTTTATCAGTTAATGTAAAAAATAAGTAAGTTATTGGTTTTTCTGAACGCAAAGCGCCGATATTCTCTTGAGGTCAATTCGAATCAGATTTTTCCTATACAAGCTTCGGTGCAATAAATATCCATAACTATAAACATAATATTGCCATTTATCATTGTTACACATCTAATCATAGAATACCAGTGAATTATAAAAGTTTTTGTTAATTTCATACGTTTAATTAATTTAATAAAAACTTATTTTATAAATAATTCAAGGGCATTTTAAGGGTATCTAAATATGCGTTTTGCGACTATGGTAAATAGCGCTTTATGATAGGCAAGCCATAGGTAATACACAAAAAACTTTTTACAAAAAAACAACCGCCTTCAAAACGATGCACTTAAAATGTACAAATAAATTACTTACTTATATCCAAAAACCTGATCTGAATTACAGTTTGAAGTTGATTTCATGCAAGTGACGTGTTAGGATCATAGAAACCAACTTCAAACTGTAATTCAGATCAAATATATTTGAAGCCGGTTGTTTTTTTTTAAAAAAGGTTTTTTTTTACTTTTAAGTGACGAATTGCTTTTTTCGAACACTAAAAACATCCATACTCATACATAACAAAATTTTATACAATCATCAACCATAAAAGGCGTTTCACCCGTTACAAATTAACACCAATTATTTTTTTGACCAAAAGTTTAAGTTACAAAATCACTTTACTCATATGGGACCATCTCGGAAGTATACCCTTTTAAATAAAAAAAGATACGTGACGGAGTTATGCCCGAACATACATAAAAAAAAAAACATCTGAATTGAGAACTTTCTCCTTTTTTGAAGTCGGTTAAAAATGTATGAAAAAAATATTTAATTACTACAGAAATCGCTTGTAAAAATTGCAGCGGTGCTTTAGTAGACGTAAAAAAATTACTTGTTTGTAAATAAATGCAAATTGTATTTTGTTACTGATTTACTATTATAAAATTTAAGTTTCACTTAAATGAACGCATTCTTCGCCTTCAGAAAAGCTAAATGTAGGAAGAAAAAGCCCGTGGTAGTATTTATGGTCTTAGCTCCCGCTTTGCCTGCACGTAATGACACTGTTTACGATTAAGTGTGATAAAATATAAAATTCTATCCTATCCTATCTCAAAAGTAAGAGTTATGACACATGAAATGACTACACATGAACAATGAATTAGCTTGTTTTTGTGAACCTTTTTTGATTTAGAGTTGTAGCTACTACAAAACACATTTGAAGTAGGCTAAATAATAAAATCATTTACTTTAACAAAAATAATATTCTAAATAAATTGTTTTAAATTAATATCATTGTATATATTTAATAAAATGGTTAATTTTAGTCGTTTATCTTGCAGTGTCAGTTGTAACTGGTAATTAACCTTCATTCCACTTTTCGCACTTTCTACCGTGGAAACTCCTTTGTACAAAATTAATTAACAATTTCTTAAGCAAACAAGATATAATTAAAGATGAACTTCAGGTAAACTGAAATTATTATTTTCAATTTGGTTACTATCAGAATGGTATCCCATTAATATGATAAATCCGAAAGTTTGTTTGTCTGTCTTTCTGTTTGTTTCTTCATAAGTTACTCATACAAGGACCGATTTAGTTGAAATTTGATATGGAGATAGTTTGAGTACCGGGAAACATGGGCGTAGCGAGGTCCAGGCAGGAGGGGGCAGCTGCCCTCCTAGGTGCCCATAACCTGAAGTAATTTGCTCAAAATGAGCATGTTCACTATATTAAAATGACATTTTCTATCACGTCTGCCCCCCCCTAGCCAAGCATGCCCCCCCAAATCCAAAAGCTGGCTACGCCCACGCCGGGAAAAGACATAAAAAGTTTTTGACCTGAGAAATTAAGAAGTTCCCACGGGTAACTATAACCGAGCTAACACGAAATATAGCTTGCTATAGCAAACTTCATTAGCATACTTAAGAAATTAATTAAGGAGTTCCACGCCGATAACAGAATTGAGGGGGAGTGGGGCCGCTGGCAAAATTTATTTTTTTACCAGCTATCCCATTGATATTGTAACTGCGAATTTAGGATGAAGTTACTATAAATCGGTACGGTAATCACGCTTCAACCAGTGGATGGATCGGGATGAAACTTGGCATAGGACATAGGCTATTTTTTAGGAAAATTCAGAAGTTCCCGCGGGAATAACTATAACCGAGCTTAAACAAATTATAGTTTGCCGTAAGAATCCCACACCGATAACCATATTTAGGGCAGGTAGAGCTGCGGGCAAAAGCTAGTTTTTAATAATTTTGTGTAGATTTATAACATAGATAATGAAAAGATACGCGAATTAAATATGATAAAAAACCAAATAAATAACATAACATTTTACATTTTACCAGACGTATGTTAGATCATAAATATTTGTTTCTGTTCCTAAACTTTTGTAATTGATTAATTTCGAGATTTTATATTTATAAAAAATAATAGTCTTGATGCTAAAACAGTGATTATAAAAAGAAAAAAGAAACGTCAAAGAAATTGTACCCCAATTACAAATACGGACGTAGAAAAAAATAACAAATTTACAAAAATGCTGAATTATTGACCATTGATCTTCCGTACCCTGAGTTACTGTCCAAAATTACACTTTTATTAACATTTGGCGGCATTTCTTTACATCGGCAGAATGAACATTTTTAAATTTTTGTCAGCGCAAGCAAATTGTAACATTCTACGTTTTTCTTGACTAGTTTGTTTCTATTTTCCGTATCTGTATATTGATTTTAATGAATTTGGACATGATCTAGGAATAAATGTTATTATAAATTTTCAACCAAAAGGCGAGATACCGAGAGATTTTTTTACAATAATATCCGGATTTCCGTACAAATGTTCTTTCGTGTTATCACCTAAGGCCTGATTCATCAAAATTCACAAAGTGAAATATTTCTTTTTTAATTTTTTAAATTAAAGGTCAATTTTAACGTATTTAACCGGATGTAACGAGGTAGTAGTAGTAAGTAGGCATCTTTAATAAGTGTTATGAGTATGCATAAGCATTGAACTCAGGGCCTAAGGTTTAAATTCCAAAGTTAAAAAAAATACAAAATTTCATTCAGCTGTTGTTGTCATGTTGCCCGAAAGAGTGAAGACCTTTATTTTCAATTCTGTTATGAGACGCTTATTATTTAAGGTTTTCCGGTGATGCTCGTTAAGTACCTCCATTCTGTTACACCTTGTTTGACTGCAAAAGTTACAGATTTGTCTGCAAGTGTTCAACTCTTATTTTTCTTTTTTCGAGGATGAATTAAGCAACATCTTTTGTAAGTGGAACCCTATGTTATAAAAGAAATCTTTGTTTAAAATGTTAAGTTTCTAACACCAGCGGCTTAGGCTGTGCTCTGATAAATTAGTCAGAAGATGTGTTTGTATGTGTATGTAAGTAAAAGAGAATTAAGAGATATCTAATGAGTAACGTTCTTAGAGAACAATTTATTTTTTGCTCAGAATTACATTAAGTGAGAACGAAACACAGATGGAGATTAATAAATCTTCTTTTTCTGCCGCTACATCGCAAGAAAATTAATATCACTGAAGCTAGACTGAACTTCGCGGAAGTAACCACATATTTCAGCAACGCTGAAACATACATCGCTAATTCAATGAAAATTATTCAATTCGAAGAACATTTTCTCACATCTGTTCCTAAGAATTACGAGGAACTTCAGAATGAATTGTAATTTTAATTAGATAACGTTGCGTTGTTGCGGAACAAGGATAAAGTTCCGATGAACGTTTCCCTGATTTACAGCACGAACTGTGTGACATATGAGCACTCGGCGCCTAGAGTGTTGCTCGAGTGTTGCTCGAGTGAGCTTCATTTGGACTCTGCTCGCGTGCGCCTTAATAAGAGTTAATAGCACTCTCTGCAGAACAAATCATCTTGCGTTGGATATTAATGGAAGTGGTAATGGATTAAATTGCTCTTATTGGCCTGCCGGCTACGTCACTTACAGTGCCCTTGTGTTACTTATAAGCACTTTATTAACTGGTATAGTTGAGTCTGAGAAAAGCAACTATACATCCCGAGTTAGGCTAAAAAATATTTTTTTACAGCTGGCTTCGAAATGTGCTACCAGTTCTCTGTGTCTATGCCATAATCCAACAAAAGTTAAGAATAATTTAAACCCCTCGCCGTGGCAAGGCAAAGAAAACTTGTAGTTTAATTCTGCGGGGCGATTCAAGCCAGTAAAAATCATCTGGTTCCGAGATGACTGTGACATGAATTGACCGTTTTCTTAGGTTTTAATGAAAAAAATGTGTAGTATAATTTGATGGTTATGATGACCTACATTGATTAAATCGTTATTCTACACATTTTTTCATTAAAACTTAAAGTAAATGGACAATGCATGTAAATGGACACCAACCAGATGGTTTTTTACTGACTTGAATCGCCCCGTAGTATGTTTTGCTTTAGGTGCTTGTTTCTAACTTTTTCGTGAATTTTTGACGACAGACTTTTTTTTAATTTTACATTACTAGCAATTTTTTTGTTTATTTATTTTGAACACATTTTGAATACATTTGTTGTAAAATAAATGTACGCAAACTAAGATCTTGTTGAAACATATAACAAATAATTCTTACCCCAAATCCACGGAAACTCAAGTAGGTATCTGGTGCACACTGCTACCACCACCACTTCTGCTGTCCACGGCAACACACCTAAAGTTGCCACCTGACACCAGTTGCTCTTCATATATCCCACGTCCCAGCCCAATGAGGCTTTACCCAGAATCACAACTGGGTATATTTTTCTGAAATGTAACAGTTTGAGTTAATATTGGTAGGTGGGTATGGGTTTTCATATGTTGCTAAAACCAGTAGAAGTTAGAGAAGAGGTGGTCTAACTTTCAGCGTCTGAAACCTACCCTGTGTGCTCTACCCTCTGCCATTGGACCACTTAACTTAAGGATTTAATGACGTTATAATTATGATACTTTTTATGTAGGAACTTTATCTAGTTTTATTTAAATTTTATGATATGGTCATGTTAAAAAAAATTACTATAAATGTTTGGATGTCACCTTTATTTGACTTCTGGTGGCACTTTTTTTTAGACCGCATAAAGTATATCATTTATTTGGACCTCGGTTCAATGATAGTAGGTTAGGTCTGAAAGAACGTTATTAAAATATTGATAATATTTACATTTAAAAATAATACTTTTGTTTAATTTATTTTCATAATAATATTAACATATTTTTACAATACACGTTGATTGTTAAAAATAAATAAATAATTTCTGTTTATATAGCTCTGCTATTGAGCTACAGTGTACTATGTTTTATAAGTAGGTATTTTTTTGCATACTATGTAATAGTTATATTTAGTTAAGCAGTTTTATTTGTAAACTTTTATTTATAATCCAAATTCTTCTTCACCTATTGTACTACTTGAATGTTCAATTTGTAACGACCGCAACGTATATAAAGGGCGTAGATGATTAACTATTGACAACAAGTTGTTCGAGCCAAATAGCTCTTTCTCCGACTAATATTGATGGGCAAACAAGTAGTACCCCATTTTGTAAGGAACTTGGTCTCGTCAGAAACAATGTTAGTCTTATAAAAAGAATACCAAAGGGGGCGCTGGCTTTAGTGTCTCAGTCAATTGTGACCTAACTGTAAACGAAGAAGATCTACGACAAGGTATTTCATTGTTCGCTAATGGATCTTCAAGTGGTTTGGATGGGATATCACAACAGCACCTGAAAGACTTAACCGGAATTTGTGTTGGTCAATCTGGCAATTACCTTTTATCGCAACTTACAGCACTAGTTATCGTCATACTGTCTGGTAAGGTAACTACCGAATTCACAAATATCCTTTATGGGGCAAATCTTATTGCTTTGAATAAGAAAGATGATGGTATCCGACCTATAGCCATTGGCAGTCCTATACGGCGGCTTACATCAAAGCTTTGTTGACGAGCTTTTCGTAGTCGTATAACTGACATATTCAAACCTCGACAACTAGGTTTAAGAATTAAAAGGGGTTGTAAAGCGACAGTTCACGTAGCAAGGACTTTCCTCAGAACTTCTGAGTATGAAGTTTTCATTAAAATTGATGTAAAAAACGCATTCAACTCTGTCTTAAGAAACTCCTTTTAAAGTGAAATTAATAAAAATCTATCTAAAATTTATAACTATTTGTGGCAATGCTACGAAACACCTTTTTAATTACTTTACATAGATAATGAACTTTTTTCAAGTTTGGGTTGTCAAAAGACTTGGTCCTATAATTTTTGGTTTAGCGATTCATCCTATTATTTCAACATTAAATTCAAAATTCAATGTTTGGTACCTGGACGATGGTTTTATTGGGGGTAAGGCTTCCAATGTGTTACAGGACTTACAAACTATTATAGATCAATTTGCAGAGATTGGTCTGTCATTGAATTTTAGCAAATGCGAGTTATTTATTTAGGACTATTTTTGTGATAAGGAACGTGATATTTTGTCAACATTTCAGTCTCTTGCTCCTAATGTTTCTTTGATAAACAAAACATCAGTGACACCACTAGGATCGCCTATTTTTCAAGAAGCCATTCCTCAGATTTTATATGATAAAATGGAATTATTGAATGATAAGTCTGGGCATCTACTTAAAATTAATCCGCTTATGCTAATTTATATTACGACTCTGTCTTTTTACTCCGAAAATTATGTACTTAGTTCGCAGTAGTCCTGCAGAATATGAAGATTTCCTGACTTGATGTGCCATATTGCTGTTATTCTTAAAACCACTTAAGCAAAAATCTTTCGTTTATCTTTTGATAATGGTTCTTGGGTTTAAGTATCTCCCCCAATCAAGTTTGGTGAGCTTGGAACACGAACACATTTCGAGTGTAGCTCTCCCAGCTTTCCTGTATTTTTCTCATAGCGCGCTGCCTGTTATTAGTAAAATCTACTCCTAATCCTGCTTGGTCTGTACCTTGTCCTGGATCGAATTAATCAAAGTTCGAGGGATTTACCTACTATTAAGGCAGTCAATCCCAAATTAACTCAGTACGAGTTTGTGGCGCTTGCTGTAGAGTCAATGACTTGGTCATTTAAAAGATTTATTTTGGATTCCGGTGACTTAAAGGCAGGATGTTTACTTGCTTAACGACTTACTTTGGCTGTTCAAAGAGGCAACGCTGCCAGTGTATTGGGCACATTGCCACAAGGTGCCAGATTGGACGAAGTGTTCGTTTTATGAGATAAGTTTCCTTTTTATGTTGCTGTTAGTTTTACTTTATTGTTATTATTTTATAGGTAAATATTTTAAATTTTTAGTACAGGATCTTAGGATTTTTAAATTCTAATTTAATTATATATTTATTAATAATTTAGAAATAGTATTAGTTGAATAAATAAAATTGATGTATAACCATGTCATATCGCTAACGTTGCGCCTCAGGGTACTCTGGGGTGTTGGACCGTTTATGTCCTTTATACTCGTGGGAAAAAATGATTAAAATCCCGGATCATTAATACTAAAAAGTTAAAAATAAAAATAAAGATTTTTTTTTAAAAAAAACTTGCATTACATGTTAATAAAACGAACTAAAAAGTTAAAAAAATATAAATTCTGATAAAAAATATACCATTTTATAGGTACATTATAGCCCATTCTTTAAAATAAAAGCGCGTTATAACTTCTCGAAATATAGGTAGATCGTTATAGAGAAGGTTTAACTCGCTTTTAAAAAATGATATATTTTTTATCAGAATTAATTACGATAGAGCTATTTGAAAAAACATATTCTGTGAAAATTTTAGGCTTATACCTAGGTACTTCGGTCTAAAAACATTGTATGGTTGGACATACAGACAGACAGCTTAGGCTTAGCAATAGGGCCCCATTGGTACCTATTGGGCACGGAACCCTAATATTAACAGTTGGTGGTCAACGCATTAAATCACAAGGCAATATTCATTTACATTGCAACAACAGGGAACTAGTGACTATTCCGTTTAACTTTGACACGAAACATTAAAAATAAATGAAATAATAATTAGTTATTACGTTCAATTACAAGGATTCCCACTCAGAGTCTTACTAAGAGCCTTGTCAATAAATAACGTCGGTTCGCAGAAATTGTGTGGCGTGCTGCAGGAGCCACAATTATTGTTAATTGGTTGGTTGGATTGTTACGAACGGAACACTAGAGTTTTATGTTTTTTTCAATTCCTTGTCTCTTATCTACAGAATCTTAGATCTTCTGCAGATTCTGTTGCATGCCTCTCAGTTTTGTAATGATTATTTTACAGTGAAAATAAATAAAACTATGGAATGCTTTACCTCTCACTATTAGACATGCCCAAAGCTTACACTGCTTCTAAACACAGGTTAAGAATTACTTTTGGCCGCATTAATATTTATTATTTTACGAATAAGACATGTTATTTTGTTCAAGTTTATTTTGTGTATGACTATGTAGTAGGTATTATGTAAGTGTACATATGTGTATATTTTTCCCATAGTGTATTTAATATGTAGTAACGTGTATTATGTTTTGTTAATATTTATTGACATAATCATACACTTTTGTTTCTTAAGGCGCGGTATTTATACATATGTATGTATATAACTTTGTGTTCCTAGTTGCAGTTGTAAAATCGTATTGAACTAACTAGATACCCTTTACCCAAAGGTTGTTTGGAAGAAATCGCTTAGTAGCGATAAGACCGCCTAAATTGTAGATATGACTATTTAATTGTATGTACTACTTTTAAAATGTTGTGCAATAAATAATTAACTAAATTACGCTTAATTGGGCAGGACTATATTTAATTTTACATAGTGGTACGTACCATTGTTGTAATTTTGTTCTTAAAATTAAATATAATTGTATAAAACTATTTTTCTAAATACAAGCTTCTGCCCACGACATCGTTCGCGTGGACTTTTATAAAAATCCGGTTTTGACTATTCACGGTTTTACGGAATTCTCATACAAATTTTCATTCCCTGTTTCGCCGTCTAGGGAATAATTTTTCAAAAACGGTAAAACACGTCTTAATTTTTTACCAAATTTATTTTAAAATACCAAGTTTTGCTAAAACAATTATTTTTTAGCTTCAAAAGTGATGGATTTCCATACGAAATTTCAACCCCTGTGTCACCCCCTTAGTGGATGATTTTTGCAAAAAACCTGTTTAGTGCTCGCCTACATAATTACTGGAACCTTTGTGCAAAATTTCAAGTCTTTAGTCCCAGTAGTTTGGGCTGTGTGTTTGAATTCCGATACCTATAAGTCAGTCAGTGAGTCAGTTAAGTCTATTATATATATAAAGTAAAGGAAACATTTTTGTGCTTGATAGAAATTAACATGTTAAAAAAACATAATTAATTATCTGTGTTTTTTCAATACGTTTTGTTTTATTTTATCATTTGCGTTCCTTTTTTTTATAACTTGAAATGTTTCTGTACTAATAAGTTTTTGCTGTTGGTTTGTATACAAAATGCCATTGTAATAATGCTTAACTGTTAACGTTCATGTGATTTTTAACCGCATTAATATTTAATTACCAAAATAATATTAGGCACGATTTCAATTTCATAAAATACATTTTCCGGTCAAATGCATTTGATAGTTATTATATTCATACAACATTGTGTACGTACATAAGTACACGAAGGTTTCAATAACTTTGCGACCTTGTGGTAACAATAAATGACGTATGAATACATGTATTTCAATCTTTCGGGTTCTTCCGTAGAGTATTGAATAATTTCTTTCTAAAATCAGTAAAGAAATATCTAAACACACATTGTATGTAACCTTCAATAATGATTGCTATTTATCTTTGTTCTCGAATGTGGCTGTTTTATTATTGTGTACATAAATCTATATCTACTAATAAATAAAAAAAATTTTTGTCTGTTGGTTTGACTTTTTTTTTACGCAAATACTCGTACAGATTAAAAAAATTACGGATCATTAGATCGACGTAATTTTTTTGCATAAGAATTAATTATTTTTTTTCATGAATGAAACTGCAAGGAACATCTAGTTCTTTATTAGTTGTATATATATCGTCACGGTTTTTATCTCCAGAAAGGAGTAACTAGTGGCTTGACACAGAAATTCTGAAAAATTACATCAATGTTTTGTGTAAATTATTATTTTAATTATTAATTTGTCACCAATTTAACCATGTCACCACTAGTCTATGAATAAGTGAAAACCAATTTTACAAAATATCGTGAATAACGCAACATAATACCAAAGATTTTCTAAAAACTTTAATTTCCACAGGTAGTCTTTAACTTCCAAACCTTGTAGTGTGTCTAAAAATGAAGTATGACTTTGTTCAGGAAAATAAAATAGCACGTTGAACCAGCTAATTTTGTTTATAAAGGATTATTTAACATTTTGTTTAGTAACCTTATACCGATATGAAGTTGCTAGAAACAAGTTTTGTTGTAAAGAACTAGCTTCGAAAAGTTTTCTTTTAAGTCTCTTTTAACACTTTTGTTTGTGGATTTTTTTAGATTTATTAGAACTGTTAAATATTTATTGCTATATTTGCTACACTGCAGGGGCACAGGCCTCTCCCTACAGAAAGGAGGCTTATGTCATAGTTAAGTCTCTGTATGCGAGATCGGTCTTGGATGGGCCTGGTGGCAAAATTTTGTGGCCGGTTCTGTTTAGGAGGGGATAATAAACCGACGTCAGTCTCAGCTTTTTAAGACACAACTAGGGCTGCAGGGCTAGGCAGTGAAATACTTCCATTTGTTAAGATCGTAGCACACTTCTTTTGCTTCATCTGCTCGCATCAATGCTTTCATACACGTTCGTCGGTTTGAGGTACTCTTGACCTCATCATACGTTCGACATGGTCTATCTGTAACAACCCTTCCATTTACTTTTGCCATTAAAATGCCTTTCGTGCAACTTATTTCAGTCAACCCCTTCAAAATACCTTTCTTCATCCTTTAACTACATCTTCTTTTAATTTACAACACTTCCGTATCACACTATATCTTATTCACTGTGGTGGTGGTAGTGGTGTTATGGACGGGACATCTGTGTAAAAACCATCACACCTACCTAACCAAAATAATTCTGTAAAAATAGTAGGTATACAACAATATAGTAGGTATATACCAAATATTGTAAAAAAGGTTGTAATAACAATTTCAAATTTCACAACTGTAATTTTAATTATAAAGGTATACCTTACCTCAAAAATGCATCTATAGTTGTATATTGCCGCATATCAAGGATGTTTAAATTGCGTGCAAATATGCCAGTCAGTAATGCAGCGAGTAGTGGCGGAAGAGTCGTAATGCCTTGAAGGACCTGGCCGCTTCCCCATGCTACTACGGCTACACTGGCTAGCCGAAACCACTGTCCATTCCATTTCCATCCATCGCCCCAAGCACACCATAGTAAAACCCATGTTGCCAAACCTGGAAAAACATTTCTTCATTATTTTTAGAATATGTATGTACAAAACAGGGATGTTTTTATGTTACTTTAGCGCTGTACGAGTACCTATCTTACAAAAGAAATAACCATAAAGAACATGTGATGCCATGCTTATTGGAGCGTTGTCAGCTATATGTCAAAAATAATTTGACTATAGGAAGGAATTTGAGAAACTTGATTAAAATAGAATGATTATAAATTTTCTTTCGAACGACACCCTACTTGATGAGACCTATATCCTAATCAATTTATATTTTATTCCCACTGTAATTTTTTTTTTTTATAACACTAAGGTGGCAAACAAGCTTACGGTCACCGTAGCCTATGGACGCTTGCAACACCAGAGGCATCACTCGCGCGTTGCTGACCTTTCAGAAATCTAATAACTTCTTTCTTGAAGAACCTCATACTGTAGTCCAAAACCTTGGCAGGGAGCTCATTCCACATCCCGAGCGTTCGCGGGAGGAAGTTTCTCTTAAAGTTTCATGTAGGGACCTTATGGTTATTTTTAACTTTTAAGATATAACTTACTCCATATTTTTGTAGCAAGTATACATTCTAAGTGTACAAAAAAAAATGTGGGAAACATTAAAGTTATTTTCCTAATATCAAAATATGTGTTGTTAAAAATTCTAAATAAGTCCTTGTTTGTTTAAATTGACTGTCGAAATGTTATGTTTTAGCATCTTAATAATTTTATAATTGCGAAAGTTTGGATGTATGTTACTTAATAACGCTTCAACCACTAGACGGATCGGGATCAAACATGAAACTTGGAACTTGGTTAGGTCCTGGAATAGGATATAGGCTACTTTTTATCCCAAAACATTCAAAAGTTCCCGCGGCAATAACTATAACCGAGCTTAAACGAACTATAGGTAGCTACAGTAACTTCATTAGTATAATTAAAAAGTTCGACGCCGATACCTCATAACTTATAAAGTAATAGTAAAGTAAAGTATTTTTTTTTTTTTTTTTTTTTTTTTTTTTTATACCACTATACCATATAAAGTGATATAACTGTCTATGACAGATTAAAAGGCCGCCATTTGCAATCAAAAAACTTATCTGCAGGGTGCGAGCCCACGCAAGTGCGACGAAAATTAGCAAGAATCACGTGTATAAAATTGCAATGTACATTGCCAATGTATGAGCGTGATATTGATATAGGATTTTTTTTTTTTTTTTTTTTTTTTTTTTTTTTTTTTTTTTTTTTTTTTTTTTTATACCACTAAGGTGGCAAACAAGCTTACGGCCCGCCTGATGGTAAGCGGTCACCGTAGCCTATGGACGCTTGCAACACCAGGGGTATCACTTGCGCGTTGCCGACCCTTCAGAAATCTAATAACTTCTTTCTTGAAGAACTCCATACTGTAGTCCTTGCAGAAAACCTTGGCAGGGAGCTCATTCCACAACTTAAGCGTTCGCGGGAGGAAGTTTCTCTGAAACCGCACTGTACGCGACCATTTAGGTTCTAAAGTGTGAGAATGAATTCCCTGCCGATGGCGAGCGGTGCGATGGTAGAAAGTAGCCGTGGGCATCATTTCGAACAATTCCTCAGAACACAACCCATTGTACAAGCGGTAGAACACACACAGTGAGGCAAAGTCTCTCCTCAGACTTAAGGGCTCGATACCGCAAGTGAGTTTGGGATCGTCGACAATTCTCACAGCCCGTCGTTGAACCGAGTCAAAAGGGTCAAGCTGGTATCCGGGTGCACCTGCCCAGAGATGGCAGCAGTACTCCATATGGGGCCGAACTTGCGACTTGTAAAGTAACAACCTTTGCCCCGACGTGAAGTACTGCTTCGCTCTGTTGAGTACACCAAGTTTTTTGGACGCCAGCTTTACCTTATCTTGTAAATGATCTCGGAACTGAACATCGCTGGAGATGTCGACACCAAGGATCCCAATGCTCTTGGAGATGGAGAGGGGAGTGTTCTGGAATTGTGGGACCACAGTGAATGGAGTTTTCTTAGCGGTGAACGCGCACACTTGTGTCTTTGTAGGGTTGAATCGGACCAAGTTTACCCGTCCCCAGTCAGAGACCTGGGACAGTGTGGTCTCGATTTGAGACACAAGTTCTCCGCGGTTTTCCTCCACAAGGGAACGAGGGATGTTTGCACGACCCGTGTAAAAAGTGTCTCCAGTACTGTCATCTGCATAGCAATGTATGTTGTTGATGTCCAACATGTCATTGATATGCAGTAGAAACAGCGTAGGAGACAGCACAGAGCCTTGCGGGACACCAGCATTAATGTCCATGCTATCAGAGCAACTACCGTCAACTACAGTTCGTATGCGTCTGCCGGACAAAAAGCTAGCCACCCATTTGCACAAACCCTCGGGCACTCCGTAAGATGGCAACTTCGATAGAAGACCGCGGTGCCAGACCCGATCGAACGCCTTCGCTATGTCCAGGCTACATGCCAATGCCTCCCCCTGACTCTCAATGGCTAGTGCCCATCGGTGTGTGAGATACACTAGAAGGTCACCAGTCGAGCGACCGTGGCGAAAGCCATATTGACGGTCACTGACCAGATCGTGTACTTCTAGGTATCTTAGAAGCTGTGTGTTGATCACACGCTCCATCACCTTAGAGAGGAGAGAGGTAATAGCGATAGGCCTGTAATTCGATGGATCTGATCTATCGCCCTTTTTGGGCACCGGGTGCACATTCGCAGTCTTCCATGTATATTTCTATATATATTTTTTTGTATTAACACTAAAAAAAAGGTATGGATTGAAGTCTTATTAGGAAAGCCATTCAAATTGTTTGACTTATGTTAAATAAAAAAACCTAAACGTTAATTGAAAAAAACTATCGTAAAACATAGATATAAGGGTTGACAATATATGATTTACCTAGTTAACTTACTAGACAACAGTTGAGTCAATGGTTCAAATTGCTGTTTGAGCTTTTTAGGTAAGTAAGTAGTTTCAAAAGTTTCATGAAATAAAAGAAAGAAATGCTGCAAGTGGCTGCAGATATTTCTTAAAACTGCTATGGACCTGCATCAATATAAAAAAAAACGGATTTTTTGCTAGCCTTCAAAGTAAAAGGGAGTAATTAACTAATTGCATATTCTTTTTGCTTTAAATAACGATTACTAACGAATTAACAGACGAACACAAGTTTCAAAATTGCAATCGAGTAATTTTTTATCTAAGTATGTTTTTATTTTGAATATTTGTAGCAGAAAATTCTCGTAGATCTTAGGAAACCAGGAGCTCGTGGAAATGAGCGTGGTCAAATATAGAGCAATTAACGTAATTTCACCTACCATACTGGTATTGTTGTAATATCACCTATTGATTAAAGTTACTCATTAACTTACCTAATATAATTAGAGTAACGTAGTGCACACTCGATGTCCACGCCCACCAAAATTTTTTAGGTACTTTTAATTTTTGATTAAATAGAGGTTTTCTGAAAAAAAAAATGACTTTTATGCTTATTACATTTATACCTAACTTTATTTTTTAACCAGCAGCAGCAGTTTAACCAGTGTGAAAAGCTACTTCCGTAGGAACTCTCCATCGTGAGTCCCTACAGCATATTTCTCAGCCAAAAATCAAGTTAGTTGTAATCACCGTTACGATACGACGTTAGGAATCATGTCCCTATTCCTAATCTGTTAAATTCCTGCCCAAGTAAGAGTTTTAATTCCTTTATCTGTCCCTCAAGCTATTCCTGCGCAATCAGTTTATACCGTTGATTCTTTGCGACTCTGAAGAAAAGTGTATTTGTTTTCGACTTGACTTACATAATATAATTTTTACTATCGTATATTACAGCAAGGAGGTGACGTGATTTTTGACACGGGGATAGGCTAAAAGGTGGTTAAAGACCAATCAAAATCTTTGCATAGTTAGAACCTTTTCTGCTTAGGTTTGCAATGTAGAAACAGAGCGTCTCGATTTTAAAACGGGAGTGCCAGCTGAGAGTAAAGAAAACCACAAGTTTTTCGTAGAAATCCCGGGTTAATGAACGAATTCTGCGCGGTCAAAGCCGCAGGCGGAAGCTAGTCAATCAATCAGAGAGGCTTCAGCAGTCTGCTGTTGGATATAAGCCTTCCTCTTCCAGCCACTTCCGGCTATAAGTACCTACACATGTACCTAGGTTATAGTTTATTTTTATTTTATTTTATTTTTAAATCTGAAGTAGATATATAGGTTATAAAATTGTCTGTTTTATCAAAACAATAGAAATAATACTACCATTAAAAACTTACTTTAAATATAGACAGGTAGAACATAATTATATGAAACAAAGAAACCTAATTTAAAAAAAATAAGTTTTATTTTATTACTTTCAACAAAAAAAAAACAACCGGTACCAAAAAGATATTCAAACTGCAACCCAGATCAGTAAGTGAATATTTTTATCTTTTTGGTGCATATTTTTAAAGCCGGTTGTTTTCTTTGTTAAAAAGTTTTTTTTTTTACCTTTAAGTGACGATTTGCGTTTTTTTTCTCGTGCACTAAAACCATTCAAACTAGTAACAAAATTTAATACAATCATGAACAAAAAAGGCGTTTCACCTTTTCCAAATTAACAAGTTTTAGTGCTATTAATATGGGACCACCTGGAAAGTATACCCTTTTAAAAAAAAAAAGAATTTCTAGAATCGGTCCTAGCGTCTTCGAGTAATCGGGTAACAAACATAAAAAAAGTCCGACGAATTGAGAACATCCGTTTTAGAAGTCGGTAAAAACAGTTTAAATGTATTGTAAGCAATAAAGAAAACGAAGGTGATAAAATGATTTTATAACTTTGCTACAAACTTTTGGTATTCGATTTCAAGGAAAAGAAAACTCTTAGCTCAATGTTCCAAGTGCCTTTTATTATTTTACTTTTTAGTGGGGATTTGGAGGTGTACTTTTTAAAATATACACTTGACATAGAACTACTAAAAATATATATAGAGTGCATTGTTGTATGGGAGCCGCCCATTTATTTTAATTTCATTACTTATTTTTAAAGTGAATATATGACTAAATATTCTTTGAATTTTTCAAGCGTTTTGCTGTTGCCCTTATCAATATGGAGCAAAAAAATCACGTTTGTTGTATAGGAGCCCCTGTAAATATTTTGTTTTTTAGTATTCGCTTTTATAACGGCAACAGAAATACATCATCTGTAAAAATTTCAACTGTCTATCACGATTCATGAGATACAGCTTGGTGACAGACGGACACCGAAGTCATAGTAATAGGGTCCCGTTTTGAATCCTTGGGTACAGAATCCTTAAAACCTAACTAAAAAGTTTTAGGCGAAAATATATATATATGGGCAAAACATAGGGCGTAGGGCTTTGTTTAAATAAAAAAGATAATTTAACGTCTAATTGCATGGGCACTCAAGTAAATAGGAACAGTTTCAAATAAAGTATTTTTTAACGAAATAAATACTTACTCACGTTTTTACTTTTGTCTCTGCGTATACTGTGTAGACACCAGTGTCGACAGCTTCCTCCTTATCTGTGGTAAATGAACCGTAGTGAGTTAGAACGAATCATTAATATAAAATCAAATAATTCACGAGACTCCTATAGTACCTATAAGTATATATTTATTGATGATTTAGTATGGTAAAAATCATTAATGTAGCATGCATGGTGTATCTTCAATGATGCCAGGTACAATCTAACCCAAATTATTACACGGCGACTTACCTCAGGTCTGTCTGTCTTATGTGTTCTAAGGGAACCTAAGGGAGCCCTAAATTACAATGACTTAAACTTGAGAGGCCATTAAAAAGGGGATAAGACATAAAACGTAGGTTAATTAAAAATAGAAATGTAAATAACTTTCCGGGGCCCTTAGAAAAGTTACCGAAAAATCGTGCAGTATCGCTATAGACAGAGCGTTTTCGAAACGATCGAGGTAGACTTATTCCTTATGTATCGAAAACGCTGTATCGTGGGCGTCGGCTGGAAAACTCTATATTATCTGTGCCAATTTTTTAAAATCGCTTATTATTTTGTTTATACTATGTAATGTGGTGTTTCATTATTAATTATATTTTCAATCAACTTACTTATCTTTGGTTTTAAAATTAAGAAATTTTATGTTTTAAATAGGTACCTAGTTTATCTTAAATAGGTATATTGTTGTGAAAATATTAGGTATTTACGTAAAAACATTCTGGCTTTCTTGTAACGAAAATCTAGCTATATATTTACTATGAATCTGTTGAATTAGAAATAAGACTAATACTTAGAACACAGTTTTTAAATAATACCATTATATTTAATTACAAAATGTTGCTAAGTAATGATGTTGTGAAAATATGACAATAATTAAAGATTCAATATTCCTACCTAATAAGCATCTTTATTAAGGTAGGGATATTTTTTCATATCGGAAACAAATAGATACCTATAATACAAATATTGAGTACAAAAAATCACATTTAAATATCTAATTAACAAAATACTAAAATTCTTTGAAAATATAATAAATATTCACAATAGATTTCAGGGTCTTATCCGCAGGGTCTAGGCGAACGCAAGTTCAATAAATATCAAAAAGAAATCACGTTTGTAAAGTTTGTAAAGTTGCAATATTGCTACCTAATGTATAGACGACGAGGACCACAGTGGCTGGCGATGGTATCCATAGTATAGAAGACTATGATTTTTTTTGATCGATAGCAAGTGACGTCTAAACTTCATGTTCATACATTTTGTTCGATTCCATTCTTTTTTTCGTGACGATACTTTTAAGAAGTCTAAGCCCCGTCTAACGTCGTTTGACCTTTAATCTTTTATATCCCCGGCACTGCACTTTTGTACACAGTGTACTACTTTATAGTAAGGTATTTGTAGCTGAAAGTCTGAAATTTAAGATTTAGCTTGCAATTACTCAATAAAGAAAGAAACGTTAATGAACAAGCCAAAGTCGGTCTTTGCTCCCCGTATATCATTGCGGGTGGTGGTAGAAGTATGAAATATTAGTTACGAAGAGTTGTTAATGAACCTACCTCCTCACAAATTACAAGTTTGTATAGGTTTTCAAAATATATCAAGTTATTCATCTAATTCACTCTTTCTCACCTCTTCTAATGCACTAGTAATAAAGATAGAAACTAAGAAATGAAAACACTGAAAAACGGTCAAGAGCAAGTTGGTCATTACAAAATGTCACTGAGTCACTCACCGACCATAAAAAATCTAAGGTAGGTAGGTAAAAACGCATCTCCGGTCAGGTAAGGACCGGCCCTGAGTGCTGAATAAATTAGAAATTTAGGAGCAGCAAATTATGCCTCTTTTCTTTTTTATTAACAACTGATCCATTTACTAACTTTTATATAATAAATGTGATTTATATTTAAAGGTTTGCTTGTCAGAAGAACAAAAACCCTATTCTCACGTATTTCTGTGATTAGTTGACCCGGGAAAATGTCAGTGTAGACAGATAAGCGATTTACCTCACATTCACAGTTCAATGGTTTGAAAACTCTCACAGATAAAAAGGAACCATAAAATAAAGGCAGTCATTTAATTCTTTTCACATTTCTATATGTTCCTTAAAACTGTAGGTACTATCAACAATCAGTGCAGCTTTGTTCTTAATACAAAAAATTGTGTCTCCGTAGAATTTAAAAAATATTAAATAATTGGGCCGTAATATGTTTTGATTTCTATACCATGCTTTTTTGTTGCGTTGGATTTGAAATAGTCGTAATTGTTGCCTTTCCCATGGAAATCCCCGAATTTTTGCTTTTTCTATTGTTGTCGCATGGAATTCGAAAGATGCTGAGGTTTTTCATATTATTCAGTGTTTTACATCAAAAACGAAGTAATCGCTATATCTTTTATCCAAATTTGTAATTTAGATGATACATAAAATTGAAATTTACTTTATTGATTTAATTCAGTTTTCTCAGAAAGCTGTCAAAAAGGGAAAATTGGTTAGATACTTATGTATATATTTCATATTGTTTCAATTTAAAAGTCAATAGACAGCTATTTTTTAAATAGCTCTCAAATATGTAGTCAATTGTAGTTGGATTTCTTATAATACTAAGTACTAAAAAACCTTACTTATTACAGTTATAAATTACAATTCATTCAAGAAAAAAACACGCAACGACACTATGCAAAGGATCATCGGTCACGATATAACTGTATCTTTCATTTAATATTTACCTACAGTTAAATGTTGTATTTGCTCCCACTTTTACGCAACCATTAGTTTGCTCAGTTATGCTTTTAAAACTACAGGGATAAGGGTAAGCCGCACTTATCACAGTCTCGGCAATCTCGTAATTACGTAAATATTTCACACTCCACTTATTCTGGTAATTAACTATTCTTTCACAGCTTTGTACAATTTACTAGGATAGTCGTTATAATACAACTCTTTGAATAAATAATTGTCTTAGGTTTAGCGAAGATCAGCACGCAGCTACTAACTCGCAATTCATTGAAGGTAACTTGTTTACCTCCAATATTTTTGTTGACGTTTGATTATTTTTTTTTCGTTTATCTCCAGCAAATACCTTAAATATGTGTGGGATGCTGTTTTATAAACGACTATCGGACTTTATCTCTGAAGTCTGTAAGTAGATAAATCTTACAAAAAATTGGCTGGTACATATTCATTCTCTAACTTACAAGAAAAATAAAAATTAATATCAGAATTACCAATTTTTGAGACTTGAAAAAATTTTTAACAAGCAATTTCAACTCGCACTTGTCCGTTTTTCTATTTAAATCGCATGCAATGGGTGTAGTTAGTTATACGTCTCTAATATTGTTATAGGTACGTCTCACGTTTTTGTAATATGTTTTCAAACCCAAGTAGGTACCTAAATAGTTACAAATTCAAGATTTGTTTGCATTAAACTTTATGTAATCTTATGCCTATACATTTAAAAAAGTACACTTACTTAAAGTAGGTATCACTAGAATCATTAAAAATAAACGGGTCAAATTAAAAACCTCATTTCTTTTGAAGTCGGTTAAAAAATCACTTAATTGCCTTGCCTAGTTTTACAAATTTACATTATTTTTAAAGTATTTAAAATAATATATTTAGAATATATATTTGTTTCTTAAATGAAGTCTAATAACACTTATGGTAAGGTATGAAAAAAAAAACATATATAAAGCAATTACTTTAACTGTTTAACAGAAAAAGTTGTTTGTGTGTTTATTGACGCTAATTTAGGCAACAAAATATGAATTTGCTATTTGTTATCCAAAGGATATGGCAAAACGAAATACCAAACATGCGAATGCAGAAAAGATATGCGCTTGAAGGATAAATATGACGCTGCGTGATCATATGCGAGATAGTAAAGGAACTGTCACTGATTGAACATCTTCTGTTCATTCATACAGCTACATGTTACATCTGCTACTCTTTAACCTTTGTCTTTGCTTTGTTCAGTAGCAATTTTACAAAGGTATACTGTTCGTCTTTAGTTGTCCTGCATGTACGGCTTGACTGCGCGTTTAAATATTTTACTCCTTTCTGTTTTTTGTGTTCCAATCTCTTTTATATTTCAGCTAATGTCAAACTTGTATTTTTTAAATTGTCAGATTTATTTATTAATCGATGTTTGTCGTTTGTTGGTTTTCCTATTTCACACAGATCAAGTAGTTTTTGTTTCATTTTTTGGAGTTAAATCCGTAAATTACAACTATTTTGCTTTTTATTACAATTAACAATGTTAAAAATAAAGTAAAGAAACTATTGAATGATAATACAAAATGAAAAGAATCTCGAGGAGTTGGATACAATGTATTAAAACGCGAGCAAATACAAAATGAACTTTGCCGTAATCCCCGAAGTTCCCTAAATTTTACTTTATATTTTTATTTAAAAAAATGACATAAACTTAAGAACTCGACGTTTGTTTCATGAGATTCCATTATTATAAATATTTTTGAAAAGTTGCCGTAATTTCTGGCATGGAGCGAGTGAAATTTATTGTGCTTTTTTCAATAAAAATACAAAGTGAAATGCATGGAACTTCGAAGATTATACTAAATATTTTTTTTATGATTTTTTATTTACCGCGTGTAGTCTACGCCGTGCACGCATGCATTTAAAACCTTACGTAATACTTCCTTGTTCAAAGTAAAGTATACTATCAAACCTATTATTTATAAAATTATTACTGTTATTTACTGTAATACTGTTATTAAAACTATTTAGTACACAATTTTTATATGATAACTGCAAAAACATTTTGAAGTAATAAACCTATTTTATTCCCCTTTTTTTTTTAAATTTAATAGAGTTTTACTTTTGTAAATATGGGATGTGAATTAAGTTTCTTTTATTCAATTTAATGATATAATTCATTGATTGGTTAATGATAAAATAACATGCAATAGGTAGGTATTTATCAAAAAATAAAATTTCATAACTTTGACGATTCAAAAGTGTTTGTAAAAACCTAATTTGAATAAAAAAAAATTACTTTGACTTTGACTATGACTTTGTAATAATAGATTGTGTCACAAGGGCCCAAAATAATGTATAAAGGGGGGGAGTGATTTGAATTTTGAGTGAAGCGAAGGATACTATAGTAGAATCCTAAGCGTAGCAAGGGATTCAAAGTACGTCGCTAAAGATAAGATAATATTTGTAATTTCCGTACCACCCGTGATATACAGAATGTTTTCATCACATTTGCAACTAAATAAATAAAAATATAAGGTGATTAAATAAATAACCACAACAAAATTTTAATGACGGAAATAGAAGTAAAAAAAACAACGCTACCACCAGATGGCGCTATTATAGATATCTAGAGAATTTATGAATTATAAAGTTTTTGCTGAAGTTGAAACTTAAATTGCTCGCTTGTAGTTAATTTTTTGAACTGCAAAAATCAAGGTTCGAGACCTTAAAGCAATTTTTTTAAAGATTTATGTAAAAACGACCGAGTTATAAGTTTGTGACATACAGACAGACAGGCATGACAAAACTATAAGAGGTCATGTACACGGAACACCTCAAGATAACAACATCGCTTGGTTATTTTAACAGTGACAGTGATATCTATTTCGAAGATGCAGCTCGTAAAGTTAACATTATATAACTGTTATCTTAATAACTTTACTGTAAAAATAAACATTTTCAGTAGCTGTGACTCAGTTTTTATGAGCGAACGTTATCAGGATGATATTATCAAACGTAATATACACATATTAAATTGTAACTTGCATCCTTGTAATTGTAAATATATTTAAATAAATATTTATAATAACAAGGCCTCCAAGTTACTTAGCCAATTATATTTTTATGTATGAATTACACAAAACAGTGTTTAAAAAATCGGCCATATGCGTGATCTCTGAGTCGAATTAGTTTAAAATAAATTTCGTTTCAGTTTTTTACCCCTCTCGCTCTTCTTAGAGAAAACATACTTAACTTACTTACTTAAGAACCTCGAATGTATTTTTAATTTCCTATACAACGATATTCCACACAATGGGATGTGCGAAAAAAAATTTTCATCCAACAATTCAAGTATGGAGAAATACCCCTAAATTTTTTTGCGGAATTATAATATGTGATACAAGTTTGGATGGACATGACGAATATATAAGGGTTTGTTTTTCGCTAGTAGGTACGTAACTCTAAAAAAAGGGGAAAGGGATCCAACAATCTGTTCTTATTTCTAAACTTGTGAAGTCTTATAAACGCATGCTTGAACGTTTGTGTGCATAAAAAAATCATAGCAGAGCACTGAGACGGATTCTAAAGGTTGCAGGTTCAAGTTTTGGGTTAAGGTTAAATCTTTTGACTGTGTCTTTGATATGGAATTGAATGGTCTTATTTTAATTTAGCAAATCCATATTCCATTATTTGTTACTTCTTTCTTTTTCTTCTTTTGTTTTGATTTTTTGATTTTCAATTTTTTGGTAAATAAAAAACAGAAGAACATGAGACAAAAAGAAAATGAGACAATTTTATAGAAAAAATTATTGTATATGAGGAAATAGTAAATAAAAGTAAAAAAATTATTACTTCAATATAAAGTCCTAAATAACCGCTGGCGGTGATGTGCTACTTTTCTGGGTCATTTCATCACCAGTGGTAAAAAGAGTCAATTTTTACTACTGGTGAACTATCATGTTATTTTAGTTACAAAATTCGAGTGCTACTTTACCACCGGTGGTGAGACTTAGTAGTGGGATTGTCTTAAGGGAAATATTGGCTGTATGAGTTGTTTTTTGGATAGAGTTCGTAGTACGAGTTGTCTGAACGAAAATAGTTTTTTTTCTATGTTTGTATTTATTATAGGTATCTTACTTGATTTCCGCTTCCGATTCCTATAGCTACAACTACGGCATACTATAATTCCGTTGTTAGTCGTGCCGTAAAATTCCTACGCCGATAATCGAATTTAGCACGAAAAGAGCCGCGGGCAAAAGCTAAGAAGGATATAAATGGTTTTTATTAATATATGAATAAGTTTTCAGTTTAAAATATCAATGATTTTAAGTCAAGTCGTAGAAAGGGTTTCACTATTCCTTAACATTATAAAAAAGCAATGAATTGAGCTGATTTTTAGCGTAGGAGCTGGAGGGAAAGAAAAGAATTTAGAATACTTTTTTACGAATATACCAATAATAAGGCATCCTTGAATTATCATTAAGGGTAGTCCAATATATTTTAAATTTTTTAGGTGATTGAATTTTATAATAAATTCAATAAACCCTAATCCTAATCGACTCTACCCATTAATTTAAAACCCATTGATTTAAAATGACAAACTAGATTTAAATAAACGCAAATAAAAACCTTTTAAATACATTATTAAACAAATTATAAGAATTTAATAAACTCTATTCAGATTCTGACACAAAAAAAAAATAATATAGTTTTTTTTTATTTGTACATAATTCGATTTAAAAAATTTGTTTGTTCAAAATAATAAAATGATTCTCTTTCGAAAACGTTTTATTTAAGCCTGTAACATGACATACAAGAAGGCTACTTACGTTGTTGCATTTTTGTTTGATGTCACCACAATAAATTTATTAAACTCGAATCCTCAAAAATGTAGAATAAACAAACATTAACAAACACTGTTTAGTTGCATTTTTGTTTGATGTCACTACAATAAATTTATTAAACTTGAATCCTCAAAAATGTAGAATAAACACTAATTGTTTTTTTTTTCTCGTTCCTTTTTCAAAAACAGTTTTTTTTTTATTTTTTTTTATATTTAATGCTATTTAAGATTTACGGCTCGCGCGCAACCAGTTTCTTCGCCGCCTGGCGTGCTGGCGTCGTATCAATATAATTGTCATTTGCCACTGCGCTTACAATTGCTTACATTTTAGAGATAGATTAGTTAAAATTGAGAAAGGACAATTTTTGCATATCGTTCACTGCCCTCTCTGAGGCAAATACATAATCGAAATCTTTTCTAAAAAAAATTAATGTTTCTTAATAAATTACAAATCATTAACAATGAATGACTAGAGTGAACCGGATACACAAAGTATGTCATTGGAATTATATGCAAAATAAAATGCACTCGTAACCTTTTACTCGATATTATTACACTTAAAATGAAAATTTACAACCCTTGTGGTTTACATTTACACTATAAGTTCGCATACTTTAATATAAGTACATTAGCTATTTCTGCAAGTGTCAGAGACTGTCAAAGTTAAGGTAATTTTAATGTGACGGCCGGGTTTCGCTTCGCTCGTAACGAAATAAGCATGGCATGAGTAATAAAACACCAATTTCATGCGTTGCATATAAGATTTTTATCTACGACTGAGAAAATTAAAAGAAATAAGTTCATTCACAATATGACTATTTTGGTTAATTTTTGCGCCTTAAAACTTAATGACAGATATTAAGTTTTTAGATATGTACAGCTAAAAAAAAAGTTTAAAACTATAGAAATAATAGAGAAGACAATTTATTTTAGTCAAGATAACCGTTCTCGTAATAATTGTAATATAAATATTTCTTACCTCTGAAATCTATAATAGAGTACCTATTAGTAACTTATCTCGCTTTATGGTTTTTAGGGTTCTGAAGTAAATAAGGCTTATAAGGAACCCTTACAGTGTCGCTATGTCTGCCTGTCCGTGGCTTAACTCAGAGAATATTAATACTAGAAAGCTGTAATTTGGCATTGATATACATCTTAATTAGGTTGCCAAAGTGATAAGATTAAATCTCAAAATTTTTAAAGTACCTTCCCTACACGTAAAGTGGGGATGATTTTTTTTTCTCGTCTATCCCATGGTGTGTGATGTCGTTGAATAGGTCATACAAAAATATTGCGGGTGTGATAAAAAATTTTCAATTCTGGGATCCGTTTGCGAAATATTAAGCCTTAAAGTGCTAATTTTTCAAGTCAAGTATCCCTTCTGTTAGCTTAATGGATGTTTTGAGTATGTGTAATAATTTATGGCACAGGTATATATAATGAACTGAAGGTAATACTATCACGGCCTTACAAGTAAAATTTTGTACACATTCAACTGACAATTACTTTTATGAAGTTGTTAGTTGTGTATAACAGGTACTAAATATAAACTTATAAACCATGTTAAATAATTTCTAAATTAATAATCATGTTATATATATATACATATATAATATGGTATATATATATATATATAAGAAAGTTTGAACAATATCAGTTTACGAGTATTTCAAACGACCGCGGTAATTATTATTCTACGGAACCCTTACTGAATGCGTGTACGAACGACCTGCACTTGGCTGGTTGTATATTTTTCAATCTATCTTTATCGTTTTATCATCGTGATTCGTAACATCGAAACTTCGAACTTCAGTCTATCGATCAGGTGGACAATTATTATTATTATATTAAATAAATAAATAAATATATAAAAATTATTACACACAGCGCCTTTGACCCCAAAGTAAGCAAAGCTTGTGTTATGGATACCAGACAGCGGATACAGATACATATATTATATTACTTTTTTGTGAATACATACATATTATACATAAATACATCCTCAAAACAAACACAAATGTTTTCTTTTTTTTTTTTCACATTTATGTTTGTCCAATGCGGGAATCGAACCCACACCCTCTGCACAGCAGTCGGCCACACTACCAACTAGGTTGCGGGGCAGCCTATCTAATGCTTCTCACGTTACTGTATTCGAATGTGTTTATTCGGCTTTTTTGATATTTTAGTATCTACGAGGATGTCAGAGAAACTTTTGCTTATAAGATAACAAAAAAACACAATGATACAAATTTAAAAATCTTTTAAGTAAGTCAATATACAGGTATGTTCCCCTTCAATAAAAATTGTAATTACTAAATTACAATTGTTGTTAAATGTGTAATAACCAAAGCCGCTTCAAAACATTCCGATTATTAACCGACTCATTTTAATATATATATTGACAGTTACAATTAACATATTGTTACAGATAGACAGACATCAAGGCGATGAGGCTTCTCACGGTTACAGTTTAATTTCTGCTAGTTTTGTCTTTTTAGTAGGTACGGGACCCGAAAAATATGATTTTTTTATGATGACACTTTAGATAATGTACTAATATGCAACAAATATTCGTATATTAACAAAATATTTAAACAAAACTCTAAAACTAAAATAGTAGATTATACAACAAGTGAAAAAATGAGAGAACGAAGGATGCTAGAGTAGAATCCCGAGCGTAAGAATCCTAAGCGGAGCGAGGGTTACAAAGGACCGATTTTTTTTTTCACGTGTTGTATACTGTTATTTTTACCATTGACTGCCAGAAAATAAAAAGCACTAATATCATATTTTGGTATATATTCGGTAATTATTACCTGGTGTGAAGAGAATGACAAAATAACTACAATAACAATTAAAACAATTTAACAATTGTTCCATATTCAAAATGTTTTTATTCACTCAGTGAGTATAAGTGAGTTTTATTCATTGTAATGTTTTTATTTAATTAGTGAGTAAAACTAAGTTTTATTCTCTGTTATCGATGAATAAAATGCCTCTTTTGAGTGGCAATGGTTAAAAAACCATTTCTCGGTTGAATACTTGTGGAAATAATTAGATATAGAAAATTATAAAAAAATTGCAATTGCTCACTTCCTTAATTTTTTATTAATATAATAGATTTTGAAATGAAAAAAGTTTGGTCAGTAGGTAAATTATAGTGCATCTAAAATATCTTGGCATGACCCTACAAAACATCACATTTTCAAAAGTACAAGGTACAAAAAACCTGTCTTTATGTATGTGTTAGTAAACAACAAACTATGACAACTTTACAGAAATATACAAATCACTTAGTTTATTTAAACTAAAAAAGCCGCACGAATCTACTTCCAAGATTGGGAAGGGATGCCAAGATTTTATCTTTACTAAGATTTTCAATACCTAAAGTTAACTTGTCTCATTTTTTTAGGTTTATGGGCCTATAAATTTTTCATTATTCATAATACGTTTTAGTTCCATAATTTAAATGCTAATCCTATCCCATTGCCTATCTATACCAACCTGTGTTAATCCTAAATAATGCAAAACACCGTAAATCGCTTTGTTTATTCGCAAAGTCGCAACCAATAGACTAGATACAGGGATATGTGGAGGAATAAAGCTGGGTTCAGACTTTATATCTTGAGCTAGATTTTTTAAGGGAATAGATTTTTCCGTAGGTAAAAGTTTTTGGTTTACGTCACATCGAAGCAACGAGGTGACCTATTTCTGGCAACAGGATAGATTGGGAGTCAGAGAATGACTATGGATACTGTTTTTACCGATAGAGATATGTTTATCGGATCACTGCAGAACACTATCGTTTCAACAGCGCAAAATAGTGCAAATTAGGTACGTAGTAATAATTAACTAATTAATTTTTATGCCGTAGATACATAAAAGCCAATAGTGGCATTAATGGTATAATAGACATACAGACCGAGACACAGCGTAGGCTTAGTAATAGGGCTCCGTTAGCACCCTTTGCACATTAAATATCAAATTTAGATTGATTTTATTTTATTTATTGCTAGTGTAGTGGTTAATTTAAACACGCTTATCCCGGAAAAATACCTGTTATTATCGCTTAATATTTTTTTTGCATAATATCTTGCAGAATCAAATATAGACAACTAGACGCTGTTTCCGTATTTTTGGTCTCTGCCATATTAGGGACTAGCTTTTGCCAGCGGCTTCGCCCGCCCTAAATTTGGTTATCGGCGTAAGATTCTTACGGCAACTCCTCAATTAAAATAAAAAAAACTTAGGTGTAAATATTTTAAAATAATAGGTACCGCCTTTCCGCCTCATGACTGCCTTGCACATTATGAATGTGTTCGCAGTACTTGATCATTATTTTGCTGACATGTTATTTTAAAACTGCGATATCTCCTAAGATATTCATTGAAATCGAATGCTGTAAAGGGAAATTTCGTTTTAAATTAAAGATTTGTGATGAATAACGTATTTATTCAGATAAGGATTAATATGATGTTTATAAAAACACCTTCGCAAATAATGCATTATTTTAAAACAAATTTGGTTAGCATAAAAAAGGTCATAGCGAGCCAACCTCTTTAGAACTTTTAAAGGGGAACAATTTTGTCATACATGATTTTTGCGAAACTTTAGCCGTTTACGCAGCGCACGCAGCAGGACCTCTCAAAAGAAAAAAAAACTCCCGATTTAGAAATATTCTTCATTGGTGCTCCGCTCCTATTGGTCTTAGCGTAATAATATATAGCCTCCGATAAATGGGCTATCTTACACTAAAAATTTACACTAATTACACTGATTTTTCAAATCGGACCAATAGTTTCTAAGATTAGCGCGTTCAAACAAACAAACTATTTAGCTTCATATTAATATATATTTAAAGACAAAACTGAATGGTAAGTTAGATTAGTCTTTCCTGTAAAAATAACGTGGGAATAAGTATGTTTTGACAAAACCGGTACCAAATGGCCAAACACCAGTCAGGTGATTACAAAAAGAGGTAGGAATTTAAAACACAATGGATACTTTTAAAATTAACTGTCGAGCGACAGGTAGTTGTTCAAGGCAAACCCAAGCGAGCCGCGCGCGACGTTGCGCAGTGCAGCCTATGGCAAAACCATGACGAGGAGAAGCGTTGAGAAAGTAGCCGTGGGCATCAGATTTAAACAATTCCTCAAAACACAATCAGTAGAACACACATGTAGGAAGTTTGAGCGTGTGGGTTTGCGAGCGATGGGATTCTTACAGCTCGTCTCTGAACCGAGTATTACTGACATAGCTCAAACAGTTAGCAAGCTAGAGTGACAATGGGACCGCCCTGCTTCTAGATGGACAGACGACTTGGTCAGAGCCGAGCTCAGGACGAGCCGTTGTGGAGACATATGGGGGAGGCCTACGTTCAGCAGTGGATGTCTTCCGGCTGAAATGAACAAACATGCTTGTTCTAAAGTCAATAGATAGATAGATCATCATCCTTTGCTAGATCTTCCTCTTCTTTGCTTTCTGTCGCTTGAGTAGTATACTGTAGTGTCTTTGGTCTATTTTTGTACCTAAAATACAAAGTTAAGTTTCTCTTTTAATATCGTCATGCAAGATTGCCACTTGTCCGGTTTTACTATATTTCGTCATCTTTGCATATTAAAAGCATAAAATAAGGCAAATGTTTCAAGTTAAAAAACTGCTTTATTCTACTCAAGTACATAGTTTTTAAATAATTGTGTCGATGGCTAAAGCTGTGAGTTGTGCGCAAAACACGGTTCGAACTCGATCTCAATCTGCAACAATTTAGGAAGACATACATTTAAGACATACAATACAATGCAAATAAAATAAATGAAGAGTGACATAAACCAATTGAATGAGTAACTACTTGGAACCAGTTATTATACAAATGCCTACATAATTATTGCTTAAAATACAAACATTTTTTTAAATCTTAAAGATCTTTATCTTTAGGTATATCTCTTAAAGATCTTTCTTATATCTTAAATATCTTTAGATATATATCTTTATAACATAGATATTCATTTCTGTTTCTTATTAGGTAACCTTTAAGTAAAAATTATATTACTAGCGAGATACAGGCCGGGTTCTGTACCTAAAGGGTGCCAACGGGGCCCTATTACTCAAACCTACGCTGTCTGTCTGTCTGTCTGTCTGTCTGTCCGTCCGCCAGTCCGACGTTTAAAGAGCTATATTTTTTGAATCGTAACAGGTGAATGGCCAAAATTTTTATTA
Organism: Apoda limacodes; assembly: GCA_946406115.1. Lineage (NCBI taxonomy): Eukaryota > Metazoa > Arthropoda > Insecta > Lepidoptera > Limacodidae > Apoda > Apoda limacodes. Next base: position 20,686,738 of record OX291545.1, read on the forward strand.
TATGTTCCAATAACGAATTTCCTTACAAATAAAAAAAAGTAAAAATTTAAGGGGGATTCAAGATATGTATGTTTTTGCAAAGTAATACATACAAGCTTCAAACTACGCTACCCTGAAAAAATTGTGTATTGGAAATGAGATGAAACGTTGGGCTTGTTAAGAGGGCGATATAGGCCAGAAAGCTAATTTCTGTAATTCTAACGTTGTGTATGTAAATGCACTATAAATCATTAGATAATCTCATATACATTACTATGAGATATATTTCTTGTATACTTCTTAAGTAATTTATACCGTAATGACGCCTTGAAACTTTTATTTTTTTGGAAATATGGAATTTAACGTTATTACCGTTTTGTAATCACATTTATTGACTTTTTGCTACAACTTAGAGTCAATGCACTAGATAACAAGCTATTCAAATTATTTAACCAACTTTCATTACAAACAAACACAAAACACGCTTTAAAAATTTGCACAAGTGTTGAAATAATGTTGAAATTGAAATAAATGGCACATTTTTTCCGCGTAATTTGCTTGACATTTAAATTGATAGAATTGCTTACTAACATAGGTATTTAAAATTGCATAATATAGTTAGCCTAATCCAGAATTGTACATAGGGCTTCTGCTACTATATTATCCAATGCTGGCTGTGACTTAACAACATTAAAAAGACACGGTGGATGGCAATCATCAGCAGGTTACCTTGACGATTCTTTACAGAAAAGAATGGAAGTTTCTAACAAAATATTCAATGACATCGTAAATAAAAACATTAATAAAGTAAATATAAATATACCCGTCCTCCTCAACTAGTAGTACCCTCCCCCCTGTGATTCATTTTAATGGACTTTATAAAATCAATGATAATATAATATGTAAAGTAGTAATCTCGGTGGTGGCCTGAAGGTTTTTTTTACTTTGCGTCCAGAGTGGCGGAGGTTCAAACCCGGGGTGTATCAATATGAGTCTTTTTCTTAATTGCTCTAGTACATTGGTTATTCACACCACTGCACAAAAACATCGTGAGGAAACCTGCATACGTAAAAAAAAGAAGTATGTTAAGTTCACAATCCCCAGTGTCCCGTGTGGACTATGACCCAAATCACCCTTGGTGAGGGTAGTCCGGGCCCTAAAAAGTGGGGACGTATGAGGCTGATAAAGGAAGTAGTCAATGTTTTATAGGAATCAGTTAATTAACTAAAATTGTATTGTATAGCCATATAGTCAGTCAGTCATTCATTATAAATATATAGATATATGCATAAGATTAAAATAAAATTGATTTTTATAATATATGGATACAAACATAATTATTAGCGTAACTTGTGCTCATAATTCAAAGAAATGAAAAACGGAATATTTTCGAAATAAATGTAAATACCTTCAGGAGCTACTCTGGAGTCTTGCGAGAGTAAAATTGGTCCTAAGACTGTTGTGAGTGCAGATCCTAAAGTAGACGTTATTAGTATTGCAATAACTATGATATTAGCGTGCTGCGAGGCGACACGTTTGTCTTCAATCGTTGCGTCGTCTTTCCACAAGGAATCTGTAGCCACCCGCACCAAAACTGCCTGAAATTATATTCCAATTTAAGAACCTTTTTATGAATAAGCCCTTGTGCTCTCTTTTCCTCTATAAAGTCTAAACTCTTTTAAAATTATAACTATTTTCTCTAGCCAGTATTATACCTTGAGCTGAACTGGCAAACTTAGACTGATTAAAGTTCTGGCCTTTTTAACAGTGTCTTAGCTACGAAAAAAGATACGGCTGTATGGTGTGTGTTCTCCGATGACACTTACTTTTAGGCATAATAAAAGGCCAACTAAATAAACACCTTAACGAATTAGGCGTTACCGCGACAGTCCCTATGTCAAGGCTGCAAGAAAGCGGAGGAATCACCAGCTCACGTGATCTTACACTGAAAAACCGTAAGCAATCAACCGGAAAAGCTTACGAACAATCCGGAAACCATGAGAGAGGCACTGAATAACATTAGACGACTCCTGGTTTTCTAAACTGAATTGAAGTGGTATGAGTAATGAACGACCGTTACTACTGCTGTTTTCAAATAATTCCTATCAAAAATTGTTAACTTAGAGATTTTCAATACAATAGTTTTTTTCTTTCTAGTTACCTATATTATTATTTTAACAAAATATATAAAAAAAAAAATTGTATATTTACAGCTACAGTTACTTATTAATAGCCAATAGGACTTAAGTAGTGGAATGTATAACTTTATCAGATAAATACTGCTAACCCGGAATACAAGAAAAGACAAAAAAGTAGCCCTTCACAAAACAATACATAGGTAATATTTTACAGCCTAATAAGTATGATACAGAAATTTCAGGGCACAAGTTAAAAAGACATAAACTGAAATGAGTATTCTAATTCCGATATAGCTAGCAGAATCGGCAAGCTGAAGTGGCGGTGGGTTGTAGGACCGATGGCCGATGGAGCAGACGTGTCCCAGAGTGGAGACCGTGTAGTAGAAGGGAGAGACACCCTCTAAGCCTAATGGACCGACTATCTTTAACGGGTAGCCGGTGGTAGTTGGGCACCACTGGACCAAAATAAGCTAATATGATGAAACATTAATCACGTGAGCCTTTTTTCCGCGATGCGATAATCAAATCATTTTCGCAATAGATACTTAACTGTTATGTTAGACGATTATCTGATATTTATCTGTATTATTATAATTTGGTCTAAATAATTGGTTTGTTACATTTTTAAAATGTATTTCGTACAAAGTGGAAATAAAGAATATCTTTTGAAGAAGTTAAGTAGTCTCTGCGCCTAAAATCTCTAGAGATTTTTAAAAAAACGATGCAACACCTCATTATTAATTCACAAACCTCATTATTTATTTACAAACAAAATTTCAAAAAAAAAAAAATAGAGTCAGAAACAATAATACTTAATTTCCTTTTTATTACTGTTCAGTAAAGTAAGCTTGTCTATTTGTGTTTCGAATGTAATAATTCATTTGTTTTCGCGTTATTCAATTTTGCTTTGACATCGTTCTCGTGCTCAATATGGAAAACATAAAATATCGCATTATATTCGAATACGAATTCCATCGTGGCACTAGCGCTGCAGAAACAGCTCGAAGGATTAATGAGGTGTATGTTTTTGGTTCCAACGCTTTCGTTCCGGAAATTTTGACAAACTCCAGAACAAACCTCGTGGGCGGCCGGAGACCCTAGTTGTCAATGAGGAATTGAAAGTGATCGTTGAATCGGATCCATCGCTAACCACGTCATAGTTAGCTGCAGGCTTCGGTGTGAGTGATAAAACCATTTTGAATCATTTGAAACATATTGGAAAAAAATGGGTACCGCATAAACTAAGTGAAGCAAACAAACCAACACGCGTCGACTGCTGCGTTACGTTACTCAACCGTCACAATAACGAGGGGATTTTGAATCGTATCATTACTTGTGATGAAAAATGTATCCTATACGAAGATCGGAAACACTCATCACAGTGGTTAAATCCAGGAGAGCCGACTAAATCCTGCCTCAAGCGAAAGTTGACTCAAAAAAGGTACTGGTTAGTGTCTGGTGGACCAGCGTTGGTGTCATACACTACAGCTTTCTAATCTGGTCAGACGATTACGGATACGGAAACCATGATGGAGGTCAACGGTTCTAGCCCACTGCTGACTCAGGACAATGCGAGACCACACACTGCACAGCAGACGGTGGTGAAATTAGAGGAGCTTGAATGGGAATGTCTTTGTCACCCACCATACTCGCCTGACCTTGCTCCAACCGATGACCACTTTTTCCGAATTTGGATAATTTCTTTATTGGAAAAAATTCAATTCAGATGAGGCAGTCCAAAACGCCTTCAAAGATTTTGTTGATTCTCGCTCCCGTAATTTTTCAGCAAAGAAATCAATGAACTCCCTATAAAATGGCAAAAGTGCATACATTACAACGGTACCTCCCTTGATTGACTAAAAAAAAAACCTGCAAAAAAAAAAATAGTTTTCCTTTTTCTATATAAAACATCAATTTCATAAATGCTTCCGAAGAATTAAAAACCATCAATGATAAGGAAATATAATTAACCGACATGAAAACAGAAATAGGTTATTAATTTCTGCGGTTTAGAAGATTTTTAACATGGAAAGGCAGATGCCACTGAAGTACCTCAAACATATGCGTGCGGGGAAGTGTTTAAAGCGCTTTAAGGTTATAGGTTTAATAATTAATTTTTAGGGATTTTCATCAGCCTGAGTTGTATGTAGGATCAAGTCCTGGCTCGAGATTAATCTTTTGATCGTAATTTTCTCATACTCTAACTTTTTATGACTAGTTAGATGCCACTTTAATTTTGCAGCATTGTATTTTTGGAAGGGACCACGAAGAAAAAAAAAATCACGGGGAAGAAAGGCATCTTTGCTATCAAAATATTTATTTACCTTGCAGGTTTTATAATATAGTGAAAACAAAAAAAAAATCAGGTCTATTTTTGAATTACATCATATTGTATGTTACCTGTCCAGTGTGTACTATTACAGACACCTCGGCATTCTCAGGCTATTTTCTGTTATGAATACAATGTGGAGAGGCAGGACAACATCTCCACGCCATAATGTTAAACTAAAAGGTAAGTTTCGCGAAAAGCTTTTAAGATATTTATCCAGAATATTGAATTACAGTAGTACGGTCAGCCACACGCTAAAGAAGCTAACCATTGGGAATTTTAACCTTTTAAAGGTTTATTATAATCCCATTATCCACGATTAAACATCCATTGGTTTAATTACCCTGCTTAGGTGAATTTATTGGCTCTATATGAAATTATATTATCAATAAAATTTACAGTCATTTTTAAATTTTAAATATTTGGCTGAAATTTAAAATGCCTTGACTTAACATTGTTACTTTTAGGTGTGGCTGTTTGTACATACCTAGATCTCGTTGATTAAGAACATTTAAGAAATCTAAATATTTTTTCTCTCTTAAATCCATACTTATATAATATTTTAAATGCGAAAGTAACTCTGTCTGTCTGTTACATCTTCACGCTTACGCTGTACTGATTAATATGAAATTTGGCATGAAAATAGTTTGATTCCCGAGGAAGAACATAGACTACTTGAAACCATCAAATGTGAGTTGGTTTTTTTTTCTATAATTGAGGAGTTGGCGTTGAAACCCTAACCCGATAACTGAATTAAGGGCGCGTGGAACCGCGGGAAAACGCTAGTACTTTTATATATCTAGATAGGTACTTTTATTCTATATTTCTGTTTGAATTCGCAACTTTAGCTGTGCGTTGATAAGTCAATTTCTTTTTTTATTACGTTTCTGTTACCAAAGGGTACCAACAAAAGCTTGTGCTGTCTGTCTATCTGATCTTTAAAGAACTATATATTTTAAACAGTAATAGGTTCTAGGTTGTACTTTGTTTTTATACTACTGAGGTTGCAAACAAGCTTACAGCCCACCTAGTGCTAAGCGGTTACCGCAGCCTATTGCTCTTGCGATACCAGGGGCATTACTCACTGTAGTCCCTAGAGAAAACCTAGGAAGGGAGCTCATTCCACTTTTGAGCATTTGCGGTAGGAACCTTCTCTAAAGCCGCATTGCGTGAGCGTTTAGGTTCTAAGCAGTGTGGTAAACAATAGAGAGCAGTGCGACGGAAGAAAGTTGCCGTTCACATGTCAAACAATTTCTTAGATGTTCTAACATAGCCGATTATTGCAAGTGGTAGAAAACTCTCTCTTCTGACTTAAAGGTTTGAAACAGGCTGTGACTTCGGGATCATCTCTCAGCTCGTCGATTCAAAGTCCAAGCTGGTATCAGTGTGCACCTACCCAGAGATGGCAGCAGTACTTCATGTGGGACCAGACTTGCGACTTATATAGCAATAACTTTTGCACTGAGGTGAAGTACTGCTTCACTCTGTTGAGAACACAAAGTTTTTTGGATGCCTGCTTCACTTTGTCTTCCAAATGATCTTTGAAGTGGTCGCTTGGAACCAAGGATCCTAATGCCCTAAGAGATGACTAAGGGCGTGTTTTAAAATTGTGGAACCACAGTAAATGGCATTTTCTTAGTGGTAAATGCCTTCGTTTGGTTAAATTGCACCAAGTTTTCCCCGTCCCAAGTTACAGACCTTGGACAGAGTGGTCTCGATTTTCCTCCATAACGGAACAAGAATGTTTAAGCATCTTTAGTACTGTAATAGTGTGAGGACTCCGATACCTAATAAAATTCAGTTATATACTTATTGCATGCATCATGTTATATTAAAGTCAGCGTTCCAAAAATAAGTCGGTTAAAATCCAACATCATACGCAACAGGTATAAAACATAGACGACCCGAAAGACCCCTGTAGCTTCGATTAGCAATTGTTGCAGTCGTTTAAAGTTATTTTTTGTAGAAAATTCTAAAAACCGGCCACGGCGCAGCGATATGGGAAAGAAATGTCCCAGACTCGGGTGGGTTTGCGTGGGAACGCAATTTCGGCGCGTAAAATAAGACGCGATAAGATGTAAGCGAAATGCGGGGCGTGCTGTAGTGGTCCCTATCGTTCTTACGACTGTGCGCTAGCGGAGCCAGTCCGAGTGACGAGTCGAGATAGCTAGCAAAGACATAGGAGGAAGACGGGGCGTCGGCTTTATTACGAGAGCAATAAAGGTGAAGTTACTAAACTTTAAACGAATTACAGAGTATGCTGGTAGAGTCCTCTACAGTGAGAAATATGGCGCGAAAAGAGAAAGGGAGCATAGAAAATGGGAAGGTTGAGGACAGTCAATTTTTGGCAACGATTGGCAGTGGTCAGCTTTTGAGTTAAGTATCTTAGATCTACATCTGACTCAGAATTGCAATTGTTTTAATTTGTGTACTAACGTTCTTTATCCCAACAGTTGTTATTTTACTTCAGGCTCGGGGAGCCAATCCTAACCCGTTACTTGATTAACGTAGTTCTACTTGACAGTTATTTGCTATTACAAAATTGTGAGAACCTTTGTTTGCTTCTAAGTGTCGTGTTTTGAGACTGTAACGTAGTTTTATTGTGATAGTTCCTTGTGTAAAAAAGGAAAGCGCTTTCGGAAAAGCCTTTCTGGATTGAGGGCGGTTGACCTTTACCATCTTCGGTCATCCATTGGGCAAGTTTTAATTTCTGATCTCTGAAGCCTAAACTTCGTGGAACAGAAATTACGACTTTGGAGACAAGGAAAGGACTATCTATTTTCCCAAAAGGGGAATCTCAAATCCTGCTTTTGCAGCAGATAACGTCTTTTATGTTTAAAATATATACACTTGTATTTGTATCAATTCCAGGTGAATAAAATGAGATAAGAGTGCGGATAATTTCCGGTAGTACGAGTTTTCAAGGCAGAGACACAACATCGCTGAGCAGAAACGAGAGAGATAGGGATAGAGAGAGTCTACGCTCGACTGTAAATCAGTAAGTGGAATAACCATAACCTAGTTTAGAAGTCTATAGGTATTGTATAGGGTTTGACAATTGGTTTTCGATGATAACTCTCAGGGGTCCTTCACGTAAGCTCTACCCAAAACTATTTTAATTTTTCCATCGCTATAAATATTAATTTATTAAGGCCTTAGGACCTTACAATAGCCGTGTATATTGTCGATGAAGTCGATGATGAAGTCATTGTAATGCAGTAGAAACAACATAGGAGACAGCACAGATCCTTGCGAGACGCCAAAATTACTGTCCATGCTATCAGAGTATTTACCGTCAATAGGTTGTACGAGTATGTATGATAACAACTTTGATAGGAGACTGCCTAGGCTACATGCCAATTGCCAATATCTCCCCCTGACACCTAATGGCTAGTGCTCGTTAAATATAAAATTAGTGGCTGTGTTTAAGAATTATTAACGCAATAATAAATGTTATTTTAAGCCTCAGTGTAGCTCTACCAATAGCTATAACTGTGATAAGATAGACAGAAGATGGATGGACAGATTGAGTTGTCAATGACAATGACATAGAACCACGTTAAGTAAATATTGGCAATAAAATATGGCCTTCAGTAAACATTAGGTATGCTCTTTAAAAAAAACACTAAAACTCTTAACAGATCGGTTTGTACGTCAAAATGTAAATTTTTGAGCAAAGATTCGTGACAAACACAATGTACAATCGACACGCATTAGTAAAGTTATTTTTATTACAAACAGTTAGTTTGTTAAAACAGTTCCTTTAACATTGGTTTCTAAAGAACCTAAAAATTAAAAAAAATGGTTATTAAGGATGGAACACACGCCGATGACTTTGAGGATTTGACCTCTAGCTGCCGTTATCATAGTTTATTGCCATCTAGTGAGTAGTAGTGGAACTATAAGTCAAAGATTAAACGTTCATTAGGTTATATTCAGCTATTTAGTTATCTCTGCCTATTAGTTAGCATCAGGAGAGGCTTCATATTTTTTTTCATAAAAGTACAGTTGGAGGAAAAAATTAACGGGAATGTTAATTTTCTTTTGCCAATTGGATATTAAAACTTTTGTTATTTCATTTATACACTTATATTACCACAACTTCCAAATGCTTAACCAAATTAGATATATAGAGTAGTGTTTAAATCCTAACACTACCCTAAGTGAGATAGGCTACGTTGTGTTTTATTAATTATCAAGTAATAAAGGTACCTACTCGTTTAATAAAAAATCAATAATTTATAAATATCACTAATGTTATTTTTATGACCATATATATAATACCCGAGTCCTATTTTGTGTAGTTTTTTAAAGGTATTATAGTTTCCTAGACATACTATGTATCGTGCGTATTGTTTCTTTACTCTCGTTTAATTATTTCGAAAAAAAAATATTAAGGTGCTTGAGAAAAAAAATTAAAATGTAGCCCTTTTAAATCTTAAAGCATAGAAACGAAGTCCACGTCTATCATACTTTGATCTTCTTTGTGTTGCGAGTTTATTAGTTCAACGCTAAAGAACAAATTCACATATAATCGGATCGTTCAGCTCTCACAGCTGCAATGTTAAACCAAACAACTTTAAACAACAAATTTTACAATATTTTACGCAATCTAATTTCATAGATTTCTTATGGGCTCCATATTCTGTTTTCTTAAGGGCTTAAGACAGTCATGGTGGACTAAACTTTTAACATTTGTATTACAGAAACAGAATTAAATCAAACAAAATGTATGAACATAAAGTTTGCGACGTCACTCCCAATCGACCAAAACAAATAAACCACAGACTTGTAGCACTTCTATTCTATATCAATGCATCCCCCGACCGACCTCGGCACGGTCGCAAAACTATCGTTGGGCGGCTTCCGCACGTACTAACGGCCCCAGATGACGATCTCCGGATAGCGAGATTAGTCCCTACGACGTCCCAGGGTTCGTCGGCGCCCGCAAGGATACACGAGGTATCAAAGAGTGCCGGGGCGCTTCTCACCCCCACTCAATCGCAACCGCACCCGCGTAACGGGGAACTCTCCTCCTGGCGGTGACTCACCTTCGGGTTCGAGACTCACGCCGGTCGAAAGGACGCCCCCAAGAGCGACAACCCAAGCCGAGGCTGCCCCCGCGGAGGGCTCTTAAGCGCTGGGCGCTATACGGGCTGAGGCTTGTTCAGAGTCTCGCCCCAAAAAGCCAGGTGAAACAGTAATAACTGCAACAGCCAAATGCATAGTCAATCAGAAAAAAAAATCCTATATCAATATCACGCTCATACATTGGCAATGTACATTGCAATTTTATACACGTGATTCTTGCTCATTTTCGTCGCACTTGCGTGGGCTCGTACCCTGCAGATAAGTTTTTTGATTGCAAATGGCGGCCTTTTAATCTGTCATAGACAGTTATATCACTTTATACATTTTTCATTTTATTCAAAATAATCTTTGTGATTTGTTTTATTTATAAAAAGGAAATACTAAAATTCGCCCTAGTTTTGCCCGTCCTAGCATTGGATACCTAAAATCAATTAGCGCCAAAAGCTCGGTCCCCCCTTAAATTCCAACAATTATTCTAAAAGATTGAAAATGTGAAGATTATAGGCTCTAACTTTGATACACTTACGACATATTACAAGTTTTAATTAGCTAAATGAGAATACCCACCACTTCTATACTATGTTATGATAAAGTTTTCACTGCGACCTAAATTCTTACATGTAGAGTTTTCTTTGATGATAAAAGCTGTTTGAGAAGACGCAAAAGATGGGACGCAACTTACGAAAGGATTCAAAGTAGTCTTGGCTCATTCAGTGAACAGGCGTTTTAATTTTATTATTTAACAAATCGAGCTAATATGTAAAGAAAAATGACTTTGCGTTTGTTCGTTGGTTGGTTCCCAGTACATGCAGAAACTTGTATGAAATCTGACGTAGGACTGCGAAAATACGATGGTTTACAGTTTGTTGATTGCCAAAGGCATTTTCATAGATAGTATGAAAGTATATATATTTTATACTAGTCGAAGCTTGCGGCTCCGTCCATGTTATCTCGGATACATACTGTTTACCCACCATATTTCATTTAAATTTGTGTAGTATTTCCTTATAATTATGTTAGTGATTGAAAAGTAAACCAAAACCGAACCAAACTCTGGCAACCAAATTTAAAATATTTAAGCTACCTCCGTCTTATTTTAAAATTAAAAAAAAAATATAATATAGCTTGTTTAAATACTTTCAACTAAAATTGTTTTAAATAGAATCAGCTCAAAGATTTCATAATTTAATGTTTCCAGTAGATTTATTCTATTGATCTAAATACAAACGTAACAAATACAACGCCGCAAATACTTTTCAGTAGTTTCTGGGAAATACAATGATTAAGATTATAAATATATGTCACAATGCTGTTTGTGTTTGTTCTACCTAATTAATTACACCTAGTAGTTACACATCTATGCATTTACACTAGCATAGTTTTCAATACCCTGTGCATTTACTATGCAAATATTAGAGCATGGATACATTTTACTTACAAAGTTGTTGCGTGACATCTTATCTAACCAATTATCTATTCTTTATTTAGGATTTTCATATCACGTAATTCTACAACTATTTTTTAATGTCATGCTATCTAAAAAAAGTTTTTCTGAGAAAGTATTGCCGTATAAAATTGACTTATAAATTGATAATCCACTTGGAGTTTTGATAGTTGAGCTATTAATAAACGTTATAAAATAATAATAAAATTATCTGATTGCAAAAAGTGTTATTTTATCAACAAACCAATTACCTGCTATTAGGTATTTTAAATTTTTGGCTAAAGTCATTTGTTATCAAATTCATTTTGTTTTTTTTAGGCTACCGTTGGAGTTGGATTAAAACGATGTACTTATTTACTGTAGTGACAAAGGTTTATATTGTTTTCAATAACATATATATAAAAAAACCGGTTAAGTGCCAGTCGAACTCGCACACCGAGGGTTTCGTACAAGCTTGAAGGTTAGTAAATAGTTCGTTCATCACGGGAATCATGTGTACATATTTGTAATGGATGACAAATACCATGAAATAAAAATAAATGCGTATAACAGTGTAAACCAGTTAGGTAATGTACAGCTGCATTCACTAAAATAATTATTAGGTAACTAACGTAAGCACCGGACAATGCTCTAAACGGTATTGAGGGACAAACTTAACTTTGCCGTTAGAAAAATGTTGTCCCCAATCCCCATACATCGACATAGGTCGCGGTTAATTTACCAACCAACTGCAAATAAGTTTATAATCGCAACAAAAAAGTCTGATGTATGAATTTACGATTTTCTGATTTTATTTTTTAACTTGTGCTATGTGGCATTGCTTTTTCCCAAATTTCATGATTCTAGGTCAACGCGAAGTACCCTAAAGGTTTTGATTCCCTTGCGAGCGTCAAAAAATGCGGCATAAACGGTTATTTTTTTGTGATGTCACTACAAATTTACGGTTTGTGGATTTTTTCATTTACTTGTGCTACATGGCATTGCTTTTTGTCAAATTTCATGATTCTAGGTCAACGCGAAGTACTCTATAGGTTTTGATTCCTCTGCAAGCGTCAAAATATGCGGCATAAACGGTTTTTTTTGTGATGTCACTACAAACTTACGGTTTGTGGATTTTTTCATTTACCTGTGCTACATGGCATTGCTTTTTGCCAAATTTCATGATTCTAGGTCAACGCGAAGTACCCTATAGGTTTTGATTCCCTTGCGAGCGTCAAAATATGCGGTATAAACGGTTATTTTTTTGTGATGTCACTACAAATTTACGGTTTGTGGATTTTTTCATTTACTTGTGCTACATGGCATTGCTTTTTGCCAAATTTCATGATTATAGGTCAACGCGAATTACCCTATAGGTTTTGGTTCCTTTGCGAACGGCAAACTATGCGTAATAGGTAAACGACGCATAAATGGCCGTAGCTTGCGTTGACTTAAATTTGATTTTTTCTCTGTTCCTAGACCTGAGTATATTAATTTCAGCTTGATACCTCCACGCGTTCCTGAGAAAAAAAGCTTTTTTTGTTGTACGGAATACTAAAAACTTGTAACTATTCTTTTTAAAAGCGACGGCCATGCTTAGTGAAGGGTTCCGTAGTATTCGAGGCGCTATCTGGACCGTCGGGTACCTAATCGCAAATAGAAAATCTTTTTAAACTTAAATATTTCAAAACTGGGCTCAGTCGGGATTGATTTAGCCTACTTTATGGAAAGGGTTTAATTCGAAAATTTATGTGATGACCATTTGTGTTTGACTTGAACCTGGGTTTACTGCATCCAGTATATAGGCATGTATTTACAAAAAAATTATAAATGGTATAACTACACTGAATTTGTATTAGTGTATCGTAGATACCCGTTGTACCATGATTGATTTTGTTTAGGACCATATAGTGCTGTGTGATATGTACAGGCATATTTTTTACTATCACTTTAGTATTTAATTATATTATAATTTAATAATTTAGTAAAATATTTTACTTACCTCAACAACAGCTTTAGGTATCCAGGTGACTGCGACGAAAAGACTTTCTTTTACCGAGAGGTCGCTGGCTATGCAGACTAGTACTGCCGTTATCATCCGAAGTAAAAGCGCCAGCAGAATGCAGCCCAACACTACTCCAAACTCCTTCAGTGATATTTTTGACACCTGGACCATAGAGTACATTGTTACAAAAAGAAAACTATGACAGTTATTTTCACAATAGCAAGGTATTATTTCACAACCATTGTTACTAATGCAATCTCACGGTATATCAAAGTAAATTAATATAAGCTACTCAACAACAAATAGCACTACGTCCGTTCGTCCGTCCGTATGTCATTTACTTACGGACTCGATATCTGCAAGATTTTCGTTTTGCTACTTAAATATGGAACCCATAAAACAAAAAGGGTTCACTTCATTTTTTAGGGTTCTATACCTGAAAGGTAATTAGGAACCCTATTACTAAGGTTTCGCTGTCCGTCCTTCTGTCACCAGGCTGTATCTCATGAATCGTTATACATAGTTAGATAGTTGATTTTTTTGCTCGTTTTGGTAGATAATGGTACGGAACCCGAGTCCGACTCGCACTTGGCCGATTTTTTCTTATAATTTTCTTATACACTTAATTTATTTAGAGTCGTCTTGAAGTTCGATTAACTGTCAGACTTAAATTTATATCTACTATTGATTAAGCCTTTTAAAAAAATATAACTAAATTTGGTTTGTGATATAATAAAAAAAAAAAAAAATCAAAATTATTTAAAAAAAGTTGTTTAAGTTACCGACTGCTGGATCTGCGGTTTTTTGTGTTACTTATATCCAAGGATAGATTAAAAATATATTGGCTGTCATCCTCGATGATCACAGTGGCGATGGCGACGGTCTTCGCGTAGACTATACTATAATCGAAATGTGAACATGAAAGACTGAAGTCGTTGTATTAAATTGATCTTAATTTATATTGTTTCTAGTGGCTGTTCACTAAATAATGGCAATGTCCTCAAAATTTAGATTTAGGTCGTAGCTACGCTCGTGTTTCAAGATTCTGACAGACGTTGTCCTGTTTATATATTTGCAATAAAAGTAAACAACAATACTAAATTAATGTTTTGTCATAACATTAACAATTGGCTGGATTTAGAATTTAATCAGTCATTTCGTTAAACAACATTTACGCACACAACTAAAAAAAAACAACAGAATCAAGTTTTTCGTCACTATGTGTTTATATAAATTGTGTCAGTAGTAAAAAAAGAAGTGTGTCAGTAGTATTCATTTCCGAATACACGCGACCCCGGCCTCCCGAGATACTACTAACTCTCCCCATTTCCTTCCAACAGTAGTATCCCCCCCCTTCGACGTATCCCAGCCATCATACAATTCCCATTAAGAAAATCATTACATCCCAACCCTACTCCTTGTTCCCTTCTGATATCCGATAGGGGATGTCGGGCAGCAGCGACCCCCTATAACTCTTCTGCGCTCGCCAACCCGCTTGCCAGGCGCGGCGAGTATGGCAAACCCACCAACTAAAAAAAAAAAAAATGAACGGCACAAAAAACAAACGGTCCCTAGTCCCCGGCAGCCCTGCTAGTCCAGGCTACGGTAGTAGCATCGGTAAAGGCGGAGCAGGGGGTGCGAAGAATCCCCGGCAGAGATCCGGCTACCAACACCGACGACTGGACATGGCAACTTATAATGCACGTACGTTGAGGGCCGACGAGAAAATAGTAGAAATGGACGAAACTACAAGCAAGTTACGCTGGGACGTTATAGGGTTATCGGAGGTCCGAAGACAGGTACAGGACACGATAGTTCTCAACTCAGGTAACTTGCTGTACTACCGGGGCGGTGACCAGCTATCCCAAGGTGGTGTCGGGTTTATCGTCCGCAAGTCCCTCGTCAACAATATCATCAAAGTTGACAGTGTGTCGACCAGGGTAGCGTACCTGATATTAAACGATATTCGCTGAAGGTCGTACAGGTTTACGCGCCGACTTCGACACACCCAGACGACGTAGTGGAGGAGATGTATGAGGACATTTCTAAAGCCATACACTCCTCCAAAACACACTAAAAACGTCGTGATGGGGGACTTTAACGCGAAACTAGGCAAACGAAGTGGTAATGAGCTGAGAGTAGGGCAATTTGGATATGGACAACGGAACTCCAGAGGGCAGATACTGGCCGACTTCATGGAAAAGGAAGGCCTCTTTAGGATTAATTCCTTTTTTAAGAAGCGACCCCACAGGAAGTGGACCTGGAGGAGTCCGGATGGTTGTACAAAGGATGAGATTGACTTTATCATGTCGACGGAAAAGCAAGTGTTCAATGATATCTCTATGATCCACACGGTCAAAACCGGGAGTGATCACCGTATGGTAAGAAGCACATTGAACCTCAACATAAGGCTTGCTAGGTATCGACTGATAAAGTCCACGCTCCGACCCACAACCATCCAAATCCAAAACCCAGAAAACTTTCAGCTCCAACTCAAAAATCGCTTTGAATGCTTAAAGGAGACGCATCGAAGGACGATACCAAAGATATGTTTGTGGAAACTGTTCATACGGTTGCTTGTTGCTTTAAAACCCACCGTACAAATAGAACAAAAAGACTCTCGGACCCTAAGACTTATGGACGAGAGACGAAAACTTAGGCTGCAGTCTTCGGATGATGCAGTGTCATATCGGCGGCTTAATAGACAGATCTCAAAATCACTTGCACGCGACAAACGCCACTTTAATACATTGCGTATTGAGGAGGCAATAGAACAGAACAAAAGTTCCAAAGTGTTCGCGAGAGATCTGGCTATTGGGAGAAGCCGTCTGGCAAGGCTGAAGACGGAAGACGGCAGCATTGTTTCGTCTGGACCAGAAGTCTTGGAGGAGATCGAGAAATTCTATGGACAGATATACACGTCGACATCGAAATCAGTTATTTTATTAGTATGGCTCTCAAACAGCTTAAAAACAATAAGGCACCGGGTAATGATGGAGTTACGACTGAGCTTCTGAAAGCGGGTGGAAAACCGGTACTAAAAGTCCTTCAGAAGCTCTTCAACACCGTCATACTCGAAGGTACTTCGCCACAAGCATGGCACAGGGGAGTGGTGGTGCTTTTCTTCAAAAAAGGTGACAATACGCTTCTTAAGAATTACAGACCCATCACGCTTCTGAGCCATGTTTATAAGCTGTTTTCAAGAGTAATTACGAACCGTCTCGCTCGCAAGTTTGACGACTTCCAGCCTCCCGAACAAGCCGGGTTCCGAAAAGGCTATAGTACCGTAGACCACATACATACGCTACGGCAGATTATACAGAAGTCAGAAGAGTATAATCGGCCCCTTTGCTTAGCGTTTGTGGACTATGAGAAAGCTTTCGATTCGGTGGAAACATGGGCAGTGCTACAGGCTCTACAGAGATGCCGCATTGACATCGGTATATCGAGGAGCTAAATACTTGTACGATAACGCCACCATGTCAGTCCGTCTCCAGGATCAGAACTCGAAACCGATCCAACTGAAGAGAGGTGTGAGACATGGAGATGTCATATCTCCAAAACTCTTCACAAATGCGTTAGAAGATGTCTTTAAGCTTCTGGACAAGGACGGTTTTGGCATCAATTTTTAATGGCGAGTACATTACCCACCTTCGGTTTGCCGACGATATTGTGGTCATGGCAGAATCTATGGAGGACCTTAGCACAATGCTCGAAAGCCTCAGTAGAGCTTTCCAACGAGTGGGCCTCAAGATGAACATGGACAAAACGAAAATCATGTCGAATGGCCATTTAGCACCCACTCCAATAACTGTTTGGAACTCTACACTCGAAGTTCTTGACGAATACGTATACCTGGGACAAACTCTTCAATTAGGTAGGTCCAATTTCGAGAAAGAGGTTAATCGCCGAATCTAACTCGGTTGGGCGGCGTTCAGAAAACTGCGTACTATTTTCTTGTCCCAAATACCCCAGTGCTTGAAGACATAAGTCTTCAACCAGTGTGTGTTGCCAGTGATGACCTACGGCACTGAGACGTGCCCGCTAACTATGGGCCTTATACGAAAGCTCAAGGTCGCTCAGCGGGCGATGGAAAGAGCTATGCTCGGAGACTCCCTACGTGATCGAATCAGGAATGAGGAAATCCGTAGGAGAACTAAAGTCGCCGACATAGCTCACCGAATCGCAAATGGCCGATTGGGGAAGAAGGTTCTCGAGTGGTGGCCACGAACCGGAAAGCGCAGCGTGGGACGGCCCCCCGCTAGATGGACAGATGACCTCGTAAAGGTAGCGTGGAGTCGTAGGTTACAGGCGGCACAGAGTAGCACGCTGTGGAAAAAGTTAGGTGAGGCCTATGTCCAGCAGTGGACGTCAATGGACTGATATGATGATGATGATGACAAAAAAAATATTCAGCTTTTCAATATCATATTTTTCCAGCCATTTTTTCCATTTTACCACGTCTTTATTTAGTTTTTCCCTTAAAACCTTATTCGGACTAATATGAGAAATAAATAAAAAATAAAAACATTTAAAAATCACGCTTATAAAAAATGACCTAAAACTTAGAAATAATATTGATGCAATTGTATTGCTGTATGATAGATGAAAAGTGCCCACGCTTTTTACTCCATGTTGTATGGTGGCTTATTTTCTACTTTTTAGTACTTAAATTTTTTATAAGCATGGGTTTTAAATGCTATTTATAATATTTTTTTTTATTTTATAATTTTTCGTTTTAACAGATACAACTTTGTTCAAGCATAAACTTATCAGTGAAAACATCGTTGACAATTAAATTGTAACCTCATTTCTCCACCTAGCGACAACACGACACAATTTTTCCTTTAGTCCAAATGGATTTGTGTTTATGTAACTCATTGTCACGTTACTAAACACATCTCACAGGTGGAGCTGTTATAACTACGATTTTGTCAACTAAATTTCCATACGAAACAAATATTGATGTTATGGCGTTGTTTGAAATTGATTATAATATTGTCACTGAGTTCTGAACTTCCCTGAAAATTTCTAGTTCTAGCTAGTGGGGAAATGATCGAAATTACGATTTCAATAAATGACCTAAACTGGAGAAACTTATATAACTGCTGTAAAATATGTATCACATCGGTCTGGCCATTCTCAAGTGATGGGCTTACCTACTAAAAGCAATTTTTAATTATAATAGTACTGGTTCTGTCCGAAGACAACAATATAGGTCACTAGACTTTGCCACCAGCTCCGCCCGCCCTAAATTCGGTTATCGGCGTGGAACTCCTTAATTAACTCCAATTAATTAATAAATAAGTTATAATAACAAATGAATTGGTATAGCATGATATAGGTGCAGCAATAGTTCGTTTAACTTTATTATAGTTATTCCCGCAGGAACTTTTGAATTTTTAGGGATAAAAAGTAGCCTATATGCTATTTTAGGACCTAACCTATATGCCAAGTTTTATCCTGAACCGTTCAGTGGTTAAAGTATGTGATTGAGTAACAAACATCCATCCAGACATACAAACTTTAACATCTATAATATTAGTAGGATTCTTTTAAAGATCGACTACTAGGGTGTAAGTATATAAATATTACAAATTACCAATTCTTCATAGAACTATACATACATAAAAATAATCTTGGGAGTTCAAATTGATAGAGCACTTACGCGGACTGCAAGGGATGCGGTGTCAAGTCCTGGCTCAAGCTAAATCTTTTGACCGCATCTTTGCTATGAGAAAAATGTGCTTATATTACTTAGAAATTGATGTCGTCGTGCACGTGTGTTAATTCATTTAGTCCATAACATTATCATATGTCTGTCTGTATAACATAGTGGAAGCATTGTGTTACGTGATCTGCCCGCAACTCCTGATTACACGTCATATCAATGTTTATGACCGATTATTGCAGCATAAATATTTAGTTATAATATTAGCCATTTATAAATAAATAACGATAACGCAGAGCCTCTCATAGATAGTGTTTTATTCTCTTCGCACAGATAAAATGCAAATGTTTCAAACGATGCTGAGTTTTCATTGGGTCATGTGAGTCTTTTTCCATAGTCTAAAAATTAATTTAGTTCAGTCGGGCACTGATGACGTCTAGACAAAGCAATCGTGAGGTAAGTTGCGGGTCGACACGAGGGCAAGAGCACACGGCTAACCATGGAGTACCCTATGTAGTCACGTATGACTAATTGGGTGCTGTACAGCCAGTCATACATTTTTAGACAGGGCCATTGATTGACGTTGATGAATTTATGAAAGGACTGGCTGTAAGAAATAAATAAATAAATATATATTTTTGGATATTACATGCAGCGCGAGCGCGGCCGTTGTCTGATATCCGTACAAGGGATACAAATAAATATATGAATAAAGTTTTTTTTGTAAATACACACATATTAGGAAACATATATAGAAAGCACCCAGTCTCAAGACAAACACAAATAATAAATGTTTGTCTTGTGCGGGAGTCCAACCAACGCCCCCCAAATCAGTTGGGTTATTACTCACTATGCCAAGGAGCCGACGAAATAATAAGTTGTAGGCTGTGCTTTCACACTAGACGCTTTGATATTTATTTATCTATTTATTTATTTTGTAATTTTTTACTACTAATACATCGATCGAAATTCTAGCGCAAGAGTTACAATTTTGAGTAGTTGTGTTCAGAATTAAAGCTTACCGCAGCATACAATGTGTTACAATAATTCTCTAATATAATCATAAAATTAAATCAAAAATAATAATAGATAATGATTAAATTTAGTAGATATATCAAAAAATAGAACAATACTATAAAACTAACAAGTATACTGTGAATTGTAAATTAAAACATATAATTATATCAATGATACAATTATTGACTTATAACGAGATGTGACTAAGGTTCGCTATTCGGATTATTAATTCAAATATTTATTTTTGCATTATGAACTATGAACATTATGACTCAGAATGTCTCGCGATGTGCTAGCGCTACAATTGAATTGAATTGTAATTGGAAAAGTGTGAGTCGGCCTTTTGTAAATTAATACTACCTACTGCCGGAAAATAATTACGAATCAGAGATTTTCAGTATAATATATAATATATATTTATAATACAGAAGGGAGGTATTATGATGAAATTTAGGAAAATAAAATAGATAGAAGCCCTAACTAAATAGATAACCTACTATGCCAATCAAAAATGTTCAAATCGTGAAGGCATTCAGTTTAGATTAGTTTGTGGAGAAAATAATAAGGGTTAAAATGTTGTAAACAGTTGATATTGAATAGTAACTAATAGTTTTGATATGTTTCTAACTAATTTTCTTTCGTTTCTAATTTTCCCAAAAAAGAAGTTCGCACTTCGCGCATAATTTCTTCTAGCTAAAAATAAAAAAAACTCTAAAGTTAAAGTCACTTGTGCAGTAATGATCATTCCGGTCTTAGATCTTATATAACATTCGGGGTCTGATGATGAAGCCGAAAGGTGGCTAGTGGAATTCTGTAATGAAACAACGCAATCTCATCGAGTTTAGGTTCGTTGGATTAGTTGTGACAAGCACTCTGTTCTTAGATGATATCCATGGTCCACAACAAAGTAAACTTCACTCGCACGTTGGAGCTGACATTCACCATTTATTTCCATTGTTTTTTCAATCCTCAATATGAAAATGCTCTAAATTTTAACACAGCATTCCTGACTAATTATCAGGTTTTAAACCTTCCTAACTTTACTTTTTACTTCAACAGAATTATTTAATCAGGAAAACAAATAGAAGGTATTTATGCAGAATAATCAAATACAAACAGTATACCGTGGAATATGGTTTAAGTTATTTATACTTCTAATCCAAGTTACAGAACCATTGTCAATGACCTTTACATAACAACGTAATCAGAGTGCAAACAAGGCGATTATCCAAATTTTTTGTTTCTGTATCGGCTAAGCTGGCGTAGCGAATCGAAATATGGTTTTTACTGAAACTAGTACCACTTGGTACCAGAGTTCACAAGTTGTTCTTTATACCGAGTTACACTTTGGTATTTACTTAAAAAAATTACATATCTACATAGTGTATATAAAATAAAGTCCCCTTCGGGTCTTTGTGTGTTTCTGTCCATGCACTATTTTCTTTGTAACTAATAAACAGACTTTTATTTATAAACATGAATTGTATGACATTAATAAATTTATAAACATACAAGCCGACCCGGCGAACGTTGTTTCTTTTTTTAAAACAACTCTCGCACCAACCTATTGTGAAAGGGTTGTACTAATTCAGAAACCTTCCCCGGCGTGTGTCTAACAACTTACCAAAATTTCATTACGATCGGTTGACCCTTATTGAGCGAGTGTGACTCGCACTTTACCCTTTTTTCTTTCTCAGAAAGTCTCAGTTTTACCATCCCACCGTTCGCCATCGACAAGGAATTCATCCTCACACCTTAGAACCTAAAAAGTCACGTATAGTGCGGTTTTATAGGAACTTCCTCCCGCGGACGCTTGGTTTGTACAATGAGCTTCCTGCTTAAGTTTTCTTTAAGGACAGTATGGGGTTCTTCAAAAAAGAAGTGATTAGATTTTAAAGGGCGAAACCGCGCGAGTGATGCCCCAAATGTTGTAAGTTCATAGGCTGCAGTGGCTGTTTACCATCAGGCGGACCGTAAAATTGTTTGCCACCTTAGAGGTATAAACAAAAATCTAAGTAGGTACTTGTTGTAATATACATTAAAGGTGCCAAAAATTTTCAGTTGATGAGTTTAGTTACATATCTTCCATCTAGAAACCTACAAAATTATATCGAGACGAAATTCCCATATCTGTGTATTTTATTGTAGTTATTCAAGTCGATTCTGGTGACTAATATAGTACATTACTTATATATGCTCCTCATCAGCCTTATAGGTCCCCACTGTTGAAGCGCGGACAGGGTGATTTGGGCCAATGTTCACACGTGGGCCCAATGCGGATTGTGGACTTAACGTACGTCTTTTTTTCTGACGTATGCAGGTTTTTTCTGTCACCAAAAGCCAGTGGTGTAATTTATCAACGTAATTGAGAAATTAAGAAAAAGATTCATTGGTACACGCCGGATTTAAACCTCTGCCACTCGAAACACAAGGTAAAATCGAAACCCCTGGGTCACCACCGACGTATACTTATACATACTCGTAGCTATACGTATATCGTCAGCTACTGCTTGGACTAAAGCAACGAATGACGAAGGAAAGAAACTATTGACGGTGGAGTTCTGTGAAATGGAGCGTTGCTAGTATTTAAGTATGAGGACGGCATTTACACCTAGTATTCCTGACAGATATATAACAACTGTCTCTTGGCATATACAAGAAACGTATTATATACCTAATATATGCAAAAATTATACATTTGTGTTTGTCTTTAGTCTGGGTGTATTTATGTATGATATGTATGTACTCACAAAAAAAAAGTAATTTTTATGTATTTACATCTGTTATCTGGTACCCATAACACAAGCTTTGCTCACTTTGGGGCTAGACGGCGCTGTGTGTAATGTCTAAAAATATTTATTTTATTTATTTATTTATAGTAAAAGCATCTATCGCTTACCTCGAAGAAGTATCCACTGAGTGCAAAAAGCACAGGTTCAAATATTCTCCACAGGAGTTTGTACACTTCAAATACAGGATTGTCGCCGAGAGGCCAGCCGCGGCTCTGCCACCGTGTTGCTGCCGTTCCAGCGCACACCATGATCGCCACTCCAGCTGTAAGCAAACCACCACCTTAACACTTGCACTATCCCACTAAAATTATAAACCAGAATTGTCACGCGGCTTTGCCGGCACAGAATTCAATCATTGTAATTTGTGATCAACGTGAACCGTGGTAAAAATTCATAAGAACTCTAGATCATTCAAATATGATATGTATGTATGATGTATTGACAAAAAAAAGTAATATTTATGTATTTTTAACCGTTGTCTGGTACCCCTAACACAAGCTTTGCTTACTTTGGGGCCAGCCGGCGCCGCTGTGTGTAATGTCCAAAAATATTTATTATTATTATATTATATGTATAAATATACCTACTACTAAATCTTTTCAATCCCTCGAACTGATCCTGTGACAAAAATAGGACGCTTCTACGCTATAACGTGAAGACATAGTGCCTTTCTACGCTGTCTATACTGTTTGAACTGTTATAGCTCTTTTGACAAATTATGTGTTATTATGGCCAATCTCATTATTCGTAAAGATTAAATATTTAAAATTAAAAAAAAACCGGCCAAGTGCGAGACTGACTGGCGCACGGAGGGTGTCGTACCTACCACCATTTTCGTAATTTACAAACACAAACAAAAGAATAAAGTATGCCGCTAAGCGGTCACCAATCCAATTACTGACCAAGCCCGACGTTACTTATACTTTGAATATCGTTACCAACAAACAAATGTGTTACTATATAGCAAGATGGCGCTGTAACGGTGGTTTAAGATGGTAAATGGCTCGGGCCCGTCTCACACTTGGCCGGTTTTAATTATTTGTTGTTATACTTTAGAGCTTACACAGTATGATTACTGCAAGTTTGTACTTTTCCGACAACATTTTTTAAGTAAGTCGACTATTAATCAATTACTTGTAAAGCCTACTTAGCTATGATAGTTTTCCTTTTAATTTCGTTATATATGCTTCTCCCATGATTTTTCTATGGGGTAAATGACAAAAAAATATTCATCCCCACTTTACGTCTAGGGGAAACCTCCCAAAAACCAAAAAATATTATAATTTCATTATAGCACTTTGTTGGCCTAATTAATATGTTTACCCAGGCCATATTACAGCTTTCTGGTCCTAATGGTCTCTAAGATAAGCTACAGACTGACAAACAGACAGACGGACGGACAGACATGGAGAAACTATAAGGGTTCCTTGTTGAATACGGAACCATAAAAAGAGAGAAATATACAAAAAACATAATTTTCGAACTATTTGATTTTGTTCTGTTGTATAAACAGTATTACACACAAGCTTCAAACTTTGAGTAATTATAGTATAAACCCTAAAGTAAAAGTAAGTTCAAAGAAATAATAACAAATACGCTAGGTCAACTATACCAATTTCGTAGATAAATAATTATTCCTTGTGCCTACAATTTTATAATGGCAAAATTAATGCTATTAATAATTCATTGGGCGAAGTATCAATTTTGTTTTGTCTGTTGAGTCTGACTCGTATTAAATCCGTTTTTGTTCCTTTTGACTTGATTCACATCAATATTCAAAGTACCATATTATTATCATATGGTCACCGCAGTTAAATAGGTGTAAGAAATTTGAGTTCAATTGGCAATATTTTACCTAAACATACATATACACATATACCGTATCTATACGAAGTTAAATAACAGCTTGTAAAAAAAGATTAAAGCCCTGTAAAGAAAATAGTATGTAAAGTTTTATTTTATTTCTAAGCAATCCACAATCTATGTCTATTCTGTGTTCTTTTTTTGAATGTAATTAAAACTTTTCCTGGCATTTTTAAAAGTTAAATATAATATGTTACACCATGTTGATGTGAGTGTCTATCTAGCTACCTAAAAGTAAAACCTTTTCTAGGGATTAAGACTGTAATGTTTAACATACATACATACGTAGATATAAATGAAAGCGTCCAAGATGTTCGTGCTTATTATATATTTATAGCGTAAAATATATAATATACGCATGTAATTCTGTGAACTTTTAATAAAACCCCTGAAATGTCGAGCTTACGCTTTCGCTGTTAAACAACCACGTGGGCAACTTATTTATAGCAAGAAGGTTTTCTTTAGCTTTTTCACAAGGTACTTTATTTTTAGCGATACTGTGACGTCATTACGTAGGTGCTAAGCAACCTTTTAAATTCTAATTCTAAATTAATTTCTTATTCTAATGTAACAAAATATTTTATATATAATACTAATAAAATGTAAGTTTCTGACTTTAAATCCACTAAAATGTGAACAATAAGCCCTAAAGCAGACTTATATGACAGAAAATTCAGCTACATGTTTTATTTGCCTTGAGGTCGATTGCCAAGAATAAAGTCAAGTTAAGATTTTGTTAGCAGCAACGTAATTGTAGCTTTATGTTTTATCAGTATGTCTGCTTAAGGGGCATTAAAGGCAATTGGTTGGTAGTTCTTTTACATAACTCTGTGTCTAAGGGGCTTATTTTTTACTTTTTAGTGTACCTGAAGTCGGGCTAATGTTTTTGTTAAAATATAGTTTTTATTTTAATTGTGAGTTACTAGTGAGTCGAAGTCAATAATTAAATAACTTTCTAACATTTTTCTCATTAAACCCTGACGAATGTATAAGAAAGGAAGACTGGAAACCTAAAAACAAATTTTTGAAAATACATGACGAAACCATAAGCATTCAAATTACTTTTTACTGTTTGGCTACGTAGGTATATACCTACCGCTAAAGGCAGTCGGACAGATATGAGAAAACTGAATAACGGCTTCTGTGTTTTACCCTAAAATTGACAAATGGAAGAACGGATGGATATGACGGAATCCGTTTATGCCGATTGATTACGGAACCCGAATACTCAACAAACAGAAGGACGCAAAGATATGACGAGCTATAGATTAACTACATAAGATTAGATTAGAATAGAACGATTAGTTACGGAACCCTTAAATTTTAAACGTCAAAATTAACTTTTCCTTCCGCTGTCTGTCAAGATGTCAAAACAGTTATCGGATTTGTTAGGACTACCGTGCACTTTGGTCAACTTTCGTGCGTCTTTTCTCAAAATTTGTAAGTTTTGAACGACACAAGGAAAATGCGCGCACTGCGAGAAAGAGTGGCACGCAGATTTCTGTGCTTTGCTCCGTTTGCACTATATGGGTCATCGGTATATGAATATACCCTACGCACTACGCAAAAAAATTTGCAGATCGCTGCAATGATGCCTGAAACATGGTAGAGATAAATGTTGTCACTACGCGTTCTACAGATAAACTGCGGTTTTTTTTTCTCACTAAATTGAAGTAAAACCAATAAATTATATGTTAAAAAATTCAAATCGGTTATTAAATGACGGAGTTCTTGGAAGTAACAAACATTAGAAAAAAATACAATCGAATAACGAACCTCCTCCTGTTTCTGTTAAAAATCAAATATAATTTTATTGTGACATATATTGTAAAAGTATAAAGAAATAAGTACATACATATCACTAGCATTTTCTTTGAATCAAATTTTTCTAGTCTGTGCCAGTGCGTAACGTGAGCGCTTGTTGGAGGATAATTTAATAGACCTAAAGAAGGCAATAATAATTAATCGTTGATGGTACTGAGTGCTCCATTAAGTCTCATTTATAGAGATATTTAGAAGTCTATTATTATACGAAGGCCGTGTCTGTTATATAGTAACTGTGTTGCCTACGTGTAGATACTCCCAACTCCTTCTAAAGAATCTATAGGCTCTGTTATAAACGAAGTGAAATCTTTAGACTATCTACCGATCTTTATCTACTATAGATACGTCTTTATGTTTAGTACCTACTTATTTCTTCTAACTAACTCGCAGAACTAAAGTTACTGACGTAAATCTATTAGTTAGAAACCTAAAGTGGCAATGGGTAGGCCACATCGCTCTTCAAAAAGATAACCGTTGTTTAGGAAATATTCTTAAGTGGCGACCACGGATTAGAAGATGCAGCGCGGAAAGGCCTCCCTATATGGTATATGGACAGACGACCTGGTTAGTGACACAGGAAGCCGATAGGCGCGGGCAGTTTAGAACCGGATGTATTATATATTATAATAATAATAAATATTTTTGGACATAACAAACAGCGGTTTCTAGCCCCAAAGTAAGCAGAGCTTGTGTTATGGGTACCAGACAACGGATACAAATACATAATTTTTTTTTTTGTAAATACATAAATATCATACATTAATACACCCTGACTCAAGACAAACACAAATGTTTATATTATGACATAAATGTTTGTCCAAAGCAGGAATCGAACTCACGCCATCTGCACAGCAGCTGGCCACACTACTAACTAGTTAGTTTGTTCGTTTGTCCTGTCTTCACCTCGCAATGGAGCACCCATTGAGCTGAAATTTAACACAGGGATAATTGAAGAGACAGGGATAGATATATACCGAAAAAATTGAAAGTTCTTATGGGAATAACAATAACCGATTTTCTCTTAAATAAATTTCTTTACTCTAATCAAGAAGTTGCCGCATGTCTTTCACGCCGATATCCGAATCTAGTGCGGGAGGAGCCACTGGCAAAAGCTAGTATACATATATAAACTCTAAAACCGAAAGGCAGGGAAACGCACAGATTTTGAGGCTACAAGAACAAAATTTTGCACACGAGTTTCTTAATAAAATCCATATAATATTATACATAGGTGAGCAATGAGAATAGTATTATGACGACCGCCTAAGTGCGTTAAAAGCAATATTGAAGTTTGTAATGAAGTAAGTACGTCAAGTCAGAAACGAGAAAATTGTAAAGCTTTTTAACTTGAGAAAAGTTAGATGGTTCTTGAGATATCGCCATGAGCGAATTACACCTCGCAGGGCAAGTAAATGTTTTTATAACCACATGGTTTAAGAATTAAAAATCACTCTATAATTTAACCCGTTCCGTTAAATAAAGCAAGGCACAGATTATATTACTACGCAACAAGGCCACGGTCAGGTAATTTTGTATATAACTGTCAAATTAAATACTTGATATCATGTTTGCCATAAACTTAGTAGATTTTTAGTAACTTTTATATAATTAACTTATTTTAACTTTACTTGACAGACATGTGAAAATCTGTCCTACAACATAAGTCAATGTGCAAACGACTACATTGAAATCTTTAGTAACCAAACCACAGAATAAATAATCCAACTCCGAGCGCATATGGCGTCACAGAAAAGAAAACCATTCCAGTAGTGTAGTTTTACATAATTTAAACTAGCCGTAACTTAACCTCAGATGTATGTCTACTGTTACAAAGTTCAAATAACTGCTTTAGTTCAAATAATTGTTTATTTGACTGTTTATATGAGCAAAATAGTGTAACGTGATGATTTAAAGACTGGATTGCAAATAAACCTCGTATTTGTGTTACCTACTTTTTAAAGTCGACTTTTTATTTACTATGACAGAATTTCGAAGTGTCGCCTCTTAAATTAATTTTCATAAAAACTAAAAATTACGTGGGATACGCTCAGTTTTTCTTTAACACATAAAATTGGCAAATAGGTTTTTTTTATCCACTACACATGGCAGCAAACTAAGCACATCACATTTTCTAACTACTTGTACCAAGTCAATCCGTTTGGTAGTTTTGACATGATCTTTACAACAGACAAAAAAATAAAAAATGTATGTTTGGGTTTAGAGATATCAGTCTATTTTCCATATTTATAAAAAAGGTGTCGCCAACTTTTTTGAAAAAACAATCTATTTCTCCCAATACCTTTTTAGAAAATCACCCGTTAATATTCTCAAATAGGTATGCCACTTCGGCACACGGCAGCAAGATCGGAGCACTTCACAACACATTATTTTTATAAGTACCTAAAAAGGCGGATTTAATTTTATCCCTAAAATAAAGCTACTCAATGTAGGTATACGTACCTCATAAATTTCTACTTTTTTATTAAAAATAAAAAAAAAACGATGTTAACTTTATACACCATTACCTAAACGTAAACTAAACTTGTATTACGTATTAGAAACAAGTAAGTCTGTACGAACTTGTTTTACATGATTCTTTCTTTGCATAAAAATGGGCAATTTTTACTTACATACACCACCCCAACCAAAATAAGTACCGCAATATGACGTCAGTAGACCTCCTACTAAAATGTGCAGGCTGCGAATTGTTGGCGCGTAGGGATCGTTATGATCAGGTAATAGATCTGCTAATATGCCCCAAGCGATCCCTAAGGCAATGCCAACAAATATTGCCAGGAGTCCCTGAAACAAAAAAGAAAGTAATCTCTTGAATAAAATTTAAAATTTGGCTAAATCACTGCCATGTTGAAATTTTTAAAATCGTGTAACGAAAACGATATGCAAAGTAAAGCAACGTCGGGTGTGGCTTGTCATTGGATAGGTGACCAGGTAGTGGCACAGTTTTTAATCTCCTTCTTTCCGTGCTCCTTAAATTTTCGGTCTTTGCTGTTGTTATATGTCAGCAGTCGATAAGCCTAGTCGGAGGTCTTTATGGGCAACTCGAAAATTCGGACAGTCGAGTGGTCACAGCAAGGTCTATAAATTCGTTAGACCTAATAAACCTTTCTCTAAAAAAAGCCTGTTACACTGTATTGGGGACAAAGAGTGCGAAAAACGCTATGTTAATATAGCCAATAAAAGGTTGTGGTAAAAGTTTTAGTCAATGAAAGATTTACGATTATAATTGTGTCTTATTTCTGATACTTATGAATTTACTTTACCTTAGTTATTCGGTAGACAGTTGATGAGGGGTAAAATATAGAACAGTTGATAATTCCGAATATCCCTTCAGTAAAAGCTGTATCGAGTCCCCCGGCATTTGCCACTAAAAGCCCCACTTGGTTCTTAGTTCCAAGTCCTCTTCCAGTGAAGGACATTGTTGTTGGGACTATAATAGCTGGTGACACAGATGCTAAAATAGCACCTAGATGAAGACCTAAAAATGTATTCTTTTTAAATATTAATGGTTTTTTTGTAGAAATTAGATGACAGAAATGAGATGAGAAATGGCAAATATCCCTATAGTTCCGTCATCATCGGATCGATTTCTTTAAAATTTTATAGAAATGCGTCTTAAGTTTACCGGTATATAGTTTTGAAACTAAGAGATGCAAAACTTTTTGTCATACACCCAATTTTTTGGGGTCTTGTTGGATTTTGTTCGTTGGTCTTTCAAAATGGAGCTAGGCTTTTAAGTATTATTTTCTGTCAAGTGCATACAGTCCCTTAATAACTTTTTCTTATATAAACTTATATTTAAATGTTTTTTAGTTATTATCTTCAGAAGTTGATGATTCTGTATCCCATCACTCCCATACCGTCAAACTTTTATATTTAAAATATGTATATGTATTTGTAGGTAATACTTAAAAACATCATCATATCAGCTTATATTGGTCCACTGCTGGACATAAGCCTCCTCTATGGCAGGCCATTTCTCCCGATCCTCTGCCTTTCGCATAGAGACACCTCTGACCACCCCTTTATGGACGTCGGTTCAACGGGCGGAAAAACATAATAAGCAATAAAAAAAAATAACATTTAATATCACTTACCCCAGTACCATGGGAAACTTAGCCATATGTGGCTGATAACTGCTGTACTCAAACATTCTATACTCCATGGCAACGTGGCTAAAGCAAAGACTTTTATAGGGTTATTTCTAATATAATACCAGTTCCATCCCAGTGGTCCTTTCGTTAGAATAATCACTGCACAAACCCTCCTGAAAAAAAATATTTTTAAATATAGGAACAAAAGTATGTTCGGGAATTAATAGAAACGCAGGTTTTTAATGTAAAACTGTTTTTTTTTTAAATTTCGTACCCGAAAAGTATAACGGAACTCTATTTGCTGTCACTCTACTTTTGTACGTTCTCACTGTTGGGGCACTGGCCTACCCTTGCCTTGGGCATGGGGGATTTTAGGTCGTAGAGCATTACGCGGGCCTAATGCGGATTGAGGAGCTCTCATTCAGTCTTTTAGATTTATGCAAGTTTTACTAAGGATGTTTTCTTTTACCGAATAATAATGTATAAAAAAGACTTGTTAAAAGGCTGACCAATGCCAAGTGAGACTTTTTTAAATGGAAAAAATCAATACTTGTAGTCAGTATTTTAGGTTAAAAATTTAAATCTACATAAAAGAACATATACTTAATGGCTTATACTATCAAACACGCGATAGCATTAATTTGCCTCGATAGAAAAAAAATCTCTACAAGACCTCTAAATTTTCTTTTTTTTTTTTGTTTTTAATCGCTATTCATTAACATAAAACATTAAAATTCTTATTAATGGCTAGCTACGCTGACAGCTTACCATCAGGCGGGCCGTAAGCTTGTTTGCCACCTTAGTGGTAAAAAAAAAAAAAAAAAGCTTATTAGATAGTCCATAAATGTTTTCACTATAAATCTAAAAAATCGAGCTAGTTTTTAAGTAAACACATAAAAACCGATTTGACAAGTGCACGTGATATTAAATAGCTGTGTTTCAAGCTGTCATATGTGGTGGGCAGGTAAATCCTGAAACTGTGCCGCGCTGGGGCTCGACAGGCCCTTTTTTTTACTTTTTTTAGTAATTTTTTAGGTCGGCTAAATTTTTTTAATTACATTTTATTTTTTCTAGCATGTTTTGATTTTAATGACATATTGTTATAGTTCTAGTTTTTAAGAGTTATGGATTCAAATATTTTATCAGTTTTCTAATTCAAGCTGGCGGATCCAATATGTCGGTATTTTTATTTCAAAAGTTCTTTGACTATGATGAAATTTAAAGATAGAGAATTTATATAATCTTAATATATATAAATCTCGTGTCACAATGTTTGTCCTCAATGGACTCCTAAACTACTGAACCGATTTTGATCAAACTTCGTAAATATCTGTTATTTGATCCAACTTAAAAGATAGGATAGTTTTTATCTCGATATGTCAAGTGCGAGCCGGACTCGGGCACTATAGGTAAAAACCAACTTTCGCCGGGTACAGAGGGACGGCAGCGGAACAACGTTCGCCGGGACAGCTAGTTAAAAAATAAAATTTAACTTTATTACAGAAGTATTTTACAAATTGAAATGCTAATGCATCGACACCGTAATTTGTCTGAAAATTTGTACAAATTTCTAATCTTGTATTAAATAGCTTTGTTTCATATAAGAATAAAATTTATATTTTTATTTCTCCAAAGATATTTTTATTAATTAATATTTTTTATTGGACCTTACACACAGAGCAATCTGGTCCCAAACTAAGCAAATTGATATGAGACAACGGGCTTATACTTATTTTTGTAACTACAATACATACATAATTTGGCAAATGTTTATCACATAAATGTTTGTCTTGGGCGGAAATTGAACCCTCACTAATCGATTCAGCAGTCGGGTCATTACTCACTGAGCTACAGCACCGACGAATATACAAATATTTATATTAACACAATTAACTTTTATTTTATTTGTCTGCCTGAATTTCTCTCTATTTCAATCAACATTAATTCCTCAAAGTAAAATTACTCTCGTATCAAACTTATAATTTGATAAACTAAAAATAACTACCTTAAATGATAGTCTACTGCATCAGCCACAGGATATTCTAAAATGTTATAAGAAGACATATTTCTGTAAAATGCTCCCATAAGGGTCATTCCGACAACTGCATTTATAGTGGTATATCGTTCTAATGTGTGACCGAAGATGTAACCACATAAAACC
This sequence comes from Apoda limacodes, assembly GCA_946406115.1. Classification (NCBI taxonomy): domain Eukaryota; kingdom Metazoa; phylum Arthropoda; class Insecta; order Lepidoptera; family Limacodidae; genus Apoda; species Apoda limacodes. The sequence continues at coordinate 20,719,143 of OX291545.1, forward strand.
ACTGCCGTCATATCGAAAGCGTAACCTCCTGGCAAGACTGCCTTGTCGAACAAAAACCATGATGTCGCCCACAATGTTAAACCTGAAACAAAAAATCAATTTAAATTTAAACATCGGTCAAGTCCGAGTCGGACCTGCTTACTAAAAGTTCCGTACCACAACGCATAACTAAATCATTTTGATTTACTTTTTGATTTTTTAAATTATTTGTTTCGAAACCCTACGTAATGACTCTTATGATTAGAAAGTTATAGCCCTTTAGAGTTTGGACAAACATACACATTTTAATAGGATCCCGTTTATTATATTTGCGCTGTCACATTTTCATACCCATGGACACATCCCGCCTCTAGCTACAAAACTTGTCTATGTTCGTACTAATTCTATACCAAAGATGTAAGAAGATAATCTTCAGAGAGGGACTCTGTCCATTTTGTCTGAATGCCTGCCTCTCGTGCTATTGATTAAATTTTACAGTTTTAATTTGTTAATTTAAGATAAGTTTAATTAACAGGTAGTTATAAGTTAGATCTGCGTGAAATTGGTTAAGGTTGAGTTTATTTTATTTATTTTCAAATTTAAGTAATGACATTTATAAACCCGTCTTATATCGAATCATACAAAATGCAGTTTGTAAAAAAATTAAAAATATACTTACCACATATTATTACTCCTATGCACTGTCTTATTTCATAGACTGTGGGTAATCTGGATACAAACTTCTTAAGGAATATCCAACTCTGATTTTTCTTTTTGTTATTTCTAAAATGTAACATAAATTATTATTATTAGAAATAGAGTCGCATCTATTTTGGGAAGTCACAAATATATCTTTCTAGAGCCACGTATAGACGTATGTACCATTAGAAAATTTTGTTTTTTTTAGGAAAGAGTTTAGAATCGATAAGAACAGTGTGAGTTTTTGCGAATTTGTAACTTTATAATCTTGTTCGCTTTTTCATTACAGTCCTATGGTAAACGGCTTCAAAATGCGTCCGCTAGAGGCGCTTTTTGATTTCCATACATTTACTTCGTTGATGTAAACCTGATAGTAGAGTCAAAACTCACACAAGGAACATAGAACTCTTAGGAAGCGATAGAGGTAAATAGTAATTAACTAATGTACCTATAGTATTAGGTGTTCTAGTTTTATTTCAGTGTGATAAATGCAGTCACACAATAGTTTCGATACAAAATTTCAGAATAACAACTCAATAATGGAATCAATATACTACTCTTCAAATTAACACTTGTGGTGGATATATAAGACTGCAATTCTCGTTAACAGTGAACATATCGAATTGTCTGTCACGTAGTATATATTTGTTTAGTTACTATCATTTACTCGTGCTGCGTTCGTGCAAAATTTGGTAGCGAAATTACTACGGAACCCTCTTAAATAATTGGTAGCAAAAAGTACCTACGTATTATATCTACGTTATTCTTCGTCCCTCCAGCTATCGTTGTCTTGAAAGTAAGTTTTTATTGCTGATATGTTTCGAAGTGTGAATAAATAGTTTATCGTGATATAACTTGCAGAAAAAAAGATGCTCGAGGGTACCTCTGACCGAGATAACAAGCACAGAGCACAGATACAGAAGACCAACAAAGCCATCTAAATAGATATCACAAGGTAAGTACGGGGTGCGGGAGCGACCCCTACTGGCCTCAGTGGCAGGTTCTCAGTATAAATAAGCTTTAAAGCGCATGGGAACTTTCGTTCAGAATAAAAAATATATCCTTCCCCGTCCCTTTAACAATCTCTGTGCTTAAAGCACAGTTTCTAAACAAAATAAGTTTATTTCTAACTTTTTAGTACTTTTTCCAAAAAAAAAAATTTTTTTAACGTTCATTTACTTTTTAAGTATTATGTGATAGCAAATATAAAGAATATCATCTAAGTCCAGAGTACTTGTTAAGGCAAATCAACTTTATATAACTGCAACATTCGCCACTGGCTATATAAGCGTTCAAAGGTGGTTTAAATTGTTTCACACAATGATGCGTTTTCAGAGGAGTTCTCTTACCTAATATTTCTATGCTTCTTCTGCAAAAATGGCCTTTCGGTTATGGATTGGGAAGCTCGTGTCGAAGTTTTTTCTGAGACCAAAGTATGGTGTTTTTCAAGGGTTTATGAGATTTGAAAAAAGTCGGTAGATTGCTGGTAACACTGACACAATATAGTGCACCGTACGTTTATTTAGCGCATTAGTAAATTAAAAAAATCAATTTTTTTTATTACAGTCAATAAAATTAGTAAAGATGCAACAGAGTGAGCAATTTGGGATTCTAAGCTATTTCAACTCGTCCAATCGATATGTTTTTTATGTTAAGGGTTTTTAAATTTTATAATATTTTACTTGTTTAATGTAATGAATATAGGTACTTACTCACGTTTTGGTGGTGAAGATCCCAAATATGGCCTCGTTGTTTAATTTGTTCTGGGTAGAAATCTGATTGTTATCTGAAATAAAAAAATAAATAAACAATACATTATTTGCTATGGTCATATACATATATATTGACTGATAACACAGGACTTCCACACCAGTTAAAATGGTAGAATATGTATGGACCTCAAATAATGTATCAAATATCTTTTATGTAACCCATATTCGATGCAAATAAACAACTTTTCTATTCTATTCTGTCAGTACCTACCTAAGCTGGAGTAAAATCTGATTTTATATTCAACAGCAAAAATCAAACGCAAATCGGACACATTCTTAGATGTTAAATACTATTTCATAAAACTAAGTAAAAGAAAAATAACTCACAATATTTTAATTGTAAGCTTAGTATATAATAAAAAAACACTGGCATGTTGGTGGGATCCCGTGTCTAAAGCTTGGGTCAATGCTAAGCTAAGTCTTAGGCTTATATAAAACTTATAGATTAAGCTCTTATGCTATAAGTCTATAAAAAAGTTTTAAAAAATCCTTTAAATATCATAATTTTGATAATCGACAAACTAGAAAAAAACCATATTATAAACATACACCCATTTGTCAAAGCGTACTTCGTTATGAAGTCTCACTAAAAGTTTTTGGGACTAACTCAAAGGCATGCTACGTAATTTCATAAAATAAATGCTCCAAACAAGCTACAAACAAAGAGAAGGTTTTTCCCTAAGCGTAATGGTGTATAACAAAATACAATGTTTACAACATTTTCATAATTATTATTAATTATGGAAAACGAAAAAAAATCTAAGACTGATTTCAAAGAAAAAGGTTGCGAAATCAACACGGGACATTTGCAACTTTTCTTAGACAGAAACGTAGGGGGCATCAAATATCAAAAGTCTACATGCGCCCCACTTTTATATCTAGAGTAAATTTTCCTTATCAGTCCATTATAAATCGCGGTTGGTATATTTAAGGTTTTTTTACAATAAACAGTAATAATTTAATTATGGTAGGTACATTTTTGAAATAAAAAATTTTGATTTTCTGATAAAGATTTCAGAATTTGTGAAAGAAATATACCTACCTATGTAATGACAAAAAAACAACTAAATCAATTAAAATCCATTAACATTCAAGCCGAATTCTGATTACACGGACATTCACGGCACATTTAGGTAACTATGTATTCCATTCACGAACTGGAATATCAAGGTAAAATAGTGCAAGATCTGGATGAGAGACTCGTAGACTGGGTGACTAAAAAGTTAAAAGTATTACGGGAAGTTACAAATTTTAGTACTTTACAACTATCTACAACTCACAGGTATATTCTAGAAACGAACTAAAAAGTTAATAAATCGTTTGTGACTAGTTCATCAACATATTTGAAATGTATTTTGTACAAAGAGGAATTAAAAAGTATCTTCACTTAGTATTAGTCACTGCGCCTTAAACAGTTCTACCTAAGTACTTAGACCCCGGCGAAGTACTTGCGTTGTATATACTATACAATTTTATTATCACATATACATAACATGCTTTTAACCGTAACTTTTTCACTCTACGACACCTTACCGGTACTTAACCTAAATATAAAATTAATTTGGTAAATCGCCCTGAAATGGGCAACCGCAAAAGTTGTTTATATGCCATAAAGAGAAATTATTTGTTGCATACAAAACGTCTGTGTATGAATTGCCATACCTACTACTTTTTAATTAGTTTCTGTGACGTCAGTTTTGACGACTCTGTCTCTTATCTCAAGAGTATCAATAAAAATAACCTGAACAAGTGTGTGCCGTACATGCATAATTTAGGGTTCCGTAGCGTTAAAATTTCTCTTAATATTCTTTAGTTTGTAGTTTAAACTCGTATGATGAACAACGTATGAACGATCCTTTAAGCACCTGAATGCTGGATCTCCAAAGGATATATTCTCTAATGCCAATGAGTCTTGTGACAAATCATCAAAAAGGTACTCCTATAGGTAGGCAGTAGGCAGATTCTGGGTGGAAGAGAAAAGCCCCAACGGACTGTTGCACACAAGATTCGATAGTGGCCGAGAGGAGTCGGTGGTGGCCGATGGGTGTTGATTACACTTTGCGTCCCGAGTGGCGGAGGTTCGAGACCGACCTGTACCAATGAATCTTTTTGTATAATTTTGTATAATTTTTCAAGTACATTGAAAACATCGTGAAAAAACCTGCATAACTCAAAAAAAAGACATTTAGGACGCATGAGGCAGATAAGATGCTGAGGAAGACAAGTCATGTTCTTTTAGTATAATATACTACAAATCATAATTAGTTTCATCAAGATCTGATGATCATGTCAACTTTTTCAACTATGGTCCAAGTGCAAGGACGACGGAATTATAGGGCTGTGCGATATACAGACGGAAACTACAAGGGTTGTTTCTGCCATTTGGTTACCGAATCCGAAAGAAACGGGCAAAGTTGGCATGTTTCATGGTATCTACATTTAACAGAAAATATTAAATGTAGGTTTTTGTAACTGTCAATTTTGGACAAAATTCGTTGTAAAAAATTTAACGAACCCAAAGTGAGCTGTAACAGACGGTCAGACTCATTAACATAAGATTATTTTTCTGGAATAAGGCTATTCTATTATCGCAGTTGGAAAACATAATAAATTAGTTTTCTATAACATGTAATTTTTTAGGGTTCCGTACCCGAAGTGTAATTAGCGGAACCCTATTACTAAGGCTCCGCTGTCCGTCCGTCCGTCCGTCCGTCTGTCACCAGGCTGTATCTCATGAACCGTGATAGTTAGACATTTGAAATTTTCACAGAAGATGTATTTCTGTTGCCGCTATAACAACAAATAATAAAAACAGAATAAAATAAATATTTAAGGAGGCTCCCACACAACAAACGTAATTTTTTTGCTCGATTTTGCCCAATATTGATAACGGCAACAGGTAGACGCTTAAAATATTCACAGAATATTTAGTTATAGAGTCACTTTAAAATAAATAATTAAATTAAAATAAAACAAATATGTAAGGGAGGCTCCCATACAGCAAACGTGATTTTTTTGCCATTTTTATAGATAATGGTACGGAACCATTCGTGCGCGAGTCCGACTCGCACTTGACCGATTTTTTAATTAGAATTTCGTAGTTCAGCTAAATAGAAATTTAGTTGGGCTAAACCAAAATTAATTATTCGCTCTAACAATTCAGCTGCACTTCAGAATTCTTAAAATCACATGTTAGAGCGACTAATGATATCCGTTTTAGTTCAACTATTTCCCGTCTGCAATAAAAGGATAGCCTAAATGCAGAAAAAAAACTCTTGTTCTTATAGAAATTCAGCTGAATTACGGAATTCTAAAACATACATAATAGACCGACTGATTATATTTGATTTAGTTCAGCTATTTCCCATCTGCAATATTGAATAGATTTATATGTATAGTGTAAATAAAATAACTGTTGTACGTATGTGTAGGTAATGTTCGCATAGTTTGTTATTTACTAACACATACTTAATAATAGTTTTTCCCTATACTTACTTACACCCCTGGTGTTACAAGCGTCCATAGGCTACGGTGACCGCTTACCATCAGGCGGACCGTAAGCTTGTTTGCCACCTTAGTGTTATAAAAAAAAAAAAACCACACACACTTGTATCAATGCTGGTGTTTTAAGGATGTACCAAGGTTTTATCATTTGTAAGTGTTGTGTGGAACTAGTCCTTCATTTAATATACCTTCGAGAGTCATAACTTCTGGCTGTAGCGGGATGGACTGTGCAACAGTTGGTTAAATGGGCCTCGGCATTAATTTATTTCAATTACGGTGGTAGATGCTTCAAACTGAAATATCAGGTGTTTTTTTTTTTTTTTTAACCACTAAGGTGGCTAACAAGCTTACGGTCCGCCTGATGGTAAGCGGTAACGTGTGTTTCTATCAACAACATTCCACCTGACGACTTCGTTTTATCTAAGGCCATGCTCAGAAAGAGCGAATTGGCCTCGAATACTGTTGCGCGTGTACTGGTCGCAACTGTGTGCAAGCTTGTTTGAGGGTTAACGCCGCGCCGTAGATGATTTTTCACACAAAATTGATTTGCCGTAATCTTCGAAGTTTTGTGAATTACTATTTTGTGAAATACTAATTATTTGTGAAAAAGAACAAAAAATAAGCCACTGTTTTTTTATATTTTTCAAAGTTGCTTAATGTAAGAAATTCCGGAACCTTTGCAAAAATAATAAAAAATAATGGCTCATCAGAATCTCATGAAACTAAAAATGGCGAGCCCTAAATTTCTGTTCTTTGTTTTTGAAATCAAAACGTAAAATTAAATTTAGGGGACTTCAAATGCGATAATTGCGATAATGCAAAATTATTTTTGTATGAAAACAATCTGCGGCGTTTACTTATAAATGAGACGTTTGCATGGATACGCTCGTGTCGTGAACGCACTTACGAACTTTAAAGTATTTTTACTACACGTAAATAGAACCAGAACGACGCGTGCATGTAGACGGCGCGTATTATCTCGCAATTGTGCAAGTTAAACGCCAGTAATACTTATAAAATGTAATCAGTCACGTATGTGCACTGTGCATGCGGACAGTGTGCGACGAGTATTTCGCCAACGTACGTATCAGTTCACGTAAGAAGATTCACGGTAAATTCACCCTTTCTAGACATGACCTTAAAGAACCTTCTGAGAATAAAACATAGTTTATATTGATGTGGATTAGCACTAATTTTTAATTTATAAATGTACTGTAGTATTACAATGTAATTTTGTCCCTGTGTTAAATGTGTCCCCCCAACTAAATGTTTAACAGCAAGTATTAGAATTTCTGAACTGGTCTAGTAGTTTTCAAAAATTAACTAATTTACTTAAAAAAATCTTCAAATATGAATTTCATCAGTTTTAGTGTAGTTTAGTAAAAAAAAAACTTTTGTCGTTGCTGACTAGGTTGTAAAAATCTACTACATAAAAATCGTGTATCTGACGTTAGTTTTATAGCTTCGGCTCTAGATTGATAAATAAACGTATAAAATAGTAAACCTGCTGTCTTTATAATATGTGGTAAGTACCTACTTCAGTTAGGAGATTTAATTTAATAATTAATTCAATTTAATATAAAATTAAATTGCATTATGAGTACAGGAAATCTTTTATTTTGGCCCAAGTCGAAACAAGTTGGAATTACAGTCCTGCACGTCTACTGAGCGAGTTTTGTCGACTGATTTTATTACAGTTGCGGAAATATTTAGTAAATAAATTATTTTTGTCGGAGGTCCATTAAAAACTTTCATCATCATTCAAGTTTTAAAGTCATTTCTTAAATATACAAATGGTTGTGTTTTAAATTTTTTTTTACTTTTAGCTTTGTTTTAATTTTAAATTTTGTATGGACCTTGATAAAATAAATTAAATAAATAAATAATATGACTGTAACCAGTGTATAAACAATAAAACGGTAGATTAAGCATAATCGTCTAATTATATTTTCAATTTTTATTTCAATAAACTTATTGTTGATAATTATTGAAAAAGTATTCTTCATTAATTTAATAAATTCAAATTAAACTTTGAAAAAATTTCCACAGGAAGGAACTATAACAAGATTCAAACGACCTATGTCTCACTTGCTAGCTATATATTTAGCTTCACCTAAAACTTGCTAAAGCAAACTACAATAATAAGGGAGTCCTAGTAATCTCACACCGATAACCGAATTTAGATTTATATTCATTAAAATACAATATAATACTTAGTATAATATGTATAATTCTAATTATAATTTTATAACTACATTGTTAATAGTATAAATCATACCATTTTCACCTGCATCACAGTTACCACTTCTCGTCATTTTTAGAAACTGCATTAACTTAAAATATCAATTGCAATTATTTCACTGACTTTATTAATTTTAAACACAATTGTTTTATTTCAATACTAAACATTTTACTAAATACTGACAACTGTTAACGGCCGTGTGGTCTAGTTAAGCGTTCTTTCAATATTAAAACTCGTCGCATGCGCACTTTGTTCAATTGCCGTAAGTAATTGAAAATAAATTAATCACTCTTCATGAAACAAGCCGTTGAAAGGCGAATGTTATTTCACACTATAGTCTACGTAGTTTGAAAATACACGTCGATGAGTATTTTTCAACAGTACTCTTTGGACTGATCTTTGTTACTCACAACAACTGTAGATTTATGTTATCATCTCAATGTCTTACATTCAATGACTTGTAGTTTTTAAAGTGAACTGAAGATGAAATTTGTAAGACAGCAATGTATAACTCCATAGATTACATTCACAAATCGTTAGAAACACCAACATTTGCGTTGTTTTGACGCCATGAGGCACAACACTATCGTCTTTATGAAGTGGATTGTTTTTTTCACATGACATGGTATGACACGAAACATAAAAATATCGTTATTAAGCCACATTGATTACGCTGAGAATTAACAATAAGTGGGAAATATAAACAATAAGTGGCTATATTACAAAAAAATCGGCCAAGCGCGAGTCGGACTCGCGCACAAAGGGTTCCGTACCATTATCTATAAAAACGCGTTTGTTGCATGGGAGCCTCCCTTAAATATTTGTTCTATTTAAATCTAATTATTTATTTTTTAAGTGAATATGTAACTAATTATTCTGACAATATTTCAAGCGTCATCAATATCGAATAAAAACTAGCAAAAAAATCACGTTTGTTGTATGGGAGCCCCTTAAATATTTATTTTATTCTGTTTTTTAGTATTAAGCGGCAACAGAAATACATCTTCTGTGAAAATTTCAATTGTCTAACTGTCAGGGTTCATGAGATACAGCTTGGTAACAGACGGACGGACGGACGGAAAATGGACGGATGGACAGCGGAGTCTTAGTAATAGGGTCCCGTTTTTACCCTCTGGGTACGGAACCCTAAAATTGGAGGATTGGAAAAAGTCTGTGTCTAACAGTTGACTGCTTTAGGCTAATTGATTGATTGTTTGAAGCCAAAAGTTGTTTGCAAGCAGATGCCGCATAGTTAAAAACCACTCTACTGTATAGGTCAACAATGGTGTAGTTGTTTCTTAAAATCACCACACGGTATATACGCTGTCGGTTATATGCTCCAACCTCGACACATAGGGATGAAGAAGTTGATATTAAGCCGTATAGCACATATTCAACACATTTCAAAATTTTAAAAGGTACTTCCATGCGAGACTGGGCAATCTGAGAGGAAATAAGCCAAATGTAGAAAAATTGGCATGGAGCAGAGAAACTTAAGGAGACAGTAACTAGTGGAGTTTATGCAGAAGGTGTAACTTCTTATGATGAACTTTTGAGTAACAGCTACTAATAAAGTGGGACATCCATCCAACCTTAAGCTTTTGGACCACACTATCAAAAAGTTCATACTCATGAACGACTGATGTAGAATGAAACTGTAATAAATACTAAATTGGGAGAGTACAGGAAACTTAATAGACCAATCTTTGATCTGTGCGAAAATCTATGGGGCAAAAACTTCATCGCTTGTGTACTGATCAGCAGAGAGCAGAATCAAAGTTTCCAGTCTTCATAAAAATCTGTCTATTGAACAACGACTCTCACAAATTAACCGTTTTTTTCTTAAGAGGTCGAGAAATTGTATAGTAAGTGTAACACGTTCTAAAAATTATAGACCCATTTCTGTCCTGAGCCACCTTTGTTTTTGAGTTATTAAAATTTGCTTTAAAATCAAAGACCACATTCATACGCTGTGCTAGATAATACAAAAGACAGAAGAGTGTATTCGCCCCTTATGTGTAATGTTTTTGGACTTGTGAGAAAAACTTTGCTTTGGTCGACACCTGGGCGAAGCTACAGTTTTAACATTGATGTCCTATCGAGTAAGGGTACACCAATCAATGACATTATTGTTTGGGCCAGTATTGCAATACCAATTGCAGAGAGTAGTAAGACAGGGAGGCGTGATGCCTCCGAAACTGTTCTTGCTGCTTTAGATCATGTTTTCAAGTTGAAGAAATAAAAAGAAAAAGACATTAGCATAGCAAATACATTACTGACCTTCCATTAACCAACGACATTGGAGTCATGACAGAGACGCTGGGAGATCTTAAAGAAATGCTCAGTAGCCTCAGCAAAGCATTCCAACATGTACCTAAGTCTAAAATTTACCATGTAAAAGACAAAGATCATGTCTATTGTCCGTGTCGCAACATTTTCTGCTTTCATCAGGAACTTGGCCTTCGAATTTGTTGTTAATATGTATATTTAGGACAAATCGTGTATTCCTATTTCGAGTAAGACATAAAACAACAGTGCAGGCAGTGGTAGGAATCACACGCTTTAGTGAAGTTCACCCGACTTTATTACAACTGTTAAATGATATGGAAGTGCTGAAATTGAAATAATTTAGACATTACATTATAGTAAATGCCGAAGCTATGAAACATTTTCGACCTTACTAAAAGTAAACTAAAAAAAAAACAAGTGTATATGGACCATATTACACGAAAACTTGAGAAAAGCTTGTATCTGAGAATACTTTATGATTTAAAAAGTAAATATCTTTTCCCTTTGACGATCATCTCATGATCTTGGCACAATTTCAATGTCTGACAGACGAACTATTTTAGATCTGAACTGAAATTTTAGAACGATTGTACATAATATAATACTTTGACCCGTTTTTAAACTATTTATATCTTTTACTAGGTACTCGTTTATTCTTAAACATCAAACATCTAGGTTTAGTTCATCTGAAATGAAATACCATACCTACTGATATTTTGTAATATCCATTATCCAATTTCGTTTGTTTCTAACGAATGTAATTTGTCTTTTATTACTTAACAACTACAGGTGGCGTGATGGGTATTACCTTTTAACATATTTTGTTATCCAACCATTACGAGTCTGTAGATTGCTAAGTATGCTCCTATGTTTTATAAAAATCGGACAAGTGTGAGTCGGACTCGCGCACTAAGGGTTTAGTACAATTATCTATAAAAACGGCAAAAAAATCACGTTTTTTATATCAGAGCCCCCTTAAATATTTGTTTTATTTTAATATTTTTTTTTTAAGTGACTATATAACTAAATATTCTGTGAATATTTTAAGCGTCTACCTGTTGCCGTTATTAATATCGAGCAAAATCAAACAAAAAAAAATCACGTTTGTTGTGTGGGAGCCCCCTTAAATATTTATTTTATTCTGTTTTCAGTACTCGTTGTTATAGCGGGATCAGAAATACATCTTTTGTAAAAATTTCAACTGTCTTACTATCACGGTTCATGAGATAGAGTCTGGTGACAGACGGACGGCCGGACAGCGGAGTCGTAGGGTCCCGCTAATTACTCTTTTGGGTACGGAAAAAAATGTGAAAAAGGTTATAAACATGATTTCATGTCGTTTTTTCGATAAAGAATTTTACCTCAAAATTATACAATAAACTGCTACTAATATTTAATATTTAAGTCACATGCTTTTAAACATATATAGGTAACATACACATCGACATCTCAATCTATCATAGAATTAAAATCCCATATACAACCTCTTTGTACTACTCATAATCGCCATATACTAAAAATAAAAACTAACCTAATGTAAATAAAGGTCACGTGTCCTGACGCGAGTTTAACATTTTTCACCTATCACAAAGAAAGTGCACAACGCCGCAAAAAAGTTTTCGACTTCAAAAAATAAAAATAAATGAAATAAATTAATGAAGCAAAAATTATTAAAATATAAAATTCAAAGTGAAGAAAATGTATCCGGTGGCAAAAGATTTATGAATTTATAAAAACGCGTATGTAAGCAAGAAGGTTATTTAAGTTCTATTCATTGCTCACCTCAATTGTTCGTTGACGGAAGTCATTCCGGCCGCAAACATTAATGCACGGGCGGAAGTTCCTTTCATAACAGATCATCTTTATTCACGAGTAAACCAGCTTCTAAAAAGAGGGCAATTTTACATAGCCCATAGTATACTAACTGCTCATTAACTATGAATGCACTCATCAAGACGCTTTTTACTACAAAAAAAAAATAGCGTATTAAAAGCTACAAGCACTTTCCTCGAATAGAAAGCTAAACTGAGGGTCTTTGGAAGGACTACCGCTGCAAAGTGCATATAAATTGCTCTGCAGAATTGAAACCCAAGCTTGAAAAGAATGCTTTCAGAGAGAGTTTTGTACTGTCCGTACTGAGCACAGCTTAAAAGGTGCAAGTAATTTAGTAAGTCAAAAAGCTTACAGCCTAACAAAACCGCTTTTTATAGTGTGGTTTATTTTTTTCTGTTGTGATAATATTAATTTTAAGGGTTCTGTATCCAAAGGGTGCCAACTGACCTTTAAAGGACTCTATCATTTAAACCATGGTAGTTAGAAGCCTGAACTTCACAGAATGTGTGTTATTATGGCAGTTTTCTTAATAAACATCAAAACAAAACAAAACTTTGTAATTTAAGACGGGTGCCCATACAAGTATTTTTTTTTTCGTTATTTCTGCTCTATCATCACAATGCACATACATATACAAGGTAAACATTTAAAACGATCATAGAGTAAACTCTATAGTAAAACAAAAATTAATTAAAACTGGTCAAGAGCGAGTCGCGTTCGTAGAAACGGTAATAAATACAAGCTTCAAACGAATATAGTTTAAGCTCTATAGTTAAGTAGCAAATAATAAAACCGGTCAAGTGCGAATCGGGCTCGTGCATTCTGTGGTAGATCGGAACCCTCAGTACGTGCTTGAGGCTTGCACTTGACCAATTTTTAGACTAAAGGAGACGTGAGAGGGCATTCGAGCCCCGGCTTGCACCGTTGAGTCATTTGCTAAATTTCATAAGACCATTGTCTTGTTCACACTGAATTCAAAGAAGGAAAACATTATGAGAAAACCACTATAGGTAAGTCAATATTACTTCTGTGAAGTCTGCCATCTGCACAAGGCCTGCGTTATGGACTATGGCCTAAACCACCCTCGTCCAAGGAAAAGGTAGGCCGCTTAGTGCGGTATGGAACTGTAGAACTATTATTTAGCAGAATAGTATGTGGACATTTAGTATTGATTCTACGCAGTTCTTACTAATAATAGATTATTTATTTTTCACTAATATTAGATATTAATAATAGATAACAAAAAGTTATTTATACCAGTCAAATTCTATAAAAATTATCTTTTAATTTGTTGTATTTGTTATTAATATTGTTTAGTAATCTGAATTTCAAAATGAAAGTAAGTATATATTTATTTTAGGTATGAAATTGTGTTTTTATTCGTTATGTTTAAATACAATATCTAATGATAATACAGTTTTGAATTATTACACTATTGATTTACATATTTATCATAACCAGTCAAAACTATCCACAAAATGAAATTACAATAAACATAGTGAAGTTTACAACGACAATGTTATGCTGTTCTAGAATATTCTATAAACGCATATATTGACGAAATGCATATAGTACAGCATATATTCTATAACAATAGTATATAGGTAATTCAAGCACTAAAGAAATAAATTTGGGTTTAAAAGAGCGTATTACGTCAAATAGCGCAGGTGGAACCGCGATGAACCAGCTACACTTGTCATTCATATAACGGAATGGTGCAAAAATTATTGTATTCTGTGTTTACTGTTTGGTATTTTCAGTATTAGATAAAAAAAATTCAACTTTATTTATCCTGGAAAAAGGTGGCGCCATCTCAGTTAGTCACTAACCGACTTGCTCATGTTTGATAGTAAACAATAGGTAATCTGTTAGTTTTGTGTCCAGATTTTAAAAAAAACCAAATACTTCATCTATAAATATTTTAACAAAAGTTGTTTAGATTATGTAATTCTCTTACTACGGAACCCCAAGTTGATGCGTGTGGTTGCGCGGCTAGTATTGATCGGATGCTTGTATTTGACTAATCTAGCAAGTTATATTTTACATGGTATAATTTTTTGTCATTTTCCGTAAAAATTACCTTATCACAACTATTATGACAAACCATAGCCAACACTCAATCAAATTGAGGTGGAATTTCATATTAAGGAAAAGATTTTTTTTTCTGTAAATATTAAGATTAACAATTTTTTTACTCAGAAGAAATAATTAACAAAACGAATTATTAAAAAAACAAAGACCGGACTAAGTTAAAAATATCAATGGAAAAAAGAAAAAGAGCAAATAAAAAATAAATAGATGATAAAACAAATAGATTTGGGTATATTTATTTATTAAACATCTCATATTCTCGGCTTCTTTGCTTTTGTAAACAAGAAGCCGAGAAGTATTCGTCTAAAATATGAGAATACTTTTCAATATGACATTCCTGATGTGCAAATACCGCAGTCGAGAAGCGTCTCTGAGGAAATTGATACCTTCGTGCTCCACTTCTCCTTGTATCTACACATGTAGATATAATTCAGTTTTATTTTATTCATATATTGAAATAAGTTGAGAAACTTAAACAAACCTGGTTTGACTAACGCCGCATACCTGTACTATTTTTCTTTGTAGGTTTTTTCTAAGATTGTTAAAGTGTCACAAATATAACTTTATTTAAGTTAACTTGAGAAATATTTTAACTGCAATGAAACATGAAAGTTACAGCGTTCTCAGGATACATTACAGGAACACGGTACGCAGTAAGACAACACTACTACTAATAAAAATAATCTAGCAACATAACTTACTTAAACTTTTAAGAAAACAATCAAAATTATTTTTTTTGCTCACAACATTGCGCGCTATGTATTACTTGTTTATGATTTATGTCTTAGCATTTGGCGGTTGCTTCTTCTGACAAGTTGCTTTAGGACTGTTGCACTATCTGTAACGTTCTAGTCGCTCTGCTCAGGGTATTCGATTTCCATTAAGTATTTGAGCTGTTATTTTAGACGAGAAAGATTTAGCACTGCACGCGATGGAGTCAAAGACTTTCAAAGTAAAAAAAATCAGCCAAGTGCGAGTCGGACTTGCACGTTTGTTGTATGGGAGCCCCCCTTAAATATTTGTTTTATTTTAATTTAATTATTTATTTTTAAATATTTAGTTATATTATATAAATAAATATTCTGTGAATATTTTAAGCGTCTTCCTGTTGCCGTTATTAATATCGACCAAAATCGAACACAAAAATATTTATTATTTAAATATTTATTTTATTCTGTTTTTTTAGTATTTGTCGTTACAGCGGCAACAGAAATACATCTTCTGTGATAATTTCAACTGTCTAACTATTACGGTTTAATTGGTATAATTGGTTTTATTCTGGTGACAGACGGACGGACGGACGGACAGCGGAGTCTTAGTAATAGTGTTCCGCTAATTACCATTTGGGTATGGAACCATAAAAAGGACATTATAATAAATAAGGTTTTCTTTATCTTAAGTTTTTTACATTCAATTAATTTTAATTTGTAACATTAATTTATTAATTAAGTAAAAATTAGGCTTCTGTAAAAAGCTACACTACTTATAATTAAATGACACCAAAACGGTTTTCTAATCATTATAAATTAGTGACATATTTCATAAATTTCTAATATCTTCACTCCGATGTACGTTTTTCCCACAAACCGCTTAAGTTATTCAATAATTGTTTTTCAGATGCATATAGTTATTGAACATAAAATCACCTCTACCGTTTTAGGTTCTTTGATCATGTCTTAAAGATTCGCTTTATAAAACTCTTGTAAATACTGAAAAATAGTGTAATAACACTGTTGCTCTCTGTTTAGGGTTTCGTAGCGAAATGGGAAAAAAAGCCCTTATAGTTTCGTGTGCTATAAGCGTTACAATTCCGCACCCCTTCTTTACATGGATTCTAAATATTTACTATATAAATATGTATGTATTTTTTCGACTGTAAACATAGAGTTGTCCGATATAAGAATTATAAATGAGCTGAGCTTTTTGCCCAATTATGCACGTTCATGCGTTACATGGACGGGTCATAAATCAATGTCAAAAAAAGAATCTCCCGCGTTTTGTCATGAATATTAACACAATTTTGGTAGGTCAGTGAAAATATTACGTGACAACGGAAGATATATATGGTTGTCAGCTCCGTGGCACAGTGAGTAATGACCCGTCTGCTGAATCGAGGGGCGCAGGTTCGATTCCGGCTCAAGACAAACATTTTATTTTTTGTTTTTATCTTGAGTCTGGGTGTTTATAATATTACAATATGTATGTATTTTAAAAAAAATTGTCTTCGTTGCCTGGTCTCCAAATCACAAGCTTTGTTTAGTTTGGGATCACACGACAATATGTGTAATGTCCAAAAATATTTATTTAATGGGTGTATAGCAGCTAACTAACCGTTAGCTATTAGACATTTCTTATTTTCTGTTAAATAAAGCTGAAAGTTCTTCACAAGCTCGATTCAATAGAATCAATAATGGTTTATAAAATACACTGGATCTATCCGAAAATTCTATATTTTCAGCTTCCAAACATTTAGTATGGCGATATGAAGTGAGATATTTTATCATTTAGGTACGTTATGCTCTTATTTATATCTGTATCAATAATTGTGATAGATGGTCGATACACGTGTCTCCAGTCCCAGTGTTTACACTCTACTTCTCTATTATAAACGAGTAATTAAATAAACAGAACTGTCTGTATGTAATTATTTTTTGCCTTAATTAAATGAAAGAAAATTAAAAGAGATATGGCACCAAAAAAATCCTAAGTTTTGTATTTTGAATTTAGTTATGACGATGGCATATTCAAATGTTGAAAAAAGAGACATGTTAAAACTGTATTATTATCGAAATTACTTAGGTATCATGCGATGCTGAAATAAATACAGTTTATTTATTAAACCATCATGGATACTATTGGTTAAAACGCATTTATCACTTTTAGGATTAATAATCAGTCGGTCAGTATCGTGTATGTTTTAGAAATAATTGAGTGAGGTCACTTATCGTTCCACCCTGTATATCTAGTAGGCATTTTTTGGTAAAAGTCGCCGTTTTTAGCAGAAATGCCTAGGTACTGCAATCTAATTCCCTATATCCTACGAACAATACCATAAGTTCTAAAAATAGCCAATGACAAGTTTTTATATTTTCAACATTTATACTTTTGTAAATCGCTTTCTTCGAATAGAAATTAAGAAATATCTAATGGCTCTTATGTAAATTGTTGTATTTATAGTTTTGTAACAAATTTGAGATGAGAAAATTAAATTTTGTGAGCCTCTAACTTTTCAACCGTGTATTATAATATTTAAAAAAGAATTATGTTAATAGAACTTTTTGATTTAACAACGTAAATTGGATGTACTATCCTCTAGAGTTCTCTTCGATTTATCTTTTGTACTCATTTAAAAAAATAAAAATTAACAAGAAATAAACCTATATATTCCTCAGTAGCCAACTGAAATTTTATGTGTTGTATACAGAAACTATCTATAACTGCTTCAATTTTAACAAAAATATGATCAAAATGACGAAAAACAATTAAATGAGGTAGGTACTTAATTATAAAGTGTACGCACTTATACAGAAAACCATTTTGAGCGTGGTCATATAAAGTTGAATTTTGCATATCATGTCTTGTGTTACCTACGTGCAGTCCGACAAGAATTTGGCTGCTGAGCAACCAATAACGCTGATTGTTGGCGGAGATGGTTGAGGAGACGGCGGGAGGCTACTTTTTATCCCGGAAGAGTTCCCACAGGAAAAACTATAGTTGAATTTAACGTGGACAAACTACAATCACACCTATAGATTGCTACAGCAAACTTTCTTGCTATATTCAAAGACTTCCGATAGAAATCCCATGCCGATGAGCAAATTTATCGCAGGTAATAAACATATAACTGCAACCAAAAGTTTTATTCTATTAAAGCAAAAATATAAACAATAAAACAATAAACGACAAACTTTCGATTGCTTAAAATTGTCAACTTTCCTACTTTATTCATCATTTATTCATTTTTATTTATGACAATTTGAATAAAGGACAATAATCACTCAGTCAAACTTTCCTGTGTAAACTTCATAAACATTTTACTGAATAATAAATCGACTATCCAATGGAAAAATAAAATTGACTTAAATTATCACACTGAGCTCAGGAAAGTTTGACAGTGGCAAAAACTTTTTAGAATTTTAATATATATATGATTCAAAATTACAATTGTAAATGTTTTTTTTGGTGTATTTGCTTACCCAAAAGGTTTACAAATTTTGTTTAGTTTAATATTGACTCTAGCAAACGGAATAATCTACATATTGTCCTATTTTAATTTCTGCATTGGTAGTATTAGGGATCTGTTTCTCAAAGGATGGAAATACATCTTCTATTTGTCTGTAACGATCCTTTTCACCTTAGTCTATTTGATTAAGAAAGCCTAAAGAACAGTAATAATAATAATAATACTATACTGCATCAACATAATAATTTTACAAAAAACATATTAACAAATAAAGAAAAACAAAAGGCGGTCTTATCACTTTACAGCGATCTCTTCCAGACAAACTTAATTTATTAATATTTATACATCATCTGCTTAAATTTAGAACTTAATAACCGCTTTGCATGCGCGACTTGAAAATTTTGTCACCCCTGTTACATTTGTATCGTCCATGATAGGCATAGGCTGACACGGCACTCATATCGAAGATATCCGGAATGCGAGTATGGCTCTAAAACGGTAATAGCACATGTTCTGACAGAGAGCTGAAAATCAGTAATTAAATTTTTTGAATAGCTATTTAGTACCGCCATTTACAAGGACACCATGCTAAAAATCTGAAGCAGGAGCTTCGTGATGGTTGTTTCAAGAAAATAATTCACTCAAACTATGTCCATCTTTTCCATGAGCATAGAAGTTTTTTAAATGTCACTACGAATGTCTATCATATGTAATGTAAAAATCGATGACTTTTAGCCACTCTCCTACACAGTTCATACTCCATATATACACACCGGCACAATTAGCGGAACAGAAAAAAAAGTGAGACCATGAGATAATAACGCATATATTTGACGAAAATGTAATTAGACACAAACTAACAAAGTGATTAACATCTTTTAACAACGACTTTGAAAAGTCTTCGTTATTTTTTATTGAAAAATAAAGAAATTTGAAATAAGTGAAATTTTTAGATGATTATGAACCATCACAAAAAATAAAAAAAAGTAAGCATTAAATGATTTAACAATAAAATTAAAGCAAAATTAATAACGAGTGTTTCCCCCTCTTGCTCTGATTACGGTTTCCATTCGTCTGGGCATGCTACAGATTATGTTATCGATGATTTCTTGAGGCAACCGCTCCCACTCCTCAAGTAATGCGTTTCCAAGTTCATTCAGATTGTTGGGGGGTGGCATTCTGGATTTAACCCTTCTTTTTAGCAAGTCCCAGACATTCTCTATCGGATTCATATCGGGGGAGTTTGCTGGCCACTGCATCACCGGTATACCTACGTGGCTCAGATATGCCTGTACCGATTGTGCACTATGAGCACGAGCATTATCTTGCATTAGAATAAAGTCGTCACCAATAAATGGGGCAAATGGTACAACATGTTCTTCTAAAATGTCTCTGATGTATCGATCTGCTGTCATGGTCCCTCCTGTGACTATCACTAACTCCGTGCGAGCTCCCAAACATATCCCTCCCCAAACCATAATCGAGCCGCCACCATAAGCCACTGTGTGTTCAAAATTAGACTGTATGTGGCGTTCTCCTTTGCGTCTCCATATTCGCTGTCTCCCATCGATCTGTTTTAAAAGAACTCTGCACTCATCAGTAAAGAGAACCTGCTGCCATTCGTTCAAATCCTTTTTTTGTGTTCCGCTAATTGTGCCGGTGTGTATATATTGCTGTCCACGTCACGTATAGTTAATTTTTATTTTCTAATTTTTAACTTATTTATGCTGCATCTATACCTGCACAATATTTATGTCATCAATTAACTGTTAAAATATGAACATTAACATAACATACATATATATAACATTTTTAAATAATTAGTTTACATGAAGTTTTTTTTAATATTAATAAATAAATATTTTTGGACATTCGTTGGGCGTCTGGCCCCAAAGTAAGTAAAGTAAGCTTGTGTTATGGATACCAGACAACGGACACAAATACATAAATATTTTTTTGTAACTACATACATACCCAGATTCAAGACCAACACGTTTATCACATAAATATTTGTCCAATGCAGGAACCAAACCCACACACAGCACAGCAGCCGGCCACACTGCCAACTATTATACGATCAAGATAAATAAAAACATGAACCCATAACCTAAAAATATATTTCGTGTTCTTCACAAAATTGAAGAAATAAGTTTTTGAATATGTCCTGCAATAAAATGCAAATCACTCTAAAATGTTTCAAGAAATTCATAAAACTGTTCTTTCTATCTTGCTAGAACCGTCCCAAACTGACTGTTGCCGTATTGTGTTCGTCCCACTTTTAATCTGAGGACGTCGAATAATAGCAAGATACTACTCCGAGATGTGTCTCGTTTAAAATTGCTTCTTTTTAAATCGGCGAAGGCAATGCTGAACAAAAATAAAAAGGCAAATAAAATTTTGTATATGCAGATAGCAGAGAAGAAAATCTAGAAATTTGTATCACACTCTTTCTTTTAGCTTCTAAATATTAATATTTGTAACAAAATATACTATTTATATTTGTAAAAAGTAAATCGAGAAAAGAAAAGATAGTAGGCAGGGACTAAGTACCAAGTTAAATATCGTTTTTTTAAAGAAATTTTGATTTGAAGTTGATTATTTGAGAAAAGCATTTGACTGTTAAACAACTTAGTAAATATAATTAATCGAGTGAAGCTTTAAATCTTAATAAAACAATACTTAATGGGACCATATAAAAAAAATAATAATATATTGTATCTATCTACTACAAATTTTTAGCATTTGACTTCAAAGCAAAGAAAGCTCGTATAGACCCAACTTATTTGAGATCTGGAGTGGTGATGCTTATTACAAACAAAATCTTAGCAGGTCGAATCCGTATAAAGATAGCTAACCTTTTTGAAAGAAATAAGATATACATTGCGGTTTCGCGACAATCGATGAATTTCATACGTAATTTCAAATGCGCAATGTACATCTTATTTCTATGAATTTCAAACGAGAATTGTTAGTTGTCATTTTGTGGAATCGAGCAGCTGGACTGCGTGCGGTAACTTTGTTTACTAACTATGGCTACATACAACCATAGAGAAACAAATACTGCGTTACAACCTTAGAATATCCGAATGACAACAGAATTTACTTTATATAAACAAACGTTACTAAACAAATATCAAATTTGTGACGTCAAACAGTGTATCCCTGTCTGACGTAATTATGGTGTTTAAATTGTTAAGACAAGATATAAAAACTTTTTAACAAAAAAAAAAAAACCACCTGCTTCAAAAAAATGTACTAAAAAGGTTTACCTTTTTTATTATTATATAATTACTTATTTCCAAAAATCTGATCTGAATTACAGTTTGAATTTGGTGTCATAAAATTGATGTACATAGTCACTTACTTCAAACTGTAATTCAGATTAGATATTTGGTAATAAGTTATTATTTTTACGTATTTAGTGCATCTTTTTAAAGCCGGTTGTCTTTTTTTTAAAGGGTTTTATTAAGAGGATACACTTCGCGGCGCATCGCAGCGGGCTTCATACAAACGAATTTCTCATTTGTTTTTGGCATTTACTGATCAATCACTGTGAAATTTCTTAGACATAATCGCAAGACGAAAACCTATGTCTGTAGTTTTTTCAAAATCTTGTAAAACGATGTAATAACTATAAATCTTTTAAAAACCATTTGTATGAAAAACTAGAATTCTATATAACTTTTGAACTATAAAACTTGATACAAAACTGGCACACTGCGGACCTAGACATTTATTACTAGAACATGTCTTCAAAATTTCGTGGTGTTTGATCAGCAAGTGTCAAAAATAAGTGAGAAATTCGTTTGTATGAAGCCCTCTGCGAGGCGCCGCGAAGTGTATCCTCTTAAGGCTTACACCAAGGTAATTAAGGCTTGTGTGAAAATTACTTTTTGTAATTACCTACAACTTATTAGGACATAGAAAATAACACCCAAACACAAACAAACACTAATGTTAATCATATAAAAGTGTCTCGTGTGCAGGGATTGAATTCGCGCCTTTTGCAAATCAAGTAGCCTTTCTACCAACTAAGCTATGAAGGTTCGATAGATATAAAAAGTATAATAGGTAGGTATACCTATCATTCAAAATTCTACCCATCGTTTTGTGGTACCCTTGTCACTTTCAGTGCGCCTCCTATAGCTGATGCCGAGGCATTCATTACGATCGTCCTTCGTCTCTGGACTGTCAGGCTTGCTCGTCGGCCTTCTCTCATCATAGCTCATCTGTCTAGTTCCCATGCAGGGTAAATGGTCGGAATGGTAACAAACTTTGTCCTGACAGCTTTAGTTAAGGCAGATGTCGTCTAGTATTTAGTCTAGTTAAATTTATTTGTAGTAGCTTTTGTTGGAAAAGTAAAGTTAACTTGAACAATTTAATATTGTAAAATTATTTGTTTATATTTTATAAGCTACTTTGCAAAGGACAGGCGACAAATACAAAATTGCAAATATAAATTTAGTGTAATAATTTAATTAAAATCTCTACGTCTATATTATATAATGTTACAATGTACACATACCCACTTAACATTAATATAAAAAGTAAAGAAATGGCCAAGTGAATGTTTACTTTTCAAACTAGAAAAAAATAGATTTTATGGGTCGACAAGTGACGCCCCAAGCGTCCATAGGTTGCGGTAACCGTTATCTTAAGACGGACCGTTAGCTTGTTTCCCATCTAAGTGACGTATAAAAAAGCGCTATTTTTATAACCTTTTAAAAGTACTAAAATCATGTTGATCAGTGTATTTTTATCACCGCTGGAACCAAAAAGTGTGGACTAAAATTTTGATTAAAGGCGCTGTTGGCCCATCATGTCATGAACCCCCCCCCCCCCCCCCCCAAATAATCTACATAAACTTGACCAGATACCAGCGCCGTCGGCTGGGTACAAACACAACGCCAAATGTTTCTAGTGACTTTTCTAATATTATAAAGTTATTAAAAAATAATAGTAGAGTATACCTCTATAAAGAAGCAGCTTTGAAGAGTTCTGAGTTTTATCTCATAACTAATCTGAAGTTATTTGTGTTCTGAACTAGGTTTAATAACCCTCTAATAAGAAATGCTTTCTAAGCTGGAAAATGCAGACAAAAGAAAAAAAAAATAGAGGCAAGAGTGGTAGCTAGAAAACAACATACTATAGTAAAGGTGCACGACGAGGTACTAAACCTGACCTCTCGGTAATCAGCAACTGGCTAACACATTATGATGATGAAATCTGAATTTAATAGACGAAATATAAAGAATCCAATAAAATTTTATTCTCAGTATGCATGTGAACAATTCTGCTTCCACTGTCGTAACAGAGTCAGCTATAAGTCTTGGAAAAATGCCGAAGATTCGTAGACTACAATCAAAGTTTAAGCGATCTAGTGAACTTTTCTTAAATATCACAATAGATATAAAAAATCGGAAATATATAGGGGCAAAACACTCTTCACGCTATTAATCGCGTTTTTTGCTAATAAGCACACGGCGACTTTTGGAAGGTCGAAAGGCTTAAAAACTTGGGTTAGAAGAAGTGTGACAGGGCTTTATCCTGCTTAAATTAATTCCAGACACGTCTCAAACATATTTTTTTAAACATAAAAAAAAAATGTTTCAGCTTGCAGTTAAGGTTTATGTTTACTTTTCAAATTTAATGTAAAGTAACCCTAGGCTATAAATGCTTTGGTTTACTGTGTGCACATAGATGGGTTCTACATTAAAAAAGGCGTTAAACGGAAACACGTAGCCTCACCCACCGCCTATTCCTTCATCATAATATGAGTTGATATTCAGTCTAATGCTGAATATTAGTTTTCTTTATGGTGCTCCAGTTCTTAATTTCTTCTTTCTTCTTCTTCTTCATCTTCCTTTCCATACATATAGCTACTATAACCTACTACTGCTACTTCAGCTCGCTGATTCTGCAAGCTGTGTCGATAACTTTAGTGGTTTATTAGAAAGTCCTTTTTTCGGAATTGACTGAGTTACTTTGGGCATATGTACTAGCCCTGCTCTGGTCAAAGACCTTCGTCTTCAGACTCTGCTATATGAATTCCCTCTCTCGCATATATC
This sequence comes from Apoda limacodes, assembly GCA_946406115.1. Classification (NCBI taxonomy): domain Eukaryota; kingdom Metazoa; phylum Arthropoda; class Insecta; order Lepidoptera; family Limacodidae; genus Apoda; species Apoda limacodes. The sequence continues at coordinate 20,743,803 of OX291545.1, forward strand.
GGTCAGTCGTCGTAATGCTGTCGTCGCCCGGACTTTGTTGTTCTAAGCTGCTTCAGAGTCACCCTAATCTTACTTTGGTCATCATCCTTGATGAAGTGGAGTCTTATGTAGAGAAAAAGGAAATTAATAAAAATAAATGTAAGTTTACTCTTTACATTCAGTCAAGGTTTTTGAAAGGAATACAACAGTCAGAATGCACATTAAGGTATTCATATTTTATGGGGTGTGTTAGTTCCATCAGTAATGCATGGGAAGAAGATAAGCGTAGAATTAATGCTGTGGAAATGAGAGCATTAAGAAGTGCATGTAGGCGCGTTACTCTAAGTTGCAGAGTGATACAAGAGGAGTAAAAAAAGATGTAGATAGTGACAAGTAATAAGAAATTTATGTTTAGGTATAAGGCATACCTCAATATAATGGAGTGTTCTTAGAAAAGGTAAGGTTAAAGTTAAAAGTGCGTTAATTATATGAAGTAAAAGTGAAGGATCGTAGCAAGTGAAAGTCTGCCGTAACTGACTACCATTTCGGAAAACAAGCGTGATGTCATGTATGTTTTACTAGTAAAGTTTGCCCATGAATCGCTGCTTGTGCTTCTTATTATAAGACACCCCTAAAATCTAAGGCTGCGACCGCGCCTGTCCTTACGAAGTAAGTAATATTTATGCTAGCTAACATATTATTTGTTTTTTTTTTAAAGAAATTATATTGTTATTTATAAACCGTTTTTAGAGTGACAAATGCCGTAAAGACAAGTACATTTTGGAAGCGTGCAAGTGCATAAGTCGACGATGCAGTATGTTTTGAGCTGCCTCTTGTAAAGATTGTCACGACAGGTCTACGTGACCACACAAACCGAAGCGCTAATCCTTATCTTGACATATTTAATCTTGAAGATGTATGTAGCACCACGTATATATAAATATAAATTGATATTTCTGTAGTCAAAATGCAAAACACAGTACCTACCGACATTCAAAGCGATGAATATTATGAAGAACTACAGCATGATATACCTCAATTCAGGTAAATATATAAAACACGATAATTAAGAATAAATTAAGAAAAAAAGAATCTAAGCAGGTTAATTTATACGTTTAAACGCGTTAAATTCCGAAACCACAAATTTTTTTGGTATATTGCCGCTATATTTATTGGTATAGGTACTAGGTTATGAGTAGGTAATAAAACGCATAGATATAAACTTATCCAAATTATTCAGGTGGAAAAAAATCTTGAACTTATTTGCACTAACTTTTGGCCGTTGCTCTGCCTACGCTAAATCGATTATATGTGTAGGATTCCTATGGCGGCAACTCATTGATTATAAAGGAGTTTGGTATAGTTTGTCCACGCGGAATTTGGCTTAAGTTATTCCTGCGGGAACTTTTGAAATTTCAGATGATGAAAAATTATTGATCCATCTACGTCTATTAAACTATATTCGTGCCAAATTTCAGATGGATACGATGCTTTGTTGCGACATGAAGAAAGGGCAAACAAACAAACCAACTGACTTTCGCATTTATGATATTAGTATGGATCATTATATTAATTTTTCGAAAAGTACCTCAACGGCCTTTTAAGGTTTAATGACATTTATTCTCATAAAGATTACAATCAAATAAACAATTAAGTTCGGCCCCATATGGAGTACTGCTGCCATCTCTGGGCGGGTGCACCCGGATACCAGCTTGGCCCTTTTGAATCGGTTCAACGACGGACTGTGAGAATTGTCGACGATCCCAAACTCACTTGCCGTATCCACCCCTTAAGTCTGAGGAGAGACTTTGTTGTTGTCTCCCTGTGTGTGTTCTACCGCTTGTACAATGGGATGTGTTCTGAGTGTTTATTCGATATGATGCCCACGGCTACTTTCTACCATCGCACCGCTCGCTATCGGCAGGGAATTCATTCTCACACTTTAGAACCGAAATGGTCCCGTACAGTGTGGATTCAGAGAAACTTCTTCCCGCAAATGCTTGGGATGTGGAATGAGCTCCCTGCCAAGATTTTCTCTATGGACTACATACAGCATGGGGTTCTTCAAGAAAGAAGTTATTGGATTTATGAAGGGTCGACAACGCGTGAGTGATGCCCCTGGTGTTACAAGCGTCCATAGGCCACGGTGACCGCTTACCATCAGGCGGACCGTGTACTTGTTTACCACTTAAGTGGTATAAAAAAAAAATCACTTACATGAGAACATCAAAGAAAACATTATCGTTCCATTCGTCGTCACAATGTGGATCAGATTTTCAAGTAAATAAATTCTACATATTTTACACTAACATATTAATACAATCATATCCAAATGAGATATAAGGATATGGAACACAATTTAAAATTAAAAGTTTATATTTGTAATATTATCGTAATATGATTCGTTGTTAATTTTTACACGTCAAATTAATTTATTCAACAGTGTTATATTACACTTTGCGTAATATTACATCGGTAAATGTGACCCCATATTTTACAAATGCGCTTGAAAGTTTATTTTCCTGATTAAAAAATGCAAATATAAATAGCATAAAAAGTTAAACACCGGATAATTTGTTGAACGGCTACGTAGACTGTAGCCAATTTTGCTTTGCAACATTTTGTAGTAAAAGGCACTCCATTTAACGATGCGGTAGTCGCTTTCTGTGCTAACAAAGAACTACGCAGTGTAAAGTGAGATTTATATCGCAGGACCTGAAAAAATTAATAAAGTGGTTTATTTAGGTAATTATTCTCGGTCCCTGACATTTTTAAGTACTTATTTGTTATTTAGGAAAAGTTAATATAGAATTCTTTTTCCATGAATAATTGATAGGTAAATTGATATGTAAATATTTATTAAATATACATGGAAATCTTCTTACATTTGTTTATTTGGTGCTTTTTATCACACTGGTCTAAACGTTTTTTATTGTATCTGCCTTTAAAATAATTAAAAATTGTAAAGCCTTCTTACACCCCACTAGCGCTGCCATTAGATATCCTCAATTTTCTCTTCGTAGAAAACGAATTTCTAAAATCCAATTGTCGCAAATATAAAGCTAGTCATAAGCTATTTTTAGAAGGTTTTATATAGTTTCTAAATAATATCTGTGAGTTGTTTTTGGCGTTTTTGCTAAAAGTGGCCGTTTTTAGCAGAAATGCCAACAAAAGAAATTGAGGATGTCTAATGGCTGCGCTAGTTAGCTGCTATATGCGCCCTAAACATTAACATAGTTCTCATAATCTGCGATAAAATATCACATTGACACTATTGAGCATATATGCGCTTATATTGTTGTATATGTTTTAATTTATTATTGTTAGCATTGATTACGGCCTACTTATACCGAAATATAATTGCACCGAATACGTAATGTAATACGTTTTCATGATTTTTATTTACAGAAAATGAAGTCAAATAAATACCAATTGATATTGGACAACCTTCATACAATATCCTAACAAAACTTCTGAAAACTTGGTGTCAGGAGGTGCCATAATAATATATCTTTTACTGTTTATGTACTAAAGAAATGTAAAATTTAAAGGAAAAAAATTTGATTTACCCTTCACAAAATTATGCATGAATATCGCAAATACAATCTGAAGTTTTTTTCCTTTTATTTTACCTTTATTTTAATATATAATAAAGGTAAAATAAAAGGAAAAAGCTTATAATATAGACACAATTACGACACAGTTTAAGCTGTTTTAAAAAAACTTTTATTGACGACTCTGTAGGTAATTAATTAATTACCGTGATTAACTAATTTATATTGTTTTGATTAACGTCGCAAGAGTAAATTTAATAAAACTAAAATTTGACGCGGAGATAATTGAAGGGACAGGGACACATATAGGCTATTTATATCCCAGTGAAGTTCCCTGAGGAATTACTAAAGCTACAGTCTTGGAGTTGCCAAATAGCCGAATTCAGCGCGAATAAAGAAAATGCAAATACTATTATATTAAATAAATCTGCTTATGTATTGTAGTTTCTGAATTAAAGTGTTTGGCTGAAATGCGACATTTCGACATGGTATACTTTAAAGTGTGGCCGTCTGTAACTATGTTTACTGTATAAGTAATATGTTTTATGCAAACTATCTAACCATCATTTAATTTCATCATTAATAATTTTTTGCATACAGAACACTTTAGAAAAAAAGATTGTTATTGAGTATAAGCAATTTAAATTATCTATAATATTATAAAGCTGAAGAGATTGTTTGTTTGTTTGCTTGAACGTGCAAATCTCAGGTACTACAAGTCCAATTTGAAAAATTCTTTCAGTGTTAGGTAGCCCTTTTATCAAGAAAGGCTATAGGCTATATCTCATTACGCTAAGACCAATAAGAGCGGAGCACCAATGAAGAATGTTTCAAATTTTTATTTTTATTTTGAGAGCTTCCGCTGCGTAAACGGTTAAAGTTTCGCAAAAATCATGTATTACAGAATTATTTCCCTTTAAAAGTTCTAAAAAAAAGTCCGAGACAGCATATGTCTATCTTTTAAGGTTGGCTCACTATAACCTTTTTTATGCTAACCAATTTTGTTCTAAAATAATACATTATTACGCCGATAACCAAATTCAAGGCAGGCTAAGCCGCTGGCAAAAGCTAGTGTATATTAAAAATGTCAAACTCAATTGAAAACACGTTAGTGTTTATTCTAAAACTTCATTATTTTAAAAAACATTCCAATAAAAGTAAATTAATTAAAATTAAAATTAATTAAAAAAGAAATTAAATAAATAAAAAAACCCGACTGCAAAACAAACTACTATAATTTGAGCAATCTGTTTTTGAACTTGTATTGCAATGAGTCACACCTGCTAAGAGTTAAATATTTGGTATGTTTTAGGTCCACTTTTTATTGCTTTTTAGTTTTTAATGTTTTTTGTTCTTAGGGTTTTTTATTTTTTATTACTTCCAGGTTTTAAGTTTAAGCTTTTTTTTCCTTTTTTCGACTCGCGCTTGTCTATTTTATGTACCCTTACACTCGGGAGATGAATACCGGCCTTCATTTGAGACCTCATTCATCGTAATTAGTCCAGTCGCTTAGGCTACATCATGTCACGATGGAACGGACATACCCGCATACATACATACGTACAAAAAACATTACCCTCCTTCTGGGTCATTCGTCTAAAATTTAATGTAAAACGTGAAAACAAATATTGTCTTCAAAGTTCGCGTATGTGATTTCATAAAAACGGAATGTGCTATGTATTTTAAGTTTAAAGTACTTAATCAAAAGTAAGGACTACAAATTTCATAACATACTGTAAGCTTGTTTATTATAAGTCTAAGTTTCAAGTTTAAGACAAAGCCACTGTTTGTGAAGTCACGTAGAGTTGTTGGTGTATTAAGTGTGCTCTGCAGACCCATACTGCATTGCTGTCTTATGCAGATGCACGTTTGTGACACTTACTACAATTTATTACTCTCACGCTTGCTTGGTGGACAAAAATTACGTATATTTTGTAATAAGTATTTAAACTGCTAGTTACTGAAGATAATCTCATCAAAAATGTTGAAAAAATATGCTAAGTCTTAATACTAAATTGTCATTAAAAGAAGTGAGTTCTTAGTCGGACATGTTTTACACCTATCATTGATTGTCCCTATATCAAACAATTTACCAACCCCAAACTTTTATAAATAACAAATTACTAGAAGCCTTTATTTATATAAAACTAAGTACCTGGGGACCGAGCTTTGCTCGGTTTTTTTTAACAACACCATCTATTGTCAAGTAGCTTTAGTTGTGCTTAACAACGCCATTTATTATCGAGTAGCTTTAGTGTTGCTGCGTTGGTAAAAATAATAGTATTACTGCACGTCAATATATATTAGGTAGAGTCATATTTTCAGTTTATCATTGCCTGAAAACATGAATAAACCGACGTTTTCTAAAAATAAAACCTAACTAGATCGATTTATCGCCCCCGAAACCCCCAGCATACTAAATTTCATGAATCTCGTTGGAGCCGTTTCCGAGATTCAAATTTTTTATCTATATATATACATGTATACAAGAATTGCTCGTTTAAAGGTATTAGATTAATTTCCTTCTTAAATATTTAAAAAACCTCAATTACAAATGCCTCGTATCAATTTTCATGGTTTTCGCTTTTAAAAAACAGTTTTATACATAAAATTTCAATTTCTATTTTACCCCCTTTGGGTCAGGCCAGCCACACGGATTGTCGTAAATAACTTTTCATCGCTAAAACTGAATTTAAGAGGCAATTCACTCTTTTTTGAAAGATTACACTGTTATCATAACGAGGTCGTAAATTCGTACAAAACTGTTGGCAAAGTTTCCATTTGGAACGTCACCAAACCAAATAGCTCTTTTCTAAACCACACAAATTAGACTTTTATAGATAACTATTATAAGTTTAAACTATTCTATTATTTCGTTTTACATAAATTTATACTTAATAGAAAGTTACTTACTTACTTTAGACCTTCTTTAAACTAAGATTTACTTTATTAGTTTAATCAATATATATATAAAAGAGTAAACTGACTAACTTCATCACTGACTGACTGACTGACCTACTAACTGACTGATGTATGAAGCAACCCAAACTACAAAATTTTGTAAAAAGGTTTCTGTTATAACGTTAGTGAGAACTAAAAAAGGATTTTGCATAAATCATTTCCTAAAAGAATATAATATATTTTTTAAGTTTCATGCATAAAACTTGGTATTTGGCCTTCAAATTGAAAATAAAGATCTATGTGTTGTACCGTTTTTGGAAAATCATTCCCTAATGGTCAAAATAGGGACTGAAATTTTGTATTACAATTTAAATTTTTTTGAGTCTAGAGACTTGCAATTTTGCAGAGAGGATTCTATGGAAATTCGTACTTTTTTAGCTAAATGCATATAAATTGGTTATTGACTAAATTTTAAAATTAAGATTGACGTGTTTTTGTTTTCTTTTGGACAATCATCACCTAGGGAGCGAAATAGGAAATGAAAATTTGTATGAGAACTCCAATATCTTTGTGTATAAAAACTTGGAATTTTACACAGAGGTTTCTCTAACAACGTGAGCGAGTGCTGTGAAAGGATTTTGCAAAATTCATTCCTTAGGATGGTTCAAAAGGGGTTGGTCGTTTGTACGGAGGTCGTCATTTTTTAAGCTAATTGCATTAAAAATGGTATTTGGCCTTTAAGTTAAAAAAGATTGTCGTGTTTTATTTTTTTTGCCAATTATCTCTTAGACGGAAGAAAATTTGTATCAGAATTCCTATATTTTTGTAAGTAAAACACAGTTAAAAGCTTCTTTTTTAAAAGTCCAGGCAAGTATTTCACCGTTTAGAGCACCGCAAAAATTCCGCAAAAATTCAACATTCCAATAGTTTTGTAACAAGATAATTAGAATTTTGCACAGATAGATTATTTAGTAAGAATTTTACATGTTTCATTCTTTTAGTTTATAGGTAATAATAGGTTAAATGGGGATTGGAAGTTTATACAGAAATCCGTCCTTTTTAAGTTAATTGCATAACATTTGGTATTTGACCTTTATGTTAAAAATTAATATTGATTTGTTTCACCGTTATTTAACATTATCCTCGGGACGGCAAAATAGGAAATGGAAATTTGTATGAGAATTTCGATGTTATTGTAAGTGAAATCGTTAATAGTCAAAAGCTGTCCTTTTTTTTTCAAAAGTCCACTCAGACGAAGTCGCGGGCAAAAGCTAGTCCCATATAAAACTTCTGAGTTTCAAATTGACCAAGTTCTCCAATAAACTTGATTCAAATACATACTGTAGTAGTATGCCTAGTGTCCAATTCTGGCTAGCTTTTTAGTTTGTCTAGAATTGACAAAGGGGCTGGTATTAATGACTATAGTCCAGACACACCAGAAAAGAGGTTGTGTTGCGGCGAGGTGCTTACCATGTACCGTGTTGGTAAAAAGAGGTTGTCCCCTACAAATCAAAATTAAACAAATATTTAAGAGGGGCTCCCATAAAACAAACGTGATTTGTTTGCCATTTTTATGGGTAATGGTACGGTACCCTTCGTTCGCTAATCCGACTCGCACCTGGCTGATTTTTATTTTTTATTAAAAAAATGTTAAAAATAATATTTTTGTATCCATTTTCCGCAATTAAATTTTAAAGGTTAATTTTAAACCAATACGTAAGGCACATGCTATCAATCAAAAATGATGAATACAGGCAGTTTAATAAAATTTATCTTTGTATAGGGTAGGATGTGGCCCCATCATACTACAGTTAAAGCGGGCGATATTAGTAATCAATCAAATACTTGATATGTTCTGATCGGTAGCTTTTGTAATATTGCAGAGTTTTAGGGGCATGAAAGATTTATTGTTTATGTTTTTGTTTCAGTATACTTGTGTGTTTATAAGTTTTATGTTTTTGACGTGGAATGAATCGCTGTTCATTTGTTTCAATTTCGTTTCTTACTTGCAGCTAGTATTATTTACGTATATGTTTTTTTTTATTGTACTGAGGTGGCAAACAAGCTTGCAGTCTGCCTGATGTGAAGAGGTCACCGCAGGCTATAGACGCTTGCAACACCGAGGACATTACTGCCGACTCTATAAAAATCTAACCACTTCTTGAAGAATCCCTTATTGTTGTTCCTAGAGAAAACCTTGGTAGGAAAATCCTTTCACAACTTAAGCATTCTTGGCAGAAAGTTCCTCTCAAACCCCATTGTACGTAACTATACAGAGGTCCGACGGCCAACTTCCAGCTTCATCATAAGATCAGCTCATGAAATCACTATATTGCATTGTCATCCGATGAACGTGTGTATGCAAAATTTTAACTCAATCGAACACCAGAAAGTAGATCAAAAATAACTTACCAAATTTGATTATAGGCACGAGACAGGTAAAATTAAACAAAAGCTTGTAAAAACAGTCGGGGCTAACGGGACTGAAAATTATTCACGAAAGTACTCAAAATAATTTTTAAAAACAATTAAATGGTTATTTGAATATCTTATCTATTTAAACAGATAAGTTATTCAAATATCTAAAAACATCTAAATCCAATTCAAAATACATCGAAAAGTAACAAGAATTTGAAGGTGAACGCGTAACCGCAGTGAAGAGTTAGGCCTAAAGCGATCAAAGAAATTTACATAATATTTGTGTAGGTATCGGAATACTGGTGAAATTCTAAGTCGGTGTTTACACAGTTCCCTTTTGCCGCAAAAGTTGTTACGTAATGGACATAAACGCGTTCAGTTTCGGCAGCTTGAAAATTGGCTGAGGTAAGCCTTTCTCAGGCATTTATTTTAGGTAGCTGTCAGTTAAATATATTTTAGTTGAAAATTACAAGTGAAATTAGAATTTCTGTTTGACCTACCTTCCGTTACTGTGCCTAAGTAGGTAGGTAATATAATATGTCTATGATTTTGTAGAGAATTGGATTATTAAGTTAATAAAAATGAAAATATGCAATGAAACCTTACAGTATGAAATCTTTAAAAATAAGGTTGTATGTGGCTTTAAATAATGATAAAACAAGGCACCAAGTCTCGGGATAATTACGAAAACATTGGATTTTGGTCTCCTTTCACTTGAATATACAATCATAATTCACAGGTAGTTCCATTTCTATAAACCTTACTTTTGCGTTTCTAAACTAAATCCCATAAGTCCCCATCGATACGCATACCCCTAAAAATCATATTCAAGGTCTGAAATCTCAAAAAGATGAATTATGCATATTAACGATCAGTTTTATAAAAAAATAATTATAAATAAATAATAAAAAAAACCCGACTGCAGAAACATTAAGTTCTAAATAGAAAATAAAACATACTAAATATTTAACTATAAGCATACGTGACTTACTTTAAGGTAACTACTATAGTGTGAGAATCTGTAGGTGGGTACACTATTTGGACTTGCATTGATATAAGTCCCGTCTGCTTATAGTTAAATATTTACTATGTTTTAATTTCTTCTTCGTTTTTAATCTTTCTGCAGTCGGGAGTTTTTCTTATTTTTTTTTTATTTCCAGCTTCTTAGTGTTAATCTTTTTTCCAATTTATGCTTTAAAATTTGTTTGAAATTAAAATCGGTTTAGCCGTTTAGTAGTTACGAGGAAGGGAACATAGAGTTGGACACTAAACATACATACAGGTCAAAAACATAACCTTCCTTATGGGCTTTGCCGCATTCAGATAAAAAAAAGTATCTATGGGTATTATCTATTATGCTTATGGTAGTTATCTGATTTGTAGCTTACAAATCTGATTTGTAGTATTACTTACAAAAACACCTTGGAAGTACGCGGGCCACAGCTAAGAAAACGTTGATTGCGAGGATGAGTGTTCCTATAGCGGCCGGTAGAGGTGCCCTACAACTTTGCGTAGACATCTTAACTACAATAATTTGTTATAATAAATTTATTTTGTTATTTAGAATATTTTTTTATTTGGAATTTTAGATAATGATCGAGTCCTAACAAATATCTTACAATGGTAAGTATACGAAAACCGTACCTTTTTTTAGTGCCGACGTATTGAGTGAAATGAGTTAAAAACGCGCAAGCTTAAAATAAACTAGTGGAGAATAAAATTACTACATACTATGGGTTATATTATACTGATTACTGAATTCATACAAAAAATACTCGAAATTCTGATTTATTTCGCATATATCATAAGCTGAGACACAAACAGTCTTAAAGTTCCTTACGTACGGAACCCTCAGTGCGCAAGTTTGACTTGCTGTTGACAGGTTTTCTTTTGAAATCTAAAGTTGTGTTTCGAGTTTTAAAAAGTTCCGATAAAATTGTATTCTGATGACTAAAAATATCTTTAGATTTACGTCTGTGATCATTCCACACTAGCAAATAGTTTCCAACGACTATTATAATTTTGCCTTTTCGTCATATCACCATTATTGAATTTAGTTAATTTCAAATGTTGTTATTACATGCTTCACAAACACCAAACTGAAGTTTGCTACCAACTTCAGAGCATTCCAAATCTAAATTACACTTGATCTCGTTGACTTCAGATCAAAGTTGTACTTAAAATTAGATTTGGAATTTCTTTACTAGGAAGTAGGTAAACTGATTCAATATGGAATCAATATTGACTACAGATTACATAAAAAAGAGCTGAACAATAAACGAAGTTTAATTTATTGAGTATTTGAAGTTGTCCATCAAATTGACGTAATAACTCGGTGTTGCCCACAGAAAAAAAAAATGTGTTCTGGAGATAAATGGAATAAACGGATTTCACTATTGTTACAAACTGGAGCGAACTCTTATAATAACTAGATATTTTTCTTTATTTATTTATTTAGCTAGTGTACAACACAAATATAAATAATGTAAGATATAAAAGTTCTGCCTCCATAAGTAAAGCACACTAAGCGTTGTTAAGCAACTGATCAACACCCTACGATCTACGATCTATTATCTACGACGGTCAATCCTGGCTGACTGTAACTATGTTTCCATATATTATGTTTTTATTTTAAGTTATAAGGCCCATGGTTTGAAAAAAATATGGGTTGTGAAATCGAGCGTTACTGTTTCATAAAAGAATGAAAGAGTAACGCTGCCCCTTCCCAATGCTTTCCCTACCTGTCTTATATGTTATACTATCACTTATTAGTGTGAGAGAGAGAGAGAGCGAGAGCGAAAGATAATAAGAGAGAGGAAAGAGAGAAAGAGAGAGAGAGGGAGAGAGAGAGGGAGAGAGAGGGAGAGAGAGGGAGAGAGAGAGAGCGAGATATCAAACTGGAAAAGGCTATATATCCGAAAATATTAATAGTGGACTAGTAGTATCATTACTTATCCCCACGCCATCAGGATCCGCTTGTGCCTGCTCCCCTCCCTAAAGCCAACGCCTGGAGCCGTCCTCCAGCGCTAGTCGGCGCAAGAAAGTCTAAAGAGACAGACAAACTTCTGTCTACACTCCCTGGGCCCGTCTCAGTCACGGGTATTCCCTACCCCGCTCCCTCATGTCCCGGGACATCCCGCGACCCCCGCGACCAGCGCCTGCGCCAAGTGCTTCCGTACTTCTCGCGCACACGCGCCTTGCCCCCCGCGCCCCTCCCTCGCGCCGCCCCGCAAAGGTGCTCAGCCGTCTGAGCCGCAGCAACATCTCAATGTTCTCTCTGAGATCTTTTGGGCCCTAGACCCAGACTACTTTGAGGCCGTGTACGCGGAATACCTTCAGGTCACCTCCCCCAACAGATGCTCAGCTTCGTGGCGATGCTCATCTCCAGTTCTTTGCCGCCCTCCGTAGGGTAGGCTCCAAACCTTAAAAACCAAAATGGATTGCACAACCGCGCGTGAAAAACCCCGATCCGTCTCCATTGGCTATTTTAACGCCAACGGTCTTTACAACTATCGAAAAGAAAGCTCGCTTCAACGACTTACACCGCCGTGTAAAAACCGCTGTAGCTGAGCTTAGCGCCCAACGATTCGGTGATCTGATGAAGAACATTTCTCCTTCTTATCAAGCTTATTGGCATCTAGCCAGAGCTTTGAAATCAGACACCGCCAACTCCCTCCCTCCGTTATCTCGTCCCAACAACGTTCCCGCGTTCGATGATGACGAAAAAGCGGACTGCCTTGCATCTAGCCTCCAAGCCCAATGTGCCTTAAGCACACAGCCTTTCGATCCCGATCACGTGCGTGAGGTAGACGGTGAAGTGGAGCGCAGAACTTTTATGCCCCCACAGGATCCCCTGCCCCCCGTCACTGTCGACGTAGTCAAACAGGTCATCAAAGACCTACGCCCCCGTAAAGCCTCCGGCGCGGACGCTATCTCTAACGATATCCTAAAACGCTTCCCCTTCTCTGCCTTCTAGAAGCGATTTTCAACGCTGCTATCGAAAATTGCACCTTTCCTTCTTAATGGAAAGACGCAATTGTCATCGGCATCCATTATCCTATAGCCATAAGCATGGAACATTTTGGGTTCATTTTAAGTTTTTAGAGTACTAAACAATTTCTGTAAACATTTTCCGATCGTTGTCTTAAGAGCAAAACCAAGCCCTATACTAGCATAGTATTCTATAGTCAGAGCCTATACTGTTCCGGCTATTCTGCTGTCTGTGTGTCAATTCAACTACGTTAAAAAATGTACCATCCGCCCTACCCACATGTGCAGTTTTCTGTTTGTTTTAAAATCGATTCAACTGTCCTATTGCAAGTTCCAAACTAGAAAAGACATATCTTTACACATTTTGTACTAGAAAATAACTTTTTTTTTTTAGATATATATCATTTAAAACTTCGATTAAACAATATAATATTACTTAAAAAACCAAAAAAAAAATGTAAACTAAAACTTTTTGTGAAAACTGTTGACCCTAAACCGAATTTTGAAATATAAATTCAATAAAATTATTTTTCAAGTGAAGTCCCCATACATTACAATAAAGCGAAACTTTTTTACGCAGGTGGTTTTCTAGAGCTCATAAGGTAATAATTCTCATTTCAACACGTAATGTAACTATATTTTTTATTTTTTTTATCATCTAAAAAAGAATTAGGCGCGTCAAAATTTAAATTTTAAGACCATTTTATTACAGAGTTTGTATCAAAAAATAAACTAGTGGGAAATTTTAGATAATGGTCGAGTCTTAACGTCAAATCTTACGATGGTAAGTGTACGGAAACGTATCGTATTTGTATATTTTTTTTATATGTTTATATTTCATGTAGATCGTAAGCTGAGACAGTTCCTTACGTACAGAACCCTCAGTGCGCAAGTTTGACTTGCTCTTGACAGGTGTTCTTTTGAAATCTAAAGTTGTGTTCCGAGTTATCAAAAGTTCCGATAAAATTGTATTCTGATGAATAAAAATATCTTTAGATTTACGTCTGTATTCTATATTCTACACTAGAGAATAGTTTCCGACGACTATTGTAATTTTGCCTTTTCGTCATATCACCATTATTGAATTTTGTTAATTACGTATGGGAACCTACATGCTTCACAATCACCAAACTGAAGTTTGCTACCAACAAGAGCATTCCAAATCTAAATTACACTTGATCTTGTTGACTTCAGATCAAAGTTGTGCTTAAAATTAGATTTGGAATTTCCCTACTAGGAAGTAGGTAAACTAATTCTATATTGAATCAATATTGACTACAGATTACATAAAATAGAGCTGAACAATAAACGAACTGTAATTTATAGAGTATTTGAACTTGTCTATCAAATTGACGTAATTACTCGGTGTTACCCACCGAAAAAAAAATAAAAAAAATAGGGTTCTGGAGATAAATGGAATAAACGGATTTCACTATCGTTACAACCCGGAGCGGACTCTTATAATAACTATATATTTTTTTATTTATTTATTTAGCTAGTGTACAACACAAATTTAAATAATGTAAGATATAAAAGTTCAAAGCACAATCACTATGCGGTGTTAAGAATCTGATTAACACTCATCTATTATCTACGATGGTCAATCCTGGCGGACTGTATTTATGTTTCTGTACATTATGTTTTTATTATGGTGGTGGTGGTGGCCCGTGGTATAAAAAAATATGGGTTGTGAAATCGAGCGTTACTCTTTCATGAAAGAATGAAAGAGTAACGCTGACCCTTCCCAATGCTTTCTCCACCTATCTTATATATTATACTATTATTTATTTTTAAGAGAGAAAGAGAGAGATATATATATATATATATATATATATATATATAGAGAGAGAGAGAGAGAGAGAGAGAGAGAGAGAGAGAGAGTTATCAAACTAGAAATGGCTATATATCCGAAAATATTAATAATAGATTAGTAGTTTCATTACAAAAGTGATAGAACTCATCAAGATCTTCATTTCAGATGACAGCTGTCAAACTATAAAAGGCTATATCTCCGTAACTATAGATCGTAGACTAGTAATTTCCTTAAAAAAGTGATTAATCTCATCAAGATCTTCATTTCAGATGACAGCTGTCAAACTATAAAAGGCTATATCTCCGTAACTATAGATCGTAGACTAGTAATTTCCTTAAAAAAGTTATTAATCTCATCAAAATCATCATTTCAGATGACAGCTGTCAAACTATAAAAGGCTATATCTCCGTAACTATAGATCGTAGACTAGTAATTTCCTTAAAAAAGTTATTAATCTCATCAAAATCATCATTTCAGATGACAGATGTCAAACTATAAAAGGCTATATCTCCGTAACTATAGACGATCTTATCCATACCTTTGTATTAATCCTTCGATTCAAATAAATCATTTCGTATTTAAGAATATTTCAAAACCTGTAGATTACTTTTTGAGTTTTTTGAATCGGACATTCCATTCAAAAGCTATTAAGAATTTAAAAATGACAATCTTAACAAATACTAATAGAAAAATAAACCGCCGGGGCGCCGGCGCCTCGCGCCCCGTGATCGGCTCATACGCGCTGTCCCTCCCTACGCAGTAAACTCCAGTCCTGTGTCGGAGTTGACACACACAGTTTTTTTTTTATACCACTAAGGTGGCAAACAAGCTAACGGCCCGCCTGATGGTAAGCGGTCATCGTAGCCTATGGACACTTGCAACACCAGGGGTATCACTCGCGCGTTGCCGACCCTTCAAAAATCTAATAACTTCGCTCTTGAAGAACCCCATACTGTAGTCCTTAAAGAAAACCTTGGCAGGAAGCTCATTCCAATATGTATTTCTGTGTGTATTTATACGTATATGGATATGTATTTGTGTATGTATATATTATTATAAATGTATGTAGATATATTGTTAGTACGTATGACCTTACGTAATGTGAATAAATTATTTTAAATTTGTCAGTGAACCACCCACCTCTTTTTCCCTACAACATGTGTACACTCTAATGAAAATAAAATTTACTCTTAAAAAAAACCCTATAACTAATATCATACTAACTTCTTATAGTAAACATCAGTACGTAATAAATCTTCAAAAAATCAACGTGAACGAAGTCAATTGTAAAAACTAGTCCTAGATTACAAACTAATGCTTAGTGAGGGGTCCAGTCCCTTATTAAGATTTACTAGGATGTAATCTGCCTGCATCGTAAACACAGAACGTGACCTCTACAGAAGCACTTGGAATAGTACTAAATCAAGTCTAAGTCGTCGTATTGTCTTAAATCTAAGTTTATTATTTCCGTATCATCCAAAAATCTTCATTTGTAGTCCAACTCTAACATATATGTAGTTAGACAGTTAGTTATTAAAACTTGCGTCATTTATTAAGTAGACGAAGCGTCGCTGCTGTCACCGTGTGTTCTCGCAGGAACATTGGATTTGAACGCTAGCCGTACTAAGCCAAAACGGTGTAAGCCATTTTTTTAAGATTCGGAGAAAATTATATCAATCTATATTCCTATGTTAAATCGACTTTCAACGATCCTTAAAAAAATAACTTAGTATTAATAGGATAGGTTTACTTTTTTGCTAAGGAATCTGATAAATATTCTTATAAATACAAAAATCCGAAGAAAATCTGAAAATTTTAAATTTTTGACATATACCCCTTTTTGCTTTTTTGGCAAAATTTTTTAAGTTCAGGTACAACTACCACGCTGTCGCTAGTGTCGCAAAACGTACGTGAACTAAGCCCTATCGTAAGAGCATAAATTATGGCTCAACCTTGGTGCGTTAGGCGCCTAGGAAATTTTGAGTCACGGAACGCCACATATCTGTCAATATGCTTGGTAATCTAGGCCAGCTGACCTGGTTTTTACCTTTCTAAGATGAATAAAACGATGTTTATTTTTTAAGTAGTTTTTGTTAGTTGTAATTACTTTTTATCTTAAGACAAGCTGACCCGCGCACGTCTGCGCCTTATTTATGAAATTAATAAAACTAAAACTATGTTATACTAAGTAGGTTTTAATTTCCTTAACCTTAGCCGCGCCGAACCAGCTAAAAACCCGCCGCCGCGCCATGCGCTTAAATCAGATCGGTTATATCTCATAAACTATCAGTTTAAACCACATAAATGTAAACAACAATTTTAATCTACATTACATAATCAAGGATTGATAATGAATAGGAAAAAATTGCTATGCAAATTGTGTAACATTTTTATCGAATAATTTAAATAGTTATTGTGAATCTACCTCAGAATATAGATATATGATATCAAGACTTTTTGTAGAACGTTTTAAAAGGAAAAATCCCACCATACATTATTTTTTATATCATTATTTGAATTTAATTTAATAGTATTTAACGCCAAAAATGTATGCATTAATATCTCAAAACGTTGCCATTAGAAGAAAATATTTCACCGTCATCGCAACTCTGGTCATTATGACAATTTGTAATATTACATTTACAAGGTATGAATATTCCCTATTGCCAGCGTCACGCATACTATGACGTTTTTGCACAAGTCAGATTATTTTTTAAAGTATTAATTGAAGTTGAGGTTATAACACAAATATAGTCATCGACAAAAAAATTAAAAAAGTATAAACAAAGAAACGTTTTAATGAAAATAGTTTTATCGAATAAAGGATTTTGTCAAATATCGTCTACTACACCTTTTTGTTACTTAAATAACTAAAGAACCGAATGTCGGCGACAATTATATTACTAAATAAGGTTCGCAAATCAATAATAGTAATGTTAGAGTACTTTTTTACTTCTACTTTTTTGAAGATTATTTTGAATTTCTGCAAAATGAAATCTGCAAATTTTATGGGGATGAATTCATGGTAAAGAGCTAGTGTACTGTATTGAAACAATCATTATATCAGCCCATTGACGTCCACTGCTGGATAGGCCACACCTAACTTTCTCCACAGCGTGCGACTCTGTGCCGCCTGTAACCAACGGCTCCCCGCTACCTTTACGAGGACATCTGTCCATCTAGCGGGGGGCCGTCCCACGCTGCGCTTTCCGGTTCGTGACCGCCACTCGAGAACGTTCTTGCCCCATCGGCTATCGGTTCTTCGAGCTATGTGCCCTGCCCATTGCCACTTCAGCTTTGCGATTCGGTGAGCTATGTCGGCGACTTTAGTTCTCCTACGGATTTCCTCATTCCTGATTCGATCACGTAGGGAAACTCCGAGCATAGCTCTTTCCATCGCCGGCTGAGCGACCTTGAGCTTTCGTATAAGGCCCATAGTTAGCGGCCATGTCTCAGTGCCGTAAGTCATCACTGGCAACACACACTGCAAGCACTGGGGTATTTGGGACGAGAAAATAGTACGCAGTTTTCCGAACGGACTGACATAGTGGCGTTATCGTACAAGCATTTTAGCACCTCGATATACCGATGATCAATACGGCATCTCTTTAGAGCCTGTAGCACTGCCCATGTTTCCACCGCGATTCTGCTTTCTCAAAGTCCACAAACGCTAAGCAAAGGGGCCGATTATACTCTTCTGACTTCTGTATAATCTGCCGTAGCGTATGTATGTGGTCTACGGTACTATAGCCTCTTCGGAAACCGGCTTGTTCGGAAGGCTGGAAGTCGTCGAACTTGCGAGCGAGGTGGTTCGTAATTACTCTCATTTTCTGTTGGTGGGTTTGCCATACTCGCCACGCCTGGCAAGCGGGTTGACTAGCGCAGTAGTGTTATAGGGGGTCGCTGCAGCCCGACATACCCTATCGGATAGTAGAAGGGAACAAGGAGTAGGGTTGGGATGTGATGATTTCTTAATGGAAATTGTATAATGAGTAGGATACTACTGTTGGAAGGAAATGGGGAGAATTAGTAGTAGCTCGGGAAGCCGGAGTCGCGAACCCGTGAATTCGGAAATGAATACCCCTGACACCAATTGTGATCAAAACAATCAATATATGTGAAATCGAGCAAAATTGTTATAATTTCTCTGTAGGGGGGACAGCTATGACTGAGGAAACAATTATTTATGAAAGTCACTTTTTACTTTGACCAGCTGAAAAACAACCAGCTTACCAAGGGGTACTTGACTGTAACAAAATTTGCAATTTTTAATATTTTGCAAACGGATTCCTGAATCGTAAAATGGTTGTCACGAACTCGCAAAATTTTCAAGACATATCCAACGACACCCCGCACTATGGGATCACATCATTAGGTTTTCTCTTAGGACTACAGTATGGGGTTCTTCAAGAAAGAATTTATTGGATTTTTGAAGGATCAACAACGCGCGTGTGATACCCCTGGTGTTACAAGCGTCCCTAGGCCACGGTGACCGCTTACCATCAGGCGGGCCGTGTGCTTGTTTGCCACCTTAGTGGTATTAAAAAAAAAAAAAATCGAGTAAAATTGATGTAGTGTGAAAAGCACGTAAAATGCATATCCAATATGCCTTAGTTTATGTACAATTAAGGGTAGGGCTTACTTCTGCGTGAAGTTCAATGGAAATTATAAAAAAAAGTTGGCGCCATTTTATAAATTGTTTTTTCACAATTTTCTGTATTTTTGTTTTACGTACTTAACAAAAACAAAACATTTCTAAAAGTGTTTTATAATGCTTATATGTAAATATAAACTCTAAAGATCTTTATTATTTAAACTGACTGTACTAATCGAAATACTTGTTCACTCAGTTTTCTCAACGGAAGTTTTTAGAAAGAGTTGAATTTACGGTAAGTTTGAACTTTTTATAACATTAATTAGTGTAGTGTAGTAAGTAATAAAACAAATTGATTTGAAGAAAGTACATAAATTTTTTACTTACTTAATTTGTAGTAGTTTAGTTACCTTAGGAATGTATGTAGGTGAATGTGTGTGTAAACCCACACCACCCACAAACTTTCTACACTAATTAAACATTCTACAAATTAATTAAGTAGGTATAAAAGAAAACAAAGGATTTAAAAACTATAAATACCTATTATTTTGAGTTTTTAGGATAATCACTAATACCATTTTTGTGTAGGCTGTAATATATCGGTAAAGTAGGGGCTCAAAATATCAAAATTGTAAACACAAGAAATAGATGCATTTTACAAACCCGCTGACTAACTGTTGTTAGGGAATAGAATTGTCACTATATATGACAGAAAAACTAGTCGCGACAGACACCAAGTCAGGTGTGTAAGGCCCATTTGAAAATGATTATTAGATCACAAAATCCAACTGGCATAAGGTAATTCAGCTTCAAATAGGTATTTAGCAAATAGGACAAAATGTATGGTTATAAGTATATACATCCAAGTCCGGCTCATCCATTTTCATATCTTTTAACCGCATGTAGCACTGAAGAGTCAACTGGAATTGGCTGTTTTATTGATAGTATACACCAGGCATATAAAACAAATTATGGGCCATATAGATAAAGATCGGAGCATCACCGAGCCCCAAAGGTCTAAAAAAACTCTTTGCTCCCATCATAGTACTAAATTACAACTTATGCAAATGTTTTACTTTTACTTTCCCGTTTGTGTATAAATACAAATAAATGTATGAACAGTGGATGTATTTTAAGCTTTTTTCTCTTAAAGTAATATTATATATGGGTACATTTTTAAAACTTAAACTGACAGCAGCCAGATACATGCAGGAATGCGAGTATGTCATACAGGTACACCAAAATTAAATATGTTATAGATATTTATACAATTTTTATTAGATAAATAAAGTTACATAAATTTTTATAATTTCTTTTTGTTGCTGCAGTACCAAATTTATTGGAAGCCCATCCCTTTATACAAGTCTATAAATGTTTGGGATGTAAAAAGAAAATTTCCTTAGTCCGGTCATTTTTTCCCTTGCTTTTAGTTACTCTGACCCCATAAATTCAGTTAGTCAGACTAAGTAGTTACTGTTTTGTATGCACTAGGCAATGATGACACGAAACATGTCTACCACAATATAATGGTGACAACAGTATTTGGAGTGTTTTAGCATCTTGATATACACAATTTATATTATTGCAATATCCATAATGATGACCCTAATCTATATCTTCTATATTCACAACATTTTAAAGAACGATTATCTAACTTGCTTATTACATTTCAGATCATTTAAAAAGAAGTCATGGCTGCAAGTATTCTGGTGCTGCTCGGATCGAAGAAGGATACTAATCAACCCGCAACGTTGAAAACTTACTGCTCAATAGACCTTATATGTACAAATAGATAGTACTATAATTTAATTAATAACACAAGACTTAATTATACTCACGTGTGCCAAATGTTAAAAAGATCAGACTTTTTTTTACTACATTAGCGCCATGCACTCATATTACAGAACTGATCTTAGTGTTCCAGTAAATGTATGGGCCGTTGCCTATCTGTACTATATGTATATAGTACTGAACTTGCATATCTATGGCTGCTGTTGTTGCACTCAGGTTTTTTTTTTTTAGTTTTTACAATTATGAATAACTAGCTTTTGGCCGCTCTGAATTTCTGTTTTTCGGCGTGGGATTCTTACGGCAACTTGATTGATTTTAGTAAGTTTTCTCTAACAAGCTGTAGCGGTGGATAGTTTAGCAACGTGAAATAACGTTATCGTTAACGTTTCGTTATCGCGGCGGTCTGTGGATGTTTTTGCGTAGGCGGGCTTCACCATAGGCATAGAGAACCGGACAGCGCATGTCCTAGCCAGATGTAAAAAAAAAAAGTGGCAAAAGTGTGACAGAGACGAACCGGAACTGTAAAGTTGTAGAGTACAACTAGTTTTAGTGTAAAAATACCAGGGTGGACTTTCTAACAGCAAAATTAACGCTGCATAGATAAAATCGGTAGTGCAGAACGTAACTATACTCTTCTTATATTTTTTTAACTAGGTAGACGAGGTAGTTAACTATTAGAGTCAATAATTATATTTTTTGATAAGGATTGTATTTTATACAAAAAAGGCTCAAGCCCCGAATTTTTCATTTTTAGTGTAATTTCTCTCCTACAACAAAAACTATTTGTTTTTTTAGGTTTATGACTACTTTTATTATAAACATGAATAGTTACAGTTTTATTAAAAAACAACTATATAGTAATATCTAACGTTTAATAACTGCTAAGTAAAAATGCATGTGTCCCAGAAAGTCCAACCATTTCGGTGTGTTAAAGTTTACTTAGAATATTTTTGCTTAGAACAACTCTAGCTTCCCCCTCATGAGCTCAGAACTTCCGCACCAGTGCCACCTAGTGCTTGTTGGTGTATGCGCTGCTTGCCTGCGTGTTCCCGCCAAACACGTAGGTAAATATTTCACATCGGTGTCACGGGAAAAAATTATTTTCATTTCCATGTATAGAAATAACTTGTCTTTCAATGAGCTTGTATATTTAATTAAGTATTTGTGAGAGCGTTAATAGTACCATGTTTATTTGTGTAGTATTTATTAATTAATAGCTTTCTTGTAATGCTTATTTTCGTCCTTGGTTTTCATTTCGGTTGATTCGGTGGCCTAAACTGTCAACCGAAATGATAAAAAATCTAATTTCGGTAAGTTTTTATCATTTCAGTTGATTGATTATTATTTTATTTCGGTAAAAATCCAGGACAGCAGGTGAATTTTTAAAAACCTTAAATGTAATTAAAAAACAATCAAAAAAGTCAAACATTTTAACAAGGTTTGGGTCCATCCTGTTCAGTTGTAAAACCTCACTGTTACCGTTATCTTCGCTTTTCATTTGCCTGCAGCAACATTTTCTTTACACACACTACACACACACACAAAGCTTTGCTGTCCCTGGTTTTGGCTGCTCTTACTATATAGCTTAATACATACATTCTTAACATATCTTTTTATGTAAAACTAGTTGCCACCCACTCTAAATTCGGTTATCGGCGTGGAACTCCTTAATTAAACTAATGAAATTTGCTATAGCTGTGGCTATAGTTTTTTAAGCTCGGTTATTATTATTCCCGCAGGAACTTTTGAATTTTTTAGGATAGAAGGGCTAAAAAGCCTATGTGTTTATCCAGGATATTAGCTACCTCTATACCAAATTTCATCAAAGTTGGTCTAGCCGTTTAGTAGCTTAGTACACCTTTTACCACCTAAAATTACTTTTAGCGATAAATGCGTGAAATTTTAGTTTTTGTCAGGCATCCACCGAAGTTACGGTTTTTATAAATGCATATGAATATTTTACCATTTTATATAGAAAATTACTGTGTTAATATTAAATATTAATATATATTAAATAGTAATATTAAATATTACTAATACTACCTTACGTAGTATTGTTTCCTGTATATGTACTACTTTAAACCTTCAGAACTAAAGAAATATATTTTGGTTTGTGTGTTTATCCGAGGTATAACGCGATAATTATAATTTTCATTAAAAATTTAAAATTTGTGTGATTTACACACAAAGAGTGGATACTGTGAGATTCGTCGGCCGGGATCTGTCGTCGGCATCTCGCTTGGTGTGATGTGGTTTACGTTATCGGAATATAAATTAAGCTTTATAATATTTGCAAGCCGTGTGAAGACGTGAGGCGAGCTCGTTTTTTTATTTAAATACACAACAACAAATATCAATAGTTTCAGCAAGAAAAGTGACGTTCACAAAGTAAATACCAGAAGTAAAAATAAGCTGTTGGTGCATGATACACGTCTACACAAAATAAGTAACTCTTTTATGGGGCAATGTATACACTTTTACAACAAAGTTCCCAATAAAATTCAAAATCTATCAATAAGTAAATTTAAATCTTTTATCAAGCAGGTACTTTGTAAAAAGGTATACTAAAATATTTCAGACTTTGTAAATGATAAAAATCCTTGGGACTGATGATGCTCAATTACAGGCTGCATAGGTAAACCAAATTAAAATGGAAATAACATAAAATTGTACGGCAATTTTTTTTTATTTAAAACATTAATTGTATTTTAGTTTATTTGTATTATTGATAGTGTTTTTAAGAGTAACTATCGAGTTTCTAGCCGGATTCTTCTCGGTAGAAATCAACAACATTGTGAACCGGCGGGAAGGTGGGAGGATTCAAAAAATAATATTATATTTATTTAATTTTATTCTGTTTTTTAGTATTTTTTGTTATAGCGGCAACAGAAATAAATCACCTATGAAAATTTCAACTGTCTAACTATCACGGTTCATAAGATACAGCCTGGTGACAGACGGACAGATGGAAGGACAGCGGAGTCTTAGTAATGAGGTCCCGTTTTTGCCCTTTTGGGTACGTAACCCTAAAAACTGAGGATTTTAATCAGCATAAAAAGTATTCTATATCCATCAGTATTCTTTTAACTATATCTTTTCCGTTATACCGTTAAGGAAAAAAATATTCGAAATAGGTGTGCGTTATAAATGCAAAAAGTTCAGTGGGAAATCCTAAGTGAGATAAAAAGTAGTCTATGCCACACTCGTGTCTAAAAACTATCACTGTGTAAAAAAAAACTCTTCGATTCGTGGCTGCATTGCTGAGTTACAGACGGACAAACCAACAAACAAACACTTTTTCGCATTTATAATATTGCTATAGACAAAAGTATAATGTATAATGGATATGAATAAATTATAGTTAAAATGTCCTTTACTAAACAAAATTAAATAACTTAATTAAGAAAACACCGGGAGATTTGTAATTTGTGGAACCATCCAGTTTAAGCTCGTAATGTTTACTCAGTAATTTAATTTGTTTCCGACTCTTGTTCGTTTTTAATGAGACCTGTCGACGACAATATTACCAGTGCGGGTTCTTAGTTGTTTGTTGATTGAAAACTAATTTAACAAAGTGTAGACTTTAAATTATAAGTATATATCCAATGCTCCAATGGCGCTTAATTAGATTATCGATGTGGAATCCTATGAAAACTTCTTAATTATAATAATAAAGTTTTCTATAGAAAGCTATATAGTCCTTACTCGTGGGATTCGGCTATAGTTATTACTGTGGGATTTCAAGGGGAATAAAACATGTAGCTGAATGTTCCGTCAATAAGTCTACTTTGGGGGCTTATTTTTTACTTTTTAGTGGATTTGAAGTCGGTTTATGTTTTTGTTAGAAAATAGTTTATTTGTATGTATGTAACGCAATATTTTTTCCAATTTTAAAATAAGGCTATAATCATTCATGTAGGATTTTTTTGCGCTTATCCATTTCTTCAACTACCTCTATGCCAAATTACAGGTTATTTATTTTGAGGTTAATGTGGGATATTTATCTTATTTATTCATACTAATATTATAAATGCGAAAGTAACTCTGTGTGTCTGTCTTGTACCTCTTTACACTTAAGCCGCTGAACCGATTTAGATGAAATTTATGGAGTATGGAGATAGTTTGAGTCCCGGGTCATGGGATAGTTTTATCCTTCGCCAGAACTTCGAAAACTTCGAATTTCTGGCGGAAATAACAATAACCGAGCTTAAATGAACCATAGCTACTGCCAAAGCTCGCTATAGTTAGTTAATTAAGTTAAATTAAGGAGTTGACGTAAGAATCCCATGCCGATAACCAAATTTAGAGCAGATAGAGCCGCTGGCAATCGTATACGTATCAAAAGATTTAGTCTTTTATTTAAACATTATATTATTATAATAGAGTTCTTTTTAATCCCTTATTATAATATGACGATAATATGATACCTATGATGGGGAGCGAGCTAGCAACAACGCTCGATTGACACTTTAGAGACGCGCTAGTTGACTTAGTAAGACCAGTGTTGCAAAAGTTCCCGATTTTTCGGGAGATCTACTGATTTTGGCTATTGTCTCCCGATATCCCGATTTAGCTTACCTTTCTCCCGATTTACAGTTATATGTGATATAATATTCAATATACAGCAAAACTAAATGAAACCTGGGGCCTTAGACAAGTCACAATCGAAAAATCGTGCAGTATCGCTATAGACAAAGCGTTCTTGAAACGATCGTGGTAGACATGAGGAATACCTCATGTATCGAACACGCTATTTCGTGGGCTTTGGATGGAAAACTACATTACGAGTATTTGCGCCAATTATCGAAAATCGCTTTTTTTAATATACTAAGTAATGTGGTGTTTCATTATTACTTTTATTTACATTCAAGTAACTCATGGTTAGTTTTAAAATTAAGAATATAGGTATTTATTGTATTGAATATTGAAATGTTTTCATGTTTTAAGTCTAGTTTATCCTAAATAGGTATATTGTTGTGAAAATATTAGGTACTTACGTAAAAACATTCTAGCTTTCTAGTAACGAAAATGTATTTACTATGAATCTGTTAAATTAGAAATTAGACTAATACATAGAACACAGATTTTAAATAATACCATCATATTTAATTACAAAATGTTTCTTATGATGTTGTGGAAATATGAGAATAATTAAAGATTCAATATACTTAATAAGCATCTTTATTAAGGTAGGTATATTTCTTCATATCGGAGACAAATAGATACCTACCCATATAATAAAAACATCACATTTAAATAACTAATTAACAAAATACTTAAACTCTTTGAAAATATAATAAATATCCACAATAGATTTCAAGCCGCCATTTGCAACCGCAAAGCTTATCTGCAGGGTCTTGGCGAACGCAAGCTCAACGAAAATAAAAAAGAAACGCGTTTTTAAAGTTGCAATATGGCTATCTAATGTATAAACGAATTTGTTTCGGCGCTCTACAGTGGCTTGGGTTGGTGATGGTATCCATAGCATAGAATAGCCACAAGTCTCTGATTTTAGCCCCCTGGTAATAAAAAATCCATGCACGGGTTATTCCCGAAATTTCTTGCACGATTTTTTAACCTTGCAGTATGCTAAAGCAGATTGCACTGAAATACCTTAGAGTTCATTAATTATTGTTTAGTGAGTGTACAAGGGGAAGTTATGTAGGACAGTTATGGCCACAAAACCCATATAGTTATGGTGATCCTTCCCGAAAAGATTAATTATTAAATCGATTTGAATTGAAATATAATAAATAGATTCTCAAAAAGTACACTATGTTATGTAAGTTTATTTTTAATATTGATATATTAAGAAGAAAGTGGCTTATCAAGCAAACCTAGTAGGCGAGGCTTCATCTATGGGTTATGCCAGTCCAACAATATTTACAGAAGAGGAGGAGAAAATATTAAGCGATTATTTGCTAACATGTGCAGCATCTAATTATGGGCTGACAACAAAAGAAACTAGGGTCATTGCATATAAGTTAGCCAAAAAATATAATAAAAAGTCATGGGAGGAGAATGATAAGGCAGGAGAAGTGTGGCTCAATCTATTTATGCAATGACATCCCAATTTGTCTCTAAGATTGCCTTAACCTACAAGCATAGCTCGCGCTACCAGGTGCGTATATAACAAACGTGGCTACTTTTTTTTAATAACTACACAAGCGTCTTAAGCAAACATAGCAATTAGCAATTACTGTAAGGAATATCAGTGCTGGTATTGCTGCAACTGGAGCATGGCCAGTTAACACAGATTTATTTGGAGAAGCCGATTTCCTGCCAAGTCGAGTGACTGATCGTCCCAACCCAGAACTAGAACAATCCGTTTCAGAAATTGTGGACAATCCAGCAGACATAACCATAACTCCAAATCTCAACACCGGCACAGTTGATAACGTTGAAGCAAGAGCCATTACTTCAGCTTCATCAAAGAACATACCATGCCATCTAGAAATTCATTCGCTGTGAACAATAATGCTAATGAACTTATTGCCTCCACGTTTACAGCCCATACCCTGGTTCAGAATAATAATGCTATTAAACCTGTTCCATCTACTACTAAATAGCTGCTATAGAAGCCAATAGGAATGCGAAGAATGTGAAAAAGCGTGTCTTAAGCGAAGATAAGAAGAAACCTAAAAAAGCCAAGAAGACGAATAAGGAGAAAAGAACAGGTGATGACGAAGGAGAGGCAGAAAATAATTGTTTTTGCTTGGTTTGCCTTGAAACCTACTCAAACTGCGGATCGAATGAGCAGTGGGTGCAATGCCTAGAATGCAAAGGCTGGTCACACGCAGATTGTACTGGAGGCGAGCTGCAATACGTTTGCCATAATTGCCTATTAGATTAGATTTAAATTTTTGACTGATTATAATATGATTGATCTCAAAGCGATGCCATAATTACTTATAAGATATAATTACTTGTTATGGAAAGGTTATACGTTGTACTTGTTGGTACTTATTGTGCTAAAAGATGATTAAACTACTTTTTGCAAAAAAAAACATGTTTCATTTATTTATAATATGTGTAATGATATTTTTTAATACTCAAACAGTCTAAATACATAGCTGTCACAACTTTCCTCGGTACCTGTCACATCTTACCTCGGTGCTAGGGAATTGTGACAAAGTGAGTAGTCTTTCTTTTTGTTGATTTTCTCAGAAACCGTAATACTTTTCTTAATTTTGATGATTGTTTTGGAAAGGGAAGGAATGGTGTTACATTTATTCACATAGGTTGTAACTGTGAAATGTTCCTGGAGCGAGATATTCCCCTAAAATTAAAAATTGTCACAACTCTCCTAGGTCTCCCCTAACACATTCGTACAAAAAACCACTAAATAAATATATATTTTCGTAACACCGAATTGATCTTTTATTTATATATTATATTATTGTACTAGAGTTCTTCTTTTTTATTTCTAAGTCGAAATATTTAAGTTTTCCGTTTTTTATTTTATTATAATAAGAAATCAAAAGATTTAATTGGTACCATTAAATCTATATCTATATTAATATATAAAGCTGAAGAGTTTGTTTGTTTGAACGCGCTAATTTTAAAAACTACTGGTCGGATTTAAAATAGTCTTTCAGTGTTGGATAGTCCATTTATCGAGGAAGATTATAGGCATCATCACGCTTACACAAAAAAGAGCGGAGCACTTATGAAAAATGTTTCAAAATCGGGGTTTTTTTATCCTTTTGAGAGCTTCCGCTGCGTGCGCTGCGTAAACGGTTAGAGTTTTGCAAAAATCATATATATATATAATCAGAAAAAAAAAAGTCCGCGACAGCATATGTCTATATTTTAAGGTTGGCTAACTATAACCTTTTTTATGCTTACCATATTTGTTCTTAAATAATGCATTATTTGTGAAGGTGTTTTTATAAACATGATATTAATCTTTATCTAAATAAATAATTCGATTTTAATGAATATCTTCGGAGATATCGCAGTTTTAAAATAACGTGGCAGCAAAATAATTATCAAATATTGCGCGCTCATTTATGATGTGCGAGGCCGGCGGGCAGTCATGAAGGGGAAGGGCGATATGTATTGTTTAAAAATATTTTACCTTCTGTGTTTTTTTTACAATTGAGGAGTTGCCGTAAGAATCCTATGCCGATAACCAAATTTAGGGCGGGCGAACCCGCTGGCAAAAGCTAGTAATATGTAAGTAAGTCTTGTACTTACATATATTCTATTCATTTATGTCTAAAGGAGATGGGTTCCACACTTTTTTGTGCTTATTCCATTCTATCAGCACACATTTACAATATTGCATAAAAATACGCGCACTGCATCCTTGTATGTTTCTTTAAATAAAAATTGATAATTATTAGATTATGCAACAAGTGATAATAAGGGAATTTTATTTGAGGGACTAAGTTGGATCATAGAGCAGTCAAGGATTCCAGAATAGAATCCTGAGCAGAGCGAGGGTTACAAAGGACCAAGATGTTTTTTTTTTCACGAATTAATTTTTACCATTGACTGCGAGAAAACAAAAAGTACTATTTTTACTTATTTTTTAGTTACTATATTAATATTTATCACATTTTGGTATATTTTCGGTAACTTTTACCGGGTGATAAGAGAACAATGACATAAAACAACCACAATAACAACTAAAACAATTTAACAATTGTTTCAAAATTCAAAATATTTTTATTCACTTAGTGGCTAAAAGTGAGTTTTATTCACTGCTGTTTTTATTCACTTAATAGTAAAAGTAAGTTTTATTCACTGTTATCGATGAATAAAATGCCCTTTTTCGAGTGACAATGGTAAAAAATTATTTGCTTTTACTTTGTACAATATTATACCATTTTAATTTGCTTTTACTTTGTACAATATTGTACAATATTATACCATTTTATTTAAAATATTGTACAATATTGTACAAAGTAAAAGCAAATTAATTTTTACCATTACATATAAGTATTATATTGGTTACATATTACTTTCGTCTCGGACGGCGTGAATCCCTCACTGGGCTCATTTTACTCTATAATCTTTAAAAAACTAGCTTCGCAGCCTAGTTGGTAGTGTGGCCAGCTACTGTGCAAAGGCTGTGGGTTCGATTCCCGCACTGGACAAACATTTATGTAATAATATAAACATTTGTGTTTGTCTTGAGTCTGGGTGTATTTATGTATGATATGTATGTATTTACAAAAAAAAAAGTAATACTAATGCATTTGTATCCGTTTTCTGGTACACAGAGCACAAGCTTTGCTTACTTTAGAGCCAGACGGCGATGTTTGAAATGTTCAAAAATATTTATAAACAAAAAGCTTAACCCTGATATATCGCTACATAAACATAACTTACTTAACTTACGTACTACTTTAAAGAACTTTAAGCTATAAAGATATGGGATTCTTTCGTGGTTATATTGATATGTCACTTTGAAAGTTAGAACCACTGTACAGGTCATATAACGCTTAACTTAGCGCTAATGTGCTAGTTGGGGTGCTTCTCTGACCTTTTCAGCTGCTTCTGCGTGGTTGTTAATATGAATAAAAAAAATTTAGCACCTTCGTAATACAATTTGCTATTTCCTTGCTTTCTTATTTACATTTTTTGTTCAATGGCAAAAAATAAATGTAAACGTTACTCAACAAACTTGTACAGAACCAAAGTTTTCCTTTTAATGCAAAAGCTCTGGACTCAAGTTTAGTCTAGAAACTTTGTTCATTCCGTTTCCGTATGCTTTAACGTAAGAATCCCGTAGTATATTTAAATTAAAATTAAAGAGTACACATTGTTCAATTTATTCTTGACAATTCAGAATAATTACTGTTGTAACACAGTAATTAATTAACAACGGAAATTATGTTATATTTGCTTGCAGCGATATATTCAACGGAACTGATTTTTTTTTTGTTTATATCACTAAGATGGTAAACAAGCATGCGGTCCGCCTGAAGGTAAGCGGTCACCGTGGCCTATGGACGCTTGCAACATCAGAAGTATCACATGAGAGGAAAGTATTTTATAGACTAGCATTTGCCTGCGTTTTCACTTGTAGTTTGGTCATCGACGAAGCATTGCTATGGAACTTCTTAAATAAACCAGGATAACTATAACCCTGTACCACACTTGGCATACTTTATACAAAAATCGCGTTATTCGTGGTTCCACCCCGTTATACCGGTCCGACATGTTAAGAAGTTAACGGTGCGATAATATACTAGGTTATATACTAGTATACTAGGTTGTATACTAGTATACTAGATTATATACTAGTAAAAAGTACAATCGAGGTAAAAAGTGTTTCGCCCTTCTTGCTAATACTTCGCCAAAAATGAGGTCATTCGATTCATTGGTTGCGAGACGTAACTGAATGGTGCTTAGCAGTAATAGCCGCGAAATAGAACATTACCGACGAGGCCGTGAAAGTTAGCCTTTGCTGCATAAGTAGAGTTCAGTAATACGCATCCAGCAATCGCTTACTTTCGCGGCCGAGACTTCTATATAGCTTTACTTAAAAACAAGAAATAAGGATAAATTGGTAGTTTCAAAATGTCGTCTTTAGAAGGTACATAGCTCTTTTGCAATATAAAGTAGATATATATTTTAACAATAAAATTCCTGAACATATGGTCAATTTATCTCCAAATAAATTAAAAAAAGAGAAAAGAAGCTAATATACAAAGTTGATAAATACATTAATCATAAAAATATTTGACAGAATTATAACTTAATTGATTGCGAGGCCTATGTAATATTTTTAAATTGAAATATTGTACATTATTTTATGTCTGGTTTAAAACTATATTTATACAGAACATTAATCATAATATGAAGTTAAAAGAAAAAAATTTAAAGATTAACTACTGAGTTTCTCGCCGGTTTTTCTCGGTAGTAAAATCATTACGAACCTGTGGTAAAGTCTATAAAATTAATAGTAACATACTTATTATAATTACTAAGTTTATTATTACGTCGGGCTGTGAGCATTGTTTACGATCCCTAATTCACTTGACGTATCGAGCCCTTGGATCTGAGGAAAGACTTTGCCTTTGTGTTCTACCGCTTGTACAATGCGATGAGTTCTAAGGAATCATTCATCATTTCGAAATGATGCCCACGACTTCTTTCTACCATCGCGCCGCTCGTCATCGACAGGAAATTCATTCTCACACTTTTGAACCGAAATGGTCGCTTACAGTGCGGTTTCAGAGAAACTTCCTCCCGCGAACGCTTGGGTTGTGGAATGAGCTCCCTGCCAAGATTTTCTCTAAGGGCTACAGTATGGGGTTCTCCAAGAAAGAAGTGATTAGATTTCTAAAGGGTCGGCAACGCGCGAGTGATACCCCTGGTCCATAGGCTACGGTAACTGCTTAACATCAGTCGGACCGCAAGCTTGTGTGCCACCTTAGTGGTATTAAATAATAATAATATTATAAAAAACATTCCTAATACATATAAAATATAATAAAATAAATCTTGTACTAACTATAAGTAAAAAAACATTATCAAAAGTACTGCCATGTGGAAGAATGCCCAAGAAGGCTGTCAGCCTTGCAATGCCGTGATCTTAGTAGTAATAGCTAATTAATAGCTAAATTAATAATTATAAAGTGCTGTTTAAAAGTCTACTTGAATAAAAAATACTTAACGTTTGAGTTTCAAAATCTTTTAACCAAAAATCAGTTAATCAATTGAGACTTTTTAAAACGTACAAACAGAATTTCGCATAACATGGTTAACATTAGTTATGATTATGTAGGTTAATTAGGTGTAGATATTGGATTAAGTTCGACCAAAAGCCGTAATAAAGTATGAACTCGCCCTCAGACAATAAAATTCAGCTCTGGCAGACGCGAGCCCATTGAATAAATGAATAATTAAATAAGTTTAGAATTAACCCTGAGTGATTCAAGGACGAAGCCATTTATTTTTAGCCTACTTTTTGAACTAAAAAAAAATTAAATCAAAATAATCTATTTAGAAAGAAACTTTTATCAAACACATGAAGAGCTATTAACTAATATATTCATTGTTTTTATTTATACTCAACTACAGCGCAGAAAAGCAGAGTTTTATGATTTTAACTGTCTATGTATGTTTGTATCCGGATGGTTATGTAATAATAACCTGCCTATGGAACCGATTAGCATTTGTTTGATTGATGAGGACAAAAATTTATGAGAAGAAAATTTGTGTTTTTCTTAAGTCACGGTATTTTCTTTTTATGTATTTACAAAATAAGTTTAGATAAGTATAATTGTTATTCATTAGAGGCAGAACTAGTCGTAGTATTATGATGTTGAATTTTTGTTGGGTTCATTTTAGGCTTCCGTACCCAGAGGGTGCCAACGGAGCCCTATTACTAAGTCTACGCTGTCTGTCTGTCCGACCATTAACAGGATCTATCTTTTAGACCGAAATAGGTAGAATCTAAAAATTTTCACAGAATATGTGTCATAATGGGAGATTATCTAACAAATAATAAACGGTTAAAAACTTAAAATTTAAGGTTAAAATTTAACCGTATAAGGAACACATTCGGTTTTTTTACTTTATCGTAAAAACAGTAATACATACAAACTTCAAACTTGCAGTGAAAAATAGTGTAAACTCTAAAGTATAACAACAAATATTAAAAATCGGCCAAGTGTAAGACGGGCCTAAGCCATTACTATTTTATATTACCCGTACAGTGCCATCTAGCTTATTATTAAAAGAAATAGTAACACATTTGTTTGTTGGAAATTGGTAATCACTGACCAAGCCCGACGTTGCTTATCTTTAAATATCATTTCCAACAAACAAATGTGTTACTGATTCGCTTAAATCCTAGTTGCTCTATTGTAAAAACAGTCACATACAAGCTTCAATCTAGCAGTGATCATATAAATGTGTGTGAGCTCTAAAGTATAACAAATAATAAAAACCGGTAAAGTGTGAGAAATTACCGGTACAGTGCCATCTAGCTTATTATTAAGAAAAACAGTAACACATTTGTTTGTTGGAAACGATGTTCAAAGTTAAGCAACGTCAGAAATGGCCAGTACTTGGATGGGTGACCGCTTAGCGGCACACTTTTTTTGTGTTTGTAAATTACGTAAATGTTGGTAGGTACGGAAACCTCGTGCGTGAGTCCTACTCGCAATGGTCCGGTTTTTATTATTTGCATGTGGTGAGATCGGTTTTTAAGCGAGTTCAAAAGAAAAGGTTATTAATGGAACCCGTACCTATGTTTGTAGTATTGTTAGACTTGCACATGATGAATTGATATGATATGAATGAAAGAAAGTTCTAAACGTTCCAAATTTCAGAGGTTTTGTATGTATGTATTTCACAGAAACTCAGATTAAAATCATTCATTTTATTGAATAAGGTACCGTCTATCA
Organism: Apoda limacodes; assembly: GCA_946406115.1. NCBI lineage: Eukaryota > Metazoa > Arthropoda > Insecta > Lepidoptera > Limacodidae > Apoda > Apoda limacodes. Next base: position 20,778,213 of record OX291545.1, read on the forward strand.
TTGCATTCATCAATTCATCAAAATCGGTTCAGTAATTTTTTAAATTTGGAATGTTAAGGTGATGGCATACCCAAAAGAGTTAAGTTTACAAGAATTTGATTTATTTTGTGACAGTCCTAAGTACACTTATTAACGTAAAAAAATTTATGTTTTTCGAACCTTAATTAAGTGGATTTGCTTATATTATAATAATTTGGCTTTTATAACAATTATAAAAAAAGAAATTCTGACACTTTATTTTTGGGATTTAATTCAAATTGTTTGTAAAACTAAGAGTAATATTATCTTGATTCCTATTTCATAATATATATATTAATTTGACCAAGTGAAATTTGCAATTTCATAGTTCTTAATCAATACTGACAAAAACCTACAAAATCGAGATTTTCAACGTGCGGTCACGTGCTAGCGCCTAACGTACTCGTACTTGGAACTGTGCCTCTTTGTATGCTTCAATAGTTTAATATGTCTTTGCACACTGGTCGAAAGGGCACTTTTTTGCTAGGATATGCCATTGCGTTAATTACTAAACAATAAAATTACTAATATGGACTTCTGGATTTACCTAAAAGCTATAATATGTAAGTGCTAAACTGCGACTTTTCCGCTGAAAGGATGTTCTACCCTATACGAATACTTACGTACTCCGAGGGTACTCCGTGGATTAAGATTGGCTCTTAATAGCCTTAACGTAAGGTACGCAACGGTTTTGAATTCCAATTAGTCACCTTAACTTCTTAATTAAGATTCCGAATGAGTCATTCTCCGTTCTCATCAACGTTGTATTATGGATTTACTGATAGTTTTTGTAATTTTAAAAGGCTTTTCAAAATGTTTAAGGTTGTATTACATCGTGCACTTATTGTTATTGCATACTTATGAAATATTTATGGGCGCTTTGATATAGGCAACTATTCATCTCAATACATATGGTCATATACCAATATTATAAATGCGAAGGTACCTCTGCCTGTCTATCTGTCCGTTACGTCTGTACGCTTAAACTGCTGTACCGATTAAGATGAAATTAGGCATAGAGATAGTTTGAGTCCCGGGTCAGGGCATAGGCTACTTGAAAATGTCAAGTGTGTGTCGGTTTTTTTTTATAATTGTGGTGTTGCCGTTGAAATCCTACACCGATAACCGAATTTAGGGCGGGTGAAACCGTGGGTAAAAGCTAGTATAACTATAAATAAATGACTAAAAATGATAACTTGCAAAGTCTCTAACGTCGTTTGTGAAATTAATATTAATACTAAAAAAATCTAACCTACAAAGTGACTACCAATCACATAACTTAATGAGGCCTCAGGCAGAGAGATAGATAGACTAATAGCATTATATTTTCAACAGGATTCCATTTAATTCTTTGGGTACCTAACTTCAAAAATGAGCCAATGTCATTCAAATGTATTGTAAGAGTTAAATTTAATATATTCTGTTAGGTAATAAAGTTCGTGTGTCTTTCAAACCCTAATAAAAGTTTATACGATGCGGGCTAAGGAGTTCATAAAGCCAGCTCTTTGTCTATTTCCATTATCAAATTACAAAGGTAATTTTTTGTATTAGAATAAAATTCAGGCAGTGTAATAAAGTATTCCTTCGGCAAAGGAAGTAGGTATATTAACTTACTTACTTACGACTGTTCACTAAATCTTAACTCTAAAATACGATGAGGGCTGTCAGATGTTTTTATAGTGCAACTAAATTTACTGACCCGGTGGTCAAAATTTAAAACTACAGTCGCCAAATTGAAATAGTGTGAACTTACAACGGCACTAGCGACCAAACACACAAGGTGAGAAGGTCAGACATGTTTGTTTCACTGTACATTGTCTTTGTATTATAAAAAACAAAATAAAATAATTGTCAAATTCGTGCACAGTGCAACTTTTTGGACCTGGTGGTGAAAAATAAAAACTACAGTTGCCATAGTAAAATGGTGTGAACTAACACGACACTAGCGACCATAAACCGGATCAAAAATGTTTTTTGCCCCGTACATAGACAAAACAACACGTCAACCAGTGACATAATCGTATACGTCAACCACACGGTTAGGTTTACTACGGTTTGTATGCAATATCTAAGGAAGCATCGCCTTTCCCATGTTTTAGGTACTTACAGGACATATTGTAAGTACTTTGGCTCAGGTAACAACAGCAATCGCAGATTACCATGTATTTTCAGTACCACATAGACTTCGCAAGAAGTATTCGAATGCGAAAATTTAAACTAGCTTTGAGTAAGTATAATTTATGCATATTTTTACAAGTTAAGATTAAAAAGTTTTACCTACACCTATAACGCTAAAACAGTTGAAAGCTATTTTTCTAAGCTTGGAAGGCTGTTGGCAATTAGACCCATAATGCAGCCTACCCTTAATTGTATTTTAAATAAAATGAACTATATTTACCTTGTAATGGCTGACTGAGCGTTTTTAAAAATAACAATTTTCTTGTACTAACTCCAAATAGTACAATTTAAACGATTAAATATAGGTACAATAAACCTTTTACTGAATAAATTATAGGTGTAATGAACATAACCTCATAAAAGGTCCAAATATTTAAAGCCTATTATTTCTTTAAGCTCGAAAAGGCTGTTGCGAATTAGACCCATAAACAGGGTCGCTCCGTCCCTGTGTACGAACTGTGCCGTGTCTACAGGCGCCAGGGCCTCTAAATCTATGAAGTGCTAACTGTAATCACAGATTTAAAAAAAACTTAATATACATACTTATATACTTACATATCTATATAATCTTGGTGGTACCCTCGTCTTCTATCTATATACCTACGAATTGATAATAAATCTGTGGTGTTACATTGGATTCAGCCTCAAAATAGAAAATACATAAAAATTCATTTTGATTATTTAGACAACGCCTCTACGCGTAGGAAATGCCAAGAACATTATAGTCTTGTATCTATGTAGCAATTTTTTGGCTTAGGAGAAGAAAACAAAGAAAAGAAAACAATGTTCCATGTGTATCAAGTTCATTTTATATTTTTTGATTTATTTTGAAGAGATGATATTTTTTATTTCTTCATAAAAATTACACTTTTGAATGCAAATATACTTTAATACTTTGAGAAATACTGTTTTTTTAGAGTGTGTTTATTTTGGGATATAAGGTTCCCACGTTTGATACTTTGACACTTTTGATAACGCCAGTTTTGCAACGACCTATCGTTCGTGTAGCTTTGAAACGTTACTAACAACATTTTTGGTTTCAGAACGGTTCACTACGATAACAACACATACACTACTATCAACAATGAATGTACCTGGAAGACCCCAAAGTTTTGCTCGTTTTTTAACAAGTTATATTTAAAAAAAAAAAAAAAACGGGTTGCACTTCGGGAGTGCCGGCAGAAGTGAAAACATACTCGCTATTTACTTCCCATCACTTCTTATCCATATTTATTTATTAAAAATAATAACTTTTGTTTATTTGCTTTTTTGACGTTGTATATTTGACAGCTCAATCTGTCATAGAATTAAAATCCCATATCCAACCTCCCTGTACTACTCATAATCGCCATATACTAAAAATAAAAACTAAACTTATGTAAATAAAGGTCACGTGTCCTAACGCGAGTGACATATTACGAATTTTTGATCAGGACACGTGACCTGACGCGAGTTTAACTTCAAAAAATAGATGTACAGATTAACACGCTTGTGCATGAAAGACATGTTACAGATAATACAGATGTGACAGGTGGTTGAGAGGCTGTTGTCGTGGCTCGACCACAACCTATATGACACTGCGAGGCACTTCATATTTAAATAAAACAGGTTCAAAAAAGCCACTCTCCCAGTGTCGCAAAGGGAGCGAACGATCTTGGACGGCTGAGGGTCTACGACCCCCGCCCGCGTCCTTATCGTGGCTATCGGAGATTGACATAGAAGTGATCCTACTAAGTAAAATCTCAATGCTGTTGAGACGCCACAAACGACTCCTTTAGTGAAGAAAAATCTTAACATCGCCGTACAGAATTAAATAGAAACTATACAGCGACATCTGTTGAGACATAGGGAAGTTCTGAAGTGCGTTTGCGCATGCGCATGGACTAGGTCATCGTCTAAACTAAAATTCATATTTTCTTGTCTTGCTAGTAATACTTAATACTCTTAATCCTTACAATAATTTAGTATACGTATGTACGTACAAATGTATGTATGCGTATGTTTATGTATTTGTATGTATGTTCATGTGTTTTATATACAATTATTATAAGTATTTTGTATTTTTTCTCTTTTTAACATTTCTCGTCCTGTGATACCTACTTACCTTGCTTCTATCCCAATTACTAGTTCCCCAAGGTTGCCTGTAAGAGATCGCTTTATAGCAATAAGGCTGCCTAGTTGTACTTTGAATTTAAGATTACATTATTGCTTTCATTTTAATTCTATAGTGTGCAATAAAGTATATTCAATTCTATATTTTTATGTATATGAAATCAAAAATTAGTATTACCACCATTATTTGTATTTATTATATGATTTTCTGTTGCGCATTTATCAGGATAACAAAGCAAAATGATGTTTTTATCTGTTCAAGTTCCGATATTATTATTTTGTCCTATTAAGTCAGTAAATAAGCATACAGCCCGCCTGGTGTAAATCAGTTATCGTATACTATGAACGGTTGTAACACGAGAGTCTAGAGGCATTACTATATTTATATATTTTTTTTTTTATATTTTTTTTTTTTTTTTTTATACCACTAAGGTGGCAAACAAGCTTACGGCGCGCCTGATGGTAAGCGGTCACCGTAGCCTATGGACGCTTGAAACACCAGAGGTATCACTTGCGCGTTGCCGACCCTTCAGAAATCTAATAACTTCTTTCTGGAAGAACACCATACTGTAGTCCTTGCAGAAAACCTTGGCAGGGAGCTCATTCCACAAATTAAGCGTTCGCGGGAGGAAGTTTCTTTGAAACCGCACTGTACGCGACCATTTAGGTTCTAAAGTGTGAGAATGAATTCCCTGCCGATGGCGAGCGGTGCGATGGTAGAAAGAAGCCGTGGACATCATTTCGAACAATTCCTCAGAACACAACCCATTGTACAAGCGGTAGAACACACACAGTGAGGCAAAGTCTCTCCTCAGACTTAAGGGCTCGATACCGCAAGTGAGTTTGGAATCGTCGACAATTCTCACAGCCCGTCGTTGAACCGAGTCAAACGGGCCAAGCTGGTATCCGGGTGCACCTGCCCAGAGATGGCAGCAGTACTCCATATGGGGCCGAACTTGCGACTTGTAAAGTAACAACCTTTGCCCCGACGTGAAGTACTGCTTCGCTCTATTGAGTACCCCAAGTGTAAAAAGCGTCTCCAGTACTGTCATCTGCATAGCAATGTATGTTGTTAATGTCCAACATGTCATTGATATATAGTAGAAACAGCGTAGGAGACAGCGCAAAGCCTTTTCATAAGGAAATGACTAGTAATATCCTACTTGTCCTAACATAAACTTTACAAGGAGGGTAAAGATGTTAAGAAGATATGCTAGCAGTGTCTAGTTACCCTACAAGTACTAGAGTCGTCAAGTTATAAATAAATATTTTAATCCCATGTTCTGCCATCCAAAGCGTCATAAACCCTAACAAAATAATTCGCGATATAAAATTTCATTTAGTTTGGTAAATAGACATCGCTAGCAATAAAACATACAACCTGACAAGTCGTTGTAAGCCTTATATATCTGTTCCATCTTTGTTGAAAACTGTGCTCAATTAAAATAAATTGTAACCATGACAAACCGCCATCTGAATATCGAATGAGAAACCTCTTACCCAACCAGTATAATTGCCGAGTGTTATTGGGAAACGCACCAGGTATTGAGAAAGTCAAATAGAGGTCGCTATTAAATCATATCTTATAGTACATCGGTGGCAAACAACTTTACGGCGGTCCGTTTCATCTATTCTTTGTAGTTTATTTACAGTGGAATATAACTATTTTAAGATACGTGGTAACTATGACAACTACAGCTATTATAAGACATCTAGATTGAGTTCTGTCCTTATGAATAAGGAAGATACGGCTTCCATTATAAATTTATATCGGTTTAACAACACGCTAATAAAATCCACTGTCTAGGACTGAAGGCATATTATTTATTCAAGCTTTATAGTTGCAACAGCTACCAAACATGAATATTAACATAAATTATTCTACAATAAAATACCAGGTATCAAGAGGGATACAAAGTCTAACAGATTGTACAAAAACCCAAAATACGAACATTGCACATTACGTTAAGTGAAAAACTTACGTTATGTAAAGTACTAAAAAAGTGCAATAAAAGCATTAGTTATATAAATAGGTAACTGAGATACTTATATGTGTATCTATTTGGGATTTGCTAATAACAACCCTAGGTTTCGTATCTAGCAATATTATTAATATAAAAATAACCCGAAACTAGTAATTTTGGGATTTTTTTCGTATAGCGGAAACCTTATCGATATGTAATTTACGACACAATAGAATTTACACACACAATAATCTTTTATAATTTAAGACTGTTTACTCACTGAAAAACCAATATTACTATGAACAACCTAACTTTAGACCCCTTCTTCAAACTATAATCTGATCATTTAAGGCCTAAGGTGCCACTAGATCCCTCTCTTTTAGTAACTAATTAACAGTTCTTATAGCCTGCTATTAAGAGAACCCTCCTTCAAATTGTATTGATCCCTAGCCCTAGATTTTACTATGACATTAAATACATACCAAGATCGCACAGTTATATATCAAAGTTAGAGTTGTTCAGTTACTAAGCCGAATGAGTTAAAATAACACCAGTATACGTCGAGTTCAATTGAACGAAGACATTAAAACAACAACTTAATAAAACCAAGAAGGTAAATTCCAACGTGAAGTAGTTAATGTGGGTACATTTTTTGTGGAAGCCGGACAGCAGAATGTCTGGTTTATTGTATAGTCTAAAATAGACATCATTTAGTAAAGTTGACGAAAAATTATCACGCCCAGGCCGCAGCTCATCAGTTAGGCCAAGCTTCCCTCTATCTGGAAGTTTCTAAGAGCGTTTTGGTCTGGCCCCTAAGAATCCCGGGCCCGGTGAAAGAATAAGTTTGGGGATCTGGAGCATAAACTTATACGCTACACAATAGGAAAGAAGTAACTTCAGAAAAATAAGACAAAGCTTGCTCCTCTACCTCTACTAGGAATGACCCTAGCGTGTTCAGTCCGGGTTGGGCCAGTGGCCGTAGTCACTTTTCTCTTTTAAATAGTTCGTTCAAGCAGTCCATGAAGTCATTTAAAATACATATATTTATGTTGAATAATCAGGTTATAAAAGGAATGCCTTTCCAGTCGATAGCTTACAAGATTATTAGAGTATTAATGTCCCAATTATAAAAACCGTACGATTGCTAAGCAATAAAACAGAGCTGAACTATTTATGTGTTCATACTATCGCAGCCCACCAAGGAATTCTTGTCTGCGACTTTAAAAAGATATGGAAGATCAAAACCTAAATAATTAAGTCAAAATAAAAAACCTTAAGAAAAGAAATGATAATAAACACTTATATGTGCGATAGTATTCGCGGGCAGTTACTGGGCCTAAGCAATTATTTTATAGTTCGCCTTCGGTCAGGATCGTCTCGTACTCCCGACTCGTTGCGCCCCTTTCTCCTCTCGTAGATCTGAGTCCCTTCTTCCTTCTTAAAACTTTCTGGAAAGAATTTAAAAAATAGAATCTACCTCAGTTTCCCTTGACGTTGTAGTTCGGCTTTCTCCTGGTCACGTCTCTTCTTTAAAGAACTTTAAATACTCACTAGTAACGGCAGCTTCACCGCAGGTAAAACCCACGTGGTCTTTGAGCAGCTTCTCGTTGTTAGGTAGTGTCGACTGGAATCTCCACTTCCTCGGGCAGCGTTCCGACAGTTAAACGACGGCAATAGAATGTTCTGTGTGTATGGGATCACGCACTTTTATCACATTACCCCTCTCTAGCAAACTTCTTACCCCTCATTTCAAACCCCCCCTGTTTTTTTGGACGGATGTCTGGCCTTAATTAATTTTAACAAAGAAAAAAAATATCCTTTATGTATAATATTTGTCATGTTGGTTGAGGATTATTATAGTATCCTGGATATAAACGGTCTAGATAAAACGACCTCTTAATTAATTATGTTAAGTAATTTCAAATAATCTGAAGGTAATATATACCATACCATAACACGGAATACGTAAAAACCAAGTCAACTACCTTTTATTATTGTTGGGGTTAACAACTCTTACGGTTGTTAAACGACTCACTTAGGTAACACTCGTGGGTGTTTTCAATATTATATAAGTTCTAATTAACTTAAACTTTCGCGGTTATTTTCAACATTATAAAACTCCCAATAACAATAGCATAAATATTTAACTTAAGACATTAAAATCATTACAAGATAACTCCTATCTAAAGTGTCGCCGATTTATCATACGTTTAATTTTCTGAATAAAATCTTATTGAGATAAGCATTTTAAAACGTCTTCAGGTAGGGTAATGGAACGTGTCAAGCCTCCATTTTAACATTATTATACGGCTACCCTCAATAAAAAATAAGACAATTTGTTTTTACGCGTTGTTGTGTTTGTATTTTCGTGCAGTACTATTTTGTTTGAAGAGTCAATCTATGTGTACGGAGTCGGATGAAATAATTATATCTCGTGGTTAATTTTGCGACAATGTTCTAAATTCTACGATGGTTGATGTTCTTTTACGTCGACCAAGATATTTCATGGGAACCCTTAAGGGTAGGTCGACCTGGCCCTCGATCAACCTTATTATTTTCAGAATTAACAACAAAATATCAATATTTATTATATTTAAATTAGATTCGGTCAAATCTAGTTTTTTAATTACGGGTTATTCATTCTCATAGAAATAAAATTAAATAAGTATAGCAGTAAAAAAAATATTGCTGATTTACCGTAAGCCATTTCAATTTTAAAACGTTAGATTTCTAAATAGTATTTAATTCGATAAAAAGTTACGAAACTACTTTTAAAAGGTATATGGAGCGTGACACCATTCCTATATCACAAAAACAACCTCCAATCAACGTTTATTTTAGTGGCGTTTTGTTGAGTGACATAATGTACATAATGCGGTAATCCTACCAAACAGAATTAACCAAGATTTGAACTATTATATTATAGTAGGATTATGACAGTAAACGCATTGAAGTAGTCAACAAAACGCAACTTTTAAAAACACTCTCGCGCTGCTGGTTCAAATTTCTACGCAATTTTATTTTGCCTAGACTCCGAATCAATGCATCAGGAGTTAGATTACTACCTACATTTAGCAATTAATTTTGTGTTGATGTTTAAGACGTGACTACCGCGATTGACGCCATACCACATTGGCCTAGACATATTATGGGAAGACCGGTGAGGATATTTGAATTACTCATTAATTTAATACATCAACGATCTTATGTCTGTCTTTCTTAAAAAAAGTATTTGATTAGTATGAATTATAAAGGTAATTAACCTAATTTATATTTATTTTTGATAAAATTGATCTTTATTTAACTTTTCCTCTTAAAACTTAAATTAGAATGCCAATGCAAATGGTGGTCTAGATCACTACAGATACCTGCAGCAGAGTCTAAAGACGAAAATCTTTGACTGTAGAAAGGATATATAGTCCACATGCTCAAAGTTACTGAGTCGAATCCGAAATGAGGACTTTCGGAAGAGAACAAAATTTGTCGGCATAGCTCGTAGAATCAGCGAGCTGAAGTGGCAGTAGTAGGTTAAAGTAGCATGGAAAGGCAGAGGAAATCGAGAACTGTCGCGCCATAAGGGACGCTAATATTCGACATTGGACTAAATATCAACCTATATGATGATGAAGGAAATGCCGTTTAATACCTTTTTTAATGTAAAACCCATATATGTGTGGGAGCACACAGTAAACCCTTCACAGTAAGCATTTACATACTAGGGTTATTTTGCGTTAAAATAGAAAAGTAAACCCTAACTTTAACCAGAAACTGAAACAATGTTTAAAAAAATAAATTATGTAGTCGTCTGGGAGTTATTTCGCAAGACGAAGCTCTGACACACTTCTAACTCTTAAGTTTTCAGGCCTTCCTAGAGCGTAAATAGTGTTTTGCGTCTATGTTGCCGATTTTTTACTACATCTGTTGTGATATTTAAGAAAAGGTCACTAGGTTACTACAACTTCGATTGTAGAATGTATATATATAGGACACAAATGGACATTTTCTACGAATTTCTGGCCTCTTTTCAATTTATAATTTATAATTTATCTATCTATAATTTATTCTTTTTTATCTATCTTATTTATCTATAATTTATAGCTAACTCTGTTGCGACAGTGGTAGGAGAAATGTCCACTCAGAAGTTGTAGTTACTAAACTAAATAAGAAACACTTAAAATCACAATATATTTATATACAATACTATTAAATAAAAGAGAAAATTTTTATAACAAGAATAATATATAAATTAAATCAGAAAAATAGTATCTTTATATATCTCTATATATAATCTTTAGTTTCGTGGTTCACCAATATCGTATTATTAGGGTTGTAGTATCACATTGTTGTCCTTCTGTTCGTATGTCAATGTAGTTATACATAAAAGTACTTAATGAAAGAAAATAGAAAAAAGTGGGAGTCGGACTCGCGCACGAAGGGTTCCGTACCATTATGTATAAAAACGGCAAAAAAATCACGTTTGTTGTATGGGAGCCTACCTTAAATATTTGTTTTATATAAATATAATTTAATATAATATAATTATTTATTTTTAAAGTGACTTTATTACTAAATATTCTGTGAATATTGGAAACGCCTGCCTGTTGCCGTTATCAATATCGAGCAAAAACGAGCAAAAAAGTCATGCTTGTTGTTTGGAAGCCCCTTAAATATTTATTTTATTGTAGTTTTAGTATTTTTTGTTATAGCGGCAACAGATATACATCTTCTGTGAAACTTTTAAATGTATAGCTATCACGGTTCATGAGATACAGCCTGGTGACAGAGGGACGGACGGAGGGACAGCGGAGTCTTAGTAATAGGGTACCGCTAATTACCCTTTGGGTACGGAACCCTAAAAAAGGAGAAACCTTTTATATGATTTAAAATTTCCGTTGGAAATGGCAAAAAGTTTTGGCGTGTTATGAATCCATAGTTTCAAGAAAAAAAAATAACAATTAATTAAAAAATAACACCGATTTTAAAATCAATATAAAATGATGTAATAAAATTTACGCAGGTGGAACATTGATCCTCTTCTCTTTGAAGTGGAATGCCAAATAATTGCAGTAAACAACCAATATGTGTAAACTCCATGTTATTTAACTGAAGTTATTACGTCTACATTCTCAATTACAGACCCACGTTTCAATTTCGTTTATATGTATAGATTTAACATTTCATATTCGAAACTCGGATGGCCGTGTAAACAATAAACCCGAAAGTATTTCTCTGAGACATGGGAATGCTTTTCAATACGACATTCCAGACAAAGCGCGACGTATGAATCGGTAACAAGTGTCTGCGAGGAAATTGACGTCTTCTCGTTATATTCTTGTGGGAATTCGAAGTCTAAGCACAGAAAGCTTTGTCAATATGCATGTATATATACGGTGGCTATAATTATTGGAAACTGATACGGGACGTTAAAGGTTATATTTCTCAAGATTAGCAATAAGTTAAAAAAAAAATATATTTGTTTACTGACAAGATATTGATACATAAGATAATTATGAAGTCCCGAATCCCAAACTAGTTAAAAATCATTAAATTAACGATTTGCGACAGTCGTATTGCTGCACACGTGTATATTAATAAATAACGGGAAGCAATAGTAATAAGGGACAAGGTTCTCAAATACTGTGACAGTCCCGTTTAATCGGGACGTATGGCAACCCTTTGTATATATACCCTACACACTTTTGAATAAACTAGTTATGTCTTTTTAAATAGCCTGGGCTGTCAAAAAGAGAACCAATAACTCTAAAATTGTCGCCTTGGAGTGAAATAGGTCTAAGCCACAATTTTGTCAAAATGAAGTTAAGTGCACTAACGTAATCCTAAATCTTAAAATAATGTATTTGATAATAGATCTACCTGAAATTGTTCTAGAAAGTACTCGTTTCTCTTAGTTGCAATTAGGGCTAAGCAATAATAAAGTGTCAATAGTTCTATGCAGCTTAGATTCACTCAGTTTAAATTATCTCAGCAAGTTTTTGCTAGTGGTCAATAGATGTATGAGCACAAACAACTATTGACCACCACAGATTTGCTTATTTGTCGAGTCATTTTAAGCCTTATTATCTAAACATAGGATTCAGATTAGCAACCATATAAAAATTTAAAAAACTTTAAGTACTTTTCCCTTGCCTACGTAAAACAGACAGTCTGGATTCTTCCGAGTAGAAATACTAAAAATTATGATTAAAAATATCATATGATATTCTAGTTTGGTTTAATAGTACATATTGTTATAGTTCCTGGAAGACGAGCTCTGTTCGTTTTTTTTAACAACGCTAACTGTGTTGGTAAAAATAATGATATTACTACTCGCCAATAGATGTCAGAAAGTGTCATGTTTTTCAGTTTATTATAATACACTGATAAAACGACGTTTTCTAAAAATAAAACCACTAGTGTGGCAAACAAGCTTGCGGTCTACCTGATGGTAAGCGGTCTCCGCAGACAATGGACGCTTGTAACACCTGGAGCATCACTCGCGCGTTACTGACCCTTTGAAATTTCAATCAACCGTTTTCTTGTAGATCCTCAGACTGTAGTCATTAGAGAAAAGATTGTCATGGGAGCTGATTCCACAACGTAAGCCTTCGCAAAATTTCACTGGAATCGTGCTGTACGTGACCATTTAGGTTCTTAGGTGTGAGGATTAATTCCCTGATGATTGCGAGTGGTGAGATGGTAAAAACCAGCCGTAGGCATAATTTCGAGTAATTTCTCAGAACAAATTCCATATAAGCGATAGAACACACACAGGGAGTCAAAGTCTCTCTTCAGACTTAAGGCTTCGGTATGGCTTGTGAGTTTGGGATCAACGACGATTTTCGCAGCCCGTCGTTGAACCGAGTCAAAAGGGCCAAGCTGGTTTCCGGGTGCACCCACTCAGAGATGGTGGCAGTACTCATTACCCCATACTGAGTACTGCTGGACTTGCGACTTGTAAAGCAGCAGCAATTTTTTGCATGTCTACTGAGTAAGACTGAATGTGTAGTACTTAAATTTATAACATGTTTACTTAACCGCATTCTAGGCAAATGAAGTTATTTGTATTTGTAACCTTTGCCCCGAAGTGTAGAACTGCTTCGCTTTGTAAAGTACACCAAATTTTTGTAAAGCTCATCTTGTCTTGCAAATGATCTCGAATTGAACAGCGCTGGTGATGTCAATACCAAGGATCCAAATAGTCTTGGAGATGATGAAGGGTGTGTTTTGGAATTTAACTACGGTTTTATCCTAATCCTAAAATCCTAAAAAGGACCAGTGCGATAGTTGAGTACATTTTATTAAAAGGTCAGGCAATGAAAAAGATATTTATAAAGAAAATTACGATTTACACATGATCTGCAAGTTTGAAGCCAGAGAAGATCAAACAGATGCCTGCAAATAAACTAAAGGATTTGATGGATCTTTGCACAAAAGGTAGATACTGACTATCTCTTCTACATAATACGAATTATATGTTAGCTTGGAAAAAGGACCAAGCAGTAATGAATCAGAAAGTAATTAAATCTTATCTTGTTTCTTTTTTAATATATATTTTGTAACTATTAAGAATTTTGTACTTAATGAGTAGCTTGGAAGGAGATTTTTTGTGCTTAAAGTTTAAGTAATTTATAATCGCTTCATAAATTTGGGGTGACCAGTTTGAAGCCACAAAAATATTAAATTATTTTGTGTGTTTGCATTTGGCCCTTGAATTTTTAAAACGTCATTTACTCAAAACTATAGTTGTGTGTGTATACTATCCCATAACCCATAACCATACACACAACACTAACGGTGTCCTCGGGTGCGTTTGTTGGTAAAACTCGAGAGCTGTATTTTCCTATGACTGGATTCCATGCAGGCGACAGTTTGTATCCATCCTCACGATTGAAGTTCTTATGCTTTTTTATTTCAATCGCTTTGCGTACCAATCTACGGTAATATTGGCGATCGGTGGATAAAACCTTAGGCTGGTGGAGCTGAATCCAGTGGTTGGAATTTGAGTTAAGTAGATGTTCTGCAATAGCTGATTTTGTCGTCTGGCAATTCTTTACAGCAGTAATATGTTCTTTGACCCTGTCCGCAATTGTGCGTTTGGTCTGGTCAATGTAAGAACTGCCGCAGCTAGTCAATTTTGTAGACACCTGTTGTTTGGTACGGGATTACGTCCTTTGGCGTTTCTGCTGTTCAATTTTGGACTATGGAACATATACCGTCTTAATGGAAAATTTATTTAAAAGCGATCCAATTTTATCCGTTACTCCTTTGATATAGGGCATGAACGCTGGCTGTCTGCTCACCTCTGGATACTTCGTACGTGTGTTACGGCGACCTGAACTTCTTTTCTTAAGTGCCTCCTGAACGTGTGCCAGCTCAGTATCTAAATGATTAGGATCACAAAGGTCATGAGCTCGGTTAGTCAAAGACGTCACAACTGATTGTAGGTGACGTGGGTGATGATGCGAGGAGGCGTTCAGGTATCTGTCCGTGTGTGTGGGCTTCCGATATACCCAGCCGAAACTTCGGGAAAAAGGTATTTTGCCAAATGACGCGTTTAATCCCGTTTTATTATTTTTAAATTAGTAATCGAACGCGTAAATTTTAAAAAAAATATCTTTAAGGATAGTCAGAAAGCTAGGATGGTAATATTACTTATTATAGTTGAGCTATTTGCAAAGATAAGTTAAATATTATTATTTATGTATTTATATTTTATGTTTCAGTTGCACTTATTTATTTCTTTTAGTTCTTTATGTTTTTGCAATCTGGAATTTTTATTTATTTTTATTAAGAGTTTTTTATTTTTATTTTTTTTTCGACTCGCGCTTAAATATTTTATATGCCTAATAACACTCTGGAGATAAATACCTTCCATTTGAGACCTTCATCGAAATCGGTCTAGCCGCTTAGGTTACAGGAGGTCACAACGGACATACACAAACATATACATGCGCGCGAATTCCATTACCCTTCTTTTGGGTCGGTAGGGTAGAAACAGACATTAAAAAAACAATATATTGTACTAAAAAAATTGTGTTAATATTGTTAAACATGTGCCGTTAGTTATATATAATTTAGGGTAAAAACATTTAACGTAATTATTGGTTACAAAATGTACATGTTATTTAATTTTAACAACCCTCTACAAGCCTTTGCTCTGCAGCCTAATAATTTATCAAAGTAATCAACGACAAATGTTAGGACAGAAACGCTATTAATATCTGCTCCTAGTGCAGTAAACTTTTCTAACCTTCTAACCCTGAGTGTTTGGTCGCTAGTGTCGTTGTAAGTTCACACTATTTCAATATGGCGACTGTAGTTTTGTTTTTAGACCACCACGTCAAAACATTTTGTTGCATTATACGTACAGTAGTCTCGAAACCTAAATAGAATACCGTTTTCTAAAATATCTACTTAATATAAAACACACACACTGACCTTTGTTATTCTAAAACACATGTTATGATATGAACGTCGAAGTTAAAAATGGACGCCCGCATAAATAAAGGCAGAGTTTTATGTGACCAACTATTTCAAAGCAAAAGAAGGTCATCAAAGACCGCATTTCCTGAGATGATGTAACTTCGGATAAAAGCTGAAATGTTGAAGAAAATCTCATTGCCTTTCTTGTACAAAGTGCTAAAAAATGGAAGAGATAGGACCGCTACTTATTCCGTTGGGATTAGTTCTGGTAAAAATGTTGGCATTACTTTTTATATCGGGGTGTCATTTAGAACAGAAATCTTGAAATGTTTTACGGCCAAGGCCCTTCTCATTTACAAACTTTTTATAGAGGCTTTACTGATTTCGTCATGTGATTGCGATTACAAAAAAGTGCAACGCCTAAAATACATTTTACATTTAAACATGTGATAGATGTTTAGAAACTGGGAAACATATGGTATTACGAAGAAAAATCAGGCTTCTTTTCCCAACACAAACGTATTACCCTGTTTCTTCCCTGGATTTTGGCATTAGAACAGACCTATTAAATTTATATATGATAGATATACACAGTAACTATGTCTGTATGCTTTGCTATTTTTTAAATGACCCCTGCAGAAGTCCAAAAAATTGCCTCTTTTTTGATATATTTTTATACGCGCTACACATACCTATGTAAACAATTTTTTTAGAAAATAAACATACAGACATAGAGTAATTAATTAACTTCTAGGATAATATACTATTCGGTTAAAATTTGAAGGAAAAAATTGGGTAATACAAAACACAGATTTTGTTGAATATGTCTAGGTATAATTAGCCCAAGGCACAGTTGTCCTTATCGCACATTAGTATCTTGGCCCGGGTCTTAGCGCGACAGCAATTCTATTTCACAATACCTATGCGTGTATTCGCTTGGGTCTAAGATATTTTCTCTGAAAGGAAAATGCTAAACCAATTTCCTTTAATGGTTTTAATTATGTTATTGATTGTCTTGTGAAAATGTAAAAGCGGAGAGAGCAAATTGATAGAAGCGAGTGAAGCGTTTAATTGTCAAAATTTTGATTTATTCTCATATTATTTCAATGATTTTAAAAACAGCCATGATTATCGCTCATTTTGACTAGTTTCTAATCATACGGATCTTTGCACAAAGCTCAACTATAATGCTGTCCTAGTTTTCTGACTACCATAAGACAGCTACTAGATATGTATATTACAGTTGTTAATGTTGACTCAGGAGTGTTATTAGGTAGCTACTGTTGAGTTTCTTGCTGGTTCCACTCGGGAGTAAACCGAACCGGTGGTAATTTTTTGGTATTTTTTTGAAAATCAAAAAAATCAATTCAAAAATGCTGTTTAAAAGTCTATTTGAATAAAAAAGTTTAAGTTTAGTTTTAGTTTGAGGTCTATAAAATACTCAAGCGCGAGTCGAAAAAAAATAATTAAATAAATAAAAAATAGTTACCTTAAAATGAGTTCCGTCTGCTTATAGTTAAAAATATTTGGTATGTGTTTCTAATTTATTTCATTATTTATTTTTATTGTATATGTTTTACTTTCCAGTATGATTAGTTGATTGGTGAAACTACATGCACCTTGATTCTTGCATTATTTCAAAAGTATCAAAAGGGAAATATGCCTGCTAAAAAAACTGATTTCTCGCATATACGCCCTCCTAAGTAAGATTCCCTGGCTTCTAGAGGGTTAATAGCTAGATTACTTATTGGCTAAAAAATAATATGATGAAACAAATTTTAAACTACATTCGTAACAGTCAGTAAATGGATGCTCATGAACTACTAACCAGAGTTTAGCAGACAGCCTGCGTTTATGGATTTTTGCAGCGTATAGTTGACCGTTTCAAACTTTCTACTGCATGCTCAGACATAAATCTATCGCTATTACTCGTATATACGTAAGTACACGGCCAGCGACAGCAGTGCGTTTGAATCGCGATTGTATCGCGACTTCATCGTTACAAAAAGTCGCCTTTGGTGACCTCCTACAGACCTTCTACAGTGCAACAAACGTTTCTGACCTTCTGACCTCGGGTTTACATCATTTCAATATGGCGACTGTAGTTTTAATTTTTGACCACCGGGTCAGAAAAGCTTGTTGCACCTAGTTAAACCTACCTTTCACTACTTTTGCTACAGACACGATAAAATCTAGAAACTATTTTTTGAATTATTTACTTTTCTCAAAATCTATCCCGTGTATAAACATAACACTGATGAAGGACATTAATTATTTATTGAAATTACATCTTAATTTTTATAGCTCGCCTTTATTACATAAATTGCCGATTGTTTATTACATCGGAAATCATTATCAATACAAAAGCAAAGGATTTCCGGTGCCTGCAATGATAATATTTACGTTCTTTATATAATTGGATTTCTTAACATTTATCTAAGAGTAAGTATAACACTCATATATAAAGGTTATGTTATCCATAGTTTTATTGTTGAATTTGATTTGATCAATGTGTTCAATTTACACTTAATCATGATTTCCTATTGTTAAAATATATATAATTTTATTACTCTTTACGTGTGTATGTCATCGAACTCCTAGACGGGTGCACTGATTTTAATGAATTTTTTCATGTGTTTGAGTTGGTCACTGGATGGTTTAAATTCACAATTGTAATCGGCAGGTGGGGCGTTGGTCGAGTTATTAATATTTTTTTATTTAGGGATCTAAATTAATCATATTAACAATGTTGGTTTAGTGACAAAAAAGTAAATCGAAAAATTTGGATCCGATAGGCGGCGATGCGGTCGAGTTATTAAAGTAAAAGTGTTCAAGTCACTGAATTCCTCCTAAATGGCTGGATGGTTTAGACTCACAGTTAGACCCAGTAGGTGGCGCTGCAATCGGGTGCAGGACTTTTTTTTTATTCTTGATGTTTTTCTTTTAATTTTTTTTTTTAGATTAATCATCGACTATGCATATCGAAAATACGTTTGCTAAACTCGCTAATAGCAAGCAAGCCATCGCTAATGCAAGACAACGTCTGTCGGGTTCGCTAGTTAAGTACAAAAATTTATGTGTAACTTTAAGTAAATCCTTTCTAAAACTGCCCACTTGCTAAAAAGTACGTATATAAAACTAAAATATCACACACACAATCTTTGTCACTACGTCTTCATTTAATAAATAATTTAGAGCTAAAGGGAGTTGTATTTTAATTTTCACTTTAAGTAATCAACATCTCCAAATAAATTTGGTACAATTCGAGATTGATGACTTTTTTGAAGTTTTAGTGAGTAACAAATCGCATAATCGTATTTGGTGATGTTTTTACATACCTTCTAATGGAACGAATTGAATATTTTATAAACATTAATAGAAAGTACCCAAAATAATTAATATACATTCCTACAATTTTCAAATATAAATAAAAAATAGCTTTTTTCTGGAGGGAAAATCCAATAGTTGTAGTATACCAAATTTCGATACAAATTAGTACATTAAAATGTTAAAATTTGCGTCGTATAAGTAACGAGTAAATAAAATTAAAACCGGCCAAGTGCGAGTCTGGCTCGCGCACATTGGGTTCCGTACAAACTTATTATATGTAGATAGATCTTCCATCATGCGATCAAGTCTCACAGGTTAATATTTTTCCCTATATTTGTGATACCTTCCTTATAATTGCGTTGACTTAGAAGTTTGATTTCTTTACAGCTTCGAAGGAACCGTAGACCTAAGTATTTCATATTCATTTTCACTTGATACCATCACACGTTCCTAAGAAAAAGGGTCTTGACAGTCAGACAGACAGACGGATAACAAAGTGATCTTATAAGGGTTTTTTTCCCATTTGAGGTGCGGAACCCTAAAAAGAAAAAAAGTTTATATTCTAAAATATTTAATAACCATAGTTTGTTAAAAGGCCTTCAAAATTACCAAAAAAGAAGTAGCTGCAGTGTACGTGTTCTTATTGTAGCGAGCGACGCGTGTTGAATAAGCAATTATTGAATGTGTGACATTGAGAGTGGCGAGCGTGGTCCCTTCAAGGATCATATGCCCAATTTTCGGAATTGACGATACCATAGGGAACACTCTCACATGTTGACCCCAATAGTAAAAAAAGATTTATGATTATTGACTTACGTTAGTAGGACGTGAAATAAGGATGAATTTCTTGGTTCCAAATATTATCGAAACTTTTCGTACCTACTTACGTCCATCTCAAATACAAATATTTGTATATAAAAATGTACCTTCATGACATTATTACAGAAGCGATACAGGCGTAGTCAGAAATGTTTTGAACAACTGTTATAGTGAAAAGTTAAATTCTTTGTGAGGAATGAATGGTGAAATTTAAAAGTGCTTTAAGGGAATCCACATCATTTTTTCAATAAATAACAGGAATTAGTTTAAACCAACTTTTTAGGAATCAGCTGTTTTTTCTTATTTTTGCATTTTTCATGAACCTAATAAATGGGTTTAATATTTATGTTTTATTGAAATTGCTATATTTACGTTTTCTTCATGTTCTCTCTGTGTGTGTGTGTGTGTGTGTGTGCGGGCGTGCGTAAGGAAGGGTAAGTTTTTTGTACTTTTTTCTTAAAAACTAAAAGACCGATTTGCTTTATCGACCTTTCAATCAATTCTCTTTACCCGGAAAAGAACTAATTACATAGTTTTTCAGATATATTATATTTAACTAGAGCGGTTTATTTGTTTCTCCATATTTTCCTAAAATAATCTTCGAATATTATAAAACTACGTGCTGTTGGGTTTTTGATGGTGTCGAATCCAAATCATTTATCAGATTTTTTTATTCAAGATGGTGGATCCAATATGGCATCTAATTTTTTTGTACTTTTGATTTCTATGAAACTAAGTTCTGTTGATTTTACGAGTATGGTAGATTTAAAACTTTTATCAGTTTTTGAAAATTAAAGATCGGTCGAGAAGTGGATCTAGTATGGTGTCATTTAAAAAAATCTCTATCTAACCCTTAAATGAGTACCTAGATTTAAAATGTAAAGGTGTTGGACATGGCCTGTAGGATTATTATTTGTATGAAATAAATAAAATGGATTTTGATAAAAAAAGAAGAATATTGGGTATTCAAGTGTGATGAATTCTAATTTTTCTCAACGTTACGAATTTCAAGAGGTTGGATATAATATGGTGCGCTTTGTTTTAACAAACTTCTTCAATAACAAAAAGAAGAAACTCATACGGAAGTAGCTGCCATTTTTTATTCTTTTGGTTAAGCGCTATAATAAAACTCATCCTGTGCTAACAGTATTCTACCTGTTACGTCGTGCCCTGTACATGATCCAAATCCTGTAGATACTTTTTTTACACATTACTGGTGATTTGTAGTACTGGGTTGCTTAGTTGCCAAAATAAAGTTTTTCTTCGTCTACTTTTTAAATCACACAGACATACAGACCAACAGCGTAGGCTTAGTACCTAATAAAAGATGCCGATGGAAACCCTATTAGCATTATATGGATACGGTACCCTAAAAATGCTGTTTCTTCGTAAAATTATTATCATTTTTTGTAGGTACTATGTCAAGGTATAAGCTATTAACTCGTGAGTATTATAAGTAAATTAAATCGTCTTCTTTCAGAACATAAATGCAATAAAAAATACGATCCTCACAATGGTACTCATTTACTCTTTCAGTTTTAAGAAGTTTGTCTTGGAAGAACAAATAAAACTTAAATTAAACCAATTTGTTCCCATATTCCATATTCTATTATTGATATGTCTCCTCAAGTTTCCTCTTAGTATACTGCCGAGTACCTTTTTATCGAAATAGTTATTTCTAATACGAAAATTCTACTCGGCGTACACTACAGTCCTAATCTTCATAGTAACTACTTCTCTAATTTTGAAAATATCCTAGAAACCCTAACACCTCAATACAACCATACTATTATTATGGGCGACTTTAATACTTGTCTGTTAAAAAATTACAGCCGTGCTCATCAACAAGTGGATGGATGTAACTTGCACATATTACCTCTCACTGCTACACACTTTTTTCCCAATAGCACTCCTTCTTTACTGGACTTAATGATAGTTTCTTCTCCCACACACGTTTTTAAGCATGGTCAGTGTGCTGCTGACGCTATTTCATACCATGACTTGGTTTACTTATCATAGAAGAT
This sequence comes from Apoda limacodes, assembly GCA_946406115.1. Lineage (NCBI taxonomy): Eukaryota > Metazoa > Arthropoda > Insecta > Lepidoptera > Limacodidae > Apoda > Apoda limacodes. The sequence continues at coordinate 20,800,081 of OX291545.1, forward strand.
TCGTCCTCCCAAATCAAATCGAGAATGCTTCAGCAACGCAATTTTAGTGGGATGGATATTAAACGCTTGTCTGATGATGCTTGCCACATCGATTGGTCTATGGTCATTAATGCGCCTACTGTTGATGAAAAAATAAGATTATTTAACTCATTTATAATCGATTTGCATTGCATAACATTCATGCTCCTATATATACCATTAAAATCAAACATGTTTCGGCACCCTGGCTTACGGACGAAATAAAATCTTTGATGACGAAACGAAATCGTGCCTAGGCCAAATACAAGGTTAATTCTAGCGACAGTAATCATACAAAATACACACTCTTGAGGAATCACTGCAATAGGATATGTAGAGATGCTCAAAGACGCCATATTCACAAATCCGTTGAAAGCGGTGATCCCGCAAAAGTCTGAAAAGTCGTTAGGAGTTGGGAAAACGAAACTTCCTTCTATTTCAAATAATACTGATATCCATCTCCTTAATCAACACTTTATTTCTAACGCTGACTTTGACAGCAACAAAAAAAATAAAACATTAAACTCACTTTTTTCATTGCCAACTCCTGACTTTCCTCCATTTTTTCTTAATCGATTTTCTGATTGCTGTGTTAAGAAGAACATACTCGCCATTTCATCCAATGCTGTCGGTGAAGATAGCATTAATCGTAATATGATCGTTTCCATCCTTGATATTATAACTCCTGTCATTACCAAATGATGCTAATGTAATTCCCTTACCAAAGAAATATAATCCATCCTCCTTTTCTGATTTTCGTCCTATATCCATTCTTCCTTTCTTGTCAAAAGTTTTGGAACGGCTTGTATATCAACAGTTGTCCCATTTTCTTACAAGAAACAACCTTTTAAATCCTTTACAATCTGGTTGCCGTCCCGGTCATAGTACGACTACTGCACTTGTCAAAATAACTGACGTTATACGTTTTGGCATGGAAAATAAAGAGGTCACGGTTCTGACACTCTTAGATTTTAGCAACGCTTTTAACACCGTGGATCTGGACATTCTGCTACTCATTATTAGTTGTCTTAACATTTCTCCAATCGTTATCGATTGGTTTCATAGTTACTAGCGTGGACGCCGGCAGTGCATAAAAGTCGATGATACTCTATCTGATTGGTGCAACACAGCCGCTGGTGTTCCGTAAGGTGGCGTTTTGTCTCTTCTCCTGTTTGCTATTTTCATTAATTCTATAACATCTCAATTATCTTCTCTCTACCATCTCTATGCAGACCATCTTCAGATTTACACACAAACTCCTATTAGTGAACTGACAAACGCTATCTTAATAATTAGTCGAGATCTTGATCAAATTGTGAAATGGAGTGAATCCTATGGCCTCATTGTTAATCCTACGAAAACACAAACAATCATCGTAGGCAGTTCTAGCAGTTCTATCCAAGATTGACTGGAACGATCTTCCATTAGTAACTGTGAAAGGAGTGGTTAGAAACCTGGGTATATTTATCGATAGAACACTATCTTGGGGTTCGCAAATAAAGGAAGATAGTAAGAAAATATTTGCTTCAGCTAAATCTTTAGGCAGATTTCTCAATTTTCTACTAATTCCCAATAAAATTGCTCTTACTAAATTTCTTCTTCTGCCTATTCTCGATTTTGCTGATGCTAGTTATATTGACCTTACCGAGGAGCAGCTTAATAAACTTGAGCGACGTCAAAATTTCTGCATTAGATTCATATTTGGTCTACGTAAGTACGACCATATTTCCGAATTCAGATCAAAGCTCAAGTGGCTCCCAATTCGACTTCGCTGGGATACTCATGTTCTCTTTCTTCTGTATAACGTCATGTTCAATCCAAACACACCAGTATACTTAAAGAAACGTTTTAATTTTATCGGAAATACTTCACTTCGAGGGACTACACTTATACGTAACATTTATTAACTTATACGTAATATATATTATAATAATATTTATTATACATGTGTATTTACATATGTACATCTATTTATGTATATTGATATATACATTGTTCATATATGTTATTTATGTGTAGTTATTTATTTTATATGCATTATTGTATGATATATATACTTCTAAATAACTGTATTAACACACACGTACTATACAATGTTTAACTTTATTATTTCCTCTACCCAAAGGTATATGGAATAGATCGCTTTAAAGCGATAAGGCCGCCTTTGTTTTTCCCTATTTGTAAATATGTTTTTTTTGTAAAATTATTATGTTGATGCAATAAAGTATATTATTAATATTATTATTATAATTATTTGTTCCTTAAAGTTTGAAATACGATATTTCTTGGATATTTGTTCGTTGCGAAGAAACCTTAAATTTATTCATGAGTTGGAGTAAAACTTACGAAGGTAAGGAAAGTGAGCCCAGCTGGGCAAAAACTTAGATTTGTCTCATAAAGGGTTTGGTCGCATTTTTGTCAGCTATCAACGTGGTAATGCATATAACGTAAATATGTCTGTGATTTGAAAAAAATTGTGGAGTGTGAGTTGACTCGTGCATCAAAGGTTCCACGCCACAAATAACTACTTTGATAAATAAGAGATCGTAATTTGTAAGAATCTGTGTAATTACTGTATTTAATAAGATTATTTTAAACCAATGGCACTTTTTTATTATTAACTACCTAGGTCGCTAATATAGTACATTGTGTATTAAGGGCGGGAAGGAGAAAGTTACTAACTAGAGGCTATTTAGAAGCCTAAGGCTGAAGGCTGAAGGCTTCAATGACTCAAGTTTGTAATTTCCGTACCGCCTGAGTTACACACAACATTGTTCATCACATTTGCGAATAAATAAATGATGGCGAAAAAACTAACGTACTTAAAAATTTACTTTACAATATTTGAAAACGCAATAATAGTTTTTTAAGTTACCTTATAGTGTGTAAATATTAATCGTCAGGAGCTTCAATAATTATTTCTACATTTCTCCCGTAAGTACTTTCTATTTCTTACTTATATGACTATAACCATTGATTGATGATACCCATTTGACTTCCTTTTTAAAAATGCTGAAAATTTTAACTTTTCTATATTGATGGAATTTTTGGACTTGAGAGTGCTATTTCACATAGAGTAAATTGCCCATAGGGAAGATGGTTTCTATTTTTCGACAATTTCCCCAAAAAAAGATAATCTCGTTTTTTTCTTGTTTTTCCAGGTAATAAAACTGGCGTATGCAGTTGGCTTTAGTTCGTACAATCTTTAACTTGATTTTGTTCAAAATAACCCTAAAAAGATATAGTCTAAGAGGTGACAAGAATTTTCGGAACGATAATGGATACGACAAGATTCATTATATTGAGTTGTAGAGCGTTCTCCTTATGTGAATTTATATACAGCAATTAGATACAGCACAAAAAAGAGGCTTTATTGTTCAGAAAAAAAAACGATAACGGAAATGGTCAGTTTTGGGATATATTCAAAGTTGGGCATCACGGTAGGTAAAACAAGTTGGTCTGCCGACTCTCAGTGGTTGCGTCTTCGAGAAATAGCGCATCAAAGAAAAGGTTTCATTGTTCAGAAAAAAAAATTATAAATACGTACTAAAACTGACCATTTCCGTTCCGTCTGTACACGTTCTTTTCCCCGATTAGATTTTCAAATCAGTCATTTCATAAGCTTGGTGAACCCGTTCTTTTCGTTCTCTTCCAAACGCACAGGCTAGCTTCGTTCGTTCATTCATTCCTAATTCAAATTCGGTACACCTATATGTTTTTGAATACTGCAATATATTTTATAGTCCTTTTTCTATGCATTTCGTTTGGTTATAGTAATACCAGACTTTGCCAGCGGCTCCGCCTGCCTTAAATTCGGTTATCGGCGTGGAACTCCTTAATTAATTCCAATTAATTATGTAATTAGTTATACTAATGCATTGCTATAGCACGCTATAGGTGCAGCAATAGTTCGTTTAACTCTGTTTTAATTATTCCCGCAGACACTTTTAAATTTTAAGGGATAAGAAGCCTATATGCTACCCCAGGACTTAACCTATATGTTTGCTGAGTTTTATCCCGACCCGTCCAGTGGTTGAAGCGTGATTGAGTAACAAACATCCATCCAGACATACAAACTTGCACATTTATAATATTAGTAGGATTTACAGAAGGTAATTGGTGTCGCATGGTTAAGTAGAAGGAATCTACCCTGAGATTGGTTTTCGCTCATTTATTTAATTGAACTTAATTAATTGATTTAAATAAGTCAATTGGCTCATGTTTAGTCAAAAGTGGATGCTTGATCGGTTGTGTTGGAATAAAGGCGAAAGGAGATTATAAATTGAATTGATAAAATTGAATTATAAAGTCAATGACAATATTATGGTGTCCTATTTTTAATAAATACTTTTAAACTGGTTACTGTGAAAACTTATTTGGAACTATTGCAATGTTTTAGGTGAAGCTAGACACTGACAAATGTCTTTTACGTCTACATAATCTAAACTTCTGTGTAAATGGGGTTTAAGTTCAGTAACAATAGCTAACTCTTACTATTTGTGATTCCAAATAGGGTTAAATGAGCAATCTGGAGCTGAGAACGGCACATTATTGATTGAACTAGACCTTGACCACAAAGCATTTATTAAGTTGAGAAAATCCGACAATGTGGCACACATGTGTCAGTTTTTTCAAATTTCGTAGGTGCAAAATTAAAAACTCACACCTTTATCGATATGTTTTCATTAAAATCTATATATACTTCATCTATATACATATTATTAGACTCAACGTTTATATGCATGATTTCACTGCTAAACCATTAAACCGATCTTAATAAAAGGCAGTGTAATAGCCTGCACCTTGGGAAAAGATATAGGTTACTTAAAAACATGCAAAGTGTGAGTTGAATACGCGCACTAATGGTGAAAAGAAATTATACTTCACCGCTGAGCCGATTAGATTAAAATTTTATGAAGAAAGGAATGTCTAAGTCAGATCAGCACAAAGAGAATAAGCATACCTACCATATGATCAAGGAGGTGCCGAAGGAATCCTACATCGATAACCGCATTTAGTGCGAGCGAAGCCACGGATAAAACTGGCTATATAAATTCAAGTTATGATTGCAAAGAACGGAGTAGTAACCATTAACGTCAACTAAATTTTACTTATTCAATATAATTGTCAAAGCTGAATATTTTCTATGTTTGAAGGCGCTTATCTCGGAAAATATCAGTTGTTATGTGTTACATAGCCCATTTTATATATTTTTTATTTACATGATGTTTTACTTTATAAGTTTATCTAGAGCAAAACTAGGTTGTCTAGCTTATAATATATAGTTAAGCAAAAAGTTACCAACCTACACCGAAATTCCATTCCGAGATACCTATTGAAAATTTTCTTAAATTTACTGCATAGGTTTAATATGTTTTTTAAACTAGTGCTTGTGGTCTTATTGGGTACAGCTTGGTTGACATATATGTACTTAACTCAATTTGACCAAATGTCTGGGTTTCTTTTTTTTTCATAACTACTTATATACAATTCAAGGCACATATGTCTTAAGTATACTTTCATCAATATTGACTTAACTTTATTTATTTGAAACTAAGTGAAAATATTCTTACATAATATTTGTTGCCTCAATTTGTAATCATCTGCCTTTAAATGAACACAAAAAAAACAGTTTTTCTTTATAACAATAAGTCATAAAGTGTTGATGCTTACAGCTGTATTAGAACACGTTTTCATTCCAAAACTAAAATATTTGTTTACAAACTCCTCTATTTACCTTTTCCCTCGTGACAAATGGAGGTAAGCACGAATGGTTACACGCCCCTCAGTGATATAGAACCCTTTGTGTTCAGATCTATTATTTAGCTTACTTGATGGATAGTGATGAATATTAAGACGAATAGAGTTGACACATCCCGTAATATTTCCTCTGTAATGTCCTGTTTCGTCGCACATTTTAAAACATATGTATAAATTTTTGTCGAAATAGGATGTAGTTGGGGATATATGCAATGTATTGGAATAGTTTATGGTAAACTTAATGTTCTTTGGTTAAAATCAGAATAAAATTTTTACTTATTGCAGAACAAAAACTAACTGGCAAACAAACCAGTAACTGTAGTTCTTTTAACAGCAGTATTTTTATTTCAGAATCTGTATCTACGTTTTTTAATTAAAATAGTATCTATATATTTCATATAACTTATTTTAATTTTCAGAATAGTCAGCACAAAAGAAAAAAAATATGTAAAAATTAATTAAAACACGTCACACTTGATCACCGAAGAAAAGCGCAAAACTTATAGAAGAAAAAGAATCTCCACTTTTAAAATAAATTGTTTACTGCGCTGTCCAAAATAAAAAAGAAATCAAAAGGTCGACGATGGACAAGAAGAAAGTAAATATCAGCATAAGATATTTACAGATACTTTCAACATTTGCTCCCTTTGCCTAGCACAAAAACGTTGCCTAATGTGCTACGGAAAATTCAATACTCAAGTTTTAGGTCATTTGAAATTGATCTCAAGTAAAAGAAATCACAATGATGAATACTGTTCTCTTGTGTTTGATCAAATCGTTTTAAAAAGATGTCTAATATACAATGTTGCCACAGACAAAGTGGAAGTTTATGAAGATTGAGGCAATTTAGAAGAAACACGAAACTAAGAGGTGGCTGATCATGCTTTGGTGATGATTAATTTATTGCAGTACAAAAACTGTCTGGCAAACAAACCAAGTACTTTTTTTTGTATAAGATTTAACAAAATTATAACTTTTAGTAATTAATTTGAAATAAGGTAGGCAGGCCGACGAGGCAATGTTTGCAATCAACCTATTTTATACTTAAAATAAGAATACATTAGCACTATTGATAACTTTTCAACACACTTGCTCACTAAGCAGCCTTTTCAGCATCTTAATAGCATCCATTACTCACTGCAGCGTAAAAGGTACTTTTGTGATCATGTAATTTTTTTAAATTTTAAGCAAGAATTCTATTAAATATCAACTTTTTTACACTAATGTAAATATATACTGTCCTTCAAGTGTGTTGAAAACAGTCGTATGAAATTCGTGAGCTTTGCTCAACACACACTCGAATGAATTACGACCTCGCCTTTGGCTCGGGCTGTAAACCACAACCTTGTTTGAGCAGCCTAACTCACTTGTATCAGAATGTACAATTAATAGGACAATGCTTTAATATAATAAGTACTAATACGTAAACCTGTTGTGGCGGCACGCTTTATAAACAAAAATATGGTCCGACAGCAACTTATGCACTAGTAATTCTTGTCAAGTTATTTTTTAAAGAACCCCATTCTGTAGAGTGTAGAGAAAACCTTGGCAGGGAGCTTATTCCGCAACCCAAGCGTTCGCGGGAAGATTTTTCTCTGAAACCGCACTGCATTTCGGTTCTAAAGTGTGAGAATGAATTCTCTGCCGATGGCGAGCGGTGCGATGGTAGAAAGTAGCCGTGGGCATCATTTCGAACAATTCCTCAGAACATATCCCATTGTACAAGCGGTAGAACACACAAAGGGAGGCATAGTCTCTCCTCAGACTTAAGGGCTCGATACGGCAAGTGAGTTTAGCATAGTCAACATTAGCTGCCCTTTCTGGGCGGCCGCACCTGGATACGAACTTAGCCCGTCGTTGACAAATGGGCTAAGTTGGTATCCAGGTGCGGCCGCCCAGAAAGGGCAGCAGTACAGCTCGGTTAGTATACTTTAGTTATTTTTATTCCCTTTTGTCATATGGTATTTAATAAATACTATATTTATTATATTATTATACTTGTATCTATGTAAGTTTATGCATATACATATATGTATAGTTTTTTCTAGTAGTATCAATTTTTGATACACCGTGTTTTGATATAAATCAGTTTTAAGTTCAGAGTACGTGTGTTCGCCCTGTAATGTTAAATGTAAACTTGTGTGTGTAAATCTCAATATGAATCGGATTTATATTTTGTTCTTTTACTACCCACATTGTAAATAATGCAATCTAAGTTTTATTGGAGTTGCTTGAGTGTGTCATGCTCTCTCAAAGTCTCTGCGGTGGTGGCATGTGCGTCGGGTCGTTACGTTCCCTAAGACATGGTTGAGCGAAGCGATGGCTGATTCATGTGTCATACTTGTGAACGGCCACTGTGGAGGCTGGTCTGCTCATGCAAACTTCTTTGTATTCTTAGTAATCGGTCATCGGTGTAGGATTTCAACGGCAACTCCTCAATTACTAAACGAATAATACTTGACGTTTTCAAGTAGCTTATGTCCTTTTCCGGGACTCAAAACTATCTGCACGCCAAATGTCATCTTGATCGGTACAGTGGTTTCACCGTGAAAAGGTAACAGAAAGATTTACTTTCTCATTTATAATATTTATTATTATATTATATTCATGGATAGTATGGATAATTATAAGTATATGTAAATATATGTATGTACATATGATTGTGCAAAAATATAATTATGATGGCGCTAATACCACTAGTACTATTAAATATCTAAATTCCTTCACTCGATTAACGATATTTCACGCTTCACATGGTGACCCCCCCTACGCCACATAAAAACAAAAAAAAAATGAATGTTTGACTTTGTTTTTAGTAGCTTACTTACTTATTTTTTATTACCTAATAAGTGTTTCGGTACATATTGAACACTATTTAGCAAATTATCAAAGTATTGTATTACTACTTAAATGGAACTTCTTGCCAGCTCTTTTTGGCAGAAATTAACATTGTTTACATTGTATTGACGATTCAAAAGTGTTCTTAGAAACCTACTTGAATAAAGTTTGATTTGAGTTTGAGTGATACCTCCCCTAGGTTAACTCTTGCGATACCGCGAGTAGAAAAAGGGTAAAAGGTTGAAAGGTTAAAGATAATACGAATACCTATATATTTTCGGCTAAAACCTCCATATTTAAATATTTTTAATACGTTTGGTTAATCGTCATAATAAAACACATCCTGTTCAAACAGCATTCTACCTGTTACGCGGCACCTTTACATAATCCAAAAGTCAAATCAAACAATATTTATTCAAATAGGGTTCTAAGAAGAAGAAAAGTCAAAGAATGTAGATACTTTTTTACACATCACTGGTAATTTGTATTACTGGGTTGCTTAGTTGCCAAAACAAAGTTTTTCTTATTCTTCTTTTCAAATCAGACAGACATACAGACCAACAGCGTAGGCTCAGTACCTAATAAAAGATGCCGATGGAAACCCTATTAGCATTATATGGATTAGGTACCCTAAAAATGCTGTTTCTTCGTAAAATAATTATAATTTTTTGTAGGTACTATGTCAAGGTATAAGCGATTTACTCGTGAGTATTATAAGTAAATTAAATCGTCTTCTTTCTGAACACAAATGCAATAAAAAATACGATGCGCACAATGGTTTCATTTACTCCTTCAAAAAGTTTTAAGAAGTTTGTCTTGAGAGAACAAATAAAACTTAAATTAAACCAATTTGTTCCTTAAAGTTTGAAATACGATATTTCTTGGATATTTGTTCGTTGCGAAGATACCTTAAATTTATTCATGAGTTGGAGCAAAACTTACGTAGGTAAGGAATGTGAGCCTAGCTGGGCAAAAAGTTAGATTTGTGTAATAAAGGGTTTGGTCACATTTTGGTCAGCTATCAACGTGGTAATGCATATAACGTAAATATGTCTGTGATATGAAAAAACAGTCAAGTGTGAGTTGAGCTCGTACATCAAAGTTTCCTCACCACACTATATTGACTACTTTGGTAAATAGGAAATCAATGCTATAGCTGATCATAATTTGTAAGAATCTGTGTAATAATAATAAGATTATTTTAAACCAATGACCTAGGTCGCTAATATAGTACATTGTGTATTAAGGCCGGAAAGGAAAAAGTTATTAACTAGAGGCTATTTAGAAGCCTAATTCTGAAGGCCGAAGGCTTCAATGACTCGAGTTTGTAATTTCCGTACCACCCTTGTTACACACAATGTTTTTCATCACATTTGCTAGTAAATAAATAAAATATGTGGTGAAAAAACTAACATCATTTAAAATTTACTTTACTATTTTTGATAACACAATAATAGTTTTTCAAGTTACCTTATAGTGTGTAAATATTAATCGTCACGAGCTTCAATAAACATTTGGACATTTCTCCGGTAAGTACCTTCTATTTCTTACTTACATACATTTGACTTCCTTTTCAAAAATGCTGGTCATTTTATATACTGTTCAATATTGATAGAATTTTTGAACTTGAGAGTGCTCTACCACATAGTGTTAATTGCCCGTAGGGCAGACGGTTTGTATTTTTCAGCAATCTCCCTAAAGTAATCTCGTTTTCTTTTTGTTTCTCCAGGTAATAAAACTAGGGTATGCGGTTATGTACCTACTTTATCTTTAGGCTTCGGTGGTAACAGGTTCATATTTATTTCTTGAGCCCCATTAACAATATCTGGCGGTGTCGCATTAAACTAACCTTACCTAAATAACACCTAAAAATGTATTGTGAAGTAAACAATGCTTAGGGCAAGGTGGCATGAATTCACGGCTATAACCTCTAGTTGGTAAATAATAATTTCGGACTGGAACATTTTTTGTTTTAAAATTTTCAGTGCGCGTTATTTGCCGTAGTAGAGTTTTAGTTTTTGAACTTACTTGTTGATATATTTATGTTATAATGTAACGTATGTGTTGTAATGAAAACTGAGGTTCGATAAGTCAAAGCTTAGTTCGTACAATCTTTAACTTGATTTTGTTCAAATGGCCCTAAAAAGATAAAACAATGGATTTTTTAAAATTATTTTCTCTATTTGTACCAATACAAAGAAGAACTTTTCATCAAGTAAAAATATACTGAATTAATAACTCTCACTCATCCTTTTGTCCTGGAATCAACAAAGTTTGACCAAGACCGAAATTATTAATGATATTGACAGGTACTTGATAAGATTCACGAAATACAAAGAAAGAGGTCGAATGTCAAAAAGTTATTGGCATTACTAATTCAAAGAAATGTTCCTTATTTCTCGGGAGCTAGCTTAAGTTTACATAGCGGTAAGTAAATAAACCTTTATAGTTACTTCACTTAGACTTCGAAAACTAGTTTCGAAACAGTCATTAACTTCTATTAAATGTCAAAACTAGGCTAAATTCAATTATTTCAAAAGCAATAGACGCTAAGTGAAATAAAAGAAAACTATTTACGGATACATATTTTGTATTTAAATAATTTTTAGTTGATGTGTATATTAATTGATTTTCTTGTTTTATGTTATTAAAATATTAGTTAGCACACCATTGTTATTAGCAGATCACAGTGTTAAAAAAGTATTGCCTTATGCAAATAACTAATTTAATTTGAATTAAGTCTAAAGAATTTGCGGTAATCACTTTTTTGAGATGTTAATTATGTTACTTTTTAACTTGTCGAGCTGTGTATCAATTAAAATAATTTATTAGGTTGCCTGTACACGTTCTTTTCCCGTATTAGGTTTTCAGATCAGTAATTTCATAAGCTTTCTTTCTTTTCGTTCCCTTCCAAACGCACAGGCTAGCTTCGTTATGAAGATCGATTTGTCTGTTTTTGATTACTGCAATATATTTTATAGCCATTTTTCTATGCATTTGGATCGTCTGCTATAAAAATTATAGTTATACTAGACTTTGCCAGCGGCTCCGCCCGCCCTAAATTCGGTTATCGGCGTGGAACTCCTTAATTAACTAAAATTAATTAATTCATTAGTTATACCAATGAATTGCTATAGCATGCTATAGGTGCAGCGATAATTCGTTTAACCCTGCTATAGTTATTCCCGCAGAAACTTTTGAATTTTTAGAAATAAAAAGTAGCCTATATACTATTTCAGTACCTAACCTATATATATGCCAAGTTTTATTCCGATCCGTCCAGTGGTTGAAGCGTGATTGAGTAACCATCCATCCAGACATAACTTTCACATTCATAATATTAGTAGAATTTACAGTAGGTAATTGGTGTCGCATGGTCTAGTAGAAGGAATCTACCCTGAGATTGGTTTCCGCTAATTTGTTTAATTAAATTTAATTAATTGATTTAAATAAGTCAATTTGCCCTTGTTTAGTCAAAATTGGATGCTTAATCGGTTGTGTTGGAATAAAGGCAAAAGGCGATTATAAATTTAATTGATAAAATTGAATTATAAAGTCAATGACAATATTATGGTGTCCTATTTTTAATAAATACTTTTAAACTGGTTACTATGCAAACTTCTTTTGAACTATTGCAACGTTTAGGTGAAACTAGACAATAACAAATGTCTTTTACATCTACATGATCTACATTTCTGTGTAAATGGGGTTTAGGTTCAGTAACAGTAGCTAACTTTTACTAATTGTGATTCCAAATAGGGTTAAAAGAGCAATCTTGAGCTGAGGACGGCACATAATTGATTTAACCAGACGTTAACCACAAAGCATTTTGTTTATTGAAAATGGGCCACAATTGGCCTTAACTAGGCCGCGAAGAAAAAATTACAACTACTTACAGTCTGTACTATTTAGCCTTTGTTTTGGAGTCATAGGTGTGTTAGTGTTGTGAGTTGTGTTGTTACGTGTCTGGGACTCCTGTTTGGCTGATGAGAAGCGCCTTCTTAACTTGGAAACGAAACGGTCTGCTCCCTCTGCGCCGTTGATGGACTCACTTACTTAGTTCAAAAATCAATGCCACTACAATGTTCTTATTCATTTAACGACAATCGTTCACGTATACAGTTTTGCGCAACGAACTGCGACAACCGTGCCTCAAAAAGGGTTCTTAACGACTGGCTTGACGTTGCACACAGCGGAGGCGCGATGAAGCAAAGCTAACCGGTCGACACGGATCAGTCATGATTCTTTCCCGAACAAACCCCTGCCCCAGCCAGACCGTATCTGGAGGAGGATAAACCGAGCCAATCTACTTACAATCGAGAAAGCGTCGCGACGGCACGCTTCAGCACTGAATCCCCTACCATTACCTCTGCGACCCGCGGAATACGATCCGAACCGAGGAAGAATTGTACGATGCGACCCAAACGCCATTGAAAAGGCGGTAAATTTGATTCCTTTAAGAGGACGAGGTCTCCGACGCGGGAGGTTGGTTTTATCCGTCCACCAAACCCGTTGCTGTAACAAATGTAAGTACTCTGAGGACCACCGACGGTGGAATAATTGCGTAATTTGCTGAAGCAACTAAAACCACGATAACCGATTGATTGTCACATCGATGAAGGGGTATTCAGGCAAGGAGGTTAAGGGGCTACCGATCAAGAAATGGCCTGGAGTTAGCGCTTTTAGGTCATTAGGATCTGACGAGATCGGAAAAAGCGGTCGTGAGTTCAACACCGCTTCGACAACTCTGAAACAATATACGTATGATTGTCTGACAAAAACTGAAGGACTTCCTTCAGATCTGCACTCTTAATGTTTGTGTCACAATCCGAGCGAACCTAGTGACAAACCGCAACAAACATGCGACAAAGGCCTTCGTAGACAAGGCTGAAACTAGCTCCAGATGCACAGCCTTGGAAAACAAACAGACGAAGACGCATAAATAGGCCTTAACCTGACGGGCATTGCAAAGGGTTGACGTCTTTATCAAAAGCGGACCAGCGAAATCCAACCGAACCTTAGCAAAAGGTCGAGCGGGCCGGACACGATCGGACGGCTAATCACCCATTTGCGGCTTGGTCAAGGTTACCATTAACCTATAACAAGGGATACATTTAAAAATAACGCTCCGAGCTGCTCGTCTGGCGGACAAAATTCAATAGTCTTGCTGCAGACACGCCAGCAATGCGTTGAGACCAGCATGACAGTTCCTAACAGGGCGGTCCCTGATCAGCAATTCAATAAAATGACCGCTTTTGGACAACAAGAGAGGATGTCGAGCCCCATAAGGCAATTCTGAGTTAAGAAGCCCACCATTTACTCGCAAAAACTCCGAATCGACGAGCAAAGCTTTCCCGCAATTTCCCGTTCTCTGAACGGAGACCAATTTCCTTCCCAAACGACTGGGCCTGAACCAGTCGAACACAGGTGAGGAGGGCATCCTGACGCTCTTCAGGAAACAAGACTAAAGACGTCCTTGGCTGTGACCTGTTCTGTAAGTTATTGCTGGCTTGGCGCGTAGTTTTTATCTTAAACTAAAAATGGCACTTTTGTACATACTTGATAGAATAGATAAAACGGTACGAAATGTCTACGTACTGTTTTATCGTACACGCAGAGCACGCGCGGTACGTTCAATGACATAATGAATCACCGTGAGTTTTATAAACTCCTACTTTGCCTTGATGAAAAAAAAATTTACAAAGAAAAAGTCCATGGGAGAAATTAACGTCTTAGCACCCCCTTTGCCAGCACGTAATAACACTACGAGTAAGTGTGATTAAAAATAATATTCTTTACGTGACTTACAAAAAAAACTGTAAAATTTTAATAATAAATAGCAAATTGTTAATCAAAGGGATGAATTAAAAGGATAGCTTACCTGTAAATGCAAGTATTGAAAAATAAAAAAGGTTTTTAAATCCATATATAAATATATAAATGCGAAAGTTACTCTATCCGTCTGTCTGTTACCTCATCACGCTTAAACTCCTGTACCGATTAAGATGAAATTTGGAATGGAGATAGCTTAAGTCACGGGGAAGTATATATGCTACTTGAAAACGTCAAGTGTTAGTGGGTTTTTGCTATAATTGAGGAGTTTCCGTTGAAATCCTACAACGGTAACCGAATTTAGGGCGGTGGGAACCGCAGGCAAAAGCTAGTAAGCTTTAAATATAATAAATATGACCACAAAACAGACAGTTAGTTGAGTAAAAGCTTTAAAAATAGTGACACACACAGAGAAGCACGAAAAATATTGCAGTCCGAAATTCTTATCTACCAACTGGAGGATAGTCATGCCTGCATGTCACCTTGTCTTAATTAACGTCCGCACTTAAGGATTTATATAATTTATAAACTTGATTATGTTTAAAATTACCCTAAAAAGATAAAAAAATAAATATTTTATCTTTAAATTAGTTTCTCTATTCCTACCAATAAAAAGAAGAACTTTCCATCAAGTAAATATATACTGAATTAATAACTCTCACTCATTCTTTTGTCCTGGAATCGTCAAAGTTTGATCAAGACCGAAATTATTAATGAAATTGAAAGGTACTTGATAAGCTTCACAAAATACAAAGAAAGAGGTTGAATGTCAAAAAAGTTTTTGGCATTACTAATTCAAAGAAATGTTCCTAATTTCTCGGGAGCTAGCTTTAGTTTACATAGCGGTAAGTAAATAAACCTTTAGAGTTACTTTACTTAAAGTTTGAAAACTAGTTTCGAAACAGTCATTAACTTCTATTAAACGTCAAAACTTAGCTAAATTCATTAATTTTAAAAGCGATAGACCCTAAGCGAAATAAAAGAAAACTATTTACGGATATATATTTTGTATTTAAATAATTTTTAGTTGATGTATATATTAATTGATTTTTCTTGTTTTATTTAAAAAAAAATATTGCCTTATGCAAATAAATAATTTAATTCGAATTAATTCAGAAAATTTTGTAGTAATCATCTTTTTTGAGAAGTTAATAATGTTTTTTTTACCTTGTCGAGTTGTGTATCATTTAAAATTATTTATTAGGTTGTCTGTACAGGTTTTTTTCCCGTATTAGATTTTCAAATCAGTAATTTCATAAGCTTGGCGAACACGTTCTTTTCTTCCAAACGCACACGCTAGCTTCGTTCGTTCATTCAGTCGAAATTCAAATCCGGTACACTTATATGTCTGACTCTTTTTGATTACTGCATTGATATATTTTATAGCCATTTTTTCTATGCATTTGGTTTGTCAGCTATATTAATTATAGCAATACTAGACTTTGCTAGCGGCTCCACCCGTCCTAAATTCGATTATCGGCGTGGAACTCCTTAATTAACTTCAATAAATTAATAAATTAGTTAACCAAAAAATATGTTATAGGTGCAGCAGTAGTTCGTTTAACTCTCTTACAGTTATTTCCGCAGGAACTTTTGAATTTTTAGGGATCAAAAGTAGCCTATATGCTATTCCAGGTCCTAACCAATTATGTATGCCAAGTTTTATCCCGATCCGTCCAGCTGTTTAAGCGTGATTGAGTTACAAACATCCATTCAGACATACAAACTTTCACATTCATAATATTAGTAGGATTTACAGTAGGTAATTGATGTCGCATGGTTAAGTAGAAGGAATCTTCCCTGAGATTGGTTTCCGCTAATTTGTTTAATTGAATTTAATTAATTGATTTAAATAAGTCAATTTGCTCTTGTTTAGTCAAATCGATCGGTTGTGTTGGAATACTAAAGGCGATTATAAATTTATTGTAAAAACTTATTTCGAACTGTTGCAACGTTTTAGGTGAAGATAGACACTGTCTCACAAATGTCTTTTACATCTACATAATCTAAAGTTCTGTGTAAATGGGGTTTAAGTTCAGTAACAGTAGCTAAATTTTACTAATTGTGGTTCCAAATAGGGTTCAAAGAGCAATCTGGAGCTAAGGACGGCACATTAATGATTTAACCATAATTTAACCAAAAAGCATTTAGTTAGTTGAGAAAATTCGACAATGTGGCACACATGTGTCAGTTTTTTCAAATTAAGTAGGTGCATAATTAAAAACTTACACCTTTATCAATATGTTTTCATTAAAATCTATGCTTCTTCTATATACATATCATAAAACTCAACATTTCTCTGCACGTCTGTCTGTTTATGTTTTTTTCACTGGTAAACCACTAAACCGATCTTGATGAAAGGCAGTGTAATAGCCTGCACCTTGGGAAAAGATATAGGATACTTAAAAACTTGCAAAGTATGAGTTGAATTAGCGCACTAAGAGTTAAAAGGAATTAGACTTTACCACTGAGCCGATTAGATTACAATTTTATGAACAGAAGAATGTGTGAGTCAGATCAGCACAAATTATCAAGGAGTTGCCGAAGGAATCCTACATCGATAACCGAATTCAGTGCGAGTGAAGCCGCGGGGAAACTGGTAAGTTTGTAAAATTGAAAGCGCCAGCTCAATAATTAAGCCCGTTTCTTAAGGAAGGTAAAGAGCTTTATTAATTTAAGCTATGACCTTAAAAAGCGGACCAGTAACCATAAACGTCAACCAATCCTGACTTATTCAATATTATTGTCAAAGCTGTAGCTGTTCTATGTTGGAAGGCGCTTATCTCGAAAAATATTAGTTTAAATTAGAGAAATTGTTATGTGTCAGATAGGTAGCCCATTTTTATATTTTTTTTCTTTAGATAATGTTTAACCTTATAAGCTTATGTAAGGCAAAACTAGGTCACCTAGCTATGCAGCTATATAGTTACGCAAAAAGTTACCAACCCATACGAAATTCCGTTCCGAGATATTGTTGATTTTCTGAAATAGGTGTAATATGAAAACATGTTCTTTAATCTTGTGCTTGTGGTGCTATTGGGTATATTACAGCTTAGTTTACATAATATCAAAGGATTAAGGATCCTAACTATGTACTTGACTCAATTTGACTAAACAACTGGGTTGCTTCTGTTTTGCAATTCAAGACTGATATGTATTAAGTACACTTTACATCAATAATGACTTAACTTTATTTATTTAAAACTAGGTGACAATATTTTACGTAATATTTGTTGCCTCGACTTGTAATCATCTTCTTTAAATGAACATAAAACAACAGTTTTTCTGTATAACAATAAGTCATAAAGTGTTGATGCTTAGAGCTGTTTTGATTACGTTTTCATTCTAAAACTAAAATATTTGTTTACAAACTTCTACATTTACCTTTTCCCTCGTGACAAATGGAGGTAAGCACGAATCGTTATGCGCCCCTCAGTGATATAGAACCCTTTGTGTTCAGATCTATTATTTAGCCTACTTGATGGATAGTGATGAATATTAAGACGAATAGAGTTGACACATCCCGTAATATTTCCTCTGTAATGACCTATTTCTTCGCACATTTCTAAACATATGTATAAATCTTTGTCGAAGTAGGATATAGTTGGGGATATACGGAATGTATTGAAATAGTTTATAGTAAACTAAATGTTCTTTGGTTAAAAGATAATTTATCAGAATGAATTATTTACTTATTGTAGTACAAAAACTAACTGGTAAAGAAACCAAGTATTTTTTTTCAGTACAGGATTTAACAAAATTATAACTTGATGTAATTAATTTGAAAAAAGATAGCCAGGCCAACGAGGCAATGTTTGCAATCTATACTGTATACTTAAAATAAGAGTAGCATTACATTACATTACCTACATTAGCATTACTGATAACTTTTCGACACACTTGCTCATTAAGCAGTTTTTTCAGCATATTAATAGCATTTATTACGTACTGCAGCATAAAAGGTACTTGTGCGAATTGTGCGATCATGTAATTATTTTTTTTAATTTTTAGCAAAGAATTTTATTAAATATCAACTTTTTACCACTAATATAAATATATACTGTCCTTCAAGTGTGTTGAAAACAGTCGTATGACGTTCCTGAGCTCTGCTCAAAACATACTTGAATAAATTACGCCCACGCCTTTGGCTCTGGTTGTAAACCACAACCTTGTCTGTAATGAGCAGCCTAGCTCACTTGTATTGCAATGAACAATAAATAGGACAATGCTTTAATATAATAAGTAATAATACGTAAACTTGTTGCAACGGCACGCTTTATAAACAAAAAAAATGGTACAGCAATTACTGCACAAGTAATACATGTTAATTAGTATAGAATAATTTTGCCAAAGACAATGCGAGCTATATTTAATCCGCCATTTTAAAGTTCAAAACGCTGGAAATTGAATTAGAATATAAAGTAGAAGTTGTTTCATCGATTTTAACTATTTGTTTTTATAGTTCGATAAAATATATAAATATTGACACCCTGAAAACCCCAACAGAATTTGGTTTTATCAAAATATAACAAAACGATTTTTATTGATAATACAAAATATAAAATACCGCTGCTGGCACAATATTTCTAAAAAACTAATTAGTTCGACTCCGGGTAAAGGGAAACAGATTATAACCAACATGTGAGTCCGACATATATTTGCGACTTATATTTTTTAGTTGTGTTTGTAAATTATCAGTACAAGGTTTGTATGGAAGATAAAAAACTGGGAATATATATACATTTATTACGGTCCGCCTAATGGTAAGCGGTTACCGTAGCCTATGGACGCTTGTAACACCAGGGGTATTACCCGTGCGTTGTCGACCCTTCAAAAATCTAATAACTTCTTTCTTGAAGAACCCCATACCGTAGAGAGAAAAGAAAACCTTGGCAGGCAGCTCATTCCACAACCCAAGCGTTCGCGGGAGGAAGTTTCTCTGAAACTGCACTGTACGCAACAATTTCGGTTCTAAAGTGTAAATAAATTCCCAGCCCAGAAATGGCAGCAGTATTCCATACTACATAAAATAAATAAGTGCCTAATTAGGTCCCTACTCATAAAATTCCGTATGCTTAGTTAAGTTTGAACTTGATCCACCAATCCCTCATTGAATACCATCCAAGTGATACCTACCCTTGATAAACTCTTACGATGCCGCGAGAAGAAAAGAAGGGTAGAAGGTTAAGAGGAAGATATATATAGGGTAGAATTTCGTCCCGTATCTACGAGACTGTCACCATATTTGACAACCTTGTCCCGTATTGCTATTGCGTCTCGTTTTTTGTTAATATGCACGTATGCAACAATACGACTGTCGCAAATCGTCAATTTAATGATTTTCCAACTAGTTTGGGATTCAGGACTTCATAATTATCTTATGTATCAATATCTTTTCAGTAAAAAATATAGTTTTTTAAACTTATTGCTAATCTTGAGAAATGTTATCTTAAACGTCCCGTATCAGTTCCCAATAATTATGGCAACTAAAATTAGATATACAATACGAGTACCTATATATTTTCGGCTAAGACCTCTATATTAGAATATTTATTTGAATACCAAAAATTACATTATAAAATGATACCGAGCCAAACTTATCGGAGTTGAAGAAATATCTTATATTATATAAAAACTGCGCGCGGTCGCGTAAACGACATTTTGAATATCTTATATGTTTTCAGTTTAAGTTCGTGTCAAGGATGTAAAAAATTTAATATAATAAAGAAATAAAAGAATTTAACAGGATAACAAAAACAAACTTAATATGTTGCGCTGTTCTTTGTAGTTTCAGCTGTGTTTATGGATTTTCTAAGTTTATGATGTTATGTAGTTTGAGTGTTGCTATAAAACATATTTTATGTGGCTATTTATTACAAATGTCATTGTATTGTAATGTGCGGCAATTTATTATTCACTATCAATTTTTTGGAAAAAAATTTACTAAATTTAAATGCTTTATTTATCAAAAACAGGATCCGATGTCATGCTTTTTAAGTTTATAAATTACAAATTACTAGTTATTACTGTTTAGGCATTAGGTATCCAAATGACGTTCAGGCGAGACGAAACGGCGAAATAAACTCTCCAGGAGTATCACTTTTAAATTTGAATTATTACTAAAATTATCAAAAAATAAAATTGTTTTTTTAAAATAGAAGGAAAAACTCAGTATAATAATAATATGATATATTTTAAATAAAATATTATTTCGATAAAACTAAAATATTTATCATTTAAAAATTTCAAGTAGGTAACTTATATTATACCTATCAACGACAACGTATTTAATCTAGCCATGGGCTAAGTAACCCCGGACAAAGATTGAATATGTCACATAACATTCCGATTAAAGATATATATCCGCTTCGCATATCCATATCCGTTTAATATATCCGCGGAAATATGCGATTTTCTAGCACACCGCGGTCAAACTAATCCTCGGATCGATTTCGTACCTTACAATCACGAGTGCACAAATCGTTAGTGTATCCCTCGTTTGTTTGAATTCCTATTTGATATCCCTTCATTCTTGATTAATAAGCACTAATAAGTGCGTCCACTTAATTAATCAGCAGTTTAAGTGCTTTAAAGCGTATTGCACGGAAATTCATGCCCCAATGCATATACATTGGGATTAGCAGGCATGATTTTAAAAAGCGCTGAGATCGATATTTATAAGCAAGACACGACAAAGTTACTATTTCGCTTTCAAGTTTCAACGCTAGCTCTCTCTCTCACTTTCAGTGATATGCATGCATCGCTATTCGGCAGCTCCGCGCCACCGTCACGGGAGACACGCTCCGCTGTTTATTTGGATTAGTTCGTTCACTCCCTGGATATAGGACATGTTTATTTCACGCAAAGTGAAGGAGTTGTAACATATCTGGCCTTGGATATATATCCAAAGATATAATTAGGTCCGGAGTTACCCAAGGCTAATTTAATCAAGAATTTTTATCATCAAGATAGTGTTTATTAGTACATTGTGTATTAAGGTCGGTAAGGAGAAAATTACTTACAAGAGACTATTTAGAAGCCTAAGGCTGTGTAGGCTTTAATGACTCGAGTTTGTAATTTATGTTACACACAATGTTATTTATCACTTTTAAATGTAAAGTTAGTAAATAAAAATATGAGGCGAAAACACTAACATAATACCTACATAAAAATTTACTTTACAATTTTTAAAAACACAATAAAAGTTTTTCAAGTTTCCTTAGTGTGTAAATATTTATCGTAAGAAACTATATTAATTAATTTTCTACATTTTCCTGAGTGAGCCTTCGATTTTTACTTACATACATCTGACTTCGTTTTCAGAAATTGTAAATATAGAAACTCACCAAAATACAAATAGTGGGAACAGAAGTGTAGCCATCTAGCGATATCTTAAGAATTTATGAATTAAAAATTTTTGCTAAAAGTTAAGTTAGTTTAGCCCGTGGAAGTAATTAAGGTCTTAGCACCCACTTTCCTAGCACGGAAATTTAATTAATTTTATTGAATTTATCTCTGAAAGAATTTGACGATGTGTACTCTCTGATTTTTTTTATACCACTAAGGTAGCAAACAAGCTAACGGCCCGCCTGATGGTAAGCGGTCACCGTAGCCTATGGACGCTTGCAACACCAGGGGTATCACTTGCGCGTTGTTGACCCTTCAGAAATCTAATAACTTCTTTCTTGAAGTACTCCATACTGTAGTCCTTGCAGAAAACCTTGGCAGGGAGCTCATTCCACAACTTAAGCGTTCGCGGGAGGAAGTTTCTCTGAAACCGCACTGCACGCGACAATTTAGGTTCTAAAGTGTGAGAATGAATTCCCTGCCGACGGCGAGCTGTGCGATGGTAGAAAGAAGCCGTGGGCATCATTTCGAACAATTCCTCAGAACACACATAGGGAGGCAAAGTTTCTTCTGAGACTTAAGGGCTCGATACCGCAAGTGAGTTTGGAATCGTCGACAATTCTCACAGCCCGTCGTTGAACCGAGTCAAAAGGGCCAAGCTGGTATCCGGGTGCACCCGCCCAGAGATGGCAGCAGTACTCCATACAGGGCCGAACTTGCGACTTGTAAAGTAACAACCTTTGCCCCGACGTGAAGTACTGCTTCGCTCTGTTGAGTACACCAAGTTTTTTGGACGCCAGCTGGAGACATCGCTGGAGATGTCGACACCAAGGATCCCAATGCTCTTGGAGATGGAGAGGGGAGTGTACTGGAATTGTGGGACTACAGTGAATGGAGTTTTCTTAGCGGTAAACGCGCACACTTGTGTCTTTGTAGGGTTGATTTGGACCAAGTTTACCCGTCCCCAGTCAGAGACCTTGAACAGTGTGGTCTCGATTTAAGACACAAGTTCTCTGCGGTTTTCATCAACAACGGAAAGAGGGATGTTTGCACGACCCGTGTAATAAGAGTCTCTAGTACTGTCATCTGCATAGCAATGTATGTTGTTGATGTCCAAAATGTCATTGATATGCAGTAGAAACAGCGTAGGAGACAGCACAGAGCCTTGCGGGACACCAGCATTAATGTCTATGCTATCAGAGCAACTACCGTCAACTACGGTTCGTATGCGTCTGCCGGACAAAAAGCTAGCTACCCATTTGCACAAACCCTCAGATACTCCGTAAGATGGCAACTTGATAAAAGACCCCGGTGCCAGACCCTGCTGGTATACCGTCTGGCCCACTCGACTTCTGAACGTCTAGAGAAAGCAACGCCCGCCGGAACTCCCGCTGCGTTATGGAGATTTCCGGCATGGTCTTACCGCACCACGGTATAGTAGGTGGTACAGCGCCTTCATCGTTCATGTTCGAGTTCGAGGCAAAGAGACTGCCCAGTCGATCAGCTTTTTTTAGCACTATGGGCCAAGTCACCATCGGTCTTTCGCAGTGGTGGTAATGACGACTGGCAAAAGTTCCCTTCGGCAGCTTTCTATTTTGCCGATGAATTGGAATTTTGCTCTGGCAGTTGCTTTTTTGCTGAACCTCGTGGCAGCATTTAATTTGCGTTTTAACTCAGAAATATTCGGATCCTTATTATTACGAGCCCTGGTCCAAGCCTCATATGCAGTTTGCTTAAGAATTTTAGCTTTTCTGCAAGACCTATTAAACTACGGTCGTTGTTTGACGCCGGCAGCTACTTGCGGGTTAGGAATATATTCCATACCAGCAAGGATTGTCTCAGTGACTGCGGCTGCGCAGAATTCAGGATCTTCTGAGTTAAAGCAGATCTGCCTCCACGGGTACGAACGTAAAATTCTTATTTATAAGTTACACTTATCTCTTTTCTCATAGACGGTAATAAAAAGTAGAGTGTATCAGTCGGTCGCAAAATTGTTTTACCTCGTGTGGTGTCCTTTGAATCCCTCGCTGCGCTCCGAATTCTATTCTAGAATCCTTCTCTCCACTGTGTATTCAAAATAGCGCCCTCACCGTATAAATATTATTTGATCCCTTGTGAAACAATTTACTATTTCACCACACCTTCTAGTAAACTTCCACGGGCTATTTCTTTGTAAATTATACCTTCCTCAAAGCAAAATACGCGTTAATATAACACGGTAATGACGCGCCTATTCAATCAAAAATGTATACAAGCTGTACTGTTGTTCAAAATATGTATTGTATGTTTTAAGTTCAGCCAAAACTTTTTAATTCATAAAGTCTTTAGAAACATTATAACTGTTCCAGCCATTTCGATTGTGTTTTGGTTTATTTATTTTATTTCTTCACCTTATTTTACCAATTTACTCGTAAATGTGATAAAAAACATTATATGTAACACGAGAGGTATGAAAATTACAAGCTCAAGTCATTAGAGCCGTCATTGGGCTTCTAATTAGCCTCTCGTTGATGATTGCCTCCTTAGCACCCGTAATACATAATGTACTATTATGTGTCGTCTGGCTTTGTTTAAAGACCTAGAACTGTATTTTTAGTTGAAGGTTGTTACGGTTCTTTTTATTGATAACAAAGGCTACAAGTAACATTTGTCACTCAAGATTTTAGGGTGTCAGTTACCGTTTCAATCACAATTGTAAATTTAGACTCAGCACTTCGAAAAATTAAGAGCCCCACAGCGGTATGAGTGAGTGTAATTGTGCAAACTCTGTGTCGTTGTTGCAACTCTTAAGTAAGCAGTCATTTTATGTACCGCAAAAGTTGTTTGTTTCACTTTTGTTAAGTTTATGTTTTGCTAGTTCGAGCTTTGTTCTTAAATATTTTACAGTTAATGTAGATAACTAAAATGACAATATAAAGGTTTACATATGTTCCTGTTATGCATAACTTTGTGTGTATAAAAATGTGTGTTAATATAGATGTAATTCTTATAATGTAGTTGAAACACTTAGATGTATAGTAGATACCCCTATGGTCACTTTTGCTCCGTCTAGGTGCTCAAAGAGAGGTTTCAGAAAAGAAACACAGGTTCGCAAGGACAAGGATCAGTTATAATTTAATCGTTCAAGCTTACTCAACAAGTTATTAATTGATTAACATTACCTTATGACAGGTGATTCCTAGCCCTTAAATACAAAATAATAGGGATATATAATATAATACAAGGTCGGGTTTACAGTTGAAACCTACCATTTCCAACCGATTGCTTACTGCACGTTCTTCTGCTTCTTACTGGGAGTGTACTGACTGCACTTCAGATCCTCGGCACAGCCTGGTCTGCTCACTGATATCTCGGATCCAGCTGCAGATACTGCACGGAGCATAACAGTAACCGCGCCTGAGTACATTGATTCGGCGGGTCCGTTTGTTTATCGCTACCTGCCATTACACACTACATATTCGCCCGTAGGCTCTTATAACTTGGCTAAGAAGCTCGCAGGGGAGTCGCAATACTTTGCGTACTTCTTTCCTCTGATGTCTGATGGCAGCCTGATCTAGCTGCCTACTTGTGAGAGGTCATCGTGCAAGACTCTACCATGATTCGGGCCTTAAAACCTTTGTAAAACCTGCCATCGCATTCTCTTGGGTAGGCTTTAGAAACCGTCAGCCTTTCTTGTTAGCTTGGTAGGAAAAGATTGTATTATATTTTCTCTATTGGTTTGTATTTAAGGGCTAAGAATCACCTAAATATAAGGTAATCTTAATCAATAAATTACTTGTTGAGTAAGCTTGAATGAGTTTATTATAACTGAACGTTGTCCTTGCAAATCCTTGTTTCTTTTCTGAAACCTAAAACTAACAAAAACTTTTGCGCCGGATGCACAGATAACTTCTGATTTGGATGTTGTATTTATATTTTTTATGTAGCATTTTAATTTTTGCATTGCCTTCATATTTAAAACAGAAGGATTCTCACTGAATGATTTACTTAACACTGTAAACGCTTGATTGAAATCAGTAAAAGAATTTAAAACTGACGAATCCTGTTCGGGTATTCTTAGTACTGTATTAATTTTTAATTAGCTACTAACTTTACCCGATTTCGGCCAGGCACATTTTCGCTGACGATTCGGTTTTGTTTTTTGCGGTAAAAAAAAGAAAAATGATGACTGTTGCAACAAGATATCAACCGAGTGGAGTGAGAAAAATCACTTCGATTTTAATATGAAAAAAAAATCGGCTTAATGCGAGTCGGACTCGCGCTCGAAGGGTTTCGTACCATTATCTATAAAAACGGCAAAAATCAATCTAAAATCACGTTTGTGTATGGGATCCCTCTTAAATATATTTTTTATTCTGTTTTTTAGTATTTGTTTTTATAGCGGCAACAGGAATACATCTTCTGTAAAAATTTTAACTGTCTCAGTTCATGAGATACAGCCTGGTGAAAGACGTACGGACGGACGGACAGCGGAGTCTAAGTAAAAGGGTTCCGCTAATTACCCTTTGAGTACGGAACCCTAAAATCGTCAAGTAATTTTTTTTCACGATCCCATTCAATAAAAATTTGAATTCCCACTCCCCAATAAAAATTTGAATTCCAGCTCCGTGACAAAACACTGTCATCAAACTATTTATAAATACTGTAATAGACTCACAGCAACAACTCCTTAACATTTTTTTTATAAAAACTAAAAACAAATGATAACAAAACTTTTTATCTCAAAACAAAGTTTAATACGTCGTGTGTTTCAAGTGCTATGTGATCACAAAAATATGTGATCCTTAAGTACCAAGTCGTGGCACAAATGCTCTGAAGATGTAACATCGCAGAGTCAAGAGACTTTTATTGCACTCCATTCAGTTAGGATTTAGGGGCTGTTAGCGTCACATAACGGTGCTTAAACCGCTCCCTAGTGTAGCTCGGCCAATGTTTTCGAATATTGTTCAAATATCATATTTCATATATTACAAAGTTCACTGTCTGTGTCTTTATACATACAGCTCATTTTCTCGAGAAACTGCTGAAAACTAAGTATGTCTGTAATACATTCATGTATATTTATCACTTAGTAAACTTTTTAAAATTTAATAGAATGAAATGAAATGTAAATTTTAGCAAGGCTTATTCACAAACTACTGATAAGTTACCTAAGAAATAACTTTAGGTTTTTACCCATAGTAGTATAAAAATTAATATGACCAAGGGAATTTGCTAATTTCACAGTTCTACATAAATATTTGATTTTATACCTACAAAAGACCGAGAAAATCAAGATTTTCAACGTGCGGTCAGGTGCTGGCGCCCATAATACGTGGAACTGTATCTCTTTGTATGCTTCAATACTGTTATATGTCTTTTTAAACAGGTAGAAATGACACGCTTTTGCTAGGGTATATAGTCTTAACGATCACAGAGGCGCAGGAGTAGTGCTTTGCCTGCCGTCTCGAAAGTTCCGCGTTCGATTCCCGATAGATAGCATAGGTTTTGTATATTTGGGGGCTTGGTTTCAGCGTGATTGATCGGTATCAGGAGTACACCTGTAAAGTTTCTTATTACTTCTTCTTCCTTGTAAGCTAGTTACCGAAGTGACAATGAGTTAAATTATGTGCATTTGTTGCCGGAATATCGTGTAGGTGTTGGGCTATTTCGTGTACTCCATGTCCGACAACAGTGCTACGGAACTAGGGATGTCTGCACGCCTGTGTAATAAGCGTCTCCAGGAACGTTATTTGCATTGCAATCTATGTTGAAGATGGACAAAATATCACTGATATACGTTAGAAACAGCAAAGGACACAACACAGAGCCTTACGGAACTCCAGCATTAATGTCCACGCTATCAGAACAGCAACCGACAACTATGGCTCCTAAGCGTCTGCCGGACAAAAGCTAGCCACTCATTTGTACAAATCCTTGTTTAGTCCGTAAGATAGCAACTTCGATGGAAGACCCCGCTGCCAGACTCGATCGAACGCCTTTGCTATGTCCAGGCTACATGCCAATGCCTCTCTTTGACTCTCAATGGCTACAGCCCATCGGTGTGCGAAATGTGCTTGAATTCAGCGACAATGGCGAAACAGATCGCGTTTTTCTAGGCAAAAGCTCTTAAAAGCTATTCATCACCTTGGAGAGGGGGGTGGGGGTGTAGTAGCAATTGGCCTGAAATGCAATGGATCTGATCTGTGCACTGGGCGTACGTTCGTGCTTCCACGAAGACGAAAACTGCTTAGTTATGGATATATACAAACATTATAATTTATTAAACTTTTAATTTTTGTTTGAACTTTTGTTTAGCAAACTATTTAATAATGCTCCTGATTAACTCTTTACTGTTACTAATTCCAAATAACAACTCTTCGAACCACGTCATCAATGATTTTTTACAACAGCATTTAAAGACTTTCTTTCAGGATTTAATTCCAATTTTGTTACCTCTTATACATTTCCGGGGCATTTAGACGGCAATCCCGGGAAGTCGTAAATTAGCTCCGAAGCTTGTTGGCATGGATTTTGTTTGGAGCGTTACCAAATTTAAATGTTCCTTTTCCGAAATTTTTACGCTAGCACGCCTGTATAGGTGCGCAAATAAAATGGTGAATTGCTTAATTATAATTTTATGTACATCAAATAAACAAAATATAAAACTTGGCTACGGTGACCGCTTTACCATCAGGCGGACCGTAAGCTTGTTTGCCACCTTATTGGCATAAAAAAAAAACTTCATCAATCAAGCCGACTATTTCATACAGACAAATTCTTGAGTTAACTTGCATAAATAAAGTTTGTTTTGTTTCAATGCGCTAATCTCTGAAACTGCTAGTAGGATTTGAAAAATGCATTTGTTAGCCCAATTATTTGTAAAGGTTATTAAGCTATTAGACATAACATCCTAAGACCCTTAGGAGTCTTGCAAAATGATTTTTTTTAGAAAGAATCCTAAGCTAAAAAGAAGAAATAGCGCTGCGACAGGGGGGTCAGCCACGGAAAGGACAGAACAAAGTGTGCAAGGTCAGCTAGTGATGTATGTAAGTGAACTTACACGTACGCTTATTTGCACTTCACTATCTATGTACTTTTTCCATATTATAAAATAAAATATTGTTTTTCACAATAAGGGAGTTTCATTATACATTTTTGGTCAAAAAAGTAGTAAAATTTATAAAATTACGTAACATTGACAGATGTTAAGATCAAGTTTAAAATTTAACGAAAAAATAAACTACGACATTTCTGGGTATCTCTCTCATGAAGGTAAGAAAACCCTGTTCAGTTTGATAACAGGGTAATATATATGCATACAATTTGCTTCCTCTGTACGGGCTGGTTTGCCTGCGGGAAGGCGAGCGGTGTAAGGTGATCAGACCGTTCCCTCAGAATGATACCAAGAAGCGTTCTACCATACTCTACTAAGAATACGGTTATTTTTTTATATACATACATTACGCACCCGGTATCAGATTCAAATTTATTTCCAACACAGAGGAACCGTTGGAGACTGAGCATGATGGATGTTTTTTCACTGCTACATTCAGTATAGTAGTCTAAAAATCTGTCAACTGCAAGATTCACAATGGCTTTTAAAGTAAGATTATTCCCAATTCGCAATGGTGGTGGGTCTGTACTTCAAATAAACAGAAATGTGTCTTATGTAAACCGCAAAGCAGTTTGGCATTAAAATTAGAAAAATAAAATCGAGGTAGGAGCGTATTATTCCTTAACTTATGGTATTTGTGTCCTCCTCCCTCTAACTTTTAAACGACGTGTTCTTAAAAACTTAAAAAAGAGTTTATTTTAAACAAACAAAAATTGATTTAAACTATATAGGTGTATAGGTTTTTTAAATTTCTGCAATGATTACCATTCTACGGAACCCTAACTTAATGCGTGTGCGACACGCACTTGGCAGATTTTTGGTACAAAAACTTGCTAAGAACAAATTTTTTTGCTCTTTTTCATTTAATAAAAAAACAGTCAATACTCACATATTACATACATGGAAAACACCCATACTCAAGGAAAACACAAATGCTTATTATAAGTCGTATATGTTTGTCCTGTGCGGGGATTGAACCCACGTCCCTCGGGTCAGCAGATATGTCATTAACCACTGAGCCACAGAGCTGTTATGTACTTTTATAGATCATGTTTATGATTATTAATAGCAAACATCTTCCATTACTTTGAGTTATTCCGTAGGCGTCTATCGTTAGGAAATAACGTCGGGAATTTGCCCGATAAGACACCCCTCATCATTTATGATGCCTTGCTCATCTCGAGCAGCTACCACGCTATTTAATCTATCTCTTCTTTATCTCAGAAATTTTAGTCTAACGCTCGCGTGGCTCGATTACACGAGTAGATCATTTTGACTGATAGAGCCTCGTTTTTCCTTGTACTTACCCTTTAAGATTAGAATTACAAACACCGAAACGAGAACTCATGCCACACTGTTTGTTAGTATATTATATACTAACAAACAGTGTGGCATGAGTTCTCGTCGTGTATCTTATGGAACCCTAAATGTTGCAAAAAATCAGCCTATATATAACCATCATAAATATGTTTTTTTTTTCCTTAATATTTTAAGACGAGAACATTGTATTTTAAATGTTTTTGAACACAGCTCCTTGTTACTGTACTGTCTACCTTGTCAGATAACGTTTTCAAAAGTCTGTTGGCGCTACCTCGTACCTACCCGTTTCATCAGAAAGGCATTTCTACAGCGCATGCTGTGAAAATCTTTGATTCTTGCTTCTGCGAACATCCTTGATGCAGTACTGTCACGTAGCAGCCCCATCAGCACCCTGAAAGCATATAATGTCCCTTTCAAAAAATAAAAAAAAAAATTTAAATCCAGTAGATCCAGAAATTAGCAGCACCTATAAAATCAAGCATACAAACTCACATTCTCATGTATTTATTTATTTATTTTATTTACTAACTATAATTACATTGATTTAAATATTTATTCCTACTAAACTATATAAGGTGGGTTTATTTCTCCTGCCTTCCGATTGTGATGGACAAACGTAAGAACATTATATTTGAGTTATAGAAGGATGATCCGAAAATTTTGCTTCGAGATAGTTAAAGAGTCGAAAGATTATAAAGCATAGTATATATTTCGATGGGCTGCAAGCTTTATATTTATCATAAAAACACAGATAAGGCTGGGTAATCATGTATTCTATGTGTGTCTGTACCCCACAGTGTTGACAGCAGAATACTATCCCATGAATAGTATTCATAAAATATTCTCATAAAATACATAATAGTAAGTTACGCAGCCTTTTCTGTGTTTTTTTATGATGATCAACCTTTAAGTTATTTATTTGTGATTAAGTAACAAACACCCAACCATTCCAAAATCACCACCGACGGGCACAAACTTGTAATTTATAATATTATTAGGACATATGCCACTTAGATAAATAAAATAAGGAGAACCATAAATATATTAATTTGTTACTATATTATTATATATAATATATTTGGACATTACACACAGCGCCGTCTGGCCCCAAAGTAAGCAAAGCTTGTGTTATGGATACCAAACAACGGATACAAATACATATATTACTTTTTTTTTTTGTAAATACATACATATCATACATAATTACACCCAGAATCAAGACAAACACAAATCTTTATTACATTAATGTTTGTCCTGTGCGGGAATCGAACCCACACCCTCTGCACAGCAGTCGACCACACTACCAACTAGGCTGTGAGGGCTACTATTAAACTGAGGATTACAAATTTCAAAAAGCTTGTGAACATTATTTGTTTAAAAAGTTTTTTAATTGAGACCATTTGAAAACACTTTACACCGAAATAATGGTTAAAAACCAGTTACACCAATTAAGTACGCGAAAATAAAATTTTCACCTCAAGCTCTATACACCCTTATTTTGCATCTTAATTTGATTACAAAACGTGTTGGAATGGAAGTTCACATACGACAATTAGCTAAACATAATTTCATTAAAATCATTGGGAAGATAGCGGAATTAAAAGGCTGTAACTTGTGTGTGATTGCGTGTTTGTTTGTGCAAATTTAAACCTATAGGGTTTTGATATTTAAAAAAGCATAATTATCGTGGGTATTTTTTATGTATATCCTGTATATATAAAATATATTGTATATTTTACTAGGTTTTACAGAATATCTTAATCCTAAACATGTATAAAAAAGTAAAAAAGTGAAAAGCTCCTTGGTCAAACTCCCTTTTGATCCATTGTTTATCCAATTTAGCTTAATAAAATGCCAACAGTATAAAGTTTGCAAGAAAATTGCTATCAGTCTTGTACCCTTGACAGTATTTAAATTTACTTCAGAAGTTCATTCAACAGTTTAATAAGTCTCGGAACGAAAAAGGATTTCATCTTTAAATCGCCTTTTTTTTGTCTCAACCATTATACAAGGTGGCGTGTTGTCACCACTTCTCTTTGCTATTTTCATCAATCTAATTACATCTCATATATCTTTTCTCTGCCATCTTTATGCAGACGATCTTGGAATATACTCGCAAGCTTCCATCGATGGGTTATCAAGTGCTATTGCGGCACTTAATTAGGACCTCTCTCGCATTGTTGACTGGAGTGAGTCTCATGGCCTAGTTGTAAACACAAATAAAACACAAAAACTGCCATTAGTCTATGTAAATAAAGTGCCTGTTCCATATAATGATACTCTGAAAACCTTTGGTATACTCTTAGCCGAAACATTAACGTGGGGTCCACAAGTTAAAGAAATTAGCAAAAAGGATTTGTTGCAGCGAAATCTTTGGATAGATTACGTAACTTCCTACCCATCCCCACTAATAATAACTGAATACAGCTAACTAGTTCCGCGGCTATATACTCGTATTTTCAATTTCGTCTTCATGCAATGCATTTTCAAAAAAGTAGGTAACACCCAAAAAACCAAAACTAGTGAAAAGCTATTTTTAAAACATCAAATTTTATTTGATTGTACGTGTAAAGTATTAGGTTAAGATAGCACCTTGATTAAAACGGCCATTTTTAGTTAAAATACTGTCTGTAATACTGCGTAAAACTATGGTTTAGGATTCAAATTTTGATACGTCTGCAGTTTAAAGACGGTTCATCACATAATACATTTGTTTTTAAGATGATGATAAAAATGATTTTGTAAGACGCTTGCAGCTAACTAGCACCGATATTAATTGTTATTTCTAGAAATATATTTCAATAATAAAACTATTAAAATAAAGCTATTTTTTAAGACCTATTCACACTCTAGAATATATCTGTTCGTTTTAAATTACATTTTTATTATGTATCCGCTCACTGTGTTATATTACGTTATCGACAACTTATTTTATACTTTATAATAAAAAATATTTCGCTTTATTTGCGTCGTCAGTCAAGTAAATATAAAATATTATTAATTGAACAACAATATTTTACTTAGACGCTCAAAAATCTTTAATTAATCTTTACTTGACTGATGACAAATACATAATTCAAAATAAGTATAATGTAAAACCAAGAGACCTATTTTAGCGGAAATCTCCGAAGTCAAGCAGTCATGGCTGCGATACAGCCCACGCCTTATTTTATTCTTGGAGATTATATCTCTTAGATATACTAAATTACTCATTACGCAGTATAATAGATACGAAAATTGCATCAAAGTCTGTCTATGTTTATTAAAATAAATAAATAAATAAATATTTTTCGACATAACACTGGCCGTCTGGCTCCAAAGTAAGCAAAGCTTGTGTTACGGATACCAGACAACGCATACAAAAACATATATTACTTTTTTTTGTAAATACATACATATCAAATATAAATACACCCAGACTTAAAACAAACACAAATGTTTCTTACATAAATGTTTGTTCAGTGCAGGAATCGAAGCCACAGCTTCTGCCCAGTAGCCGGCCACACTAACAACTCGATAAACTCAATACGCCAGTTTTTAATTTAGACAAAATAGTCTAAACACCGCTAGATCTTCTAATCATATGCATGCATTATGATTTATAAATCAAATTTGAGTCTTTGCAGTACAAACTGAAGTTATTCTCATAAAATAAAAATAAATTAAGGTTAAAACAAATTGTGTAATGAAAATTTTAATTTTTGGTTCTATAATTATCAAAAATAATTGAATGTTTTACATCAAAGAAATTGAAGTAACACAATTAAGAAAACACCAGGAGGTTCGTAATTTGTGGAACCATCCACTTTTAGCTCGTAATGTTTACTCAGTAATTTAATTTGTTTCCGACTCTTGTTCGTTTTAAATGGAATCCGACATTACCTGTTACGAGTTCTTAGTTGTTTGTTAGTAGAAAATTATTTCAAAAAACGTTTTGACATAATCTCATACCTTTAAACGTTTACTAATTAAAAATATTACACAATTCGCAATGCTGTTTTTTCCTATTTATTAAAAAAAAAAATATGTTAGTTACCTTGGCAATGTAATGTAGATTAAAATTGTCCTTTAAATATTATTGAAATGAATAGTTTGTAAGAAATAACCGATTTAAATTAAGCGCGTCGCGTCGGAAATCTGAAAAGATAAATGCACTGCGCGTGGCGTCGGGACTTTGTTTGTAATGGGAAATCCCTTTATCCAAATAAATACGTATTTTATTCATCTTAATTATTAATTTGAGACAAAATTTTTCTTTATACTATTTCATTAAAATATCATGGATGCGAATATAAGGTATCCATAAAAAAAATTGCAGTACTACTAAGAATCGACTGAGGCTAATACCTCTTGATTATCACTAGATAGCGCGCTAACATATATAATTTAATTAATAGTTACATATTACTTAGTCAGATACATATTACTTAATAAGTATTCCCCTCAGAGCTATAATATTATATTATACCTATAAGACAGGCCTTAGCCACATTATGTTAATAATACACATTAAGGAAGTATTCAAAAAAACAAACAAACAACACAGTGTACTTACATAATTTACATCTTACATATTTTTGTTCGACTACAAGCACAGTTTACATACGATGCGACATCGCCATAGTGTTTATTTTTTGACATAATAATAGCACAAAATATTCTATTTCATATTTTACTTCATAGAAGGTAATTCAGTTATGCAACTGGTTATTCGCGGCTAGGGTGTAAAAGATAAATATCTACTTATAACATAGTTTTAGTTTAAAGTGGCGCAGACAATGTTACGCGGATCAGCTACTTTATTATAATTTGCTGACTTTAGACGAAACACAGTCTAGAGTACATATAGAACAGAAATGTTTTAAAAACTATGAAAATCTTGGAAAAATACCTTGTTTCGCACACATTTTTTGCTGAATCTTTAAAACGAAAGGCAATTCTGCGATTATTGTAAAAATTAATAAGCAATAACAATATTTTAATATGCTCAAACCAGTTTTTGATATCTAATGTAGTTATATTATAAAAGACGTTTTATTGGTTTTTCGCGATATTTACGCTTTGGTTATCGTCGTCACACCAGGAAAATTTTTTATAGCGCTGCCTCTTTGCTTACATCTCTGCATTAGCGAACTCTACCATAGTACTTCATAAAATTAACATCTTTCATACTATTATTTATATTTTAACTTATGATTTCACCTTTCAAAACTAACCGGCAAATATTTAATGTCAATAACTTTATATAATTAGGCTTCTGTTTTTTATGTCTTTCAACATTCTTCTTTAATTTTTTTTTTATTAGACGTACAAAGACAGTAGCAATTCCATAAGATTTTTATCAGTTTCTCTCATACTACTTTCTATTCTCCAAAGTTCTCTTAAATAAAAAATGTTAATTTGACAGATGTTTAATTTATTGCACAATATGCTTGTAAATATTGCAATACCGTTTGTTTTCGCACTTTTCCCCTAAGTATGCTTGCCTCAGCCATTATACGCCCCATCATACGTATAAAAATTACTAATATTATTAGTGCATCAACTAACTGCATAAATAATAGTTACATCTGTAACTTAGTAATAAAAATTGCCTATAGACTATTTTCAACTCCTACTATAAAGCCTTGTGAAACACATAGGAATAAGTCATTTCCTTTTCTTCACATTTCTTTAATTACTATTTGAATGCGTGATTGTAAAAACCCACCTCAAACCAAATGCCAAAATTTCAGAAAATCGAAGAAAACTGTCTGGTGTAAAAAATTGAACTGTATGATTGTTATTTTTTTTACTATTTATGAACTTAAATTTTTTTATGTTAAAAGTTGATGCATTAATAATTCCTTTATTGATTATTGATTTTTAAAGTTTTGGGATAAGGTGGATTTTTACAGTCATCTTGAACAAAATGTGTTTTTACAATCAAAGCCCAATTTGTTCAAATGTAAAGTAAAATTTATTTCCATAAAATTTTAGCGAACTTATTTTTTTTTATGTTTATTTCACAGGAAAATCAGTCTACTGCCTCATCGTCAACATTTTTCATTTGTAGGCCATTGCAATATGTTGTCCCAGACCTTAATTTTCTCCTCTTCTGGCACAAACTGAACACATTTTTTTAGGTCTTCTATCTTTTTAACATTGAAGTAAAGTTGCCTTGGTCCATACGCAGGTTCATGTGGTAGTGGTGTGGGAAAGTGTAGCCTTATCTTCACCGAAAATGTGTGCTTTACCATCCCATCAATAAATTCCTGTGTTTTTACCGGCATATCTCTTCCAATCTTTATGAATGTGAGATGGTGGAACTTTGAGATACTGAAGCTTACTTTATCTGCTCGCGGAATACGTCGGTCGTTTGTTTCAATGGATAGTGCAGTCTTTTTGAAATGTTGAACCCACCATTTTTTTAATTCTATCACATCTTCTCCGCTAACTAAGTGAACTGTGAAAAAATCACTCTGCCTGCTCGAAAATACGATTAATTCCACTAGTTCCTCAATACTATACAACCTTTCTTTTCGACAAAGGCTTCCTTTTATAATTCCAAATGCTCTGTCGCACGGCAAAAAGGAATGGCCACGCATTGGAAAGATCTGTTGTATTTTTTGAAACGGCCACTGTCAATGAGGGCCATGTTCATACGTACTGCTGTATTATTTTTTTTCTGCCCTGCGCAGTTGTCAGAAAAGAGCATAAGTTCTACCACTTTTTTGTCAACATACTCTTTAATGTACGTCATAATAAACGAGCATACTTCGTTTGGTCCTTTTTTGCCTGTCCTTCGTGATATAGAAATAGCACATTTTTCCTGTTTTCAAATTATGGATACAAAAGATCGACACGCTCAGTTGTCGTAAATAAAATATTTCTTGCACTGGGATCATTGGCAGTGATACATTCTGCATATAATCGTAACAAATGCCCAAGAACGTTTCATCTTCTTGGCATCTTTGTCTTGCCTCTCGAAGTTTATTATAGAACTTCTTTGCTCTTTTTTGTGAACTAGCTTTTCGGCTAAAGGTACCTTTTTAGCTACATCGTTTAGTGTTTTAGAATTAATTCTCAAGTCTAGATTCTCGCAAAGGCAGCATGTATCTACTGCTGGTCGTCTTAACCGCAGAGCGAAGTTCTCCCTGAATATTTTATTATAATATTCATATTTAATCCTGGTTCCAGAGTACTTTCTCTTAAAGAGTCGAAACATTTTCTTTACCGATAAATCAGCAGGTATATATTTTATTATTCCAGAAGAGTAGTGGCTCTCTTTCGCTGGAAAGCAGGATATATGAGAGATCACTGCAGAATTTTCATCAGCAGACATGGCATTGACCGTTTTCATTTTCCCTCTCTTCTCTTCCGGTATTTTACCCAAGACCAGCAAGTCACGGAGCTTCTAAACGCGGTCCTTAGTAATCCCAAACAAGCTTAGAAAAGCAGAGTGGTATACTCTTTTTTTCTCATTTCCAAATTGAACAGTGTATGTAAAAGATTTCAGTCTCAGTGGAATCTCATTAAGCACACGGCGGCGTTTTATGTCTTTACAGGATATCAAACCTTGTAGGTAGATGTCCTGTTCATTCTTCGTCGTTAAATTATATAATTTGCTAAGGTTTTCCAATTTATCGTTTTCAGATATGGTTTCCAAACATTTTTTGGCACACTTGCATGGCGGTCCTATGGTCTTAGCTTGTATATTTTTATTTTTCTTGGTCACATAAGCCTTTCCATGTGCTTGTTTGATCTTGTTCCTTAAATAATAAGACTCATCTGAGTTCGTAAAAATCAAATCGTTCTCCGTTTCGACACTCATTTATACTAAAAATAATCAATTCTGATATAATAGCTAATTATTTTAGACTAAAAACGAATGACGTGTCCTTTACTATTATCTCAGCTGTTGAAACTGACGTCAAAAAAAACAACAATTTTAACAGCTGACAGTTTTAGGTGTTGCCGCATGTTAGGTTGTAAAAACCCACCTCATCCAGGATAAGGTGGGTTTTTACACTTAGTAACAAATTCGTGCCTTTATTTATGTGGAACGCTTGTATGAGCAAGGTGTGTTTCTACGTTCAATTGATTTGTCTTGCCATAGAGAAAAGAAATCCACCATCAACCGGATTTCGGAAAAAATGGTCTGAGGTGGGTTTTTACAATCATGCATTCATTTTTTATAGAACCATATAGTGCTATGGCTATAATTATTAAAAAAAAAAATTGGTCACAAAAATAAATCTTTCACTGTGTTTTTATCGACGACGTTTTTTTTTTGTGCGAAAGCGTGCTATTTTTAAAAACTGCAATATAACGCCGGGTTGGTGCCTGTAAAGCCTTAAATTGTAACAACTGAATTGTAAGTCTAATATAGGACTTATAAACTGACCGGCACAAGTATGTCCTCTGGAAAGTGTACACTGTCAAGTGGCTAGCGACTGTTTGTAAATCACATAGTTGAACAGGCTTCTCGTCATTACTGGCAACGCGTGCTCGACAATATAAGTGTCACTTCATTTATAGTTTACACTTTAATTAATGTCATTTAATCGTACTATACATCTGAAAAACGAAAAATCTACATACTGCTGCTGGTACTACAGTTACATTCTACTTATTTAGATCATCCATACTACTATTATAAATGCGAAAGTAACTCTGTCTGTCTCTCTGTTACCTCTTCACGCTTAAACCGTTGTACCAATTAGAATGAAATTTGCCATGGAGATAGTTTGAGTCCAGAGAAAGGACAAAGGCTACTTGAAAACGTCGATAATTGAGAAGTTACAGATGAAATCCTACATCGATAATCGAATCGAAACCGCGGGTAAATTTGTCATGAAAATATTTGGAGTCTCAGGAAAAGTCCCGGCTACTTGAATACATTAAGTGTGAGTTGGTTTTTTTTCTATAATACTAAATTTATATTTTTTATTGAAATTGAAATCCTACACTGATAACCGCTAGTTTTAAATATTTAGTTGTCACAGTAACATGCGGGCTGACAAACTACTTAATTTTCAAAAACCATGTTATATATAAAACCATGAGATAAATTATGATTACTGGTATGAATGTATAACGTTACGGTTTGTATTCGCCGACGGAGCTTACCCGTGGCTGACACACATACATCATAATAAAGTGAACACCCTCTTTTCGCCAACCACTTTAGTCCCGCGTGACAGGGAGTAAGCCATCGCCATCACCGCAACACTGCTTCAGTGCATCATAGCAGTGTATCTGGACTAAGGTGGTTCTGTATATGTCAAATAAGTCATAAATGGGCCAAAATACTTTTGAGTGCCTAAAATAGAGATGAAAATAAACAATTTTACAAAATTGTAGAAGTCTCGAAATATTTTTCTAGTAGTTTTACGTTAGTTCTCAACCATATCTCAATGTTTATTATAAATTTCCCCATCCTCCTAGTTTTTTTTATCACAAAAAAAGTTTCATTTGGTACTCAAATTACCACTGCGTTACCAGTCCCCATGACCCCTCAAAAATAACGTCCACTGCGTTACCAGAAAAGTTTTTTGAAGATTATCCGAATAAGAAAAAAATAATGCGTTTTAATTATATCCATCTGAAATACTACAATTATGTATACAATATTTTATTTTAAAAGGTAAAAAAAAAGTCGTTTAATTAGTTCTGGAGAGTTTACACATATATACAGTTAAAAAAAATACACTCACATTGTCTCTTTAAAGTATAGATAAAGTATCTTCAGTAATATTTTAAAAGTTCCGCTGTCTGTTGTTTTTATAGCTAACTGAGGGAAGTAGCATATCGAATAATTCATTTCTGATAAAGTCGTCTTTTAGTTGTCAAACGAGATAAATACCCAAAGTTTAATGATGTATAATAAAACCAAAAATCAAAACCAGCCAAGTGCTGATGTACACGCATTAATGTTCTAGGAAACAGTATCTAGGTCTGCAGTGTGCCAGTTTTTTAATAAATCGTATAGGTCAAAAGTTATACAGGATTTCAGATTTTTATACAAATGATCTCAAAGAAGATTATAGGTTTTTCAGGGCACAAAGCACAGTCATACATACTCGTACTGAAATCATGTTTGATAAGTAAATTTACAATTTACATTAAAAATAAGCATAAAAATTGTTTGTAATACAGGTCGTATTCTTTTAAGGTGCCTTCTGAAGCTAAACTTAGGTATAATGTTATCAGATTGCA
Source organism: Apoda limacodes (assembly GCA_946406115.1). NCBI lineage: Eukaryota > Metazoa > Arthropoda > Insecta > Lepidoptera > Limacodidae > Apoda > Apoda limacodes. Next base: position 20,840,492 of record OX291545.1, read on the forward strand.
ACTTATATAATTTGTTACTAAGAGTTCTAAAACTTACATCTATGTACCAATATGACTTAAGAAATACTTTTCATGTTAATGCTTTGTACTAAAAAGTTTCGAATACATTTTTGTTACATTTAATCTTTACAACAAATTATTCTGTTTTGATATCAAATATATCGTTTTTGGCTTAAATTTGATGAAACGTCTTTAAACTGCACTCTTTTTTACAAAAAGTTGCGACAGGCAAATATTGTTTTTTTGGTGGCGCCTACAGTCTCGAAAACTGAAAGAGAGCTAAGTATGCCTTGCTTTTACTAACACTTTAAATTTAGTTTCCCTGACTTGCCAAAACCAGATACAATAAAGTCGTTCATTCAGACCTTTAAAGGGGGGAAAGGCCTTGCAAGTCGGTCAAGATTTCTTATTTCGGTAAAACGGCTTATTACTCTGGAATTTTCGGTAAGTTTGACTCTAAACAAGATCCAAATATACAATTGTACTATGTAATTTATATATACCACGTCATTTGTGACTGAACGAAGAAGAAGTCACTGCTATCAATTGGCAAAGAGAATTCTGAAGTCAGAAACACCAACATACAAGACAGTCCAAAATACAGCATAGCCAGATTTTATGGTTTCGTACCCAACTGAACCCTATTACTAATAAGTCTATACCATCGTCCAGCCTTTATATGGCTCTTTCTTTACAACCAAAGTGTTTTTTTACAGAATATGTTTTATTATGAAGGATGTCTTAATCCACAATGGTAAAAAAAGCATAAACTGACTTACAGAGTCTTATGTTTTTACGCAAAGGCCAAGCTAGTAGTAGGTGTAGAACCTTAAAATTTTGCACAGAAATTTTCCATTAAATCCTATGCGAGCACAAGGAATGAATTTTGCGAAATTCAAGCCGAAGGGGCTAAAATGGGGATTAATTTTTATACAAAAATCTAAAATTTTTAAAGACCAATTGAACATTGTTTTTAGTAAAAGAACAAATATATAAATAAATAAAAACCGGCCAAGTGCAAGTCGGGCACTTTTTAACATATATTTAATTGCGGCATAAATTCACGAATCTCCAAAGTTAAGCGACCATGGCTCACTACAATTTCTCATTGTTATGTTTAGTACAAACTGCTGACTGGCTGACGAATTGTCATGGTATTTGAGTCAATGTATACCATTGTGTATAATTGATTGGCGTAGGAAAATGCATTATGGTTTTGACATCCACTACGTTTCTGTGTTCTTCAAAATCGAAGAAAGTTTGCGTATCTTTGCTGTGACATTACGGGTAGGCACTTCGAAAGTTAGATTATTGTCTATAGTGTTACACCAATTGCAGGTATTTTGTCTGTCTCTCGTAATTTTAGAACATTTACAGTTATGAGATGCAGCTAGTTCACAAGAATGAGCCTTATTTGTTTTAAGGCAGCATTGAGTTTAAGCGAATTAAGAGCTTTGAGTTTTATTGAGTTGAGAGTTTCTGAGAAAATATCAACTTCATTCTAGGTATTATCATAAAACATTAACGTTATATCATCCGCATAAGGGATATGACACAAAAAAAAGGGAGGGCCCTAAATACTACCCTGTGGAATACGAAAACATACCTGCTCTTCATTACTGATGAAGTCACTTATTTTTACTCGCTGTCATCGTCCGCCTAAATATCTTTGGAAGAAATCAAGTTGAGTTTCTCTGATTCCCAAGCTTTCTTAATTTTTAATAAGAAGAGATGAGAGTCGTGCCATCTTCGATCTCGAGTCCAGGAGGAGAGGCAGCAAAGATTCCGAGAGGTTGCCTGTGACTTTTTCATATGACCCCTGCACATGGCGGCTGGTAGACACCGCTAGCTTTAAGGCGATATGTGTTCGACGTAACCTTCGTGCCGCCCTCAGGGTAAAGAAGTACATATTAAACTAATTTCTTTTGACACAATATTTCTAGAACTGACCCCATGGTAATACATATAATATAATTTAAACTTTGCGCTTTTTAGGATGCTAAACCGATGTTTATTTGTTTTTAACTAGGAAATTAAAATAAATATGTCAAAATACATAGCTTGAATCAAAGTTGGTATATCCGGAACACAATTAATATAAACGCGGTAAGTCCGAAACATTTAAATATTAGTATTATTCATTTATTAATTAGTAATTCATGCAACACCTTTAAAATACAGTGTATTTATGTGTCACTCCTAGTGACTTATAAAGTCCTAGTACATCAATTTTATAAACACACAAAATCTTCACAGAACTAAAAAATACAATATAATATACATACATAGAAATTTTTCTTTCTTTGTTTATGACTCCCTGAAGGTTAGAGTCTTAGAAGAACATATATTATAAGATATCTATGGCTATATCATCAATATAAATAAATACTTTCATAGCAAAGATGCAGTCAAAAGATTAACCTCTAACCAGGCCTTGAACCTGCGACCCTTACATTCCGTGTAAGTGCTCTACCACTGAGCTACCGAGGTTAATCTTTTGACTGCATCTTTGCAATGAAAGTATTTATTTATATTGATCATATAGTGTATGTATGTGAAAATAAATCAAGAGATACTTTGTTTTTATTACTAATATCATCTATCAAAGTAAAAAATGTAAACAAAAACCTTTTACTAAGATCGTTTGTTGTGGGTAATCATTAGTTGCAGCAAATGTTTAAACAAAGTGTTTTTAGCAGTCACCTCAACAAAGTGCTTTTAAATTTGTGGTGTGTAAATAAAACAGCTGCAAAGTGAGACCTGAATTTTTAGGACAAGTTTTCACAATATTGTAGAAGTGATTTTGTTTATTTAGGTACTTTAAGGTTATTTGTTGGCATTTTTCACTCAATGAACTTTACATTCATATTGAACATCAAAATGATTGGCGAGATGCTGTTTTTTACAGGTGGAACCATGGACATAGATTGGACAGCATATTTTTTTTAAATAAAGTAGCAAAAGGGTGAAAGCGGCGAAGCGAATCTGCGTACTCTTGTCACTTTCTAACTTTTTTTTTTTTTTTTTAATAGTAGAAACAGGTAGTTGCAGTGCATTAGCTTTGTCTCTTTTTAAAGGATAGCCAATTTTGTGAGGCTATTGCGCAATCCATAGGACATATTACAGAACTCGAAGTCTATGAGCGACACAGAGCCGCACGCTGTAAAGAAAGTCTAATAAAGTCTATGACTAGCAATGGACACAATCGACTAAGCTGATGTTAAAATGATGATGACCTATGGGGTCGTTTAAATTCAAACTTTGGGATGGCCAACTAGCACTCTCAACTTAAACTCAGTCGAACACATGGAACAAATTAAACAAATTGAAAAAAAAAAGGAAATAATTTATTGCAAGGTATTTTAATTTAGTCAATAACATTGCCAATTATAAAAGAACTTAACCTAAAACCTTTTCTTAATACATATCTTTTATCAATTTATATGCACTTTATACAGATTTGCCTTATAAAAGCACTTCGGAATAGCTTTCATTCGAGTAGAGTGCTAGCATAAAGTGCTATTTTCCTACTAAAAGAGGGTTTTGATGATTACATTCACAGTAAACGAGCAACTGGTAACCGACTCGAATAAAGTGAATCGTCTGCTTTTATATTTAAATTGCCATATTTTCTTTTATGAATGCGGTTGCTTATGCCTATAATTATTCTATTTTTTTATTTGCTAAAAAATTTGTTACACATTAACCGCGGAGAACTTGTGGCAAAATTCGAGACCCCACTGTCTATGGTCTCCGACTAGCGACGGGAAAGCTTGGTCCGAATTAACCCAACGAAGACTTGTTTGGAAGACAAGATGAAGCAGGCGTTCAAAAAACTTGGTATAGGTACTCAGCAGAGCGAAGCAGTACTTCACCTGGTGGTTGCTTTATTAGTTATAACGTCTTTTTTTTTTGTAAATGTTAATTGGGAATGTATGTCTTTGTGTAATATTTTTCTCACAAGTAAACAAATATTGTTGGTGTACAACTGTTTAACTGCCATTAGTTTGCTATCGCTATAAACTTTTACAGTGAGAGTTGCATTGCATTGAAGTTGTTTTAGTTTGTCTTAGCAGCACTACGCCACAACTCTATAAGATACTGAAAATGTGGTTTGGATAGCGTATTATAAATCATAAAGGCGACTCGACGAGGAAAGCAACGAACAATTCCACGCAAAGAACCAATAAGACATGACAGTTTGTTATTTATGCGTTCAATTTGTGATTTCCACACCAAACCACTATCCAGGATTAATCCTTAATAGTTTTCTTCTTCCTTAATTCGTAAAATTTCGCCATTTATAGAGAGAGGTGTAAAATTAGGAATTATCTTCTCTATTTTTAGCTTTAAAATGATGAAGGATGTCTTATATGCGTTTATTATTAACAAATTATATTGAAACCAGTCTTGCAAAACGTCAAGGTCATCTTGTGCTTTAGTTACTACAACGTGGATAGACTGGCCATAATAGAATAGGCAGGTGTCATCTGCGTATAATGTGAGGTCTCCGTGAAGTTAAATTTCTTGAATGTTGTTAATATAAATTAGAAATAACAAAGGTCCCAAGATGGATCCCTAAAGTACTCCACAAACAATTGGATGTGGATTTCTTTGATGTTTATCGATTTTTACTATTTGGATTCTGTTAGTTAAGTAAGATTCAAATATTGTTTATCGGTTACACCAATGCTTTTAAGTTTTTTTAAGAGCAGAGTGTGACTAACCGTGTCAAATGCCTTTTTTAGGTCAATAAACACACCTAGAGCTATATTTTTCTATTTGCTTTGATATTAGTTACAAGATCTGTCGTAGCTGAAATCGTACTTGATTTAAGCTTTTTTGGATATAATGGGTAATACCGAGATGGGGCGATTATTATTAACATCAGATTTGATTCCGGATTTAAATATTGGGGTCACCTTCGCAATTTTGAGACTATCGGGAAATATACCATTAACCAAGCACTTGTTTAAGCAGTTGGATAATTCTACAGATAAGGTTTTTTTAAGACATTTAACAACTTTAGTGCTTATTCCTATAGATACCTGTACTTGTATTCTAGTCTAAGTTATCTATAAGCTTTTTAATTTCGTTCGGCGTACAGGGCTCTAGCGTGGACAAAAAAATATTCTTATATATTCTTATAATTATTATTTATCGGCAATTTTATTTGCCAAGATGATGCCGATATTAGAGAAAAAAATATTAAAATGTTCACAGATCATATTTTCATCGGTTATAGATCCTTGATCAGTAGAAATCTTTGGAGGGACACATTTGTTCTTTAATTTATTTGTTGCAAGACTGTTGATAAGGTTCCAGGCTTGTTAAAGCATTTATTGAAGGCATTCAGGTAGTAAGTTCTCTTTGCTCTTAGTATATTCTGTGTCACTTTGTTTCTTTCTAATTTAAACTTGGTCTTAAGCTCTTCGTTGCCGGGATCTTTTTTTCAGCTTATTCCACAATTTGTTCCTCTCGTCAATTTCAGTAGTAATGTTTCTGGTAATCCAGTCCTTCTGTGGCAAATTTAGTATTTTTGTTTTTATCACAGTACTCTCATTTATGTACTGCTTCATAAAGTTTTCTAAATGTTCGTATTCGTGGTTGCCGTTCATTAATGTAGTTACATCAAATATTTTTTGTAAGCCTGTATAATTTACAGCCCCATACTCTGACTTCTTTTTGGCAACAACTTCTGTTTCTTGACCGTCACATTTATTTGTTTGTGGTCCGACATAGATGATTCCACAACCGCTAAATGGAAATTGTTAATCTTTAGATTTGTGCTGATATGGTCCAAAATTGACCAGTTTGTAGATGTTTCTCTCGTACAAAATTGTTTATCAATTTTATTTAAAATGTTGTACCCATTTTCAGTTAGCATCTGTTGGTACGCTTTCGATTGTTTGTCTTCCTGTAATAAATCAAGGTTAAAATCTCCAAAAATAATAGCTCGATTTTTGTGTTGTAGTTGCAGTTCATAGTCAATTAGAAAGTTGTTGACGTTTGTATGGCCGGGCTTGTACACTAAACCAACGTACAATGCGTATTGCTCCAGGTTAACCCAAAGATTTTAGTTTTGAGTTATTGCCTGCAGTATATCAATCACACTATGTTTCAAGTCATTATGGATTTATATCCATGGATACGCCGCCTCCTCTACTGTCATCTCTATAGCTGTAGTGATGAGTCTAATTTGGCAGTTGTAATTTCATGGCATCATCTTCGGACTTGATCCAAGTTTCAGTGAGAAGAACAACGTGCGTATTGCCCTGAATGGACCTCAGAACACATTTGAGTTCATTGAATTTCCCAGGATTAACAATGCTGCGTACATTTGCGTAGAAGAATTTAAGTGATTTTATAGTTGTTCCTATTTCTGAATAAGCATTGGCAATTTGGTGTGAAATGTTATCAGTAAGAGTGACTAAAGTGTCTTTGTTGTGATTTTCATCGTTGTTTCAGAGTTTTTTGGCAGCGATTCTACAATTTTGGGTTCTCCTTTTACATATTTTATACATATATTTGTTTTTCCATTCGAAATTCGGTTCTCGAGTTCTTTTTTTAAGTTTTTCTTAATTTACTTTTGATAGGGCGTTTCATCAGAGTAAATTTTGACGTTAGTATGCGAGGTGTTATTTCTGTTTCGAAGAATAAGTTTTGCAGTTTCGTTGGATTTAAAACATACCTTAATAGGACGGACTTTATAAACCACTGGCACATACACTTAAAGTTCAAAATTGGAATGTCGGTGATTTGTATTATGTTGATCTTGCTAGTAACACGTCTGCACTGTACGCATGCCTCACTTGCAATGAAATGAAACTTCCTCCCATGAACGCCAAAGTTGTGGAATGAGCCAAGGTTTTCTCTACCTGCCAAGGTTTTCTCTAAGCACTACAGTATGGGGTTCTTAAAGAAGTTGACGATCTTATTCTCAAGCCAACTCAAGCCGCATCAGCATAGCTAAAGTCACCCTGTGTGTGTTCTTCCGCTTATATAATGCACTGTGTTTTGAGAAATGTTTTAAGTGATGCCTATGCCTACTGTCTATTATTACACCGCTCACCATCGGCAAGAAATTCATCCTCACATCTTGAAACCAATAAAAAAAATGTCACATAACAATACTTTAAAAGATGATTAGTAACGATTAATTGTATTAAAAGCCAGTGTTACGTGGCAGTAGTCTTGAGTAAAGACAAGCGCAACGCGATATTGTTTTTTTTTTTTTATACCACTAAGGTGGCAAACAAGCTTACGGTCCGCCTGATGGTAAGCGGTCACCGTAGGCTATGGACGCTTGCAACACCAGGGGAATATGTAGTGGCGTAGCTTTTTGCATCGTAACTCACTAACATTTTCAATAAAATACAAAAGAAAAATATGTTTAAATTCAGTTCGACTTTCAGTTGCTTATTTCAGTCATAAATATCGGCCCTCAAAAGTAGGCAATTGGTCGGTACCTAATTTGATAATGGAAGGACAAAAAGCTGGCGATACGAACTCGTAAACCGGCTTCTCATAAAATTTTATTAAGGCCTGAAAGACATACGCATTTTATTACGTTACCCAAAAGAATATATCAAATCGAAGTGTTTTTTTATTGTAGCTAAGTATGTCACTCCATATCTGTCTGACAGTTGCCAGTCAATGGAATCCAAGCGCAAGTATCTGTTAAGTATTACATATCTTTCACATCTACTGGTCTCGAACGTCAAAATGCGAAATCGGTAGAGCTGCCCGTAATAAACCCGGCTAATGGTTCTTCGGTAAGGGTTCTATAGAATGATAATTCTACATCTTCTGGCATCTGTAAATTTTTTGAACCTATTTTGTTTTCAAGTCTAAAAGTTCGAGGAACCTAATTTTTATTTACTTTGAATTTACATATACATTTTTTTACAACACTTTAGAACCTGCAATTCATATTTAAATACATGTCCAATGATACGCCACACTATATACGTACTATACTATGTGTATGGAATACCTACCCAAAATTATTTTGTTCAATGTCATCCTAACAAAACTCTATGACGGGTTGCATAGGGCATCTATTTGAAAAAAAAAATTGAAATCGATACAAGGACGGCGGAATAATTTACAACAAACTTCTTTACTACAATCAAGGAGTTAGCGTAGGAATCCCACGCCGATAATAATCTTTAGCACGGGCAGAGTCGCAGGCAAAAGCTAGTATATTATAATTCTATATTAAGGTTTTATATGTATTTCTGCGATTTTGTGCAATCTACAAAAAAACTCTAGAATTTTGGATATTAGACGTGCGCAAACCTTATCACTATTTAAAAACTAATTCATTCCTAATTCCTTAATTTAAACCGGTAATGTATTGATCAGTATATATTATTGAAAATTGAAGTATTAACTAAAATATATGTGTATTAATGTGGTTTGTATTTATTGATTGTAATATATGTATATTATGTCAACTCAAAAATATATGACTTGGACTTCATATCCCCCGTATTCATTTTGTAATTTCCTTTACCCCAAGGGTGCCTGATAGAAATCGCTTATTAGCGATAAGACAGCCTAATTTTTTTTTTGTCTATTTTACTTTGTCCAAAAAGTATATTACTACTACTAATACTACTCCAAACAAACTAAATCTCATAGCAATCATGATTCATACAATAAACAACATGAGCTGATGTTAGCTCGGTCATAATCAGAACAGCGGCTTTTGTGTGGAAAGAAACAAACAAATAAATAATATTTGACAAATAAATACACAAACATTTCCTCTTTGTAATATCAGTTTGATAACGACAATAAAATCTTATATGTCGTTGTGTATACTAAGATCATACATTTCAAATTCAAATTCGCTTGATATTTGTGTAATGCCGGCCGATTTTTAAAGCTCTTTATTAACTTTTAGTGAAAAACATTCATTGTTTTCTTCAAACCTGTCAGATATGGTATCAATTACAAAAGGCGCTTCACAGGTAATTGATTCCAAACTTTTTAGCTACTGCGAAAAGAAATTGTGGCAGTCTGAAAACTTGAGGTTGACGTTTTGTTGAAAGTTGAACTCTAAATAAAAGTAGCTATAGCAACTCTAAAACGTTAAAATGTGGAACGATTGCGATGGAAAGACAATGGGCAAAAATGTATGACCGTTGGTCTATCTACTCAACAGTAATGAAACATAGTAGATACATTAAAAAGCTTTATTTTGGTATTTCATTTTATTTGATGGAATCAAATCTTGCGCAAGTTGCGTAAATCCTTGAAGTAAAACAAAACGATCACACCCAACAAATAACATTCGTCTCTTCGCTTATTTAATGTTTCCAAGTCGTTAGCCCTGACTTCATGAAATAGGTACAAGTTGGTTCTGGCGATCGCTGCCGGCAAGGCAAATACGATTAAACCCTGATCCAATTAGGCTGTATAACACTGTCTAGCCTGTTCAAGCATAACTGACAACGTGATATTGGTTAAAATTGTGCCAAAAATTCAGATTTTAAAAAAAACTTTAAAAAGAAATTATCAAAATTGTGAGAGTGGTAGTTTTGCACACGGGGGGGGGGTGTTACCTTACTCCACCACTTTTATTTGTTACTAAATAAAATTAAAACCTATGTTTTTGATATAAAATGATATAAAACATTTATAAACATCACTTTTGAACTAAACATTCGCCCACACGATGACGCACCTTCCCGCGAAAGTCGAGTACACTTCCACGCGTCCCCCGCCCGTCACTCTTTGTTTACCTTCCTGACCGGTCCTATCTCTGCATCGTGTGATGTGATTGCGATCACACGATAATTTGGAGAAGGCCCAGGCCTATATCTACTATAGAAGATATAGTTGCTTTGCAAGTTTTTTGCCAAGGTATGTATTGTAAGACATTAAGGACATTATAAAAGATATTCTTGGTAATTCTTCTAATCTAAAATCTCCTGTTGATAATGTAATAAATGTGGGCAAAATTAGTTAGTTCTTTATGTCCATTGCAGGCTGACAAAAAATTGTTGCATGAAATGCAAAAATGCCATTTGTGGATGTGTGGAATAGTCATTTACAACTACAATAACTATCATAATTTGTTCCTATTAAACCTTACTTTAGTTCCATGTAGGTAATAAGTTCCTATTTTTATTAATTACTCTTGGTAATATTCATGTTTTTTGTTGCGTAGTCCGCCCAATGAAAGTTTAGTTACTACGTAACAGTAAATATGGTTTAGTTAAAGTTAAAACCTAGGGTTAAAGAAAACCAAAGCCAAACAGTCTTAGTTAATGTTAACAATTGTATGTCAAAACTGGTTTCGTGTGAACAATTTGTTGTTGAATAATAAGATGATCATATGTATTAAATTTCTTACCCCAAATTTCAGTCAGGTAAAAACTAGTGTATTTATTTATAACTGGGGAGCAGTTTTAGATTTTTTCCATAAAACAGTATTCTTATTAGACATAGTTCAGCAGCATTTATAGTTAAAAAGATTCTTCAACCCACGTACGAAGATACAGCTGGAATCACAAAACATTATAAGACTGGGAATAGTTTATTGCAGCTATTTCATAGCGTGATGTCCTACTAGCTGATGGTTACAGTCACTAAGACATAAGTTTAAGGAAATCAATGTATTAACTTTCAATCTCAGTATATTTTAGATAATTTAATTGATTTTCATAAGAATATTGATAGTTTTAAAAAGAATAGCGATATTCATTATTGTGATACACGAAGTAGATAAAAATTTTCTCTATTCCATACAAAGTCTGAGAAAATACAGATAAATTTAAAGAGCGATGTTTCCTTTTTTATTATGAGGAATTTATGCTTAAATATGTTATTTTAATTCAGATTTAGGTACAATTAGAGACTTCATTTCAAAGAGAGAGACTTTATCTTAGACTTTATTTTAGATCCTGACGTCTGCGCAGCCGCAGTCACTGAGACAATCCTCGCTGGTATGGAATGTTTCATTCCTAACCTGCGAGTAGCTGCCGGCGTCAAAAAACGACCGTGGTTTAATAGGCCTTGCAGAGAAGCTAAAATTCTTAAGCAAACTGCGTATGAGGCTTGGACCACGGCTCGTAATAATAAGGATCCGAATATTTCTGAGTTAAAACGCAAATTAAATGCTGCCTCGAGGTTCAGTAAGAAAGCAACTGCCAGAGCAAAATTCCAATTCATCGGCAAAATAGGTGGGCGACTTGCGAGCTATCCTTCTGGGAGTCGTGCTTTCTGGTCGCTTGCTAAAGCTGCCGAGGGGAACTTCTGCCAGTCGTCATTACCACCACTGCGAAAGACCGATGGTGACTTGGCCCACAGTGCAAAAGAGAAAGCCGATCTATTGGGCAGTCTCTTTGCCTCTAACTCGAATGTGAACGACGAAGGCGCTGTACCACCTACTTTACCGTGGTGCGGTAAGACCATGCCGGAAATCACTATAACACAGCGCGAGGTCCGGCGGGCGTTGCTTTCCCTAGACGTTCATAAGTCGAGTGGGCCAGACGGCATACCAGCAGTGGTGCTTAAGCAGTGTGCTCCTGAGTTATGTCCTGTACTCATGCGCCTCTTCACGCTTTCCTACCACACTAGGCAATTTCCGTCTTCATGGAAGACTGCAAATGTGCACCCGTTGCCCAAAAAGGGCGATAGATCAGATCCATCGAATTACAGGCCTATCGCTATAACCTCTCTCCTCTCCAAGGTGATGGAGCGTGTGATCAACACACAGCTTTTGAGATACCTAGAAAAACACGACCTGATCAGTGACCGTCAATATGGCTTCCGCCACGGTCGCTCAACTGGTGACCTTCTAGTGTATCTCACACACCGATGGGCACTAGCCATTGAGAGTCAGGGGGAGGCATTGGCATGTAGCCTAGACATAGCGAAGGCGTTCGATCGGGTCTGGCACCGGGGTCTTCTATCGAAGTTGCCTTCTTACGGAGTGCCCGAGGGTTTGTGCAAATGGGTGGCTAGCTTTTTGTCCGGCAGAAGCATACGAGCCGTAGTTGACGGTAGTTGCTCTGATAGCATGGACATTAATGCTGGTGTCCCGCAAGGCTCTGTGCTGTCTCCTACGCTGTTTCTACTGCACATCAATGATATGTTGGACATCAACAACATACATTGCTATGCAGATGACAGTACTGGAGACGCTTATTACACGGGCCGTGCAAGCATCCCACGTTCCGTTGTGGAGGAAAAGCGTGAAGAACTTGTGTCTCAAATCGAGATCGGTCTGTCCAAGGTCTCTGACTGGGGGCGGGAAAACTTGGTCCGATTCAACCCTTCAAAGACACAAGTCTGCGCGTTCACCGCTAAGAAAACCCCATTCACTGTAGTCCCACAATTCCAGAACACTCCCCTCTCCATCTCCAAGAGCATTGGGATCCTTGGCGTTGACATCTCCAGCGATGTTCAGTTCCGAGATCATTTGCTAGGCAAGGTAAAGCTGGCGTCCAAAAAACTTGGTGTACTCAACAGAGCGAAGCAGTACTTCACGTCGGGGCAAAGGTTGCTACTTTACAAGTCGCAAGTCCGGCCCCATATGGAGTACTGCTGCCATCTCTGGGCGGGTGCACCCGGATACCAGCTTGGCCCTTTTGACTCGGTTCAACGACGGGCTGTGAGAATTGTCGACGATCCCAAACTCACTTGCGGTATCGAACCCTTAAGTCTGAGGAGAGACTTTGCCTCCCTGTGTGTGTTCTACCGCTTGTACAATGGATTGTGTTCTGAGGAATTGTTCGAAATGATGCCCACGGCTACTTTCTACCATCGCACCGCTCGCCATCGACAGGGAATTCATTCTCACACTTTGGAACCAAAATGGTCGCGAACAGTGCGGTTTCAGAGAAACTTCCTCCCGCGAACCCTGGGGTTGTGGAATGAGCTCCCTGCCAAGGTTTTCTCTAAGGACTACAGTATGGGGTTCTTCAAAAAAGAAGTTATTAGATTTCTGAAGGGTCGGCAACGCGCGAGTGATGCCCCTGGTGTTGCAAGCGTCCATAGGCTACGGTGACCGCTTACCATCAGGCGGACCGTAGGCTTGTTTGCCACCTTAGTGGTATAAAAAAAAAAAAAAAAAAAAAAAGATAAATATGCATGGAAAATAGTAAATTGCTGTTAACTTAATATAAGTTACTTGATAATTGTCATAATAATTGAAAAAACAAGAAAAACAGACGTCGGGCTACCATCGCTAGTATTTTTTAAATAGGTACGTTTATTTAAGAACCGCGAACTGGTCGAACTGGTCGACTGGCGAAAGAACTTAAAATTATTAATTAATCTGGATCATTCACATCCATCGGGATTATATTCGAATCGATTCAAAGCGATTTGATTGATGTAGATGGCTGCTTAATTGCAATAATCGATTACCGCTAGTACAACAAGGAACACGTCCATCGAATTCTCGTAAAAAAAAAAGAGTGACTGTAAGAAAGTTTATATCAGCGTTTCTTTTCATCAGAACGCCATTTTGATTCCGAAACGGTAGAAACTACTTAACTTGTCGTTTATTAACTTGCAAGAAAGTGATATGATGTTCTTTTTTAAAAAAAATAAAGCATATCATAAAACTTCAGTTAGTCATTTTCTGTGTATTATTCCTTATATCCTCTCGTGGCAGTAGTGCGGATATTATTTATAGAGTGTTGTAAATGAAACACGCTACGCTTTCACTATAATTTTAGTTATTTCCAAACACCTTTAACTTGTTAGAAATTAAAGCCAAATTTTTATGAATATAATGTTCAAAAACTTTAAGAAATGTTTTTGTTAGTGTATGAAGCACTATTGGAAATCAAATGGTCCTTCAGTCACGCGTCGCCATCAGCTGTTCGTCTTCGTGGCCCGCTACTGTAATGGACTAGTAAGAAGGCTCATATCGTCCTCTAAGTATTGAATTCTGGATTACGTCATTGAACTCGTAAGGGCTGATCCCTTAGAGATCTTAATCCTTAGGGAACTAAACACAGAGGGCACAAAATTTTGTCTTTTATACAGGTATGAAAAACCAAAATCCTATTTAGGACTAGGATTCGTAGAAACAGTTATCAAACCCTACACTAAGTATCACCCAACATGCTCTCTCTCAACCTTGTTTTTCATACATCTTCTTTTTTTCTTCTCTGTAAACATTCTGATCCATGTATAAAATACATTTCTGTTGTAAATGGTTGTTCAAAAACATTTTGATCTTATCTCCATTTTATTGTTTGTAACATATACCAATATGTTCGTAGATACACTGAAGCTTAGGGTAAGCAGCTTTAGAATTTGTTTCTGTAAGCCCACCCATTAAGATTTGGTAAGTGTTTGTCGTTAAAAAAGCAATTTGAGGGATACAAATACAAACAAAAGTACTTTTCGTTAAATTTTGCTATTACTGAAATAATGACATCATGAGGACACGTGCAATTAATTAAATTATACCAATTAAATATGTTTTAGTATCTGTTGCGTTCGACAATACTTAATATAATCATCCTGTAGTTCTAACACTATGCTCTAGCTAGACTAGTAGAATGTGTGTTAGTACATTCGTTTAAATATTATGTGGATTTTGCGAAGCCCAAAAAGTGGATCCCAATATTTATTAATAAAGTAATAGCAATTTGAACACTCACTTTAGTTACATTTTAATAATAACTATAGTCCCGCAGATTAACACATCAGTCCGCGACATATAAAATTTAAAATAAAAAGTTTTTAAATTAAACTTTTAAGTTTTTCGGACAGTGAAAACCCTCAAACTCAGCTGAAAAGTTTTGTGTTGTGTCCACCAGCAGACTCTGTCTGGTTTCGGAGAAACAGTGGGAGACATCGCAGCAGTTACTCTTTTCAAATATTCAATTTCATCATTTTCCTGATTTAGTATATAGTCATACAATTATACGAAGCTCCCTGCCAAGTTACTAAGTGAGTTATACCTATGGATGTTGGTCGTCCATATATTTGGAAATTTTGTAATAGTCCTTTAGACGTGAATTCGAGGAAGATCTTACTTGTCGAACTGTTATACCCCTAGCACATATGTAGATATGCTTACTTACTGTATTAGACCCCTGAGTCAGCATTTATGACCAACTCCTATTAAAATATAAGTTTAGGAACACAGTCTTGTCCCATCTCCCGTCGCGGCTGCCAACGGATCGAAAATTATTAATTGTTATCGATTAATATTAAAAACTATTAAATTAAACATTATTCAAAATCCTTTTTTCTAGTTCTATTTAAAAACCCTTTTTTAAAAACCAAGTTTTCGAAATTCGTATAACATTTATGGTGGCAGCTAAAAGGATCTAAAAAGGTCCCGGTACGTCTCTGAACAAAAGTAAATACTATTTCCTGAAAAAGTGAAGTGACTCTGTATCCTGCATATAAACTATAAATACATACCTGCTATATCCTGAAAAAGTGAAGTGACTGTATCCTGAAAATAAATTAATAATACATACCTGCTATTTCCTGAAAAAGTGAATTGACTCTGTATCCTGCATATAAACTTTAAATACATACCTGCTATATCCTGAAAAAGTGAAGGGACTGTATCCTGAAAATAAATTAATAATACATACCTGCTATTTCCTGAAAAAGTGAAGTGACTCTGTATCCTGAAAATAAATTAATAATACATACCTGGTATATCCCGAAAAAGTGGAAAATAGAAAGTGACTGTACCAAGAATATACCAACTATACCTCGTAGTCTACATAAACAAAGAAACATTAATATTTAAGAAGAACAACTCAACATAAATTACTACATATTCTGAATAACATCTGTAAAACTCGATATATATCACTGTATCTCACCGAGCCGCACCGTGGTACACCTTATCGTCGTGCACCGGCCGGCATGCTCCTTATCGCATACGCCTACGCGTTCTCCGTCCTGTGAGTCTTTGGTCATTGTCTAATGTGTCTAGATTTATTCACTTTGAGGGTTCAATAAGACAATCGTTTTATTTTAATTGCTTTATTAGTGCAATTAACATATTTTAATATAAATAAATAATAATGTCGAAAAACGAAGGAGGCTCATCCTTATCTGGTCACGTTGATTTGAACATTCTTATCCAGTTCATTAAACCATTCGATGGTAGTCGAGATCAGCTAAATCCTTTTTTAAATAACTGTACAAATGCAATTGATCTTGCATCTACATCTCAGGAAACTATTTTACTCAAACTTATTCTTAGCAAATTGGAAGGCAGAGCCCAAGCGGCTTGCGCAATCAAAGACTTTGACGATTGGAGTCAATTAGAGGATTTTTTAAAAGCACAATTTGGAGAGCGTAAACACTACACTCACCTACTTTCAGATTTACAAGAATGTAAACAGCTACATAATGAATCAGTCAGCCAGTTCGCTTTAAAAGTTGAGACTTGTTTAGCTAAATTATTAACGGAAATTAATATATCGATTCCCACAAAAAAGAAACCAGAACTGGCTGGTCGAGTCGCTGCCATGGAGGACTTAGCCCTCCATACATTTATCACAGGCCTAAATCCTACATTAGCAACTATTGTGAGGTGTCGCGAGCCCGCCAGCCTCAACAATGCTATAAATATAGCTGTGTCAGCAAGAAAAAATGTTACCAGCCTCTATTAAGAAAACAGCGCCATTTTCGTCTAGCAAAGGTGATTATCACAGCCGTTCTTTCAACCAACAAGAAAATTTCCGTGGAAAATACGTCCACACGGAGCCTATGTAAACCCAATCCAACCTGCACGTTTTAATTATAAAAATAATGACTACCTAAAAAATAAAAACGATATTGTATGTCGATATTGTAAATTCCCTGGCCACACCATAGAAAACTGCAGAAAACGGGAATATAATAATAATTTTAAAAATCGTTTTCCTAACTCAAACCAAGCCTCCCCTTCTGGGCATAGGCCTCGAGATACGCAACGTATAAATATGATTCATGATTCACCGCCTCAAGACGAACCTTATGAATCTCACGATGACACACAAGAATCTTACGAAGAAACAAAAAACTAATAGATGTCTCGACTCGGTGTCGTGCGGGACAACCGATTGCTAAAACCGGCACTTGTTCTAAATCAAACACTGTTTCTAAACTCATGCACCAAAATCATTCATATTGCTAACACTAGATTTCCAAAAGAATCCAAAGATTAATTATTCCAAACTGACATTGTTACCAAAATCAAACCGGCTCCGCGACATGGGTTGCCGTCAAATCCCGTCACTGTATCCACTGTATCCTCTGTATCCGCTGCATCCTCTGTATCCACTGCATCCTCTGTATCCACTGCATCTTCTGTATCCACTGCATCCTCTGTATCCACATTCTCTGTATCCACTGCATCCTCTGTATCCACTGCATCCTCTGTATCCACTGCATCCTCTGTATCCACCGTATCTACTACATCCGCTGAATCCGCTGTATCTGCTATACCTACTAGAATACACAAAAATAAAAATCTCACCGTATCCTTTGCTACCCAATCCAGACAAATTACTCAAAATAGCAAACCATCAAACACCATGACTACATCCGCCATATCTACTACTTCATCGAATGAAAGAAATACTATGAACATTAAACCCTACCAATTCAACACTTCTTATCCTTCCGAATTCATAAAATCTTCTAGTTCAGTAAATTCTACTAACTCTCAAGCCAATACTAATCTCAGAAACAAAATTAATGCAGATGTTTATGAAATTACTAGCAATCCTACTAAAACTCTACTACCTTACATTTTGATATCCACTTCAGTATCAAATACACCGTTATCACTGCTAGTCGACTCTGGATCCTCTGTCAGTCTGTTAAAACAATCATGTATAAATAAAAGTCCTTCAATAACCAATGAGCCAATTAAATTGAAAGGTATTGACCCTGTAAAAGAATGCACTGAAACTCTTGGACACTTCGAGCTGAAACTCGTTACATGTACTAACCCCCACAAACATATACATCACAAATTTCATGTAATAAATAACATCAATCTGCCTTATGATGGCATAATCGGAAACGACCTTCTCAACACTTTTGGTTGCAACATTGACTACACTCACGACGTTCTCAAAATCGGGTCATCTTACTTAAAACTTAACTTCTGTGAACCTACTTACGTCATCCCAGCGAGATCGGAAACAGTAATAGAATGTTCAGTTTCGAATCCCGAAATAAAAGAAGGCTATATACTCGACCAAAAACACTCCGAAAATCTACTATTTGCAAATTGTTTAGTCAGAGTTAAAACCAACAATAGGATAAATATTTCTGTTGTAAATCTATCAGAATCCCCAATAACCAT
Organism: Apoda limacodes; assembly: GCA_946406115.1. NCBI lineage: Eukaryota > Metazoa > Arthropoda > Insecta > Lepidoptera > Limacodidae > Apoda > Apoda limacodes. Next base: position 20,858,799 of record OX291545.1, read on the forward strand.
AAGTTCCAATCTTCAACTTACTCTTACGCCTGTCAAATCAACACAGGATCTTGAACCCGTACACTGTTTCAATGTCAATGATACTCAAAACTACAGAACTGACGGCTCTTATTTGCGCACCCAAGAAGTTTTAACTATGTTAAGGACTTCTCACCTCAACAACGAAGAATCAGACGCTCTGTACCAGATATGTTCAGAATTCTCTGATATTTTTCATCTCCCAAACGACCAACTGACTCATACTACGTTTATGCAACACGACATCAAAACCTCTACCGACAATCCTATTCACGTGAAATCCTACCGTTTCCCCAAAGTCCACAAGGGTGAAATCAAAAAGCAACTAGACCAAATGCTAGCTCAAGGTATCATAGAACCCTCTGTATCCCCATGGTCCTCACCAATTTGGATAGTTCCAAAGAAACTAGACGCGTCAGGAGAACGAAAATGGCGTGTCGTTATAGACTACAGGAAACTGAATGATATCACGATTGGTGACACCTATCCTATTCCCCAGATTTCCGAAATCCTCGACCAACTTGGTGACAGCAAATATTTCTCAACTCTTGATCTTGCTTCTGGCTTTCACCAAATCCCCATCAACAAAGATGATGCGCCGAAAACCTCTTTCCAAGTTCCTCAGGGCCAATTTCAGTTTACTAGGATGCCCTTTGGCCTCAAAAATGCACCGTCAACATTCCAGAGACTGATGAACACGGCTCTATCCGGCCTGTAAGGAATCCGCTGCTTCGTGTACTTAGATGACATCGTTATCTATAGTCACGACCTCCCATCACATATTAAAAACTTATCTTGTATATTTGAAAGACTTCGAAGTTACAACCTCAAACTGCAGCCGGATAAGTGCGAATTTCTTAGGCGTGAAGTCGCCTATCTCGGTCATATTATCACCGAAAAGGGTGTAAAACCAAATCTCGACAAAATCAATGCCGTCACTGAATTCCCAACTCCTAAATCTCCCAAAGACATCAAGTCATTCCTCGGGCTCGTTTCCTATTATCGCAGGTTTATTCTTGATTTCTCGAAAATTTCCAAACCTCTGACGACCCTATTGAAAAAGGATGTAGATTTTAAATGGGAAAATTCACAACAAGTCGCTTTCGATGAATTGAAACATAAGCTAACCTCGGCTCCAGTACTTATCTATCCCGACTTCACTCAACCATTCATTCTCACATGTGACTCATCATTTTATCTCAAGGCCAAATTGGACAAGACCGACCCATAGCCTTCGCTTCACGAACTCTCAATAAAAGTGAGTGCAACTACAGCACCACTGAAAAAGAATTATTAGCCATAATATTTGGTTGCAAAATCTTTCGACCCTACCTCTACGGGCGAAAATTCCATATCATCACTGATCACCGTCCTCTCAAGTGGCTATTTAACCACCGTGACCCAAGCAGCAAATTACAAAGGTGGCGGTTAAAATTGGAAGAATACGAATACGAAATCGTATATCGTAAGGGTAAATTAAATACGGCTGCAGATGCCCTTTCCAGATTCCCAGTAAACCCTATTTATCCTCAAAATCCTGACGACCAACTAACAGACCTCGGTCCCTTAGACCTTAGTCCACTCGATGACCAACCAAATATTGACTTTAGTCCACTAGACATACCAATCCCTGACGACCCACTGACCCTTCCAAACGATGAAATTCTAGAACTTAATAATAATCCCACAACAAGTATTTCCGGCGACTTACCCATCCAAAACACTATAACTAACACAGAAAACCAGACAAACGACTTACCTTATCAAGATTTTACAGAAATACCTCCTACTCCTGAAATACAAGACCTACTACTTACCGCTGAGCTCAACCACGACGAATACGCAGACTTCTTAAAAGCGACGCTTGATAAAAATAAAACGTTTAAAACCAACCTGAAAGAACATAACGAAAACCTCATGAAAACCAACTGTAAAATAATCCTAATCCCTACTTCAATTGATTTAGATGAATCCACCCCCTATTTAACCGAAATCCTAGAAAAATTCGAAAACCCTGACGACTTACTAAACACTGAAAGACAACTACATTCATTTAAAAGATTCGAGATAAATAACAAAATCTTTATTTACTATTTACCAAAGTAAACCACTTTGACGATTGTTCCTATCAAGACATATATAAGACCTTAAAAACTGTTAGAAATGAACCACTACTGTCAGAAAACACAACCGACATTGCTACTGCGGACTTTAAGAACCCCTTCCAAAAACATTCCTTTATAAAAATATACAATATGCTCACTTACCTGTTTCACAACTCCAACTTGAACGTAAATATATATCACAATAATATACTATATCCTAATCTCAGCGAAATAAAAAAGATCCTTCTCGAAAATCACGACCTACCAGTCGCAGGTCATCTTGGATCAGTCAAAATGCTAAAACGCATACAAGAAAAATACTATTGGAAAGGAATGCGTAGTGACATAGAAACATACGTAAAACAATGCTCTTTATGTCAAGAAAACAAAGCTTTAAGAAGAATAAACAAAGCACCAATGCAGATTACCACAACTTCATCAGTTCCCTTCCAACGCCTCGCAATCGACATCGTAGGTCCTCTCCCCGAATCCGGCACCGCTAAACTCAAATACATTATGACTTTACAAGATGACCTAACCAAATTCTCCGCAGATCAAGAAAATCCTGACTGATCAAGGCACCAATTTTACTGCTGACTTATTTAAAAAGACCTGCGAATTTCTTAAAATTAAACAGTTGTGGTCTTCTCCATACCATCCTCAAACCCAAGGTGCACTTGAACGTAGTCACTCGACTCTCAAAGAATATTTAAAATCATTTGTCGACCAAAACCAAGAAAACTGGCCAAGATATGTATGTTGACTTACAACACTAACGTCCATAGCACGACTAACTTTACACCATACGAACTTCTTTTTGGTCACAAACCTTTCATTCCCAATTCCATCTTTGACTCATCCCTAGACACCACATATCCCGAATATGTTAAAATGTTACAACATAAACTAAAGCACTCCCGTGCTACAGCCGTGGTAAATATAAACAATTCAAAGGAGAGATCCAAAAATTATTACGACTCTCACACACGTCCCGTTTCCTATAAGGTAGGCGATTACGTTTATCTAAAAAACCACCTCCGCCTTAGAAAAGCCCTTTCGCCTATTTGGAAAGGGCCATACAAAATAGTCAAAGTTCATGGGAACAACACCTTATCACTCCTTATCAACAGACGCCATGTCAAACATCACTTCGATCAGATTAAACCCGCCGAAATGCAAACATAAAATTTATATATTTTACTACTGAACCCTTACTCACAAAATCGCTTTACACTTGACGAACTTAAGTTGTCTTACCTAGTAAGATTAGCGTAAGATAATCTTACAAAGCTAACATAGAGATTACCAGTATCCCTTTGTAAAATGCCTATTGCATTTTATGACCTAGATTTTAATAACATATACACACATATATTACAATAAAATACTAAATATAAAGCCTAAACTCTACATACTAAAAAACACACATTTAAATTAAACTTAATTTTTTTTTAACTTAGATTAATGTTTTTTTTTATGGAAATATTTCAATGCCATGGTCAAGGCAAGCCCGGACTATGTCCAGCCGATCACATCGAGTCCCGGCATCTATTTTGACCACATAGGCAAAATGAAGATAAGAAGTGGTTACCTTAGTATTGTGTCACCCGTAGACATATCGCATGTTGAACCGCATCTCATAAATATTAACGCAATATTAGGTACAATTAGGTTTTTATGTAAACAACCCGAGGCCCTTGATGACCTCGAATGCCATAATATTTTGGAACCCTTATCTTTGCGCTACTATGACGCTGCCAAGGAATACGAATCTATATCTCATCTGGTAACGCGTAGAAGTAAACGAGCAGCCTGGTTTGGAGGCATAGGCACCCTTTTTAAGCACATTTTCGGCACTCTAGACGAAGATGATGCATTTAAATACAATAGCGCAATCGAAATTGTTCAAAGCGACGAGAAAAAGCTAGCTTCACTAATAAAAAATAATATATTAGTAACTACGTCAACAATTAACGAGTTTAATAAAAATTTACAAAAGATAAAAATTAATGAAGCTAGGTTAAACGACGCTGTCAACGAGTTTTCTACGAACTTAAAAAATCTTTCAGTTTTGTCAAATAGTTTAATCCTAAAATCAAAAATTGATTCTGTAGTTAGTTTCCTAGAGACATGCCTACTTACAATCTCATTCCAATTAGAAGACATAACAAACTCCATGCTGTTTGACAATGACACCTGTCCACAGGTGTAGAATTGCCAGTAAGCCTAGACTTAAGTTCTATATACATTATATTAAGTATTTCTAAGTTAGTATGTTTTTATACCCCAAACAGGTTAGTATTTGTACTGCAAATACCCCTGAGCACCCCTAAGGAATATAGTTTGTATCATAATGTACCCTTACCAGTACCTCACGATCCCAAAAACCCAGATACCTATAGCACTGTAATACCTAGCCATAAATATACCGCAATGACCAAAGACAAAACCCATTATTGTAACATAGACAGTTTAGATAAATGCGATAAAATTGATCCACAGAAATTTATCTGTGACGTCACGAATGTGTTTTCATCAAGTGCATACCCCAGCTGTGAAACTGAAATGATGACAAAAGTAATAACAAACATCCCCAAACAGTGTGAAACCAGATTTATTTACGGAAACGTGAACATTTGGAACTCATTAACAAACAATAGGTGGATATACATACAAACTCAACTAAGTAAATTATCTATAGATTGCGAAAACTCTGAACCTCTAGAATTTAAAATATTAGGTACAGGTGTACTCACTGTACCAAATAATTGTAAGGCCTATTGTAAAAGTACCAAACTGATACCCCAATTTAATGTAAAAAATATAACTACCAAAATAGCTTATTCCGATTTTAATTTAATTAATGATTCATGTTGCAAACTAGATAAGATTAGTCATATAATTTCGAATGTGCCTCGTATTTCTTTACAAAATTTGGATTTAGACGATTTGGGTATAAATAAAGAACTGTCAAAATCAATTTTAAACAATATTGACGAAATAGTGCAAAAACCACATATAATAAAATACGGGACACATTACTCTATTTTATCTTTACTTACTATATTTTTAGTCATAACTTGTATCTCTATTTTTATTGTAAGATTCAGAGGCAGTCTGTTTAATTACTTTAAGGGTTTTACCCTACCTAAACCCTCTAATGATAACGATAAAGAGCAGGGTTCTATCCCAGTACCGCGACTTAGACCAATCGTTTAATTTCACTCCATAAACTTCGGAATTTCACCCCGAAGTTTAGTCTTCTGCGGGGGGCTGTTATACCCCTAGCACATATGTAGATATGCTTACTTACTGTATTAGACCCCTGAGTCAGCATTTATGACCAACTCCTATTAAATTATAAGTTTAGGAACACAGTCTTGTCCCATCTCCCGTCGCGGCTGCCAACGGATCGAAAATTATTAATTGTTATCGATTAATATTAAAAACTATTAAATTAAACATTATTCAAAATCCTTTTTTCTAGTTCTATTTAAAAATCCTTTTTTTAAAAACCAAGTTTTCGAAATTCGTATAACAGAACGTAAGATCTTTGAAAATCGAGTGTCCTTTCTGTCGTTGTCGCTTGACCACAGCCTCCTGCAGCTGGGCGTACAGCAGCTGAGACGAGGCTATATCGATGTCTGGATAAGCTAGTCATGAATGAAACTATTATCGTTATTAGTATAGCAAAATATATCCACGTAACTCAGTGTTCATAAAACAATAAAGATATACATTATATCCACGGATTTATTTTTAAACTGTTACTTGTCTTTGTTTAATTATTGCACTAAAGCATTTTCCCGTTCGTCAGTTCTCTTCAATAGATCTCCTTTAATTCCGCTAACCAATTAAAACGCTTTTTCGGTGACTACACCCTGCTCGGGACTTCAAAGCTTTGACATCACTGGTAAATTTAGTGAGAATTTACTCCAAAAGTTCTAGAAACACAATTAATTCACTATTTAAATTGAAAAAGCGATTGAAATTGTTTCATGACATAAATCTTTTTGCGTTTGAAATTCTAATAATAGATAGCTAAAATGTTTTAGAAATATCTGAGAGTGTTACAAGCTTAGAACGATTATAGTTTAAGCTCTTAGTAAAACAACAAACAATAGAAAATCGGCCAAGTGCGAGACGGACTCACGCACGAAGGGTTCCGGTACATTATCTATAAAAACGTTTGTTGTATGAGAGCCCCCTTAAATATTTATTTAATTCTGTTTTTTAGTGTTCGTTTCACAGTTGTAACAGTTGTAACAGAAATACATCTTTTGTAGAAATTTTAACTGTCTAACTATCACGGTTCATAAGATACAGCCTGGTAACAGACGTACGGACGGACAGCGAAGTCTTAGTCCGCTAATTACCATTTGGGTACGGAACCCTAAAAACCGGGTCAAGTGCAATTCGAGCGCATGCATTCTGTGGTAGTCCGGAATGATCTGTGTGCGAGTCCGACTCTTCCTTTACCTTTCTTTGTCTAAACCGGTTTTTAATATATTTTGATAGTAGGTACATACGCGTAGTTTAGAGTTGATTTAAAATTAAAATTTTGGATAGTGTTTTTCTAATTAACAACTGAGATAAGGTCAGGTGGGGGAAGGGGAACTATGGGCCAAGGGAAACAGTAGCTTGTATATGAAATACTAAAGGCCGTGGCTTTATAAGTACTCCGTCGTTAAACCAGTAATTTAAATTTAGTTTCAAAGAAAAAACACAGATGGCTCTATTCCATAGCAACATACGAATTTGACACCAACAAAAAATTTCGAAAACGTGAGCTAGTGGACACTTTCGCTGGTGATGATTTATATGGTAAAAAGTTTTGCTACAGGCTGTATAAATGTCTGTGAGTATTCCTTTATGCCTTTAATTAGATTTTTAATGTACAAAATTGGAAAAACTGCAATTAATATTAAAATACGGTGTGTTTCGAAGCATAAACTAAAAATTCACAAGTGGGGCAAGGGGAAGTACTATGGCCGGGGTTAGGAGAACATGTGTTATTCTTTCCCGATATCAGGAGTAATAAACATTTTTGGATCTGGTACAAGCTTCGATGGATTTCGACTGGGGCTCTAGCGGCGCCGTTAAAAACCATGTTGCCGCTATTTTTTTAAACAGGTTTGTGTAAAAATTATTAGTGTTTCTTTTATTGTAGTAAGTATAAATAGATCGAATGGTATCAAGGGTATGTTTTTATAGTGTCGGCTAAACCTCATAGAAGCTGCTTGTGAAGTCACCGCCACTATGTGTTTGTTTCGTTATTAATATGTTTTTTTAGAAACTTTTTTTTAATATTAAGTAGGTAAGAAAACTTTTGTTGTAATATTGTATAAGATAATTACAAAATACCTAGAAATTATATAAGAACGACGGAGATCTTACCCCATTGAAAAAGATTATAATAAAAGTAAAGAATATAACAAAACAGAATAATTGTAGTAAAAAACCACCCAAAACATTTGTTTTATTTCTTTAGTTTCATTACAAGTGTCAGTATATAACATATCTGGTTGACCATTGTACATACTCAAGGATGTCATTGTGGTGGTCGTCATTGTAAACAGCTTTTACTATGGGACCCACCCTGAAAAAAATTAGCTCTTCCATAGAAAAATCACATTTACACCCGAAAAGGGTACAGAACAGCTGTTTTTTTACGGTTTGTAATGTGTAATGTTTTGTCGGTCTCAAAGTACCTAAAGGTGGTTTGTAATGATGAGGAAATTATATCCTATAAGTAATACATTTTTTGTTGTATAATCATTGCCATACTTATATTTACCATTTTGTTTCTTATTTCATTGTTAATTTAGTACAATAATATTATAAAAAACAAACACTTAGTAGGTTGACTATCCCTGTCTGTACCTCCTATGTTTCCCTTACCCCGAATTCCGTTTTTGATTAATATCTTTTATTTTAAACCTTATTTTTTTGTATTAGAACAATCACATTTGATTGATGAAAAGTTAATATACAAAACATTGCAGGTACACTTAGCATTGGTATTCCCCAAAAACCGGGAAAGGGGAACAACAAGACAAGCCTAATGATTTATTGTTTTTTTATCAAAAGTATTATAGGAACCTATAAAAGACGCTCTATTTCAGCAAGCCAAGACACATAGGCAAGTTAAGAATGTATCAAAACTATTAAAATCCCATAACATATTGTAAATAAACGTAATAGTATCACATGAAAAATAAAGTATGTTTCCCTTCCCCCACCTGACCTTACATATATCTTTTTTTTTTATTTTTTTCTATCTACATTCTACAACGATCAAGACCGTATTAATAAATACTTAATTAAATAAAAAAGTCTTTTTTTATTTAATTATATATTATTACTTGAACAAATATAAAAAAATATTTCTTAAAACTGATTGTATATTTATTTTAACATTGATATTGCGTTCAGTCAGAAACAATCCACAGGATATTTGAGTTCTGTTATATTATTTGACTTTTAAAAGTGGATACCGTTCATTGTTTGTCTTCAAATTGTATTTATTCAAATTCAGGACACTGAAAACTTACCCCTTTGTTCCTTTATTTAAACGTAGCTGTGGGATTGAGATATGAGATATCAGATTTAAATTTAACTACAGTATAACCAATTGCTGAGAAGGGAACATCTATAAATTATGTCTAGCAAAATTCAACATCACTACCTCTTCCCTTTTCACGCTTTTGTGCTAAATTTTGTATAAAAAATGGCTTTATCACTCTTAACAAAACCTGACCTCCTGAATACGTGATTTATGGACCGCCTCTAAGAGACTGAAAAGTTCTAGGAAACTATTTGCACAAGTTTTTCTTTTATCCACGACGAAACTTTTTATAAATAAGAAAAAAATGTTATATACTTGCAATAAATTCAATGGAACCAAATATAAGGATTACTTTGTGCTTCAATTTTATATTTTATAGCTACATCTCAAATATACTTTTATACACTAAAAAGCAAGAATTACTATAGTCACTTACATCCTGCTTTATCAGCCTTCATACGTCTCCACTGTTGGGGTACGGCCTACCCTCATAAGCAAGGGTGATTTGGGCCATAGTCCACACGCAGGCCCAGTGCGAATTGTGGACTTCACATACGTTTTTTTTTTTGACATATGCAGGTTTCCTCTCGATGTTTTCCTTCACCGAAAAGCCAGTGGTGTGAATCAGTGTACTTGAGAAATTAAGAAAAGACTCAGTGGTACACGCCGACCCGGGGTTCCAAACGCCGTTTCTTGCGACGTTAAGTAAAATTTAAACCCCTCCGCCACTACCGACACAGACGATATATACTATCATATTTCCTTATAACAACTCATGATACTTAGTTCTATGAAGTACATTGAAGCGTATTTTATTATTTATGTGTGAAATAAAATTCTATTTAATATACTTTTTTTCCATGAAGCTATCTTTACCTGTTTATGAATTATCATCGTTTATGTAAGTGACAAGTTTTGCTCGTCAGTGTATTTAGTGATATAAATATCTCGTCCGAAACCGAAAATTTGCACCAAACGCAGTATTGTCAACTAATTCCTAAATCATATATTAATAAAGCTCTGGCATGGTGTTTTAGACATTAGCAGAAGTGTATGAATTAAACCCCAAACCAAGTTACACCAAACAAACGATTAAGTAAAAAAGATATTCACTAAAAATCAAAATTTCATACAACTTATGATGTCATGTCAGGTATTTATTCGTTTTATAGGTACCTACCCTACAATAAAGTTTTTTTATATTAATATAAATAAACTAGCTTCTACCCCCGACTTTGGCTGCGTGGACTTATGAAAAAAGACAGCTTTTGACTGTTAACGATTTTAGCTACCATAATATCGAAATTCTCATATAATTTTTCATCCCCTTTTTCGCGGTCTCGGGGATAATTTTTACCCTAAAGGCCAAATACCATGTTTTATGCAATGAGCTTCAAAAATACCGACACCCGTACCAACGCCCAACCCCTATTTAACCATCCTCAGGGATGAATCTTGATAAATCCTTTCTTAGCACGCGCTCACGTTGAAACAGAATCTTCTGTGCAAAAGTCTTTAGTCACAAAGATATCGGCGTTCTCATACAAATTTTCATCCCCTATTTTGCCCTTTAGGGGATGATTTTTCGAAAACGGTAGAACACATATATCTTAATTTTCAACTTGAAGGATATATACCATCTTTTAGGTATTTAATTTCAAGAAAGACGGATTTTCACATAAAACCCTATTTTACCCTCCTAGGGGATGATTTTTGCAGTATCCTTTCTCAGTGTTCGCCCAATAACCATGTCAAAAACACCAAGTTTTGTGCATTTAACTTTAAAAGTGACGCATTTCCATTCAAACTTTTAACCCCCATTTTACCCTCTTAGAGCATGAATTTCAAAAAAATAGTTCTCAGTGTACGTTATAAAAAACTTTTCTGTTCAAAATTTCAAGTCTCTAGACATAAAAAAATATAAATTGTCATACAAATTTTCATCCCATATTTTGCCCTTTAGGGGATGATATTTTATTTTTAATCTTAATTTTCAACTAGAAGTTAAAATACCAACTTTTATGCATTTAACTTCAAATTGACGGATTTCTAAACAAACTTTCGACCACTATTTAAGTCCCTTGTGGGATGATTTTTGCAAAATGCTAAAATTTTTTACGTCAAAAAAGTAAAATTTGTACTATAAAATAATTTGAACTATACTCAGATATTGTATAAAACGGTTATGATGTCAGTATTCAGAGAAATAAGAACAAATACCAAGAATTTCAGGTAACTCATTTAACTCTAAACTCACCTTGCCTGTGAGTAACAAAACTGAAAACAGTTTAAAGAAGTGTTGACTCAGCAAACTTAAGCGAACGTTTGTTAATTTAATGGTGGACAAATACGAAAGCAGCACCGCAATTGAAACGAAATTTTCCATTTTCGAAACAAACTCGCATAATACTGCCCGAGGAAATGCTGCACTTACCCCTCAATGTTAAACAGAGTTCGTAAAATTCGTCGCAATTTTATTTTTATTGTCTTGTTATGTAAAAACGAAACAGTAGCTTAAAATTTACAAATTGTAACTAGTTATAATTTATATAGTTCTTTTAAATCAACTTTGTACACATTTAAAAGAATTTTAATTTCTAGTTAATGTAAATATTTATTTATGTAGGTACTAAAACCGTGCCTTTCTAACTGACTTCGAAAAAAAGTTTAATATCTTAACTATTTTCTGAAGTAACTTCGTGGTGTGTAACCGGTTTTTGTGAATTTTATTCACATAAATCAAAAGTTTTACCTCTAGAGTGGTCCCAAATTAATCTATGCTGAGGATCTGACCAGGAAACTAAAGTTAGGTTAGAAAATGTGGTAGTAAAATTAGTTTAATTACTTAAATGATCTTCTGAAACATGTTTGATAATTTCATTCATAATGATAATTACCGTATTAAGACCGGAAATAAAGTCACTCTTTATATTTGAAACTTAAACGGATCTGAACTCTGTGTTGATAATGACAATTACCGTACAAGTCCCTTTCACTTATTAGATTTTTTTAAAGTTTTTCAACACACTTGCTTATAAAACAGACTTTTACATTTTTTTAAGCTTCTTAATTATTACGCACTTGTGCGGTAGTGAGAATGTTTTACTTTATCTTAACAGTTTTTTTTTTTTAAATTTAAGCTAGCTAGCCTATGATCTAAGTTCCTATTTTAGGAAAAATTATATCCAATGAGATTTTTCAAAAACATATCAAAACTAAATTATAAACTAAATATCAACTTTTTACATTTTATCACTTATAAGTATTTACTGTCCTTAAGTGTGTTGAAAACAGTCGTATGACACGCGTGAGTTCTGCTCAACACATACTCGGCTGCTATACATTACAGATAGTAATCGGTCACATTGTTTGTTTTCATTATACAGTCCAATTGGTCCCAAAGTTTTACAAGAATCATGTGAAATAAGGTATTTCTATTTCTTATTCCTGAGTTTGTAAATTATTTTCAAACATCCCAGCTCGATGTTTGTCTCAGGTGTTTATGGGAGACTTGAGACAAACAAACAAACTTAATTCTTCAAAAAAAATAGTATCCCAAAAGCCTTAAATTTGAAAATAGTATGAGACTGCTGCTGTCCTAAATGTATACCCAATTAAAAAAAATATCAAGTCATATAAAACTCAAACTGTTGTAAGCTATAATCTACATTTTATAAGGGTTAGACTAAAAGAGGGGTTGAGTCTTCCAGACTTACCCTACTCAGAACACTACAAACTGCTCAAGTTGTTTGAGAAGTAGAAGTAATAACAGATTTATAACAGAAATTGGATGTTACTGATGTGAATTTCCAATAAAAACGGACACAAAACTTCCAAATGACTGCTTACGTAAGGTTTGCAACAAAGACACGATGTTTGCACAATTACGCGCAGTCATTACTCATACCGCTGCAGAGCTTTTAATTTTTCGAAGTGCTGAGTCTAAATTCACGTTTGTGGTTGGGACGATAACTGACGGCCTAAAAGCTTCAGAAATATATGCTACTTGTAGCCTTTGTCATAAACGCAAGGCTCTGCGTTACTTTTTACTGCAGACATTGTTTTTGTTTTTCGGCCTAAACTAGGCCATAAAGTATGCAACAATAAGGTACTTATAAAAACTTTTTCTCATCAAAGTTAAAAAAATGCAGTAATTTTTCAACGGAATTATGAATTCACTGATTAAAATAGAAATGTGTTTTAAGAAGACATGTCGGATTACCTATTGTGCTTATATTCGACGTCTCCAGATTAAAAGTAGGGCGAGTACAATGCAGAGGCAGTCACTTTGGGCTGCTTTTGTAGTCACTTTATGTGTAGTTCGAACAAGAAATATGTGTCTAGTAACTCGTAGTTTTTGAGTAAACCAGACTTAAATAAATAATAAATATAAATATTTTTGGACATTACACACAGCGCCGTCTGGCCCCAAAGTAAGCAAAGCTTGTGTAATGGGTACCAGACAACGGATAAAAATATATAAACATTCCTTTTTTTTTGTAAATACATACATATCATATATAAATACACCCAGACTCAAGACAAACACAAATGTTTATATTATGACATAAATGTTTGTCCAGTGCGGGAATCGAACCCACACCCTCTGCATAGCAGCTGGCCACACTACTAACTAGGCTGCGAGGGAGTCAATTATACTATAAAGTTTGTGATAAAATTTGATTCGTTCACTTGTACCTTATATCAGGTTACGTAGGTATGTTGTTTAACAAAATGGATTAGTTTATGTAACTTTATTTTAGTAAGGACAAATTAAAATTGTACACAGTGATAAGCTAGCAACAACTATGGGCTTCTGAAGTGTCAGAACATCGTTCTTATATATCTTTGTAATAAGTAAGAAAATAAATAATACGAACATGCCATCAGGAACTGAATACGATTATAGTGTATGGTGCTAAGTAGATAATAATTATATTAATCGTGCATTGAAGGCGAAAATAGTACAAAAGTAAAATTTATTTATACCATTGCCACTCATATAAAACTCACTTTTACTCACTGAGCGAATAAAAACATATCAGTGAATAAAACTAACTTTTACTCATTGAGTGAATAAAAACATTTTGAATTTGGAACAATTGTTAAATTGTTTAAATTGTTATTTTGGTTGTTTTATGTCATTGTTCTCTTATCACCCGGTAATAATTACCGAATATATACCAAAATGTGATAATAGTACTTTTTATTTTCTCGCAGTCAATTAGACTACTCTTAGATCCCTCGCTACACTCGGCATTCTACTCTAGCATCCTTCGCTGCGCTCGAGATCCAACTTAGTCCCTCGAATTAAATTGCCTTTTTGACTTGTTGTATAATCTACTATTATTTAACAAAAACTTCTACTTTATGGGCTGGAATATCAACTAAAAAATTTAATATAAAAAAAAACATTATTATTAAGTAGGTACTATCAGGACACTTTTACCCGAAGGAGTTGTAGAATATGACGTTGTTAACAGCTCGTTGAGTTTCAACGCTTCACCGATGGATAACGTCTCATAGTAGTACATTATGACACAAGTGAGCTAGGCTGCTCATTCAAGGGCAAATATCAGCCGAGTATGTATTAACCCTTGGGGAGCCTGGTGGGTAAAAATCACACGGCATGCCTGGTGGGTCTGACAGACCCGTAAACATAATTGGTTATTTTTATTTATTTTGATGTGTTACAAACCAAAATAACAAGTTTTAATTCATATTCAACATTGTTTCTAAATGAAAAACGGGAAAAAAATAAGACAAATTATTTTATAAAGTTTTATTGAGCAATTAAAAAACCTCTCATACTTAGGTAACAATAATTAGCACTCATCTTCAAAAATATGTCTGATAGGTGCCAATTTATCAGTTACTGCTCTTTCTTCACGCGTGTCCAAGTTATCGAATCTCATACAATTTACAACAAACACAAATCGTCTCAAACTCATTGTTATTTGAAATACATCTATGCCGGTTCCGTCACTTGCCCATAAATCTTTCAGATTTTGTCTTCCAGATTTGAATAATCTGGCTAAGAAGAGTAATCCAATAGCTGCTTTTAGTTCGTTCATTGTGATCTCTGGACAGGCATATTCATTTGATGTATAGCTACCCTGCCTCGTTTTGCGGATCTTCCTATTAGTATGTTCCATAATTACATTCAACATGTCTTCAGTTACAAACAGATGAAAGCAATCAAGTTCTTGCTGCGCATCTCTTCCATGAGGTTTCACTCCAGGTGTTCCAGTAAAAATGTTTTCTGCTCTAGTACGAACGCGAGCACTTGGAGGATTACGGAACCATATTGTGTTATCTTTTCCTTTATATATTGATCTGTGAGCAAAGTTGCTCAAAGGCTGAGACATCTCATCATCACTGTCACTACTTGCTTCATTATGAACTTGTTCTTCTTCCTCAGTATCATCTGAATCATGTTGAACACTCACGTGATCGGATTCGGCTCCACTTTCATCAAAAACACGTCATCCTCGATTTCATTGAAATCTTCATCTAAAATTTGGCTTATGTCGGTATTAGTTTATCGCCTGGCCATATTTAACTGCAAAAATATTATTAACATAAATAATTGACCCCATAATGTAAAATAAATAATGGAAAACAAAAATAATTACTTACCAGTTAAAAGTTACGCCTCGTGCCTGGTCGGGTTTCTCAGACCCGAGCGCGAATATAACACATAATACTCAAACGCGTGCGCGTTGCGGACTGCGAGAGGGGCGGTAATCTAGCCGCTAGTCTATATCACGAAGCTACTCAGGCACACAATGGCAGGAGCTATGAATTTTCTGAAATATTGTCGATTCCTTGAACCGATGGGTCTGTCAGACCCACCAGGCACCCCAAGGGTTAAGCAGAGCTCACAAGTGTCATACGACTCTTTTCAACACACTTTCAGGACAATAAATACTTATAATTAGTTTTAAAATGTAAAAAGTTTATATTTAGTTTATTATTTAGGTTTGGTATGTTTTTAAAAACATATTGGGTGTATTTTTTCCTAAAATAAGAACTTAGTTCATAGGCTCTCTACTACTAGCCTAAAAAATTAAAAAAAAAAACTGTAAAGTAAAAGGCACTCTAATTACAGCACAAGTGCGTGATGAACGATCTTAAGAAGCTTAAAAGTCATTTAAAAGTCAATTGTCATTGTCAACACAAATGGTATAGATCCGTTTAAGTTTAAAATCTAAAGTGGGAGTCTATTTCTGGCAGCGGAGATGGGTAGGAGCTCTGGTAATTATCATAATGAATGAAATTATTTAACATATTTCAGAAGATCATTTAAGTTATTAAACTGATTGTAGTACCACATTGCTACAATCTTTTTTTTCGTTTACAATAAATTGTGATGTCAAAGATAGTGCAAAGCGTGGTAAAAATTCTTTCAAAGAATGAAAAAAAATTAAGTACTTAAACTACACCCTCGTTAGTAATCGATCACTTTCACCCCTCGGTGAACAATGTATCTACTATTTCCATTTTGTCGTAGATATATATTAAAAATATTTTAATGCAACCCGCTGAGCGAGTTAGTAATGAAGCATCTTTGCAAAGTCGTTCTTTCAACTGTTCCTTTAGACATGTATGAAGGATCTTTTAGAGCAGGTGTAGTGTAAAGATATGTTTTAATTAAAAAGTCTAGTTTAGGCTACCTAGTTAGTACATAAATCTTTCGTTACTTAATACAGTTCTCATTATATTTTAGAAATAAGTGTATTGCCTATTTATATTACAGTTATGAATTTCTTAGTAGGCAAGACTTTGGGGCGCTCTTGCAATTATTGTACTTCCTGTATTATCACAGTTGTAAAGTTTCTGTGCGTCAATTTTATTTTTGATTATTTAACATTTTGGAGACTTTTCGATGGATACTAGCGATTTAGACCTATTTTTTTGTATCTAAGATCTAAAAAAAAACACTGTTTAGTAGTTAATGAGGTTTTAAACAATTAATTTAGCCTTAACTTCATTAATTACAAAAATTTTTTTTAAATTTTCGCGTTTCATTACTAATTTAAAGATTAAACGGGATTAAACGCGTCAGTATTTGGCAAAATACCTTTTCTTTGGTCAGCCCAGACGGTAATTACGGGTAGACTGGCGGGGCGCGGCGTCTTCGGCTTCGAGTGAAGGCGTCATGTTGAACTACCCTCACTTCGTCTTTATACTTGTCAAAATTACTACACACAACACTAACGGCGTCCTCGGGTGCGTTCGTTGGTGAAACTCGAGAGCTGTGTTTCCCTATGACTGGATTCCATGCAGGCGGCAGTTCGTATCCATCCTCTCGATTGAAGTTCTAATGCGTTGAGTGTAACCCGGCCGAAACGTCGGGAAAAAGGTATTATGCCAAATAACGACGCGTTTAATCCCGTTTTATTTTGAAATTAAATAAAAAAAAAGGTTTTTAAATAGAAATTGTAATTTTTATCTGCTGTCCCTAATCTATTAAAAAGAAAAGCTGTGCAGGCCTTTTATCACGGTCGTAATTCAACGCTGGAATTGTAATATTTCGTCGCCAAGACGTTTGGGCTGAAGTAAATGTCGGAATAGGAGAATCCGTGAATAAAATAAATTATGCTTTCATTTACGCTATTGGGGACATTTTGCCTTAAACATAAATCTTTACAAAATTTTAAAAACTAGAGAACAAATTTACTGCCACCATCAAACGTCAAATCAGAACTTACTACCTACCTGTGCTATATTGAATGAATTGTGAAGAAATAACAAAAAAACTAACTCTTAATAGCAAAACAAACTTACTACAATAATTTTTATATTGAATCAATTGTAAAAAATTAGTATAAATAACTAAATCTAGATCTAGATAGCAAAGAAAACTTACTATAATAATTGCTATACTGAATCCATATATCCATACTAAATTTTGGGTTGATGAATCAATTGGCAAAAGCTGGTATATAATAATCCATACTAATATTACCAATGCGAAAGTAATTGTCTCTCTGTTACCTCTTTACGCTTGAACCGCTGTACCGATTGAGATGATATTTGGCATTGAGATAGCTTAAGTCCCGGGGAAGAACAAAGGCTACTTGAAACGTCAAGTGTGAGTCGTTTTTTTATAATTGAGACAGTATTTAACCATCTTAGCAAAGAAAGCACGTGAGCTTATAGACTACAGTAGCTACTAATTTGGAATTAGAGATTCCAGTTCTGATATTCATTTTTATATTTTCAAAAGAAGGTTTTTCTTACATAAAGTTTAAAAGATTCGTGAAACATGATTCGGCAAAATTCTTAAAGGGTTAACAAAACTTTATGCTATCGGCTCCAAGTTATCGGAGAACTTGAAAATGTCTTGTTCTTCATCAATCAAAGCGGCAGCTTGATAAGAATGTCCTTGTCTTTTTCCTATTATGAATATCTCAACTTTTTTTTGTAAAATGAAAAGTTGATTTATTTATTTTTTAACAACCAACCATTTTAATATAAACCTTAATTTTTTTAAAACGGTATAAGTTAAGGTTCCAAATAATGCTGTTATACAGATACCTGCCCATGCATATACTGCGCCCCGAGGCTTCACCTGCAGTGAAACCTACTACGTACCGTAGGAACTCGCGATTGGTGTTAAAGTATTTTTTATCCTACTATGTCCCTACAACTATCTTTGTGGAAGAAAAAAAGTAAATTTTATGCACCGTTACGACACATAAGGAATAAGGCTTTTCAGAGAAGCAACGAAAGATATGGGGAAACCCGGTTGGAACGAGATTTCTTTGCTATATATTATTTTCTAGCTCAATAATAAGCCTTTAGTTTAGTAATTAATAATAAAAATAAATATTTTAGATATATTACAAAGCGCCATCTGGCCGCAAACTATAAGCAATGCTTGTATTATGGATACCAGATAACGAATTCAAAAAAATAAATGTTTAAAGTGTATATCACAGAAATATTTGTCTTGTGCGGGAATCAAAGCCACGTACCTTGGTTTAGGGGGCAGGCCATTACCCACTGAGCCACCACGGCTTTTAAGTCTAGTGCTTGATGTTTTTTAAGATACAAAATAAAATCGAGTACAAAAGCCTCTTTTTAATACACTAAATGTTTGACAACAACTATTACGTTCTTAATTCTTTGCTTATTTCTATTTACTTATATACTAATAAAATAAACAATATGTGTGTGACTATGTATGTGTGTGTGTGTGCTCGTGTGTGAGAGTGTGTCTGTTAGAGATAGAGATTAATTCTAATAGGGAAGACAGTATAAAATAAATTAGGTGGTTTGTTAATATGATGGTAAAGTCAAAAGCAATAACTGTATCATTCCTAAAACTGTATTCATTTACAAACAATCATGCATTTTTTGTTTCACAAAGACTGAAAGTTCTGGTGTATAGATGACGTAACATTAATCTACATCACGCATGCCTTGTTTATTTCCTGTAAAACAAGTTATAACTTCACTTTCTGATTCATGTGTACCACAAAAAGTTATAATTATATTTTTAGTAAGTTACAGTAATTATATTCTGTTTGTGTACACCCAACGTAAATCTCACAATTTGTACCTAAAAAAAATTTTGTAATGATTATTATTTTTTGACTAACAATTGAAAATTAAAAAAAAATGGCGGGTTGCAATCATAAAACTTTGGCATAAAATAAAACCTAGTTTGGTTAAGATAAGGTCGGAATTACGTAGTGTAATTTGTAATACTTACAACCAAAATGATCAACATTCAACATGGACATTTCCACAATTTTCTAAATTTAGGGCACCGTAATTAATTATCAATGTTTTTGAAGTGAAAACTTCTTTAGCGGCGTTGTGAACTTTTTTGGTATGTGTAAAAAATGATAAACTCGCGTCAGGTCACGTGTCCTAATCGTGGAAATTCGTAAGACGGAAACCGTAATGCCACGCCTATTATAATTTTTATTTTTAGTATTCGCGATTATTAGTAGTACAGGGAGGTTGGATATGGAATTTTAATACTATGACAGATTTCGATGTCAAATATACTACGTGAAAAAAGTAAATAAACAAACATTATTATTTCTTGACAATGTCAAAGGCATGTCTTGTGACATATTTGAGTGTAAAAGAATCGTGTGTAAAGGTTTTCACTTCTGCCGGCACTCCCGGAGTGCAACTCGTTTTTTTTTCTATTTTCATAGTTAATGTTTTTGGATTGTATTGATAACTATGATAAATAAAACAAAATCTGAGATTTGATATAAGTATATTCATATTGTTCTATATTATAATATCTAGAAATTATATATTTTAAAACCACACTACCTAATTTCCACCTTTGGTTATGACGCAAAGGAGCGTCATAGGGTGCTTTTTTATGGTGGACCGTTATTCTGATAATTAACTTCACATTTTATGTATAATAATAAAAATATTTAGTTTTTATTTGTTTTTAAAGAAATGGTACCCATTTACAAAGCGTTTGCGGCAAACCGATAGAGCCATCATTGGTGCGCTTATAGTCGGTTCGAATTACACTTACGGCACTCACAAATCTGCCTCTTAAAACATATGACGAAACTAGTGACGTAATATCCGCAGACAGTGTTTTGAAGGAGCCTACTTCGTTGTGAGCACGAGCAACTAACGTCATACTGACATACGTAGTTACTTTTTGATTTAATTATAAATCTTAGTAATAAAAATCTATTTAAAAAAATTCTTACCCAAAATGCCAACAAATTGCTTCACGGTGCATATTGCAGCAAGAGATAATATTGTTATGTATTTGTAAATATATTTTAACTTCAATAAACAAGAAAGTGAAAATAAAAATAAACTCTATAAAGCAGTTTCAGGTTAACTTTATAGCGCTTGCGCTGGACCGATTTAAAAACATTACTTTCAAGTGTGAGTGCAAATTTCAAGTCGGCTCACGCATAACCACGCCCACGCTCGTCAGCCATAAAAGCGCAATACGGACCGCACCGATAATTTTGTCATGTCCATTTGTCCAGCCGACCGTTTCTCATACCCTGTATAATGTTACACCCTCGTTGTTCCATTGTTGTCGTTTACCATTAACGATGTAAGAGTCATAATGATTAGCAGGAAAAAAGTTTTCTTATGCTTATCCTACAAATATAGACCTCGTTATGATATTTTATGTTTTACTTACGTGAATGGCTTACTTTAGGGTGGCTAGTGGTGTGTATGTAAAAACACATTTACAAAATGATAACTTATATAATATACACACTTTTATACAGTGATATACACTTTGATAAATGAGTTTACTCTATTTTAGATTTAATTTCACGTACTTAAGCTAATCCTACAAATATTATAAAAGTATATTTGGATGGACAGATGAATGAATGGATGTTTGTTACTCAATCACGCTTCAACCAATGTATAGATCGGAATGAAACTTGGCACAAATATAGTTTAGGTCCTGGAATAGGCTATAGGCTACTTTTTATCCCGATATTATAAATACGAAAGTAACTCTGTCTGTCTGTTACCTCGTCACGCTAATACCGCTGAACCGATTCAGATGAAATTTGGTATGTGGTTAGTAAATCCCGAATAATTCAAGAGATACCGTGGGAATAACTATAACAGAGCTTAAACAAACTTTAGCTACAGCTATAGCTTGCTATAAAAAACCTTATCAGTGATTAAG
Source organism: Apoda limacodes (assembly GCA_946406115.1). Taxonomy (NCBI): domain Eukaryota; kingdom Metazoa; phylum Arthropoda; class Insecta; order Lepidoptera; family Limacodidae; genus Apoda; species Apoda limacodes. Next base: position 20,880,154 of record OX291545.1, read on the forward strand.
GAATAAAAAATTATAATTAACCTCATTAAGGATATTATTATTATAATTATCCACGCCGATAACCGAATTTAGGGCGGAGCCGCTGGCAAAGTCTAGTATCAGATAAATATTAGAAATTCCTGCGCTTCCTTAGAAATATTTTTATTTTACAAAATATAGGTATTCCAAACAATTAAAAAAATTAGCGGACATAGTAACCCGATACTCCGAGCTCGCAATTATTACTCCTACTGCCGTTTAAAGGATTCTGAACCTTATTTTAACATAATAATAAAGTAAAATTTGTTTGTTTGTTCGATTATTTGTATGGAGATAATCTCTGCACCTACTAAACTGATTAGAAAAAATATTACACTAATAATAAGTTTATAACTCGGAATATAATTTATTGCAAATTCTAGATGTGTACTTATTCTCATGTCATAAGAGAGCAAACAATATTTTTTCTCACTTCTTAAAAAAACACAATTAAGTCTATACACTTGTAAAATAATAACAGTATGCAAAATTTTTTTTTGCATTATTCACAGTGTGTTACAAAATATCATTCAAGAAAACACTACTTCTTACATCCAATTAAAGCAAACACATAATCAACGTACACAGCAGGGTGAGCAAAGGGTCAATTATTAAATAGTGCAATAAATATAGGAATAAAAAATTAATAAATATAGAAAATGTGGTGGTAATTTAACCAGAAAAACAAGAAGAAGAAGGGGCCAACAAATATGCTTTGATTTAGGTGTCGATTTTTTCTTCAAATCAATCACAGACATGCGATTTTTGGTATAGTTTCACGACAGCTTACCGCAGGGATAAAATACTTATTACTGAAACATGAAAATGTTATGCAGACGAAGTAGCGTGTACAGCTAGTGAATAGATATTAAAAGAGATAAAATTAATACATCCACTCATACTTTTGTTATGCCTACGAATTACGATCCTCAGAATGTCAACTTGGTAATGTCACAATGATTTATATGTACGCTAAGAATTCCTACAAATATTATATGTACGCTAAACATTCCTACAAATATTTTCAGATGTGTTATGACTTTAGTTGTAGGTATTATATATTAATAATTACATTAACAAATATATCATTACCAAAACATTTACAACCTAAAAATATTGATCACAATAAAAAATTGCAATGCAATTTTATTTAACCCAGGAGTAAAAGCTCCAACAAAATTATGCACTTTACGTCGAAAACTTCATTCACAAAAACATAAATAAGTTTTCTTTTCTTAATATAAAGAAAATTGCTGTGACTTTAAGTCCAGTAACTTTTTTCCCAGAACAAATGAAGGTTGAAACGCAGACTGAAAGCAACGCCTGCCGGCGACCCTTGCATTAATGTTATTCGCTTGGATTTCATCCGGAAATGGGACCAAGACTTTTTATAATAATATTTTTTGTCCCGTTTATTGTTCATTTTTTCACTCTTTATTTTCTGTTCTTTCACAATCATGAGTCTTTCGAGTAATGTAATAAGGATACAGACTTTTAAAGCTTTCTTTCAGTCTGATTTAATCTTTGTTTGTATGTGTCGGAGGTGTCATTTTTATTTAACTATAATTGAAAATTGTATGATAGTTGATTATGTATATCATTAAATGAGCGCCAGTTTATTTTTGACTGTAAACCTTTTTGCAAACATACCTAATAACTCGCCTAATTCATTATCAACATTTGCACTTGCTGCGAACCTGACACACTTTTTTTTATTACATTGCTTGCTTGCGCATGTATCTACATTAATCATTCAAGATTTTCGTCGTGCGCTTCTTTAAAGAGCAGAGAAATTTAATAATTTTTTTAATGGCTCTATATAATGTTGAGTAACATTATTTTTATTTAAATAGATATATTCATTATTCTATAAGTTCTTACTATATTTTTAAATACATACTTATCTAGTATGTGATGTTTCTGTTTTTATCCGTTTTACTACATAGCCACTTGGAAAGTTCTTTAAGTAACCACTGCAAGTCAGTGAGTAGGTAAAAATATAATGGTTGAAAAAAATTTTTTTTGTGTATGATCATTTAAAGAATCAAAAGTTCATATATGAAATTTGAAATTCTAGTAAAATGGGGGTCCCAAATCACTTTTTATGCTGATTATAAGCATCGGTACATCATCAGTATAAAAGTAACTTGTCATTACAAAAAAATCTTTTTACCTGCGTACCTATTTTAGTTACTTGGTATGTGTTAGGTACCTAATTAATTTGTCATTACATAATTCAATCTGTTTTCTTTTTTAATATCTACTTTTATATACTACGCCCCATTTTTTATTTTACAAGTTTGTACGAATAGAGAGCCATTTTGGTCTAAAAATAGACATAAAATCCATTTTAGATCAGGCACATAAGGATATTATGTGCCTGATCTAAAATGGGAGATAGTATCAATCATATTAATTAAGAAAATAATGAAACTTCATTGCCCTGACCAACTAAACTTTTACAAAAAATTAAAATTTATTAAACACCTACTTGGTAACTTTTTACTATGGCAAAATGCTACAAAAATGCTTGTTGTACTGTGCTGTGACATACTGTGTTTACCTAATTCATGAATGAATGTCGAATGTAAACTCCGTTTGTCACCGACTGTTTAGTCAGCTGGTTATGGAAACCAACTTGCCTAACCAGGTGTAGATATCTAGTGTCGCGTAGTTCACAGAATTTTAATATGGCCAGTGTTGGTTTCTTTTTGAACATACCAGAGCAGAAAAGTTTGTTACACAGTACTTTAGTTTGACCTAGCCAAACGATGTTTACATTCGACATTCATTCATAAATGAGTTAAACGCATTATGTCACAGCATAGGACAATTAATACTACAGTAGCATTTTGCCAGAGGAAATAAATACCAAGTGGGTGTTTAACTTATTTTAATTTTTTGTAAAAGGTTAGTGGGTCAACGCAATTAAATTTTATTATTTTCTTTCAATGAATATTCTGGATACTACCTCCCATTTAACTTTGGGTACGCAATATCCTTACACCTTATGTATATTTAAATATATATGTATATATATATATATATTTTCGTACTCGTTCCTAACATATGTTCCTCACGAATGTTCTTAACAGCCTTTAAAGCATTTCACTCTGTATTCTGCGCCTGTAAACGTCATTAACTTCCTTTGTACGTTCTCTAAATATGTGCTAAGTTGGGAAACCCAATTGCCGCCTAATTAAGATAGATAACAAAACGTCAACAATTTCGAACCTTACTCTTTAAGTCAGCAGTTAGATAAAATTTGTATGTTTACAAGTTTTGTTTTCATGTTTGTTTTCTGGTCCTATATAACTTAATCTTGTCTTGTATAGCCTAAAAAAACAGATATTGTAGATACAAAGATAAGGAAAATCCCATTATTACTATAAACTGTTTAAAGTTACTTGAGTCGTAATCAGACTTTTTTATTTTTCTTATTGACCTAAAAGTTTTGGCTTGAATAAATAATTCTTACGTTTTCGATTTGATCACAAATTAAAATTAAGTACAAAGGCGAATTTTTCTCGAACGAAAATGAAGTTAAGCCATTGACTGCGGTATAGGCTAGACCGCGAAAATAAGCCGTTTTTGTGCAAATTTTGTGGCTAAACTAAAGTATCTAAAGGATTGAAAAAAATATATGTTATAAAACTTGCTTTTGTCTAGTGCATTACCTTACTAAATGATTTTCATTTATTGTATTTAATGCAATAAAAAATCTGGAAGTGACCATTGTTTCAACACTTGTGCTAATTTTTAAAGCGTGTTTTGCATTTGCTTGTAATAAGACAAAACGGTAATAACGTTAAATTCCATACAAAAAATTAAAAGTTTCAAGGCGTCATTACGGTATAAATTACTTAAGAAGAATATAACATATATATCTCAAAGTAATGTATATGACATTATCTAATGATTTATAGTGCATTGACATACACAAAGTTCGAATTACAGAAATTAGCTTTCTGGCCTATATCGCCCTCTTAAGCCGACACTTCTCGAACGCAAACCGCTCAAACTGCTTCGACTGGTCCGGACCGTTGGAGACTACGTCACGAATTCGAATAATGTCAATTTTCGTTCAAAATGCAATATTGGGTTCTAGAAATTAGTTCTAGTTTTCGCGTAAACTATATGTTCTAAAATCTGTAGTAAATGTTTAAAATGTTGGTCATAGTAATTAAATAGACGGAAAAAAGCTTGCGCTTTTATACTTCATTATTAGTCATTCCTCTAGTTTTGATTGGCCAATTTTGCATTGTTTAAAGTGGTCCATGATAATAATATCATTCTATTTTTATTGACTTACATCATAAAAACACTAAATTACACCACATGCACTGACAAAAAAATTTCTGAGGTCCGGCGCCGCAATCTTTAGTGCTGCGTAGTTTTTTTTATATAACTAGGTGGTAATTTCACGTGAGAAAAATGTTATAAAAACAATTACATCTTTAAAAATAACTAATAATTTTCAACCAAATAAACAATTTGAATACTCAACAAAAATATATTTTTTTTACGTTCCGTTCCGTTTTAAGATTGTAGCAATAACTCGGAACAGGAACTTTTTTAACAAACTTAGTTATACTTATTATTTTTTTAGTAATAATGATAAAAAACACATAAAACTTAGTTTCAAATAGTTTATAGTCACCAAAATCTTTTTTAATATATTGAAAGAGTTATATTAGGGTGGGCGTTTTTTAAAACGTTTTAAAACTGTGAAAAGGAACACAGATTACATATCCTATACCTTCTATACCTATAAAAAAAAATATTTAAACATATTACATCCACAAATATTATTATTAAGTAACTTTTTTTAAATTAAATAATTATTTGTTTAAAGTATGCAATTAAAGAACATTTTGTAAGTTCGTAATTTGGATTTTAAAGTTTGAGCGTAAATAAACTATGTATGGTGAAAAATGACTTAAGGTTAGAATTAAAAACAATTCATATCTTGCACAAAATATTTAAATATAGATCATGTTACGTGAGTATGCGTTTTGTTGACTACTTCAATGCGTTTAATGTCATAATCCTACCATGTTAAAAAGACGTAATTCTGTAAAACACAGTACAAATTCTTGGTTCAATCTCTTTGGTAGGATTACCGCATTATGTACATTATGTCGGTCAACAAAACGCCACTATGATATAAAGTCTTCTTGCCATAATGTTATCAACGATGCAAACCCAAATCCAAAGGTAAGCCCTTAGCCACAAGACTAGCTTCACGACATAAAGCGATCAAAAAGAAATTTACATAATATCTGCTTCGGTAACTGCCTAGCCAATAATAAAAGACTACATTACAAGTTTTCCTTTTGCGAAAATATTCCTTCTCAATATATACTTATAATGAAACTGTACTAGTAATGAAAATATATTTGTTTCTTTATGATTTGAAAATAATTGTATGAAATTATACGTAATTAATTTAATTTTATGATCCGCATTTGTGTCTTTGGTTAACAACTGTTTGACTATAGTAAGGTATTTTGCTATAACAACTTATAGCTGTATTTATATTCATGTTATAGTTGTTCCTATAGGAACTTTTGAATTTTTCATGCTAAAATTTTGAATTAATCCAGACATAAGCTACGTCCATTTCAAATCTCATTCCAATCCGTCTAGGTTTCCTGATGCTGCGTCCTGGTCCAGCTGGTTCAGCGTGAAGGATTATACATACAAACTTTCACATTTAGAATATTAATGTGATATTATTATATATATTTGTTATAATAGAATAAAATATAATAATAAAGCAAAATTGTTTTTTTTCGAACAGTCATTTTACCCGACAGGGGTAAAGAAGATGTCCACGAACGTGGTATACGAAACAAATCGAACTAAGTTACATCTTTTATTTCAAGGATGAATCGTCTCTCAGTGCACCTTGAAGATGTATTAAACGAAAAATGATAAAAATATACAACAGGTTGTAATCAAAATCACGTATAGAAATATTAACTTAATTTCATAATAAAAAAAATTCAATTTTCAATTTAATTCAATTACCAGTGAAATATTAACTTATTAACATAACAATATGACGATTTGGATGTGCTTTTAAAAATATTTGATAACAGAAAGTTTTTAGCTTTTACCATGTAGCTGTGGAACCACAAAATAAGTGTAGTACTTACGGTGTAACCCTAAAAAAGCTTTCTGGTTACTTGATAACAGTAATTAAGAAAGACATAACATGACATTAAAGCTAAGCAAACAAATGTCGGGTGGATCAATTTGCGCTGTGTGTAGAACGAACTCACGACTTATCAATTAATCAACATGAAGCCGGATGGAAGTGACAAGGGTTTCTGAAAATGGAACCAGAAGCGGTGAGGACTTTGCACGTAGAATGAATCGTCTACCAAAGATATTTCTATTCAAGACGAAAATACATAGTCTAAGTTAGAAGACGCCTCTTGAATATGATGTTAATAAATCAGTTGTCATATGTTTTATTCACAAATTACTCAAAGACTATATAGTTGTTAGGGTTTCTTGTAATAATATCTATACGTAATATAATAAAGTTAAAGAGTTTTTTTTTGTTTGAACGCGCCAGTCGGATTTGACATTTATTTTTGCATCTAATAGATTAATTCTTAAGAAAGGTTGAAGGCTACTTACCAGCACGCTACGACCCATAGGAGCCTGATCAAATAGAAAAATAGCGCTGGCGAGAGATCCAACGGGGAATGGCACTGCAGCGCAAAAGTAACGGAAAGGGCCGAACAAGGTTTGCCAGGTCAGCTGGTCTTATATATTTAGATTCCAGAAGATTTCAGATTCATATCAAAGTATCGAAATCGTAAATAGTTAAGTGATCGTTAGTATATTGATGTGAAACTATAGTTATCTGTGTAGCTCATTAATAGTAGGTATTCCAGTAACTTTGTGAATGATTGGTGAAAACTGGATTTGAATTTAAAGTATATATTTCGTCATAATTTACGTTGAATTTTTCCATGTGATTCATATCTTCCAATATTTTGGTGCCAAATGATTTTTTATTATTTATTATATCTAATAATGACTATGAGTTTCTCCAAGGTGTACTTATAGCTTCAACGAATAAAACATTTAATTACATATATAATGATACTTTATATTAAATTATAAATATGAAAAAAACATAAGTATTTGAAATATTTATTTTATTAATAAAAAAATAATATTAACTATGGTTAGTTTAAAATACCCAGAAACAGTTTTTCTATTTCTCGTCGAAGTAACAACCTTGGTTTTTAAAACTTTGACTTATGTTTGGATGTCCTTACTCTGTGACCGTGCCAAAAAACGCGAAGTGAAGTCGAAGCTTATAACGAATCAATGGCTTTTGATATGATGCTGTACAAAAGTCAGCCATGGCAATGGCTTTATCGGCCTAACTATGTAAATAAAATACACTTATAGAGAAATTATATGTATCAAAATAGTGTTAAAGGCGTTAAACATGTAATGGCGGAAATATTGCCCATAAACACAAATAGGTCGTAACATTTTTGTGGCATAGTTGAAAGGTTAAGCGAGGTTGAGACGAGTCGACTTCTGTGTTATTCTAAAAATATGTTATTTCTGAAATGTTTGTTTGTTTACATATAACGTTATAATAACAATATTATAATTAAAGAATTAAAAGTATTTATAAATTACTACTGTCCACCTTGATTGTCACCGAAAAGGACTTTTCTGTAATGAATGTAAAGTGGCGGGACGATAAAACTACAGGATTCTTAAGCATTAAAAACGTAGTTTACTCATCACTCGTTAACCTGTGATAATTTTATTACGAGGGGGAACACTTTAGCAGAATTAGCGATTTAAAGCTTATTATTTACAAATATACCCCTTTTTATCCTGTTCTTACCCACAATATTTACGGCATATCTAACAACACCCTACACCATGGGAAAGATGAGGAAACAATTTATCTCCGCTGAACATGCAGAGGAATTAAAAAATGGATAAATAAGAAAATCTTTGAAACTTATTCAAGACAATTTGTTAGTAGAGTACTGTACACCTTTTAAACTGTACAATTTAATAGAAAATAGGTACACTGCACACCTCGATATTTATTTCTAAAACACGTCTTCGAAATTTCATAATGTTTGGTTCGTTTATGTCAAAATACAAAAGTTGCTGCAAATAGTAATATCTTAAAAAATTGCTTAACAAACTTAATATTGTTTTTTTTCTCCGACCTGATTATGGTATTTATTGTATTATTCGTAAAAAAAATTAGCAGCCCTTTTCTTTCCTAATGTGTTATGTTTTTTTTACCAAAATTACCTAGTTTTTGCTTTTCTATGTAACTGGGTGCTTAAGTACCACCAATGAATACTGAAAGAAAGTATTCTGGATACAAAACGAGTGATGCTATTTATTATAATCCTTTTAGACGGCAGCAAATTTAAAATTTGTTCTTAATTGCTCCAACGCTACGGAACGGTCTTGAATTTCAATTAGTCACGCTCCTTAATTAAGATTCCGAGTGAGTCACTTTCTGTTCTCATCAACATTCTATTTACAATAAACCCCATAATTCTAAGATGAAGCTCTTAACGTAGATAAAATTTTGGCCAGTTTACTTTTTTGGGTTCCAATGTCAAATGGCAGAAGCGAAACTATGCTGATATAGTTTCAAAATATATATCTGTCTATCCCTGTCGTCATTTTTTTTTACAGTTTTACTCTTAAAATCCATTTGTTGTTAATAGTTTTAATAAAAGTTATTAGTTTTATTTTTATTATGAATTGGGGATTAACTGCATTGCATACATGTGGAGATGGCTATTAGACCACTTGAGTTAATAAAAAAATAGCTTTAAATTATATTATTTACTGACAGGAATTTTATGATTGTAATGTAACCTTTGGGGTAAGTCATTCTTAGTAAATTGGCGTGTTCTTTCTGAGCGGCGTTGCAATTTCATAGCAAAACCTCATTTTAGCACAAAATACCTGTTTTGTCTAAGCGCAGCTTTTTTTTTTTCCTTATACTAACAATGAAAGATACAAACAAGTTAACGGTCTGCCTAATGGTAAGTCAGCAGCGTCCCTCGCGCGTTGCCAACCCTTTAAAAACTAAAAAATAAAATCTTGTACAACCCCATATTGCAGTCATTTGAGAAAACCTTGGCAAGGAGCTTATTCCACAACCTAAGCGTTCACGGTAGGAAGTAATGCAAAATACCCACCTCCAGACATGGTTTTTGGTAGCAATATTTCGTGACAAAACCGTTTAAGCGAAAAACTTAAGGTCAACATTTGATTTTGCTACCAAGCAATGGAACGCAAACTGCTAACAATTTTGCTACAAAGAAGTTTTATGGATCGCCCTATGTATCCATTTTTACTGTAGACTAAGAGTTCCTGTCGGTAATTTTTGAAACTTGATATTCTAACCTAATTAACTAACTGGGCTATATTGTTAAAGTTCTTAGAGCGCGCGGCGTTTTTAACATTTTAATTACCAAATTTTTTGTTATTATCTATATTTTTGAATATCTTTTTTGTATCTAACACTCTAAATTATATTTGATGAATTTTGTATATAGTAAACAGGTAAAATAAGCCATTAGTTAGCCATTTAACTTTATTATGCTAAATCGCAAAACCTTTTTTCAGGATTATTACTTAATGGTAGATGATAAGCAAATAAACATTACAAAAGCTTGCGTTACGTAACGTAGGTATGTATTTTTTAGGGATTATTCGTCATACCTACCTAGTTTTTTATTTTATTTTATCATTAAAATAGAGTTATAGTACATATTGAAATACCTATTTATGAAAAAGTCACGAAATGAAGGTAATTTTAATATGATCGCCTTTTTGCTCTCTCGGTCGCTTTGCTCGTAAGAAAATAGCAAGGTGCGAGTATTAAAATACCAATTTCTTATTTTATCTGCGATTGCGAAAATTAAACACTTATTTAGGGGGATGTAGATATTAACAATTTTTATTAATCTATGTGTATATTTATAGTATTGTACCTGATGTTGAATCTAGATCCGTAACACGATTTTGTAAAACTAGATATTTTAAGTGCTAATTTTTGTTTGAGTCACGACTATCACCACCAGTGTCGACCAGCTTATAAAATGTACTTGTGACGGGCAACTATGAACGGAACCCTACGCTGCCCGTGGTTTAGGCTGACATGCATTTGGCCTGTTTTCTATGTTTTTTTACAGCATGATGTTAATTATTAGGTATAAATTTCCTAGAGTATTATTTTGAAATCCAATTATGGCCTAGGAAATGCATACATCAAGTATTAAAAAATTAGCGTAGCGAATTATTTTACACATTTCCTAAATTGGTTCGACATTGCGTACAACTCTTACGTTTCATACATTTTCAGTAACATATATTTCATATATATTCATATGTATAGACAACCAGAAAACCTTGTACCTATACAAATTAATTGCATACCTACTAAGCATCTGATTTCATGCGAACAAGGAACAGCTTTTCTCCTTTTAACAAAATGCACCACAAATAAAGCCGGCTTTTCGGGTCTAAAGATTTTCAAGTTTTGACAGCGAGAATCTGAACATTTGCTGACTTTTGAGAACATGAGTAAAATTGATTTCAACGTATGGATAGTTTTGTTATCATACTCCTATAATGAATGTGAAAAAACTCTGTCAGTTTATCTGTATATCTGTCTGTCTGTCTGTTACCTATTCACGCTTAAACCGCTGAACTGATTTAGATGAAATTTGATATTGAGGTAGTTTATGTGCCGGGAAAGGACATATTTCCCGCAGAAATAACCATAACCAAGCTTAAGCGAACTAAAGCTTGCTATAGCAAACTTCATTAGTATAATTAAGGAGTTGATTGAGAAGTTCAACGCCAATTACCAAATTAAGTAATTTATTACCGCTGGCAAAATTCATTAATTACCAGTTATCCCATTAATATTATAAATGCGAAAGTTTAGATGTTTGGTTGTTTATTTCTCAATCACGCATCGGCATCCACTGGATGGATCAGTGAACACTGAACCGATTTAAATGAAAATTGGTATGGAGATAGTTTGAGTCCTGGGGGAAAACATTCTATTTTTGACACACAGGCTATTTTTATCCTGGAAAAACTTTGATTGTTTGTTACTTAATCCTGCTGCAATGGAGCATGCGATTGGGCTGAAATTTGGAACAGAGACAGTTGAAGATACGGAGTAGGACAAAGCCTACTTTTTATCCGAGACAATTTAAAAGTTCCATCGCGAATAACAGATATAGCTTGCTATAACAAACTTGCGCTTGGGCTGTGGAATGAGCTGTTCTGCCAAGGTTTTCTCTAAGGACTACAGTTTGGGGTTCTTCAAGCAAGAAGTTATTGAATTTTTGAAGGGTCGGCAACGCGCGAGTGGTACTTCTGGTGTTGCAAGCGTCCATAGGTCATGGTCACCGCTTTCCATCAGGCGGATTTTGTGCTTGTTTGCTCAGTGGTATAAAAAAAAAATGAATTTTGTCACCGGCCCCTCCTGCCCTAAATTTAGTTATTGGTTTGAGATTCTTACGTAAACTCCTTAATTATACTAATGAAGCTTGCTATAGCCAGCTATAGTTCGTTTAAGCTTGGTTACACATAGTTATTCCGGTGGGAACTTTTGAACTCTTCTGGATAAAAACTATCCTATGTCCTCTTTTGGGACTCAAACTATTTCCATACCAAATTTCATCTAAATTGGTTCAACGGTTTGAGCATGAAGAGGTAACAGACAGATAGACAGACAGATAGACAGACAGACAGACAGAGTTACTTTCGAATTTATAATATTAGTATGGATAAAATATATATACAAGGGGAGATCAAAAAGTAATGATAATCGGATATTTCTAGACTTCACAAAAATCTAAAAAAAATAGAGAGCTTGCTTAAAATTTCACTAGTAGGTACAGGTAAAAGGTATTTAAACTCACAGTCACATTTTGAAACTTCATTTTGTGTCAAGTCAGAGCCGTCATCAATACTTCTGCATGAAAAATTTTCTAATGGTTTATATCGATTTATTACTACTTTTTGATCACTCCTTGTTGTCCTTCTTGTGAAGTCGGTTAAAAATGACTGCATGAGGTGGTATTTTAATGTTACCTTAACTATGTCTCCATTCAAGCCACGTATCTCCGAGATGACGCTAGCTGACACGTTCAGTTAATCATAATTCAATGTGACATTCGGACACCTCTTGGACGTGTGTGTTGTTTTCTAATAACGTGACATTTACTACTTTCTAATATGTAAAATATTTAAGTACTTCTTAAACATATATGAAAACTATTTATTTAAAAGTTATACAACTATTTGTTGTGTAAATAATTTAAAGAAGTAATAAAGTATTTGTTACACAAAGTCGTGAATGCATCCCAATAATTATTTATTCTTAGCTTTTCCCGCGGGTCCACGCGCTATAAATTCGGTTATCGTTGTAGGATTTCAACGGCTACTCGAAGAAAAAAAAACGACTCACACTTGACGTATTTAAGTAGCCTCTGTCCTTTCCTGGAACTTAAACTTAATGGAGTAACCACGCCAAATTTCATATTAATCGGCACAGCGGTTTAAACGTGAAGAGGTAACATACAAACAGACATAGTTACTTTCGCATTTATAATATTTATATGGATGAATATTCTATAGTATTCTGAAAGTAATACAAAACTATCCATACATTCAACTCAATTTTTGATACTCGGTGTCATAACCTGAAAATCTTGAAAACAGTAACATTCGTAACAAAAATTTATACAATCATCAACATAAAAAGCGTTTCACCAGTTCCAAATTAACATCAATTATTTTTTTTACCAATTTATAGTTTAAGTTTTAAATTCACTACTTTATTATGGGACCACCTCGGAAGTATACCATTTTAAATAAAAGACAATATTAAGAAAATCCGTCTACATATGACGAAGTTGTACGAAAGTGCCCGAACATACAGAATTAAAAAAAAAACAAACATCCGACTTGACAACCTCCTCCTTTTTTGAAGTCCACACGTCACTGTACCCGACTTGGGAGTTTTCCACCAGTGGGTGATATACAAGTCCACCTATACCGATTTCCATCGGTTTCCTTTTAGTTATTTATAATATATATATTTTAATATATGATAAACATATATCATATATATATATGTATATATATATATATAAATATGTATATACATATATAAACAACTCATATTCACTCAAAAGTAAAATCATAAAAACTTTAAAAAAAAAAACAACAAGCTTCAAAAAGATGCACAAAAAGGTAAAATAATTACTTAATTCCAAAAATGTGATCTGAATTACAATTTAAAATTGGCGTCTATGTACCAAACAGTTTATAACACACTTCACTTGGATGAAACCAACTTCAAACTGTAATTCAGATCAGATTTTTATTATTATTATTATTATTATTATACTTTATTGCATCAACATAAAAAATTTACAAACAAAACATATTTACAAATAGAGAAAAACAAAAGGCGGTCTTATCGCTTTAAAGCGATCTCTTCCAGACAACCTTTGTGTAGAGGAAATAATAAAGTTAAACAAAGTATAGTAGGTGTGTTTTGATACAGTTATTAAGAAGTATATATATAATACAATAATGCATATAAAATAAATAATTACACATAAATAACATATATGAATAATGTATGTATAAATATACATAAATAGAAGTACATATATAAATACACATGTATAATAAATATAATTATAATAGTACTACGTATAAGTAAATATATATAAACAAATATAGGTAGTGATGTTATTTTAGTTCTTCAAGTAATGAACAATAATAAGATTTTTAAATATTGCCTTCGATTTTGCTCTTTTTATTTCTAAAGGTTAAGCGTTCCATAATCTAACAGCCTTTACTGTAAAAGAATCATTATAAAATTGTGAGGAATGCAAAGGAATTTTTAGCATCCAGCGTGTAGTCTCTCGAAGAGAAGTATTTCCGATAAAATTAAAACGTTTCTTTAAGTATACTGGTGTGTTTGGATTGAACAGGACGTTATATAGAAGAAAGAGAACATGAGCATCCCGGCGAAGTCGAATTGGGAGCCACTTGAGCTTTGATCTGAATTCGTAAATATGGTCGTACTTACGTAGACCAAATATGAGTCTAATGCAGAAGTTTTGAAGTCGCTCAAGTTTATCAAGCTGCTCCTCGGTAAGGTCAATATAACTAGCATCAGCATAATCGAGAATAGGCAGAAGAAGAGATTTCGCAAGAACAATTTTAGTGGGAATTGGTAAAAATTGCGCAATCGGCCTAAAGATTTAGCTGAAGCAAATATTTTCTTGCTAACTTCCTTTATTTGCGAACCCCAAGATAGTGTTCGATCGATAAATATACCCAGGTTTTTAACTGTATCTTTGTAAGGGATAGAAACTCCGTTCACAGTTACTAATGGGAGTTCGTTCCAGTCAATATTGGATATAAGTCTCGAACTGCCTACGATGATTGCTTTTTTTGGAAATCGGTAAGTAATAATTTTTACCTCTTTAGTGCATCTTTAAGAAGACGGTTGTTTTCTTTGTCGGCATGTTTGTCGGTTAGCCAGTATCATGCCACAAAGTCCACCAAACTTATTGAAACACCACATTATTTTGCCTTGGCAGAGGACTAGAGGCACACTTTTAGCATAAATGGTAATTGTAGGCTACCAGTAAATTGTTTTTTTTTTTCGTTATAAAAACAGCTTCTCTATTCTCTTATTATCTCTGTTTGATTATTTTTAGGTTAGCCTTTTCCAAATTATTTTTTACTAAATAGAAATGTCGTGAAAGTGATGGTCGTTTTTTTTGTACTTACTACTAAGGTGGCAAACAAGCTTACGGTCCGCCTGATAGTAAGTGGCCACCGTAGCCTATGGACACCAGGGGAACTCGCGCGTTGTTTTACCCTTCAAAAATCCAATAACGTCTTTCTTGAAGAACCCTATACTTTAGTCCTTAGAGAAAACTTTGGCAGGGAGCTCATTCCACAGCCCAAGCGTTCGCGGGAGTCAGTTTCTCTGAAACCGCACTGTACGTGACCATTTCGGTTCTAAAGTGTGAGAAAGAATTCCCTGCCGAAGGCGAGCGGTGGTATTGTAAAAGGTATGGCTACCTTCGAACATTCGAACATGATCATTTCGAACAATTTCTCAGAACACATCCCATTGTACAAGCGGTGAACACACGCTGGGAGGCAAAGTTTTTCCTCAGACTTAAGGGCTCGATACGGCAAGTGAGTTTGGGATCGTTGACAATTCTCACAGCCCGTCGTTGAACCGAGTAGAAAGGGCCAAGCTAGTATCTGGGTGCAGTGGTAGTGCTAGTTAGCATAGGGTTGCCATCCGTCTGGCTTCCGCCGGATTTGTCCTAGTTCAAAGGGCGTCCGGGGAGCGTCCGGACGGGGTTTCATTTATAGTCCGGGTTTAAATTTCCTTAAAACTTAAAAACCTTTTGTTATGATAACAGAGTAAAAAATGTAGGACTGAAACCAGTTTCTTAAAACGTTTTGTTTCTTAAGAAGACTAAATTTAGTTTATTTTTTGATTTTCTAAGTAACTTTTAAAAAGAAACTGTTGACATGTCCGGGTTCTAAGTTCCAAAATCCGGGGCTTATACGCTTCTTGTCCTTGTTGCTAGATTTTAGAGATGGCAACCTGTTAGCATATTTAAGTAGACCTGAGCTTGCGAAGACTTATACTTTTATTAGCTGTTGTTATATCTGTTTTATTTATTTAGACTAAACAACACTCTTAGTTCTAATATTCTGATTACAACGTACGTAAGTACTAAAAGGGTAACAGTCGATTTTGCCTTGATTTTATAGACTTAACTTGGCTTTGTTCAGGTAACTAAATAATAGATTACGATTTCTTCTAAACAAGTTGATGCAATGTATTCAAAGTCGAAAAGTAGCTTCAAATAGGATTACTGAACCCACGCAAGATAAAGATTATTTGTATTTTGTGACGAAAAAGATTGGCTTTTGAATAAATAAAGAAGCTTATTTATTTTGTCGAAATATAAATATTTAGAAATTACTTTATATTTATTTATAATAATATTATATATGCGAAAGTAGCTCTGTCTGTCTGTCTCTTCACGCTTAAGCCGCTGTACCGATCAAGATGAAATTTAGCATGGAGATAGTTTGAGTCCCGGGAAAGGAAAAAAGCTACTTGAAAACGTTAATTTTGAATCTTTTTTTTATAATTGAGGAGTTGCCTTTGCAATTCTGCTCCGATAACCGAATTTAAGGAACCACGAGCAAATTTTGGCATGGAGATAGATTAAGTGCCAGGGAGGGACATAGGCTACTGGAAAAAGTCAAGTGTGAGTCGTGTATTTTTCCATAATTCAACACTGATAACCGAATTCAGGGCGGGTGAAATAGCGGGCAAAAGCTAGTACTCAATATTCTTAAAATAAGTCTGTTTATTATATTATGTGTATATTTTTAATATTTTTGCGTGAAATTTGCATGACGAGGAACAAATAAACAAAAAAACGGATCCTAAGAGAAAATGCTAATTATCCTGAAACATAAATAAAAAAATAACACCAAATGATGTTTTAAGTTTCTACTACTTACTAATCAAAAAAAAAAAAACAAATTGAACTTCAACTTCAATTACTTCTGAGAAAAATAAGTTTTTAAAAAAGTGAAAGGGTACGTTTTAGGTTTATTTGGTCCTAAAACTTCGTAATAAGAACCACTGTGTTGAAAATATATTGTATATAAATTTTATATAAGACTAGCTTTTTACCGCGGTTACACCCTCCCTAAATTCGGTTATCGGTGTAGGATTCAAATGGCAACTCCTCAATTACAGAAAAAAAACGGGTTGCACTCTGGAAGTGCCGGCAAAAGTGAAAATATACTAGCAATTTATTTCCTATCACTTCTTATACATATTTATTTATTATAAATAATAATGTTTGTTTATTTACTTTTTTGACGTAGTATATTTGACATCTCAATCTGTCATAGAATTAAAATCCCATATCCAACCTCCCTGTACTACTCATAATCGCCATATACTAAAAATAAAAACTTACCCAATGTTTATAAAGGTCACGTGTCCTTACGCGAGTTCTGTTTTACGGATTTTGTATGAATTTTCGATCAGGTCACGTGACCTGACGCGAGTTTAACATTTTTTACCCATCACAAGGAAGTGCACAACGCCGCTAAAGAAGTTATAAAGCTAAAAAAAACTGTCTGTGTCAGCTTCGACCTGCGTAGGGAGGGACCGCGCGTATTAGCCGGTCACGGCGCGTTGAGTCGGCGCCCCGGCGGTTTATTTTTCTGTTAGTATATATTAGATGTTTAGAATGGAATGTCCGATTTGAATAACTAAAAGGTAATTTACAGGTTTTGAAACAGTCTTGAAAACGAAATGATTTTTTTGGGAAGAGTAATACAAAGATATGGATAACATGGTCTAATTTTTTTCGGCATTTCTATTAATTTTTTAAATGTAAAAAAAGTCTATAACTACGGAGATATAACCTATTATAGTTTGACAGCGGTCATTTCTCTCGCTTTCTCTCTCTCTCTCTCTCTCTCTCTCTCTCTCTCTGTCTCTCTCTCTCTGTCTCTGTCTCTTATGAAAGAGTTACCTTAAATCGATACTTAAGGAGTAAACTACAAACAAATCCGACTTCACTTGAAGTTTTCAAGTACCCCATACTTTCCCCGGGACTCGAGGTAACAGACATACAGACAGACAGACAAAGTTTCGCATTTATAATATTGGGTTGGATTATAATATAATACGAAGGGTCTAGGTCATTTTCTATGTGTATTATTATAATCAGTGTACTTATATTTTATAAACTTATTTGTTAATGTACCTTCATTTCCTTAAAAAAAATATTATCTCAATGTTGTTACTGTTTGCAGTTTGTAGAGGTTTGCAGGGCGTTTAGACCGCTGGAAAGTAGTAAATCTGTCCTAAAGCCTTTTGGCGCGGATTCCACTTGGAGCGATACCAAATCTATATGATCGTTTTTCAAAATATTTGACTTACTGTTTTATGGGTTGTAAAACAAATTAATATCAAAATGTTGTTTTTGACGTGAATTTGACAATAAGGTATTTAAATGGTGTTTGAGACGGGCGTATTTTAAAGTTACGACACGTATTATGTGTTTTTTGGCTTCTGAGATCTCAGAAAGTAAAAGAGATACAGCAACTTAGTTCTTCGACTTGGCAGTACAAAATACGCGAGAGTTGTACTTTGAGACCCTCGAGACGCCTTGCATAAATATAGCCCAGCCAAATTTTTAAGGTTCCGCACGAAAAGTGTGCCTGGAGCCATATTAACAAGCCTACACTATCCGTCTGTCTGTTTACTTGTTTTCCTGTCTGTCTGGCTTTCTGTGTGACTGGCCGACCTTTAAGGGGCTCTATATTTTAGACCTCAGATTTTTCTTACAGAATGGGTGCTTAGTACATATAAGCGGTGACGTATTGTAGTTTGGATTTGGTTTACGGAAGGAGGCAACGGGCCTTCCTATACGGACAAATTGAGTTTTCGGATTATATGCAGTGTCGACTGTGTAGTGCCCATTGGATTGTACAACTGCAAACGTGATCGGCTCCTTTCTATAATTGAGGAGGATACCGGTTTAATTCGGAGCTTGCTAATCGTTGCGCAGTGAAAGCGCGCTGCGACTCCGAAATACCAATAAGGAAGTGACGCGACTATACATAAGAATATACCTATTTCCCGTTTGTCCTTTGATATACCCTAAAGTAAATTCCCTCTTACAAGCTAGGCCCTACTGATGATAGGACAGACGGACTTTCACCCCTTGCGTCGAGTTCAACGCTTTAAGGTCAGTACCATTCATAACAACATACATAACATAACAAAAACATAACAAAATATATTTTTTTTTACTAAGAAGGAAACTATACAACAACTAGCTTTTGGCTGCGGTTCCATCTGCCTTAAATAAGGTTATCGGTGTAGGATTTCAACGGCAACTCCTCAGGCAACTCTTCAGGCTATGTCCTTTTCCGGGACTCAAACTATCTTTATGCCAAATTTGCCCGCAATTTCACATACCCTAAAGTCAGTTAGGTAGCGGTGTAAAAGCTTAACAGCAACTCATCAATTATAGAAAAAAAACCGACTCAAACTTGAAGTTTTCAAGTAGGTATCCTTTGTCCATGTCCTTACTCGGTACTCAAACTATCTCTCTGTCATCGTCCGCCTCAATAACTTTGGAAGAAATCAAGTTGAGGTTCTCTGATTCTTAAGCTTTCTCTATTTTTTGATAAGAGGAGATGAGAGTCGTGCCATTTTCGATCTAAAATCCAGGAGAAGTGGCAGCAAAGATTCCGAGAGATTGCCTGTGACTTTTCCGCTGACCAACGCTGTAGGAATCCCGAAAAAATGTGCAAGCGTAGGACCCCTGCACGTGGCGACTCGTAAAAACCACTAGCTTTTAGGCGATAGGAGTTCGACGTAACCTTCGTACCGCCCTCAGGGTAAAGAGGTATATATTAGACTAATTTCTTGTGACACAATATTTCTGGAACTGACCGCATGGTAATACTTATAATTTGTAAATTCTATAGTTTAAGTTTTACGCTGTCTAAGATGCAAAACCGAAGTTTATTTGTTTTAAAACTAGGAAATTTAAATAAATGTGTCAAAACACATGACTTGAATATATGTACATATATACAAGAATTGCTCGTTTAAAGGTTTTAGATAGAGAAATATAAACAAACCTTTTACTAAGATCGTTTGTTGCGGGTAATTTCTAGTTGGAACAAATGTTTAAACAAAGTGTTTTTAGCAGTCGCCTCAACAAAGTGCTTTTAAATTTGTGGTGTGTAAATAAAACAGCTGCAAAGTAAGACCTGAATTTTTAGCACAAGTTTTCACAATATTGAAGCAGTGATTTTGTTTATTTAGGTACTTTTCTATAACAATGTAAAACGGTTGAATGCTTTTGATCGAAACAAGGTTAATAATTTCCTAATAATTTATTTGTTGGCATTATTCACTCAATGAATTTTACATTCATTTTGAACAACAAAATAATTAGCGAGATGCTGTTTTTTACAGGTGGAACCATAGACATAGATTGGACAGCATATTTTTTTTTAAATAAAGAAGCAAAAGTGTGAAAGCGGCGAAGCGAATCTGCGTAATCTTGTCTGTTTCTAACGTTTTTTTAAAAAAGTTTGTCGGAACAGGTAGTTGCAGCGTATTAACGTTATCTCTTTCTACAGTCTGGCCAATTTTGTGAGGCTATTGCGCAGTCCATAGGATAGATTACAGAACTCAAAGTCTATGAGCGACGTAGAGCCGCACGCTGTGAAGAACGTTAGATAAAGTCTATGACTAGCAATGGACGTCTGTAAAGCTGATGTTATAATGATGATGACCTTTGGGGTCGTTTAAATTAAAACATTGGAATGGCCAACTAGCACTCTCAACTTAAACTCAGTCGAACACATAGGTCAAACTGAAAAGAAAAAAAAAATTATTGCAAGGTATTTTAATTTAGTCTATAACATTGCCAATTATAAAACAACTTAACCTGAAACCTTTTCTTAATACATATCTTTTATCAATTTATATGCACTTCATACAGATTTGCCTTATAAAAACACTTCGGAATAGCTTTCATTCGAGTAGAGTGCTAGCATAAAGTGCTATTTTTCCTACTAAAAGAGGGTTTTGATGATTACATTCACAGCAAACGAGCAACTGGTAACCAACTCGAATAAAGTGAATCGTCTGCTTTTATATTTAAATTGCCATATTTTCTCTTATGAATGAGGTTGGTTATGCCTAAAATTTTTCTATTTTTTTTATTTACTTAAAAATCTTGTTTACACATTAAGTACAAATGGTAGACTTAATGCTATTAGGTATTTTGTCCGAGAAATGACAAACAGGGCCAATGTCAGAGGTCAATTTTATCAAAATATTTATTTTGGCGCGTAGCGAGCTATGCAAATCTTTCATTCCCCTTCTTTCGGATATAGCCTAGCCGATTTCTATAAAATTTTGCTGATAGGTAATTGTAGCTAATCTCACTGTGACGAAGCTCGAGTAAAATTTGTGCACGTCCTTTGGTCAATGTAACGGAACGTTGTCTTCTTAATTGCAACTGAATATTATGTAATACCCTCATTCCAATTAAGTTAAGGCTTCATTTAAGAAAAAATGGTGTTATGTAAAACAACAGTTTTGTTATTATTGCCTTACTCCATAAATTTTTATCGCTTTCAATAACTGAATGCTTGAAAGCTGTGACATTCTACTAAGTTTTCAATTGGTATAACTTATGTTATACCTATTAAAACTATACTCGTCACGTACATATGAAATGATGGATGATTTACTTTTTGGTCCCAATTTCAACAGCGAACAAATTTTTAATCAACAAAAATTACCCACTTTTGAGGAAGAAGCACTGATCCCACAAGAAAGGACCTGAAACAAAGCGAAGAGTCTTGTTAAGTTTTTTATACCAACAGGATGTCAGGTATTTAATTTTTTTGCGCTTTTTCACGTAGGAGGAGGCACGGCATGTAGCCTAAACAAAGCGAAGGCTCTCTCATTCAGATCTGGCACCGGGGTCTTTTATCGAAGTTGCCAGCCTACGAACTGCCCGAGGGTTAATGGTAATAGGTGGCTAGCGTTCTGTCCAGCAGAAGCATACGAGCCGTAGTTGATGGTAGTTTCTCTGATAGCATGGATATTAATACTGCCGTCCTGCTAGGCTTACGATACTTACCATCGGGGTCCTATGCTGTTTCTACTGCATATCAATGATATGTTGTCTATCGACAGCATACATTGCTATAAGTTAACAGTATTGGAGGAGCTTACTACATGGTCCGTGCAAACATCCGTAGTTCCGATGTGGGAAAAAACCGTGGATAACTTGTGGCGAAAATCGAGATCCCTCTGTCCATGGTCTCCGACTAGGGACGGGGAAGCTTGATCCGAATTAACCCAACGAAGAGAAAAGTATGCGCGTTCACCATTATGACAATCCCAGTCTCTGAGGTCCTACAACTCCAAAACACGCCTACAACCATCTCTAATAGCGTAGAACCTTGCAGTAGACGTCTTCAGTGATATTCAGTTCCGATATTGTTTGGAAGACAAGATATTGATATTGATTGACAAGATTTGGTATAGGTACTCAATAGAGCGAAGCAGTACTTTATAACGGGGCTGTTGCCTTTTATGTTGCAGGTCTGGAGTTCTGCTGTTTTCTCTGGGCAGGTGCACCCGGATACCAGCTTGACTCTTTTGACTCGGTTTAACAAAGAGCTAAGAGAATTCAGAGAAACTTCCTCCCACTAACGCTAAAGTTGTGAAATGAGCCTTGGTTTTCTCTCCCTGCCAAGGTTTTCTTTAAAGATTACAGTATGGGGTTCTTCAAGAAGTTATATGATATTTGAAGGGTCGGCAACGCGCCAGTGATGACCGATTACCATCAGGCGGCAAGGTTGTTTGCCACCTTAGCAGTATAAAAAAAAGAATCTTTGACGATCCAAAACTCAAGCCAACGCAAGCCGCACCAGCATAGTTAAAGACTAAGGACAGGGTTTGCCTCCTTGTGTATGTTCTGCCGCATGAATGGTTGAAACGATGTTCATGCCTACTGTCTATTATCGCACCGATCGCCATCGGTAAGGAATAAAATTCATCCTCACACCTTGTAACCTAAATGTTCAATTACAGTACGGTTATAGAGTAATAACTCCCACGAACGAATAAGTTGTAGAATGAACTCCCTACCGAGGCTTTTCTCTAGGGACTACAATTTGAGGAAATAACTAATTAGAATTTTTACGAGTTGCCACCTCGCGAGTTATTCACCTTGTGTTTTAAGCGTCCATAGGTTGCAGTTCCCGCTTTACATCAGGCGGACCGTAAGCTTGTTTGCCAATTTGGTGGCATTACAAAAAGGTACTTTTGTACTTTCTAGTAGAATTGTAACTACAGTATTTGCATATTTTCTGCTTTAACAATAACCAATAAACAATACTTAAAAAGATAATTAGCAACGAATAATTGTATTAAAGGCCAGTGTTACGTGGCAGAAGCCTTGAGTAAAGACAAGCTCAACGCGATATATAGTAACGAAGCTTTCTGCATCGCAACTCACTAAAATTTTCAATAAAATACAAGAAAAAAAATATGTAAATTCAGTTCGACTTTCAGTTGCTTATTTCAGTCATAAATATCAGCCCTCAAAAGTAGGCAATTGGTCGGTACCTAATTTGATAATGGAAGGACAAAAAGCTGGCGATACGAACTCGTAAACCGCCTCTCATAAAATTTTATTAAGGCCTGAAAGACATACGCATTTTATTACGTTGCTCAAAAGAATATATCAAATCGAAGTGTTTTTTTATCGTAGCTAAACATGTCACTCCATATCTGTCTGACAGTTGCCAGTCAATGGAATCCAAGCGCAAGTATCTGTTAAGTATTACATATCTGTCACATCTAGTGGTCTCGAACGTCAAAATGCGAAATCAGTAGAGCTGCCCACTAAAATCGGTACCAAGATTTGAACCGATAATAATGGGTAGACATAAAATAAACCCGGCTAAATGCGTGTCGTATTTGCATTAGGTTCTATGGCACCTTCATAACATAAAATCACAATCTAGAGTTACTTCTACACTTCTTATTCTAATCGGCCACTAGAAATATAGTCACTCCTCTTAAAAAATATCTAAATAACTATCATATTAAAAACATAAAAACTAAAAATTAAAAATTAATTAAATATCTAAAAGACCGTTGCCAGTTGGTATAGTTCCCAAAATGCTGGCCGCATTGCCGCGTTGAATTGCAATGCAAATTCTTTGAGCAAAATAAAGGCCAGCATTTTGGTCACGAGAAGCTTCAACCAGACGCAAAGATAAAGATCGAAAATTTTTTTTGGCACTTTTCCCCCACGGTCCTAAGGTTTCGACCCCAAAAGGCTCAAATACATACCCACTGTCGAGAGTAGTGTATTTCCGCCTTTTGATGACTTTTGCAGAGTCCGCCGCCGCACCAGCTCTACTCTGTGTTCCTTGAAGATGTGACGGTGCCAGGGTATCGACGCAAGTAGCATACCATACTAAGGGCCGCCCCATCCTCCACGGAATCAGAGTCATGCCGTCTGGTCTCTTACCATCGTCCCGTAAAAGCCCGTTTGGTTCAAGAACAGCCGCGCAATTGGCAGAGACAAGAGCTCGGCGTATTATATCATTAAGGCTGGCATGGCGGGAAAACCTGCCCGCACTCTTTGTGCAAGAAAGGCCGTGATGACCACGCTGGTCGACAGCAACACCACACTGGCAACGGTGTGGAGCACAACATGTTATACCCAAGCGGAGGGAGGTCGCAATTCTGAAAGTGGAAGAATCCAGGAGGGTCCCTAATTTTGGTGAAGGAAGGACCTGCAACCACAAACCCGATTCCCACTCGGCAACAGCTAGTAAACGGACACGATCTGTGGAGTTCAAGCACGTATTAAGGAGTTGCTTCCGCACTTGTTCGCAAATCGACCCATCCCACAACCGCTGTGAAAAAGGATTTTTTGGAAAATCGGTATCTGGGCATGTTACAGCCCATGTATTCTTGGCTTCGTTCATGAAAGATATTTCAACAATTTCCGGAATATTTGAAAGAATTTTGTTAATTAAATTTTGATTACTATGAACAGAGGAAAGGAAAGCAACTCCCTGAGCAACACCTGAAATTGAACGGATACCTAAACCTCCAAAACGCACTGGCAGAGAAGCCTGTAACCATTCTCGATGATTTAAATTTACATTCAAAATAGAAATCAAAGTATTTTTAATGATGTTGTCCAAACTCTGAACAAGGTTGGTATGTTTCCAGAGTTGACAACATCTAACAAGATATGTGAATTTAGGAATTAAAAGACAGAAACGGATAATTGTGATTGCCATGTGAGTATTGATTTTTGCTAAGCGATCCAAACCTGCAAAAAGCTTTGAATTTTTCCTCAAAAAATGAAGGGAAAAATTCGTCAAATATAGGTGAACCTAACAAAGAAAGATTACTATTGTCGACTATTTTGATATAAGGGGCTAATAAGTTAAATTTTTGTATTACCAAATCCTTATCCGGGTACAAATCTGGAAAAAAAAGTTCACATTTTGAAAAATTTAAAATGAGACCAATACAGCGAAATTCAGAGATCAAAAGGGCAAGGTCATCATATAAAGTATTTGAGTCACCACCCAATGTTCCATCATCCAAATACCGAACATTAAGTTTGGATTTCAAACGTTGAATGATGGGATGAATGGCCAAACTAAAAATGGCAGGGCCCAGAGGGTCACCCTGTTGACAACCTACGGCGGAAGTAATTTCAACTTTGAAGAAGAACTATGGTTAAGATTAAGGTTAAGTTAAGATAAGTATGGCTAAGAACATTGCCAAAGAAAACCATATAATTTTGGATTTTTTTCTTTAGTTTGTGTCAAAACAGCACCCCTATCAACTGAATTAAAGGCATTCTATACGTCAACCTTCAAAAGCAGATTTCCACATTTTTGAGTCAAAAAGGTTCTGACTGAATGGATGGCAGCTTCAAAACCACCTCGCGATCCAAAACCTAACTGTAGAAGCTGAAAAATATTTTCCAAAACCAGCGATATCTTTTTACAACATAACTTGGCGGCGAGGCGACGATAGGTCATACCAACTGCGATTGGCCTAATACCTGGTAACGGGCCGTATAATACTTAATTTTTTTTAATGTTCAATATTTGTTAGCAGTTATTTAAAACTTACAAAAGGTTAAAATTTAGAAAACCATTAGCCATGGGCGGCGTGTTAAATAAGTTAAGCGTCAATATTTTTTCTTACAACTTAATCACCAGTCAGAGCCATTCTCAAAAATGTACATTTTTACTTGGAACAATGTAAAAACTAAAGATAAATAGCTATCGTAAAAGCCGTTCGTGGGAGTTTTGCTCTAGGCCCTGCACGTGTTGAAACAATGGAATAGAAATTGAGAATTCCTAAGAAAGATGCAATACAGCAGCGTATTTAGAATTGTATTTAATGTAGAAATTAATATAGATTTAATTTTAACTAGTATTGAAAATCAACTGCTTGCTTGAAAACGTGCTTACCTTGTGTTTACTTATGTACCTTAAATAGAAATATAAATATATATATATAAATATAGTACTACTACAACACTTACACGATAACATTAAGAGCGGTCTTATAATACATACTTGACACAGAATCACTGGCATTATATATTATTCTATTATATATATATATATATATAGTTGTAAGATATGTGTGGAAAGAAACCTAGATGATAAGTCTATCTTATATAACTAGTTAGTTATAGGCATGTTAAGCTAATAATAAACCGGTACCTAAAAATTGTGCATGTAAACCATAATGTAATAATTATAATGGGTTTGACCATATATTATACTTTGTCAGTACTTGCTACCAGGACAGATCAATAACATAATTTACCTAGGAAATAAATAAAAAATCAGAGAATTCAGATACTATACGTTAAAAAAGATTTAATAACTCTAACTGCAAGTCCTTCACTGAAGTCAGTAGAAAATTAAACAAAGGGTTTATCGAGTTGCAGACAGCAGGACGGGGATATTTTTAATAGTTGAATGAAACTCGACCCTATTGTTTACACAATAGAGTCGTGTAAATATTAATATGTTCCTCG
Source organism: Apoda limacodes (assembly GCA_946406115.1). Lineage (NCBI taxonomy): Eukaryota > Metazoa > Arthropoda > Insecta > Lepidoptera > Limacodidae > Apoda > Apoda limacodes. Next base: position 20,906,955 of record OX291545.1, read on the forward strand.
AGTCTGTTTTAGTATAGCTAGCGGCGCGGGCGGCGAGAAGGAGCGGGACAGTCAGTCATGTTTTAACCTCCGTGAGTTGTGGTCGTCAGAAAAATTCCGACGATATCGTGAGTGTCAGTGAAACCGTGAGCCAAGTCTGCGAGTGAAAGAACCAAAGTTGAGTATAATTGAAATATTATTTGATTTGGTTTAGAATTTAAACTTAAAATCGTACTAATGTAAATTACAATTAGCACTTACATTTGAATCTTTCGTGTAGTATCAAATTAATTAACTTTGGTGGTTGGTTACTCACATAACCAACCGAGATATAGGGTGTGACTAATATAAAAGTTCCTTTACAGCCGTCATCGAACGCACTTATATAGGTAACGTAAGATTGCTATATATCCGTGATTAGAATTTGGGAATCTTATCCTATTTTTGTTGCTGAGCGGATATCATTTTTTAAATGTAGATTAATTGTAGAGTCTGGAGACTTCTCCATGAATAGGATCGTGTAAAAAAGCAGATATTCTTTTCCGGGAGAGAGATCTGTGGACTGAGGGCGCTGTTGTACCTTCCTGGAACAGCCTGGAAAAGTCCTAACTTCTGGTCAATGAAGCCTAGGCCTTGTTGGACAAAAGCTAAGACTTTGGAGAATAAGGTAAGGTGATCCTATTCGGCGTTTCAACGCCATTTTCCTTCGCGTTTTCTATTACAGCCTTAAGCGTCTCTTAGTAGATCAAATATATACACCTTAAATGGACCAGTTTCAGGGGAACACTTAACCACGAGCACCGCCAAAGGGGGAGATAAACAAGCTTGATCAGAGAGAGAAGGAATCAAGGAATCGAAATTATACCAGGAGAAAGGCGTGATACCATAATCAAAACAACCAACTGTAAGTGGGTAATTCATTTGTTTTCTTCTTTGTTTCCTTTTGACACGTGCGGCTTAGGGCAACGTAGATACCTAAATATGTAAAATAAAATATAAAATATGTAACAAAAAAAAATAGACGATCCAGAAAATAATCATAAATGATTTGGCAATCATTTAAATATAATAAAATTAAATTATAGGTAAGGCGCTATTAACGCGTTATATCGCTATAGTCGAGGAAGGGTCCTCCACAACCTCCATCTTTCTTCTTTAAGGCGCATGAATTAGCACCATATAAAATATCCGTGATAGAATCATTAACTTGGCCAACATTAAATTTATTAGAGCTGTCAAATCCCTCAAAAGTGCCTCCCCGGATTCCCCACTTGCACCACATAATAAATCCTTTAAATGCTGTGGTGTTAATGAATCTAAACCTCCAGCAGACCCACTTTGAAAAGACCCGATGGTTCTATAGAATGATAATTCTACATCTTCTGACATCTGTAAATTTTGTGAACCTATTTTGTTTTCAAGTCTAAAAGTTCGAGGAACCTAATTTTTAGGGGAAAGTAGTACGAGTTGATTCACTGGGGTAAGATGTTCCTTCGCGATTGTGCTGAAACCACTAACGCCATCTAGTTGATTTCACTGGTAATACATAGTTCCGGACACCTCCCCGCCAAAGTCAAATCGTAATGGCGGCGTGAACGATACATCGATTTTGACGAGAAAAATGTAAATACTGTTGATTTGAGGCTTTCTATTATGCTTATTTTTAATATTTTGGCCACGTGAACATAGCCGCGTGCTTGTAAGTTATGTTAGCAAACATTGAATGAAAAAGTGGGACTTGGGTCAAGATGATTCCTTTCTATATGTACGAGATGATGCCTAGGGATCATCTTGTACCATATTTTTGTTTAATTTTAATTATCGAATATTGTAAGCCACTCGCTTCGATCTGTCAGTTTGTCTGTGCTTAGGTATGTCTGTCTTTAGGGTTATTGTAGTCTATTATTTTGTCAATAATTCTGAGTTTATACAACTTTTATTTTATTTACTTTCTTTTAGATAACCGTGATGCCACGTAACTATAAAAGAAAAACTTCTCGTGGGAATTGGTCGTAGGAATCAATGACAGCCGCTCTTGATGCTGTGAAAAATGGCATGGCATATAAAAAAGCAAGTAAAGAATATTTAGTGCCTATAATGTCATTGAAACGAAGGGCCAAAGCAAAAAATAAAATAGCTGTTGGTGCAATAAAATATTTAGGAGGGAAAAAAACTGTTTTTACCATAGAACAAGAAAATGAGCTCGTGGACCATATTAAAGACATGGAGACAAGAATGTATGGATTAACAAAAAAGGAACTGTTATCTTTAGCATATCAACTGGCTGATAAAAATAAAATTCCCCATTCATTTAAAGGAGTACAAGCAGGTAACGACTGGCTGAAAGGATTTAGGCAGAGACATCCCGATATCACCCTTGATGCTCCTGAATCCACTTCGACTGGTCGAGCGCGCGCGTTTAACAAACCTGTAGTAGACAAGTTTTTTGCCACGTTAAAAAGCGTCCAGGACGCGAAGAACATCCCGGCACATCGGACTTACAACGTCGATGAGACAAGTGTTTGTACAGTTCCAACTAAAAACACTAAGGTGTTTGCAAAAACTGGATGAAAACAAGTGGCACGGGTTACATCAGCGGAACGAGTAGTCACTACAACGGCTGTTTGCATGTCTGCGTCAGGAACTTTCGTTCCACCTATGTTTATTTTTCGAAGAATCCGTATGAAGATTGAGCTCATGGAAGGGGCCCCCAGGGTCTGCTTGGGCCTGTAATGCATCAGGGTGGATGAAACTGGAAGTTTTTACCCAGTGGTTTGAACATTTTCTACGCCACACGAAGCCATCCGAAGAGGATCCAGTAATGCTGATATTAAACGGTCAACTGTTTTAACACGAAAAATTTAGACGTCATTTTGAAAGCACGGGCGAACCACGTTACAATTGTTTGTTTGCCGCCACACTGCACACACAAAATGCAACCACTGGATGTCAGTGTGATTTATCCCATGAGTGTTTATCACAACCAATCACTGGAAAAATGGATGAACAATAACCCAGAAAGACCAGTGACTGTGTTTCAAATTGCAAAAATTTTTGGAGAGGCCTACCTAAAAGCTGCAATCCCAACAAATGCAATCAATGGATTTGCTAAAACAGGAATATGCCCCTTGAACCCAGATGTATTCACTGAGGTTGATTTTATTGCGGCTGCAACCACAGAAAATGAATTGGACGAAGAAGAGCCGGAGTTGCCGGAGCCGCCAATTCGTCGTGTTAGTTCAGACACTGAATTTATACAACACCATCACACACCATCTCCAACACCATCTCCAGCACCATCTCCGTTAGAGAGATCTGCTAGTCCAGATACGCAGCGGCTGCTCGCTACCAGTGTTGCTGAATTGGATTTGGAATCGCCTAGAGCGCATAAAACTCCTTTATCAGTAAACGAATCAGTGCCAATTCGCAGTCCACTGTCGCCAATCCCATCTACGAGCCGTGCCACTAACCACAGTGAGACATCGCTTGGTGATAATATTATTGCAAATTTTGCCATTACATCTGCTACATTGAAACCTTTGCCACAAATTGTGGGCAAAAGAATCACGTTGAAAAGGAAAACCACTCATACGACTGTTTTAACTAGCACACCATACAAAAACTATTTAGAGGAAGAAAAAAGCAAAAAAAAAACAAAAAGAGAATAAAAAAATTGTGAAGAAGACTGCATCTAAAAAAACAAAGAAAGGCAAGGGAGTAGGTAAAGGGGTAGGTAAAGGGAAGTCAAATAAAAGAAAAAAAACTTCATATAACACATCTGAGTCTGAAGAAGATGATACTGAGTGTCTGTGTCTTTTATAACATTTTTCCTCATAAAAATATTTGTTTACTCGGAATGGGGGTAAGATGATCATACGGATTATCTTGACCCGACCTGGGTGATCATCTTACCCACAGGGGTGTACAAGATGATTACTTTGTAAGGTTTTAAAAAAAATTACATATTTTAATGAAACCTCAATTAATTTCTGGTTTTGTATATTAGGAAAGTTGGGTAGATATATATACTAGTGGTAATCGCCTTTATTTTTGGTTTACCTTGTATTTTACAGCGATTCCCGCTTAAGGTGATCATCTCGTAATACTTTACCCTATTTACTTTGAAGGCTACATATACATTTATTTACAACACTATAGAATTCATTTTTAAATACATGTCCAATGATACGCCACACTATATACGTACTATACTATGTGTATGGAATACCTACCCAAAATGATTTTGTTCAATGTCATCCTAACAAAACTCTATGACGGGTTGCATAGGGCATCTTGTTGAAAAAAATAATTAAAATCGATGCAAAGTAGTTAGCGTAGGAATCCCACGCCGATAATAATCTTTAGCACGGGCAGAGCCGCAGGCAAAAGCTAGTATATCATAATTCTATATTAAGGTTTTATATGCATTTTTGCGTTTTTGCGCAATCTACAAAAAAACACTAGAATTTTGGATATAAGACGTGCGCAAACCTACCACCTATTTAAAAACTAATTCATTCTTATTTCCTTAATTTAAACCGATAATGTATTGATCAGTATATATTATTGAAAATTGAAGTATTAACTAAAATATATATGTATTAATGTTGTTTGTATTTATTGATGGTAATATATGTCAGCTCATAAATATATCACTTGGACTTCCTATCCCCCGTATTCATTTTGTAAATTCCTCTACCTGGTAGAAATCGCTTATTAGCGATAAGACAGCCTATTGAAATTTTGCTTTTGTTTTTTGTCTATTTTACTCTGTCCAATAAAGTATATTATTACTACTACTACCACTACTACCACTACTACTACCACTCCTACTACTGCTACTACTACTTCTACTACTAGTACTACTACTACTACAAACAAACTAAACCTCAGCAATCCTGATTCATACAATAAACAACATAAGCTGATGTTAGCTCGGTCATAATCAGAACAGCGGCTTTTGTGTGGAAAGAAACAAACATATAAATAATATTTGACAAATAAATACATAAACATTTCCTCTTTGTAATATCAGTTTGATAATGACAATAAAATCTGATATATCGTTGTGTATACGAAGATCGACTCAAATTCGCTGAATATTTGTTTAATAGCGGCCGATTTTTGAAGCTCTGAATTAACTTTTAGTGAAATATATTCATTGTTTTCTTCAACTCTATCAGATATGGTTCCAGTTACAAAAGGCGCTTCACAGATAATTAATTTTAAACTTTTTAGTTACTGCGAAAAGAAATTGTGACAGTCCGAAAACTTGAAATTGACGTTTTGAATAAAGCTGATCTCTAAAGAAAAGTAGCTATAGCAACTCTAAAACGTCAAAATGTGAAACGATTGCGATGAAAAGAAAAAGGGGCAAAAATGTATGACCGTTGGTCTACCTACTCAACAGTAATAAAACATAGTAGATACATTAGAAAGCTTAATTTTGGTATTTAATTTTATCTGATGGACTCAAATCTGGCGCAAGATGTCTGAAATTCGCTAGGCCTAATATAGCCCTTACTTAAATCGTTTTCACAATTATTTCTCGAACTCAAGTCCACAAGTTACATCCACATATTAAAATTAAGTAAGTATTAACATTAGGCTTTTCAATAAGGATGGTTTATTTCATGTTGTAGACTACGCAGACCACCTTGCCCAGTATCCTTTAGTATTTTGACGTAGTTCTAAAAGTAGATAAGGTTATTGCTCCAATATAAAAATGATTTTAGTTTTATTGTTTTAATGCAATGCAATTTAATTTTTAGTGTTAGTATATTATTAGCACTTTAAAAAGTAGATACTTTATGTTTTTTTTTATTTGTTAATATAAAACTTATGTTTTTGATATAAAACTTTTATTTATTTATAAAAATCTTGTTGGTAAACTAAACATTCGCCCACGCGATGACGCCCCTTCCTGCGCTTAATTCCACGCGTCCCCCGCCCGTCGCTCTTTGTTTACCTTTCTGACCGGTCCAATCTCTGCATCGCGTGATGTGATTGCGATCACACGATAATTAGTAGCCTATGCAGATAGTTACTATGCAAGTTTTTTGCCAAGGTATGTATGTATGTAGACATTAAGGATAAAAGATATTATTGGTAATTCTCCTGATCTAGAATCTCCGGTCGACACTGTAACAAATGTGCGCAAGATTTGTTATTTATGTCCATCGCAGGCTCGCAGGACGTCAAAACATCGTTGCATGAAATGCAAAAATGCCATTTGTGGATGCGTGGAATAGTCATGTATAACTACAATAACTATTATAATTTGTTCCTATTAAACCTAACTTTAGTTCCATGTAGGTAATAAGTTCCTATTTTTATTAATTAGGTACTCTTGGTAATATTCATGTTTTTTGTTGCGTAGTCCGCCCGATGAAAGTTTAGTTACTAAGTAACAGTAAATATGGTTTAGTTAAAGTTAAAACCTAGGGTTAAAAAAAACCAAAGCCAAACAGTCTTAGTTAATGTTAACAATTGTATGTCAAAACTGGTTAAGTGTGAACAATTTTTTGTTGAATATTAAGATAAACATATGTATTAAATTTCTTACCCTGAATTTCAGTCAGGTAAAAACCAGTAAAAACCACTTATAAACGGGGAGCAGTTTTAGATCTTTTCGATAAAACAGTATTCTTAGGTATCACTTTAGACGCAAAGCTTCATAAGGGCTTACACATATTTATGTTTAGACATAGTTCAGCAGCATTCACAGTTAAGAAGATTCGTCAACCCACGTACGAAGATACAGATCGGATAGTTTATTTCAGCTACTTTCATAGCGTGATGTCCTTATTTACTACGCTAAGCAGGAAGAATTTTACTTTTTAGCCAGTGTCAGTTGCCAAAATAGTAGTAATTTCTGATGATAGCGGTCGGTCATTGCATCTGTGCGAGCGTGACGGCAAATAATTATGCGCGTGCAACAGAGACAAATAGTGTTGAACGAAATTCTTCCTGCTTAGTGTCCGTTCTATAGCTGATAATTACAGTCTCTAAGACATAGGTTTACGGAAATCATTGTATTAACTTTTCAGTCTCAGTATATTTTAGATAATTTAATTAATATTCATAAGAATATAGCTAGTTTTAAAAAGAATAGCCAACATTCATAATTGTGATACACGAAGTAGACATAAACTTGCTCTGTTCCATACAAGGTTTAAAAAAATACAGATAAATTTAAAGAAGAAAAGATGTTTCCTTTTTTATTATGAGGAATTTATGCTTTAATATGTAATTTTAATTCAGATTTAGGAACAATTAGAGACTTCATTCTCTCTCTTTATCTTAGAGATAAAAATGCATGGACGATAGTAAATTGCTGTTAATATAATATGAGTTACTTGATAATTGTCATAATAATAAAAAAAAAGAAAAACAGACGTCGGACTACCACCGCTAGTATTTTTTCGTGAAACCGAATATTTTTTAAGTAGGTACGGTTATTTAAGAACTGCTAACTGGTCACCATATAGAATTCAATGTTTCCTCTACTGAAATGGTAAAACTTAAAGAACTAATATTTTTTAATTAATCTGGATCGTTTACTTCCATCGGGATTATATTCGAATCGTTTAAAAGCGGTTTGATTGATATAGATGGCTGCTTAATTGCAATAGTCGATTACCACTAGTACAACAAGGAAGACGTTCATCGATTTCACGTAAAAACAGAGTGACTGTTAGTTTTTTTCAGCGTTTCTTTTCATCAGAACGCCATTTTGATTCCGAAACGGTAGAAACTACTTAACTTGTCGTTTATTGACTTTCAAGAAAGTATTATAATATTTTTTAGAAATAAAGCATTTTATAAAATTTCGGTTAGTAATGCTCTGTGTATAGTAGTGCGGATATTCCCTGCAGCGCGGCGTAACTCGTCCTCTAAGTATTGAATTCTAGATCACGTTATTAAACTCGTAAGGGCTAATAATCCCTTAGAGATCTCAATCCTTAGGGAACTGAACCCAGAGGGATCTAAATTTTGTTCTTTACACAAATGTATGAAAAACCAAAATCCTGTATAACTTACAATCTATACAATTAGCCGATAAATTAAGGACTAAGACTTAAACAAAAATCGTAAAAAAGGTTATCAAACCCTACACTAAGCATCACCCAACATGCTCTCTCTCAACCTCGTTCATAATATATCTGTAAACATAACTGAATATCTGTTTGTTGTTTTCGAAACTATTTTTTCCTTATTTCCATTTTACTGTTTGTTGGTATATGTTCGTAGATACGCAGAAACTTATAGTAAGCAGCTTTAGAATTTGTTTCTGTAAACCCACCCATTAAGATTTGGTAAGTGTTTGTCGTCAAAAAATCAATCTGAGGGATACAAATACAAACAGTACGTATTGTTTCTATTAGTATCCCTCAGATTGCTTTGTTCGATAAATTTTGCCATTACTGAAATAATGACATGTACAATTAATAATTTATGGCTGCCCGAGAACGCTTCGGTGTAACCAAATGTTGGACTCGAGGAGGTTCTATTGTTATCCTAACGTCTGACGGTAAGCGGCACAGTGTTATCAGTTGTGATGAAGTCGACCTGATCTCCACTAAGACCACATCCACTACAGTGACATCCGTGACCTCTGTTGCTGCAGCTTCCATGGAGACGAAAGCTAACAAGTCGAGGAGGACAACCAAACAATAGCCGGTGTCGCTATCTCTAGTGCAAGTCACGAAACTCATTGCAATGACGTTGGCAAATAACTGGTCGCAGGCCACTCAATTTTTCACTAAACGAACATATCATTTTTAATGTAAAATTACCTTCTTTTTTAAAAATGATTTGTATTAGTCAGGTTATTTTCTGTTTTGTTATCTTTCTTTTTTTTTTTTAATATTATAATGGGCTCGCACGATCTTAGCAGACCATTTATGCATTTGCCAGATTCAAAGTCAATAATATTTTATCGTATCGTGGCGCGGGCGTTACCGCGCGTCCTCGTTTTCAAGTCCCAAGATTGGGCGGGAGATTTGGTGTGGATCCTCAGACATTGCGCGTCATGTCCTGCTTATTTCTTCATAATTCACTATTCATGAGCCTTCGCTGCACAATTCTTTACACGCTTTCGTAAAACATTGCTAAAATATATACATCGAAAGTCACTAAATGAATTTAGAAAACATAAACAGAAAAAAACACCACTCCTTCTTAAGATTCGCGCCAAAACTCCGTTATCTTTCTTAATTGACATTTTTTTTTTTTTTTTGCGGTCTGGATACACACTATTCAGCCGTATGTTTTTGTTACTTTATTTTTTGTAAGAATGAGTGTAGGTACTTCTAATAATTTTCTTTTTTTAGACAGCTGGCAGGTAGAGTATTTAGTTATACGCCTTGTTTACATATTTTATTGTTGGTTAAGTATATTGTGTATTTAGTATTTATATAATATTATTTATATTTAAATATATGTATAACATAGGTGTTGATGATGATTATAAAAGTGATGATTTTTTGTCCTCTTCTTCAGACGCATTGAACAGTGACATTAGTTTCCAAAGTTTTACTGCTTCTCTCAGCGCAACCTTGACTTCAACCTTCTCAGATTCACTGAAAAATTTTAATGTCGTTCACTTCAACGCCCAGAGTATCCCAACTCATTACTCTGATAGGCTAGCATCCTTTGATAACAAAGATATTCATGCCATCCTTGTGTCAGAATCGTGGCTGAAACCCTGTCTACCTTCTACTTCTTATTCCTCACCTGGTTTTCAGTTAATACGTAACGATAGAAAATACAGAGGTGGTGGTGGGGTAGCTATTTATCTCCGTTCCCATATTCCATATCCTATTATTGCGACGTCCCCTCAAGTTTCTTCTTTGAATACTGCCGAGTACCTTTTTATCGAAATAGTTATTTCTAATACGAAAATTCTACTCGGCGTACACTATAGTCCTAATCTTCATAGTAACTACTTCTCTAATTTCGAAAATATCCTAGAAACCCTAACACTTCAATACAACCACACTATTATTATGGGTGACTTTAACACTTGTCTGTTAAAAAATAACAGCCGTGTTCATCAACTAAGGACAGTTGTGGATGGATGCAACTTGCACATATTACCTCTCACTGCTACACACTTTTTTCCCAATAGCACTCCTTCTTTACTAGACTTAATGATAGTTTCTTTTCCCACACACGTTTTTAAGCATGGTCAGTGCGCTGCTGACGCTTTTTCATACCATGACTTGGTTTACTTATCATACAAGATTCGTCCTCCCAAATCCAAATCGAGAATGCTTCAGCAACGCAATTTTAGTGGGATGGATATTAAACTCCTGTCTGATGATGCTTGCAACTTAATGCGCCTACTGTTGATAAAAAAATAAGATTATTTAACTCATTTATTATCGATTTGTATAACATTCATGCTCCTATACATACCGTTAAAATCAAACATGTCCCCTGGTACCCTGGCTTACGGACGAAATAAAATCTTTGATGATGAAACGAAATCGTGCCAAGGCCAAATACAAGGTTAATCCTAGCGACAGTAATCGTACAAAATACACGCTCTTGAGGAATCGCTGCAATAGGATGTGTAGAGATGCACAAAGACGCTATATTCACAAATCCGTTGAAAACGGTGATCCAGCAAAAGTCTGGAAATTTCTTAAGTCGTTAGAAGTTGGGAAAACGAAACTTCCTTCTATTTCAAATAATACTGATATCAATCTCCTTAATCAACACTTTATTTCTAACGCTGACTTTGACAGCAACAAAAAAAATAAAACATTAAACTTACTTTCTTCATTGCCAACTCCTGCCTTTCCTCCTTAAGAAAAAAGTTAAGAAGAACATACTCGCCATTTCATCCAATCGCATTCATCAGGACGATCTACTCGTATTGGTGTAATTAAACGCTAATTGTAAGCGTGTTTTTACATACATACAATTACAACAACACTGTTATTCCAACAAGACTCGTTTTATTTATGTTAATAAATACAATAAGTAAAACTCATCGGTAACCGTCAGAGTAATTTATTTGTCCTCGGAATTACTAATATTTTAGTGGTTATTAGTATTATTTACTTGTAGCTACTAAAGTTTTTTCTCCGTGTGGGGTTTCATTTATAGTCCGGGTTTAAAAGTTCCTAAAAACTTTAAGAACCTTTTGTTTTGATAACAGGGTAAAAAATGTAGACTGCAAACAGTTTCTTAAAACGATTTATTTCTTAAGAAGACTGAATTAAATATATTTTATTGATTTTACTAAGTAACTTTTAAAAAGAAACTGTTGGCACGTCCGGGTTCTAAGCTTTAAAATCCGGGGCTTTTACGCTTCTTGTCCTAGTTGCTAGATTTTAGAGATAGCAACTCTACTCAAAAAGCACGCTTATAAAAGCACATGGTATTCCTTCCGTCTTTCCGTTCGACTAAAATCAATATAAAAGTCGATCCCAATATTTATTAAAAAAGTATTTTTTTTTGTATACTACTAAGGTGGCAAAGAAGCACACGGTTCGCGTGATGGTAAGCGGTCACCGTGGCCTATGGACGCTTGCAACATCAGAAGAATAACTCGCGCGTTGCCGACCCTTCAAAAATCTAATAACTTTGTAATCTAATAATTAATAGCATTGTTAACACTCACTATTGTTATATTTTAATAATATCCTTAGCCCTGCGCACTTAACAAAAATAGTTTTTAAATTAAACTTTTAAGTCTTTTGGACAGTGAAAACTCTAAAACTTAGCTGAAAAGTGTTGTGTCAAACAAGCAGACTCGAAATACTATGTCTGATTTCGGAGATTTCAAATATTCAATTTCATCATTTTTCTGATTTAGTATAAAGTCATACAAATTATATGAAGCAGCCTGCCAAGTTACTCAGTGAGTTATAACTATGGATGTTGGGCATTCATTTATTTGGAAATTTTGTAATAATCCTATTGACGTGAATTCGAGGAAGATCTTCCTCCTCGTACCTAATATTTTTGAAAATCGAGTGTCCGCTAATTTGCACTGGGCCAGTGTGCTTGACCACGGCCTAAGCCTCCAGCAGTTGGGGGTACAGCAGCTGAGGCGAGACTATAGCGATTGCTAGATCAGCTAGTCATGAATACTATTACAGTTATTAGTATCGAAAAATATTTTCACGAAACTCAGTGTTTATAAAACAATACATTATATCCACGGATTAATTTTGAAACTCTTACTCTCTAATTGCACTAAAGCATTTTCCCGTTCGTCAGTTCTCTTCAATAGATCTCCTTTTATTCCGCTAACCAATTAAAACGCTTTTTCGGTGACTACACCCAGCTCGGGACTTCAAAGCTTTGACATCACTGGTAAATTTAGTGAGAATTTACTCCGAAAGTTTTAGAAACACATTTAATTCACTATTTAAATTGAAAAAGCTATTGAAATTGCCTCTAAAATTACAAATTTTTGCTTTTGAAATTCTAAAAATAAACAACCGAAATGTTTTAGAAATATCTGAGAATAATTTTACTATCTAGCTTTTTAATATCAAATCATATACTGATAACAGTATTGATAAAGAAGTTAGAAATTGTAAAAAGTATGTTGGCAGTCCATATGCTGTCTTATTTGTTATAGTTTATCAGCAATTTGGCAAGAGGGTGGATTATTCTATCCTAGGTCTTTTATTTTACCGCTCATTGCTTGAAAGCTGAACTACTCATCCAAGCGGCGAGTATTCGCCTCGAACTGTGAGCGGGATCTATCTTTTGAAGATTTTTCAGCAACAGAAATGATACCGGGATTTTTCGAATTTAAAGGAAGGAGACCTATTACTAATCCTGCCTTTTGACAGCAATAAGCCAAAGCCTGAAAATATTAATATGGCGGATTTTCTAACTAATAATATGAAAAAACTAAAAGTAAAAGTTTAAAACGTCCCCAAACAAGAAACGTGTTTTTGTTGTTTTTCCTCTATATTCAAAACGGTAATATTATACAAGCTTCAAAATTAAAACGATTATGGAGAAAGCTTCATACAATAAAACAACAAATAAAAAAATGGTCAAGTGCGTAATGGGCTCGTCAAAATGGTGTAATTATCATTTGTTACAAGCTTGGAACGATTATAGTTAGCTTATCTTATAGTTAGCTAAGCTCGATAAACAATAAAAACCGGTCAAGTGCAATTCCAGCGCATGCATTCTGTGGTAGTCCGAAACCATCGGTGCGTAAGTCCGACTCTTCATCTTACATTGCATAGGCTGGTTTTTAATATATTTTGATAGAAGGTACCTAAGCGTAGTTTAAAGTAGATTTAAAATTAGAATTTTGGGTAATGTTTTTCTAATTAACAACTGAGATACATATATTTCAAACATATATCTTTTATAAAAAAAATTCTATTTACATTCTACAACGATCAAGACTGTATTAATAAATACATAATTAATTAAAAAAGTCTGTACTACTTGATCAAATTAAAAAAAAAATTTCTTAAAACTCATTCTATATTTATTTCAACATTGATATTGCGTTTAGTCAGAAACAAACCACAGGATATTTGAGTTTTGTTTATTATTTGATTTAAAAGTGAATACCGTTTATTGTTTGTCTTTAAAATGTATTCATTCAAATTCAGGACAATGAAAACGTACCCTTTTGTTCCTTTATTTAACCGTAGCTGTGGGATTGAGATATGAGATATCAGATATAAATTTAACTACAGTATAACCAATTGCTGAGAAAAGGACATCCATAAATTATGTCTAGCAAAATTCAACATCACTACCTCTTCCCTTTTCACGCTTTTGTTCTAAATTTTGTATAAAAAATGGCTTTATCACTCTAAGCAAAACCTGACCTCCTGAATACGTGATTTATGGACCGCCTCTAAGAGACTGAAAAGTTCTAGGAAACCTATTTTCACAAGTTTTCCTTTTATCCACGACGAAACTTTTTATAAATAAGAAAAAAACGATATATACTTGCAATATATTCAATGAAACCAAGTGTAAGCATTACTTTGTGCCTCAATTTTAGTCTAGAGAGAATTATAGTCGCGATATATAGCTACATCTCAAATATACTTTTATACACTGAAAAGCAACTATAGTCACTTACAGCCTTCCTTATCGGCCTCGTACGTCCCTACTACATGTTGGGGCACGGCCTATCCTCACCGGTGATTTGGGTCGCAGAACACACGCGGGCCCAGTGTGGATTGTGGACTTCACATACATTTTTTTAACGCATGCAGGTTTCCTCACGATGTTTCCCTTTACCGAAAAACCAGTAGTGTGAATAACCAATGTACTTGAGAAATAAGAAAAAGACTCATTGGTATACGCCAGGCTCAAACCTCCGCCATTCAGTACAAAATCGAAAAAAGGTTTAAAAATGACGACTCCCGTACCAACGCCCAACCCCTATTTACCCATCCTAAGGTATGAATCTTGCTAAATCCTTTCTAATCACGCACTCACGTTGTAACAAAATCTTCTGTGCAAATTTCCAAATCTTTAGATACAAAGATATCGGAGTTCATACAAATTTTCATCCCCTATTAACAGTAAAACACATATATCTTAATTTTTAACTTGAAGGATATATACCATGTTTTATGCATTTAACTTCAAAAATGTCGGATTTTTACACAAACCCCTATTTCACCCCCAAAAAATAGTTCTTAGTGTACGTTATAACAAAAACCTCTGCTTAAAATTTCAAGTCTCTAAATATAAAAAAAAAACGGGTTGCACTCCGGGAGTGCCGGCAGAAGTGAAAACATACTCGCTATTTACTTCCCATCACTTCCTATCCATATTAATTTATTAAAAATAATAACTTTTGTTTATTTACTTTTTTGACGTTGTATATTTGACAGCTCAATCTGTCATAGAATTAAAATCCCATATCCAACCTCCCTGTACTACTCATAATCGCCATATACTAAAAATAAAAACTAACCTAATGTAAATAAAGGTCACGTGTCCTAACGCGAGTGACATCTTACGAATTTTCGATCAGGACACGTGACCTGACGCGAGTTTATCAGTTTTTACCCATCACAAAAAAACAGTGTGATCTATTTGCGAGTGGAATAGCAAGCCAGATGAGTGAGTGCAAGAGAATATACAAGATGGATGCTAGAGAAACTAGCGTAAATATAAACTAAGATTATAATTAAAATTTAATACATGTAGTAGTATAAGATTTTTTATCATTTTAATGACTTATTTAATTATGATAATAATAATATTATATTTATTTTTACAAACAAACAAACAAACGAACGAACGAACGAACGAACGAACGAACGAACAAATTACAATTTACTGCACGCCATACAAGATCAACCATCATTATTTAAAAAAAATTATAATAGGCGTGGCGTACGAATTTCCACGATTAGGACACGTGACCTGACGCGAGTTTATCATTTTTTACCCATACCAAAAAAAGTGCACAACGCCGCTAAAGAAGTTTTCAATTCAATAAAACATTTAAATTCTTATACAAATGTTCATCCCCTATTTTGCACTTTAGAGGATTTCAGACAACGGATATAAATACATACATACTTTTTTTTGTGAATACATATAAATTATAACATAGAAAACACTCAGACTCAAGACAAACACAAATGTTTATCACATGAATATTTGTCCTGAGCAGGAAGTTGATCCCATGCCCGTCTATTCAGCACGGGGGTCATCACCTGCTGTGCCACGGCGATTTGGTCACATCACAGCTTTTATGACTCGCAGACTTCGCACAACCTAAGCTGGTAGCTCTACAAGCATCAAATTTTGCATGAGGAGTTTTTTGTGATAAAATAGGTGATAACTGAGAAAATAATTTTGAAAATTCATTTATCAAGACAGTACGAGCGCAGTACTTTTCAAACTTTTCTTAATTTAGAAGTTATATATATGGAAATTGTTTTGTAAGCTCATATTTGTAAATAAAAGACAGTGTTGTATAAGTGTTTAAGTAAATTCAATCCCTAATGCTCAACACACATCGAGCCAGGGTGACGTGATGCGCAGATAGTATACATATAAGTACATTATAGCGTTGCGATGTCACAATTAAGGTGGCAAACAAGCCTTTTTTTTTTATACCACCAACGTGGCAAACAAGCCTACGGTCCGCCTGATGGTAAGCGGTCACCGTGGCCTATGGACGCTTGCAACACCAAGGGTATCACTCGCGCGTTGCCAACCCATCAAAAATTTAATACTTCTTTCTTTAATAACCCCATACTGTTGTTCTTAGAGAAAACCTTGGCTGGGAGCTCATTCCACAACCTAAGCGTTCGCGGGAGGAAGTTTCTCTGAAACCGCTGTGTACGCGATCATTTTGGTTCTAAAGTTTGAGAATGAATTTGCTGCCAATGGCGAGCGGTGCGATGGTATAGATAGCAGATAACGGATACAAATACATAAATATTTTTTAGTATATACTTACATTATACTTACATAATATATCACACCTAGACTCAAGACAAACACAAACGTTCACCACATAAACGTTTGTCCTGTTCCGGATTCGAACCCACGCTCCTCGGTTCATAAGGCAGAACCCACTGAGCTACGGCAGTTGTCATATCGCGGCAATAGTTTTAGTGAGTATGTTTGTGTGGAAGCATGCGTCTCGCCGTAAAAACATAGGTAACATTCTATATTTATATGTAGTAAACATAAACCTATGTATAACATAAACTTAATTTTTTTACGTCAAAAAAGTACAAATTATACTAAAAAGTAATTGTAACTCTACTCAGATATTGTATTATACGGTTATGATGTCAGTTTTCAAAAAAAATAAGAACAAATTACAAGAATTACAGGTCACTCAATTAACCCTGAACTCGCCTTGCCTGTGAGTAACAAAACTGAAAACAGTTTAAAGAAGTGTTGACTCAGCAAACTTAAGCAAACGTTTGTTAAATTAATTGAATTTACACCGCAATTGAAACTAAATTTTCCATTTTTGAAGCAAACTCACATAATACTGCCCCAGGAAATGCCGCACTTACCCCTCAATGTTAAACAGAGTTCGTAAAATTCGTCGCAATTTTATTTTTATTGTCTTGTTATGTAAAAACGAAATAGTAGCTTCAAATTAACGAGTTGTAACTAGTTATAATTTATATAGTTCTTTTAAATCAACTTATGTACACATTTGGAAGAATTTTAATTTCTATTTATTGTTAATAATTATTTATGTAGGTACTAGAAAGGCACGTACCTTTCTGACTTCGAAAAAAAGTTTAATATCTTAACTATTTTTGAAAGTAACTTCGTTGTGTGTAACCAGTTTTTGAGAATTCCTATTTACATAAATTAAAAGTTTTACCTCTAGAGTGGTCCCAAATTAATCTATGCTGAGGATCAGACCAGGTCACTAAATAATTTCATTCATTATGATAATTACCATATTTAGACATCCGCTGCCGGAAATAGACACCCTCTTTAGATTTTAAACTTAAACGGATGTGAACTCTTTGAGTTGATAATGACAATTACCGCACAAGTTCCTTTTACTTTACAGATTTTTTTTAAATTGTATTAAACTTCCTAATTATTACACACTTGTGCGGTAATGAGAATGCCTTTTACATTTCAGATTTTTTTTAATTTTTAGGCTAGTAGAGAGCTTATGAACTAAGTTCTTATTTTAGGAAAAATTATACCCAATGTGTTTTTAAAAACTAAATAATAAACTAAATATCAACTTTTTACATTTTAACACTAATATAAGTTTTTACTGTACTTGAAGTGTGTTGAAAACAGTCGTATGACACTCGTGAGCTCTGCTGAATATATGTATACTAGGCTAAGATACGCCTTTTAATGAGCAGCCTAGCTCACTTGTGTCATGACGGCACCATCGGTGAAGCGTAGAAACTCAACGTGCTGTTAACAACGTAATAGGTTCGAATTTTGAACAACACCATCTATGGTAATATATGTAAACTACTACTGGTGACTTGCATTCTATTTTTTTTGACGTGACAACGTCTTATAAATTGGTTTGCCGGGTGACACTTCAAGAAACTGCGTTACGCTCCGCTCACGTTATGCGCTCACAATGAGAGCGAGTGAGAGGCACGCGGCATGGTTAGCCCGCCTAAGAGCGAGAGAGACAGACATAAAAAGTGAAAGGCACAAGTTGTCACGTAAAACTTTCGCCCGTATACCGACTTTACAGGCAACCAGTTTTTTGCAATAAATTTTGATGTCTAAGCTAGTGCAAAGCGGGGTAAAATTATATTGTTTTCCTCGTAGGTGTAGTATAAAGCACTATATATCACTTGGGATAAAATGCGATTCCCACCTTGATTAACCTTCGATAGTGATCGGTCACTTTCACCCCTCAGTAAATAATTTCCTATTGTTTGTTTTCATTATCCAGTCCAATTAGTCTCAAAGTTTTAGAACAATCATGTCAAATAAGGTATTCTTATTTCTTATTCCTGAATTTCTTAATTAATTTCATACATTACTCGAGCACGATCTTTGCCTCAGGTTGCCTATCTATGGGAGAATTGAGAAAAACTTAATTTTTTCAAAAAAAAGTTTCCTAAAAGCCTTAAATTTAAAAATAGTATGAGACTGCTGCTGTCCTAAATGTGTGCCCAATTAAAAAAAAATCAAATCATAATGAACTCAAAATGTTGTAAGCTATAATCTACATTTTATTAGGGTTACACTAAAAGAGGGGTAGTCTCCCAGACTTATCCTACTCAGAAAACTACAAACTGCTCAAGTGGTTTCAGAGGTAGAAGTTATAACAGATTTATAGCAGAAATTGGATGCTACTGATGTGAATTTCCAATAAAAACGGATACAAAACTTCCAAATGACTGCTTACGTAAGAATTACAACAACGACACGATGTTTGCACAATTACGCGCAGTCATTACTCATGCCGCTGCGGAGTTTTTAATTTTTCGAAGTGCTGAGTCTAAATTCACGTTTGTGGTTGGGACGATAACTGACGGCCTAAAAGCTTCAGCAATATATGCTACTTGTAGCCTTTATCATTAACGCAAAGCTCTGCACCACACTTTACTGCAGATATTGTTTTTGTTTTTTGGCCTAAACTAGGCCATAAAGTATGCAGCAATAAGATACTTATTATAAATTTTTCAACGGAATTATAAATTCACTGATTAAATACAAATGTGTTTTAAGAAGACATGTCGGAGTACCTATTGTGCTTATATAAAACGTCTCCAGAATAAAAGAAGGGCGAGTACAATACAGAGACAGTCACTTTGGGCTGCTTCTGTAGTTACTTTAGGTGTAGTTCGAACGGGAAATAAGTGCCTAGTAACTAGTAACTCTAATAATTATAGTTAATAATTATATGAATCGTGCATATAAGGCGAAAATATTACAGAAGTAAAATTTGTATTTACCATTGCCACTCGAAAAAGGGCATTAAAACTCACCTATTTATTCACTGAGTTAATAAAAACATAATAGTGAATAAAACTAACTTTTACTCTCTGAGTGAATAAAAACATTTATGAATTTGAAACAATTGTTAAATTGTTATTAGTGTTATTGTGGTTGTTTTATGTCAATATTCCCTTATCACCCGGTAATTATTTACGAATATATACTAAAATGTGATTATAGTACATTTTATTTTCTCGTTGTCAATGGTAAAAATTAGAGTGTACAACAAGTGATTTTTTTTTTATCTCGGTCCTTTGAAACCTTCGCTCCGCTCAGGATTCTACACTAGAATACCTTGCTATGCTCGGCATCCTCTAGCATCCTTCGCTGCTCTCGGGATCCAACTAAGTCCTTCGAATAAAATTGCCTTTTTTTGACTTGTTGCATAATACTACTAATATTTAACAAAAACTTGCGTTAATAATGTGAGTTGTACATTGTTACATTCATTCTACTTTATGGGTTGGAATATCAACTAAAAAAAAATTTAATATAAAAATATATTATTATTTAGTAGGTATCATCAGGACACTTATACCCAAAGGAGTTGTCGACAACGTAATAACATTGTTAACAGCTCGTTGAGTTTCAACGCTTCACCGATGGATAACGTCTCATAGTAGTACATTATGACACAAGTGAGCTAGGCTGCTCACTCGAGAGCGTATCTCAGCCGAGTTTGTATCAAGCGGAGCTCACGAGTGTCATACGACTGCTTTCAACACACTTTAAGGACAGTTAATACTTATATTAGTGTTAAAATGTAAAAAGTTGATATTTAGTGTATTATTTAGTTTTGATACGTTTTTAAAAACACATTGGAAATATTTTTTCCTAAAATAAGAACTTAGTTCATAGGCTCTCTACTTGCCTAAAATTTAAAAAAAACATCAACACAAAAAATTTCTAACAATTGTAATAATTTTATTATAAATTTTAATTAAAAATCTTAGACATTTCAATTTATTATCTTTTATTTTCCTCGTAGGTGTAGTATAATGCACTAAAAAGTCTAGTTTTAGCTACTTAGTTAGAACATAAATCTTTCGTTACATAATACAATTCTCATTATATTTTTGAAATAAATGTTATTGCCTATTTATATTACAGTTATTAATTTTGTACTAGGAAAGACTTTGGGGCGCTCTTTCAATTATTATACTTCCTGAATCATCTCAGTTGCAAAGGTAAGGCAAAAAATTAAATGGGATTAAACGCGTCGTTATTCGGCAAAATACCTTTTTCCCGACGTTTTGGCTGGGTAACACCATTGCAGCCTTGACGGGTCGACTGGCGTTGCGCGGCGTCTTCGGCTTCGAGTGGAGTCGAGTCCTGTTGAATTACCCTCACTTCGTCTTTATACTTGTCATAATCACTACACACAACACTAACGGCGTCCTCGGGTGCGTTCGTTGGTAAAAATTGAGAGCTGTATTTCCCTATGACTGGATTCCATGCAGGCGACAGTTTGAATCCGTTCTCACGTTTGAAAATCTTATGCTTTTTTATTTTAATTGCTTCGTGTGCCAATCTACGGTAATTTTGGCGATTGGTGGATAAAACCTTAGGCTGGTAGAGCTCAATCCGGTACTTGAAATTTGAGTTAATTAGATGTTCCGCTATAGCTGATTTTGTCGTCTGTCAATTCTTTACAGCAGCAATATGTTCTTTGACCCTGTCCGCAATTGTGCGTTTGGTCTGACCAATGTAAGAACTGCCGCAGCTACAGTCAGTTTTGTAGACACCTGGTGTTTGGTACGGGATTGCGTCTTTTGGCATTGAACTTACTTCCTGCTGTTCAATTTTGGAGAACGAAACATAAACAGTGATAATTGAGAATTTGCTCAAAAGCGATCCTAACGTACCACCAGTCCACCCGTTACCAAGACTGGTGTTACCAAGCTGAAACGTCGGGAAAAAGGTATTATGCCAAATAACGACGCATTCAATCTCATTTTATTTTGAAATTAATTACAATAAAAGTTTTTAAATAGAAATTGTAATTTTTATCTGCTGTCCCTAATCTATTAAAAAGAAAAGCTGTGCAGGCCTTTTATCACGGTCGTAATTCAACGCTGGAATTGTAATATTTCGTCGCCAAGACGTTTGGGCTGAAGTAAATTTCGGAATAGGAAAATCCGTGAATAAAATAAATTATGCTTTCATTTTGCCCTAAACATAAATCTTTACAAAATTTTAATAAGTAGATAACAAATTTACTGCCACCATCAAACGTCAAATTAGAACTTACTACCTACTTGTGCTATATTGAACGAATTGTAAGGAAACAGCAAAATACTAAATCTAGATAGCAAAACAAACTTACTACAATCATTTTTATATTGAATCAATTGTAAAGGATTAGAAAAAAATAACGAAATCTAGAACAAGATTTAGATCTAGATAGCAAAGCAAACCTATTACAAAAATTGCTACACTGAATCCATATATCTTTACTAAATTTAGGGCAGGTGAGGCCACTGGCAAAAGCTATAATAATCCATACTAATATTACAAATGCGAAAGTAACTGTCTCTCTGTTACCTCTTTACGCTTCAACCGCTGTGCCGATTGAGATGTTATTTGGCATTGAGATAGCTTAAGTCCCGGGAAAGGACATGAGCTGCTTGAAATGTCATGTGTGAGTCGTTTTTTTATAATTGAGACAGTATTTAACCATCTTAGCAAAGAAAGCACGTGAGCTTATAGACTATAGTACCTACTTATTTGGAATCAGTGATTCCAGTTCTGAAATTCATTCTAATATTTTCAAAAGAAGGTTTTTCTTACACAAAGTTTAAAAGATTCGTGAAACATGATTCGGCAAAATTCTTAAGGGGTTAACAAAACTTTATGCTATCGGCCCCAAGTTATAGGAGAACTTGAAAATGTCGTGTTCTTCATCAATCAAAGCGGCAGCTTGATAAGAATGTCCTTGTCTTTTTCCTATTATGAATATCTCAACTTCTTTTGGAAAATGAAAAGTTTTTTTATTCTTTTTCTTAACAACCAACAATCTTAAGATAAACCCTTGTAAAACGTAATTAGCAGTTAGCTAAGGTTCCAAATACTGCTATTATGTAGATACCTGCCTATGCATATACTGCGCCCCGTGGAACCTGCAGTAAGACCTACTACGTACCGTAGGATCTTGCGATCGGTATTCAAATATTTTTTATCCTTCTAAGTCCCTTTAGTTATGTTTGTGGCAAAAATCAAGTAAATTGTAAGCACCGTCACGACACCTTAGGGCTTTTCAGAAAAGTAACGAAAGATGTACGACAACCCGGGTGGAATGAAGTTTTTTTGCTATATATTATTTTCTAGCTCAGTAATAAGCCCCTAGCTCATTTATGAATAAAAATAATAAATATTTTGGATATATTACACAGCGCCACCTGGTCGCAAACTACAAGCAATGCTTGTACTATGGATACCAGATAACGAATACAAAAACATAAATGTTCAAAATGTATATCACATAAATGTTTGTCTTGTGCGCTTCTTAGTTTAGAAGGCAGGCTGTTACCCACCGAGCCATAACGGCTTTAAAGACTAGCGCTTGACGTTTTTTTAAGACACAAAATAATATCGAGTACAAAAGCCTATTTTTAAAACACTAAATGTTTAGCAACAACTATTACGTTCTTAATTCTATGCTCAATTCTATTTACTTATATACTAATACAATGAACAATGTGTGTGTGTGTTAGAGATAGAGAAAAAAAGATAGGAATAGATATTAAAATTATTTATTCTAATAGGGAAGACAGCATAATAAAAATTCAGTGGTTGTTAATATGACGGTAAAGTTAAAAGCAATAACTGTAACATTCCTAAAACTGTATTGAAATCATATATATATATATACATATATATATATATATATATATATATTTATATATACAAATGGGACAAAAAAATGGGAGGTAGTATCCAGAATATCAATTGAAAGAAAATAATAAAATTTAATTGCCTTGACCCACTAACCTTCTACAAAAAATTAAAATAAGTTAAACACCTACTTGGTATTTATTTCCTGTGGCAAAATGCTACTGTAGTATTAATTGTCCTATGCTGTGACATAATGCGTTTTACTCATTTATGAATGAATGTCGAATGTAAACATCGTTTGGCTAGGTCAAACTAAAGTACAGTGTAACAAACTTTTCTGCTCTGGTATGTTCAAAAAGAAAACAACACTGGCCATATTAAAATTCTGTGAACTACGCGACACTAGATATCTACACCTGGTTAGGAAAGTTGGTTTCCATAACCAGCTGACTAAACAGTCGGTGACAAACGGAGTTTACATTCGACATTCATTCATAAATTAGTTTAACACAGTATGTCACAGCACAGTACCTACAACAAGCATTTTTGTAGCATTTTGCCAAAGTAAAAAGTTACCAAGTAGGTGTTTAATAAATTTAAATTTTTTGTAAAAGTTTAGTTGGTCAGGGCAATGAAGTTTCATTATTTTCTTAATTAATATTCTTGATACTATCTTCCATTTTAGTTCAGGCACATAATATCCTTACACCTTATACATATAGGACATATATATATATATACTACTTGGATTTTATGTCTATTTTTAGACCAAAATGCCTCTCTATTCGTACAAACTTGTAAAATAAAAAATGGGGCGTAGTATATAAAAGTAGATATTAAAAAAGAAAACAGATTGAATTATGTAATGACAAATTAATTAGGTACCTAACACATACCAAGTAACTAAAATAGGTACGCAGGTAAAAAGATTTTTTTGTAATGACAAGTTACTTATGAATAATTACTGATTATTTTAATGATCATACACAAAACAACCATTATATTTTTACCTACTCACTGACTTGCAGTGGTTACTTAAAGAACTTTCCAAGTGGCTATGTAGTAAAACGGATAAAATCAGAAACCAACAAAAACAGAAACATTACATACTAGATAAGTATGTATATAAAAAATATAGTAAGAACTTATAGAATAATGAATATATCTATTTAAATAAAAATAATGTAACTCAACATGATATAGAGCCATTTAAAAAAATTATTAAATTTCTGTGTTCTTTAAAGAAGCGCACGACGAAAATCTTGAATGATTAATGTAGATACATGCGCAAGCAAGCAATGTATTAAAAAAAGTGTGTCATGTTCGCAGCAAGTGCAAAAGTTGATAATGAATTATGCGTGTTATTAGGTATGTTTGCAAAAAGGTTTACGGTCAAAAATAAACTGGCGCTCGTATAATGATATACATAATCAACTATCATACAATTTTCAATTATAGTTAAATAAAAGTGACACCTCCGACACATACAAACAAAGATTAAATCAGACTGAAATAAAGCTTTAAAAGTTTATATCCTTATTACATTACTCGAAAGACTCATGATTGTGAAAGAACAGAAAATAAAGAGTGAAAATATGAACAATAAACGGAACAAAAAAAACTGGTTGCCTGTAAAGTCGGTATACGGGCGAAAGTTTTACGTGACAACTTGTGCCTTTCACTTTTTATGTCTGTCTCTCTCGCTCTTAGGCGGGCTAACCATGCCGCGTGCCTCTCACTCGCTCTCATTGTGAGCGCATAACGTGAGCGGAGCGTAACGCAGTTTCTTGAAGTGTCACCCGGCAAACCAATTTATAAGACGTTGTCACGTCAAAATATTATTATAAAAAGTCTTGGTCCCATTTCCGGATGAAATCCAAGCGAATAACATTAATGCAAGGGCCGCCGGCAGGCGTTGCTTTCAGTCTGTGTTTCAACCTTCATTTGTTCTGGGAAAAAAGTTACTGGACTTAAAGTCGACATTCTGAGGATCGTAATTCGTAGGCATAACAAAACTATGAGTGGATGTATAAATTTTATCTCTTTTAATATCTATTCACTAGCTGGACACGCTACTTCGTCTGCATAAAAATTTTCATGTTTCAGTAATAAGTATTTTATCCCTGCGGTAAGCTGTCGTGAAACTATACCAAAAATCGCACGCATCGATTTTTTTAAAAAAACGACACCTAAATCAAAGCATATTTGTTGGCCTCTTCTTCTGTTTCTTCTTCTTGTTTGTGTGGATGTCAGATATAGGCTTGGCAAAAGAGATTATTGTCCTTTTTTTTCTGGTTAAATTAGATACACATTTCCCTTGTTTATTAATTTTTGATTCCTATATTTATTGCACTATTTAATAATTAACAATTTGCTCACCTTGCTGTGTACGTTGATTATGTGTTTGCTTCAATTGGATGTAAGAAGTGGTGTTTTCTTGAATGTTATTTTGTAACACATATTTTGTAAATAATGCGAAAAACATTGTTTGCATACTGTTATTATTTGACAAGTGTAGATTCCATTGTGTTTGCAAAATTATGTGCCTGAACTAAAATGGGAGATAGTATCAAGAATATTAATTAAGAAAATAATGAAACTTCATTGCCCTGACCAACTAAACTTTTACAAAAAATTAAAATTTATTAAACACCTACTTGGTAACTTTTTACTATGGCAAAATGCTACAAAAATGCTTGTTGTAGGTACTGTGCTGTGACATACTGTGTTTAACTAATTTATGAATGAATGTCGAATGTAAACTCCGTTTGTCACCGACTGTTTAGTCAGCTGGTTATGGAAACCAACTTGCCTAACCAGGTGTAGATATCAAGTGTCGCGTAGTTCACAGAATTTTAATATGGCCAGTGTTGTTTTCTTTTTGAACATACCAGAGCAGAAAAGTTTGTTACACTGTACTTTAGTTTGACCTAGCCAAACAATGTTTACATTCGACATTCATTCATAAATGAGTTAAACGCATTATGTCACAGCATAGGACAATTAATACTACAGTAGCATTTTGCCACAGGAAATAAATACCAAGTAGGTGTTTAACTTATTTGAATTTTTTGTAGAAGGTTAGTGGGTCAAGGCAATTAAATTTTATTATTTTCTTTCAATTGATATTCTGGATACTACCTCCCATTTTTTTGTCCCATTTGTATATATAAATATATATATGTATATATATATGAATATATATATTCTCGTACTCGTTCCTTACATATGTTCCTCACGAATGTTCTTAACAGCCTTTTAAGGATTTCACTCTGTATTCTGCGCCTGTAAACGTCATTAACTTCCTTTGTACGTTTTCTAAGTTTGTGCTAAGTTGGGAAACCCAATTGCCGCCTAATTAAGATAGATAACAAAACGTCAACAATTTCGAACCTTACTCTTTAAGTCAGCAGTTAGATAAAATTTGTATGTTTACAAGTTTTGATTTCATGTTTGTTTTCTGGTCCTATGTACCTTAATCTTGTCTTGTATAGCCTAAAAAAACAGATATTGTAGATCCAAAGATGAGGAAAATCCCATTATTACTATAAACTGTTTAAAGTTACTTGAGTCGTAATCAGACTTTTTTATTTTTTTTATTGACCTAAAGGTTTTGGCTTGAATAAATAATTCTCACGTTTTCGATTTGATCACAAATTAGAAATTCATTCACAAAGTACAAATGCGAATTTTCTCGAACGAAAACCACTCGAACTGCTTCGACTGGTCCGGACCGTTGGAGACTACATCTCGCATTCAAATAATGTCAATTTTCGATCAAAATGCAATATTGGGTTCTAGAAATTAGTTCTACTTTTCGCGTTAACTATATGTTCTAAAATCTGTAGTAAATGTTTAAAATGTTGGTCATAGTAATTAAAGAGACGGAAAAAAGCTTGCTCTATTCCTTTTATACTTCATTATTAGTCATTCCTCTAGTTTTGATTGGCCAAATTTTGCATTGTTTAAAGTGGTCCATGTCAATAATATCATTCTATTTTTATTGACTTCCATCATAAAAACACTAAATTACACCACATGCACTGACAAAAAAAATTCTTAGGTCCGGCGCCGCCATCTTTAGTGCTGCGTAGTTTTTTTTATATTACTAGGTGGTAATTTCACGTGAGAAAAATGTTACAAAAACAATTACACCTTTAAAAAATAAAAATAACTAATAATTTTCAACTTCAAATCAAATAAACAATTTGAATACTCAACTGAAACATATTTTTTTTTACTTTCCGTTCCGTTTTAAGATTGTAGCAATAACTCGGAACAGGAACTTTTTCAACAAACTTAGTTATACTTATTATTTTCTAATTAATAATGATAAAAAACACATAAAACTTAGTTTCAAACAGTTTATAGTCACCAAAATCTTTTTTAATATATTGAAAGAGTTATATTAGGGTGGGCGTTCTTTAAAACGTTTTAAAACTGTGAAAAGTATCTTGCGGCATAATCTGTTCATATTGGCAACATTTTGCTGCTTCGAACAACATTTTATTTAAAGTGATGTTTTGATTGATAGTGAGAATATTGGAAACGAAAAACTGAGGACGAAATACGAAATTTTTTAGACGAGATAGTGACTTCTAGATAATCTCTAATTTGAAATTATCTCGGATGGGTGAGAATTGGGTCCCTGAAGGCCTGAAGAAATTGGCAACATTTAATAATTATAATGACATCAAAAAAAAAAGGCGGCGACAAAGATGAGATCTCCTGCCGGGCTAGGTATTATGCCTGGGGACCGCCGTGGTCCACTTTACTTGCGCTTCGGTTTGTATATATCCTGAACTGCCAAGGAAACTTCGAAAGCGCGATGTAGGACGCGTGACGTCAGCCTTGCTTGTAGCGGTACGATATGATCCGGTACAAACAGTTTTTTACCAGAATTATAAGATATTTGTCATTACAAATAAACAATTAATGAAACCGTCTATAATAAGGGATATTAAACGCGAGTGTGGGTTTATGAGACACGGGCCAAAGGCGAGTTCCATAATAGTGTAACACGAGTTTTTTAATACCTAGTTACATGAACTTTCATACACTACTTTATCTACACTTATGATATTGATAAAAATAAAAGAGAAATGTAAAATAAAGATTACTATGTAGGTAAGAACCATTTCTTGATACTGCGTGTAATATATCCGGCGGAGTTAAATTTACCTCCATAGGTACCACCATGAGTCCTTACTTAATTTGTTTTTCAAGTTTCTCAAAAACACAAGAAAATGTTTGGTTTAGTTCGTCAAAAAAAGTATTTTTTTTGGCGCCAAATCCAGATTTTGCTGCTGCTCGGAACAGTAGCGACACCACAGATTACATATCCTATACCTTCTATACCTATTTTAAAAAAATATAACATATTTCATCCAAAAAATAATATTATAAAGTAACTTTTTTTAAATTAAAGAATTATTTGTTTAAAGTATGCAATTAAAGAACATTTTTTAAGTTCGTAATTTGGATTTTAAAGTTTGAGCGTAAATAAACTATGTATGGTGAAAAATGACTTAAGGTTAGAATTAAAAACAATTCATATCTTGCACAAAATATTTAAATATAGATCATGTTACGTGAGTAGCGATATGAGGTGCGTTTTGTTGACTACTTCAATGCGTTTAATGTCATAATCCTGCCATGTCAAAAAGACGTAAATTCTGTAAAACACAGTACAAATTCTTGGTTCATTCTCTTTGGTAGGATTACCGCATTATGTACATTATGTTGATCAACAAAACGCCACTATGATATAAAGTCTTCTTGTCATAATGTTATCAACGATGCAAATATTATTCCCTCTAAATATATCCTTATACTAAAACTGTAGTAGTAATGAAAATATATTTGTTTCTTCATGGTTATTGGAAAATACTTGTATGGAATTAACGTAATTAATTTAATTTAATGATCCGCATCTGTGTCTGGTTAATAACTCTTTGATTATAAGGTATTTTGCTATTAACTTATAGCTGTATATATTTATGTTATAGTTGTTCCTATAGGAACTTTTGAATTTTTCATGTTAAAATTTTGGATTAATCCAGACATAAGCTATCTCCATTTCAAATTTCATTCAAATCCGTCTAGGTGTCCTGGTGCTGCGTCCTAGTCCAGCTGGTTCATCGTGAAGGATTATACATACAAACTTTCACATTTAGAATATTAATGTGGTATTATTATATATTTTTGTAATATGTTATAATAGAATAGAATATAATAAAAAAGCAAATTTTTTTTCGAACAGGCTGGACCGCAAATAAAGCGTGTCAGTAACAAAAACTTTAATAACTTCTAAAACATTGGAGCTAGCTTAACGCAATACAGACTTGTATTGTAGACAATTTTATAGTGCTTAAATCAAACTTAGGGAAGTTCAAAATTATAAAGTTTATCTCGAATAAAAGAAAGTTTAATAAAAATGACTATTTGTCACTTTAGTTAGTGGCAGTTTTTTATTGAAATTAATAGTCGACTAGTATGACCTAAACTAAAAAGTTCATAAGTTTTGCCCAAAACCGTTAATACATGATTTTGGTCGTGTTCTCTCGAACTATCAAAACTAAGAATAGGAAAAAACCGGCCTTGTATATTAATTAGTCTATAGTAACTGCCATTATATTAGTAGCTACATTTCAATCCACAGATGTTGTTCAAAACAATTATGATGAAAGTATATCAAATACTACTGGGGTTTTTTTAACGATAATACTTTACTTTAATAGTTTTATAAAAACAGTGCAGTAATATTCATAAAAATCCAAGTTTTCAGTGCAGAAACATTGTATAAAAAACCATGTCATTACAGTTTTACTGCGCATGAGCAAAATGGCCGACCATTAATGGTATACGAAACGAATCGGACTAAGTATAAATCGTGCAACGTAAGTTGAACCTGCGCAGTAACACATTTTTGGTTCGTTGGTACATTTGTCCGTACTATACCTGCGCAGACGGCCGCCATTTTAATTCAACTTACGTGGCGCGAATTATAACATCTTTTATTTCAAGGATGAATCATCTCTGAGTGCACCTTGAAGATGTATAACGACAAATGATAAAAAATATTCAACAGGTTGAAATCAAAATTTCATCCCTTATACACGTATGAAATTATTATCTAAATTTCACTATTAAAAAAAATTAATTACCAGTGAAATATTACATTGGTCACAGGGCAGCTTTAAACATAACAATATGACGATTTGGATGGGCTTTTAAAAATATTTGATTACAGAAAGTTTTTAGCTCTTACCATGTAGCTGTGGAACCACAAAATAAGTGTAGTACTTGCGTGTAACCCTAAAAAAGCTTTCTGGTTACTTGATAACAGTAATGAAGAAAGACATAACATGACATTAAAGCTAAGCAAACAAATGTCGCGTGGATCAATTTGCGCTGTGTGTAGAACGAACACACGACTTATCAATTAATCAACATGAAGCCGGATGGAAGTGACAAGGGTTTCTGAAAATGGAACCAGAAGCGGTGAGGACTTTGCACGTAGAATGAATCGTCTACCAAAGATATTTCTATTCAAGTCGAAAATACATAGTTGAAGTTAGAAGACGCCTCTTGAATATGATGTTAATAAATCAGTTGTCATATGTTTTATTCACAAATAAATCAAAGACTATATAGTTGTAAGGGTTTCTTGTAATATATATATACGTAATATAATAAAGTAAAACATTTTTTTTATTTTATTGAACGCGCTTATCTCTGGAACTACCAGTCGGATTTGAAAAAAATTTTTGCATCTAATAGATTAATTCTTAAGAAAGGTTTAGGCCATTTAACAGCACGCTCAACCCATAGGAGCCTGATCAAATAGAAAAATAGCGCGGGCGAGAGATCCAACGGGGAATGGCACTGCAGCGCAAAAGTAACGGAAAGGGCCGAACAAGGTTTGCCAGGTCAGCTGGTCTTATATATTTAGATTCCAGAAGATTTCATATTCATTTCAAAATATCGAAATCGTAAATAGTTAAGTGATCGTAAATATATTAATGAAAAACTATAGTTATCTGTGCAACTCATTAACAGTAGGTATTCCAGTAACTTTGTGTATGATTGGTGAAAACTGTATTGGAATATTTAAAGTATATATTTCGTCATAATTTACATTGAATTTTTCCATGTGATTCATATCTTTTAATATTTTGATGCCAAATGATATTTTCCTATTTGTTATATCTAAAAATGACTATGAGTTTCTTCAAGGTGTACTTATAGCTTCAACGAATAAAACATTTATTTATATAATGATACATTATATAAATTATAAATAAGGAGAAAAATTTATTTTATTCATAAAAAAAAACGAGTTGCACTCCGGGAGTGCCGGCAGAAGTGAAAACCTTTACAAACGATTCGCGCTTAAAACTCAAATATGTCACAAGACATGTCTTTGACATTGTCAAGAAATAATAATGTTTGTTTATTTACTTTTTTGACGTAGTATATTTGACATCTGTCATAGAATTAAAATTCCATATCCAACCTCCCTGTACTACTCATAATCGCGAATACTAAAAATAAAAATTATAATAGGCGTGGCATTACGGTTTCCGTCTACGAATTTCCACGATTAGGACACGTGACCTGACGCGAGTTTATCATTTTTTACCTATACCAAAAATAGTGCACAACGCCGCTAAAGAAGTTTTCACTTCAAAAATAATATTAACTATGGTTAGTTTAAAATACCCAGAAACATTTTTCTATTTCTCGTCGAAGTAACAAGCTTGGTTTTTAAAACTTTGACTCATGTTTGGATGTCCTTACTCTATGACCGTGCCAAGAAACGCGAAGTGAAGACGAAGCTTATAACGAATCAATGGCTTTTGATATGATGCTGTTCAAAAGTCAGCCATGGCAATAGCTTTATCGGCCTAAGCATATAAATAAAATAGACTTACAGAGAAATTATATGTATCAAAACACTTAAGAACAATAGTGTTAAAGGCGTTAAACATGTAATGGCGGAAATATTGCCCATAAACACAAATAGGTCGTAACATTTTTGTGGCATAGTTGAAAGGTTAAGCGAGGTTGAGACGAGTCGACTTCTGTGTTATTCTAAAAAGATGTTATTTATGAAATGTGTGTGTGTTTACGTATAACGTTATATTCAAAAACTTTAATCAAAGAATTAGAAGTATTTATAAATTACTACTGTCCACCTTGATTGTCACCGAAAGGGACTTTTCTGTAATGAATGTAAAGTGGCGGGACGATAAAACTACATGCAATGGTGCAGGATTCTTAAGCAATAAAAACCGGGTAAGTGCACCTATGATAATTTTATTGTTTAGGGGAACACTTTAGCAAAAATTAGCACTTTAAGGCTTAATAATTGCAAACAGATCCTTTTTTATCCCGTTTTTACCCAAAATATTTACGGCATATCTAGCGACACCCTACACCATAGGATAGATGAGAATAAAATTTATTCCCACTTAACATGCAGAGGAGGTACCCTTAAAGTTAGATAAATTAATCTTTTAATCTTATTCAAGAGAATTTGTAAGTAGAGTACTGTATACCTTTTAAACTGTACAATTTAATAGAAAATAGGTGCACTGCACACCTAGATATTTATTTCCAAAACACGTGGTCAAAATTTCATGATTCGTATATGGCAAAATAAGTGGGAAACTCAAAGTTGCTGTGAATTCTTTAAAAAAATGCTTAACAAACTTAAAATTGTTTTTTTTTTTCTCCGACCGTATTATGGGTATTTAATGTATTTTTTATAAAAAAAATTAGCAGTCCTTTTCTTTCCTAATGTGTTTTGTTTTTATACCAAAATTCCGTAATCGATTGTGTAACCAGTTTTTACTTTTCTATGTAACTGTGTGCTTAAGTTCCACCAATGAATACTGCAAGTAAATATTCTGGATACAAAACGAGTGATGCTATTTATTATAATCCTTTTAGACGGCAGCAAAATTTAAAATTTGTTCTTAATTGCTCAAACGCTACGGAACGGTCTTGAATTACAATTAGTCACGCTCCTGAATTAAGATTCCGAGTGAGTCACTTTCTGTTCTCATCAACATTCTATTTACAATCATAAGATGAATCTCTTAACGTAGTAGTTTACTTTCTTGCGTTCCAATGTCAAATGGCAGAAGCGAAACTTAGTTAATACTGTTATAGTTTCAAAATATATATCTGTCTATGCCTGCCGTCATTTTTTTTCTACAGTTTTACCCTTAAAAACAAATTTTTGTTTATAGTTTTATTTTTATTATGAAGTAGGGATTAAATGCATTGCATACAATATAACGTGTAGGGGTGAATATTAGACCTGTTGAGTTAATAAACAAAAGCTTTGAATTGCATTAATTACCGACAGGAATTTTATTGCTGTAATGTTTAAGATGAGCCATTCTTAGTCTTTGTGACGTTAAAGTTACAAATTTTAGCACAAAATACCTGTTTTATCTAAAGCGCAGCTTTTCTTTAAACTAAAACAGACAATGAATGATGATGGCAAACAAGTTAACGGTAGGCCTGATGGTAAGCGGTCACCGCAGCACATTAACACTTGCAACATTAGTGGCGGCACTAGCGCGTTGCCAACCCTTTAAAAACCTAAATTTATAAATGAAACTTTTTTCTTGCAGAACCCCATATTGTAGTTGTTTAAGAAAACCTTGGCAGGGAGTTCATTCCACAACCTAAGCGTTTGCCGTAGGAAGTGGCGCAAAATACTCAGCTAAAAGCCCGACATGGGTTTTTGGTAGCAATATTTGGTAGCAAAACCGTTTAAGCGAAACGCTAAAAGTTAACATTTGATTTTGCTATGATTTTGCTTCGCAAAGCTTATGAACCGCAAACCGTTAACAATTCTGCTACGTTTTATGGAACATCCGATATATCCATTGTTACGTAGAGTGACCTCCTATCTAAAGGATAGAGCAATAAAATTACTGTCAGGTTAGAATTTCAAGTTACAAAAATTACTGACTGGGCTATATTGTTAAAGTTACAAAATTTTTCGCTTTTACCTATATTTTTATATATCCATTTTGTAATTTTATAATAAGCAGGTAAAATAAGCCATTAGTTAGCCATTTAACTTTATTATGCTAAAACGCAAAAGCTGTTTTCAGGATTATTACTTAATGGCAGATGATACAAAACCGAGGTAACCATTACAAAAGCTTGCGTTACGTAACTTAGGTAGGTATTTTCTAAGGAATATTCGTCATACCTGCCTAGTTTTTTTAATTTATTTAATCATTTAAATAGAGATAAAGTTGATATCGAAATACCTATTTATGAAACAGTCACGAAATAAAGGTAATTTTAGCATGAGCGCCGTTTTGCTCTCTCGTTCGTTTTGCTCGTTAGAAAATAGCATGGTGCGAGTATTAAAATACTAATTTCTTAAAATAATACTATACATTTGCAATATCGCGGGTGTTGTGAGTTCGAGATATATTTTTTTGGGATGAGTGTGGTGATGATATATAACTATTTCTTTTAATACTTTTAATTTTATATTTCGTAGATCAGACCTGTAAAAGGGGTAAAATCGCGCGTACTAAGTTACTGCCCGTACCGCAGTAAGTAGTACCTACCCTACTGAAAGTTTTTCTTTTGCCGACAAAATTAATAAAAATGTCAAAGTAAAACATTAACAAAAAAAACCAATAAAAATTAAAAAA
Source organism: Apoda limacodes (assembly GCA_946406115.1). Classification (NCBI taxonomy): domain Eukaryota; kingdom Metazoa; phylum Arthropoda; class Insecta; order Lepidoptera; family Limacodidae; genus Apoda; species Apoda limacodes. The sequence continues at coordinate 20,941,904 of OX291545.1, forward strand.
TTAACTTCTGAAATAGATGGTAAACACTGAAGGTGTACTTTTAAAATTAAAAAATTGTAAACATTTAAAGGTATATGTTACAGAAAATGTAACTAATCCGTTATTATATAAAATTCCTAAATTCAGCCTTAATGTGTGAAATTAAAGTTGTTATAGGTAACAACGGGATAAGCGAATGATAGATGTCAATCCCGCTAGCCACTATTGCGAAAAGTTACAAAAAGTGCCAGTATAAAGGGTTATACAATAGTTCTCCATAATATTTGTTCTTTAAAAATAAAATATGTTATCCTGAGTGACTCTGCAAATATAAGAAATTAAAGAAATAAAAGTATAGTGCAACAAAACTTTCTGACCCAGCGGTCAAAAATCAAAACTACATTCTCCGTGTTGAACTCGATTAGCTCCTTGAATCGCCACTTGCGCCCAAATCAACCAAACATTCAATGTCAGAAAGCCACAAAAGTTTGTTGGACTGTAAAACGTCAATTTTAGATTTTATTACTTTTTATAACGTATTGGATAGAAAATCGTTTTTCAACTACCTTAATTAGAAAGTTACATTTTAAAAGTTTAAAAGTTAATTTAATAGTTGACATTAGTTTAAAATCGAACTTTCTAGACTTGATTGCTAAATGACTCACAGATCAGTACAAAATATTAGTTGAAATTTCATTTCGAAGACGGTCCAACTAATATTTAATGTCTTTGTTCTTCGGGATACGATTCAGACCCTGAAAAAGGTGGAAACACAATTAATGAACTTTTTTCGACAGGAAAAAATCCTAAAGTGACTCCTTTCCACTGTTATTTTTTTTAAGTTTCGGCAAAGAAATCTCCAAAGTCCTAAGTACTATTATTATACAACTTTGCTAAATCGTAGCCGTAATGTAGCTTTAGACCCTAAAAATTTTTTATCTAAAAACATTTTTTGATAACAATGATAAGTAATAAACTATGAATTTATTAATTTATTTTTAATGAAAAAATCAGTTAATTGCACGCTTAGTTACATATCCTTGTATATACTGTCTCGTGGTACTACCTCTTATCAGGTAATAAAAAACTATTCTTTATACCGAACAAATAATGGCTTTTCTTACACTCCTTCCTCGAGTTATAAAAAGGTGTAATTTAGCAGGGGTATACATACATATTAATTACGCTGATCGTCTTAAAAAATATTTTTAGGGTACCTCCTCTACACGTAAAGTGGGGATGATTTTTTTTTCGTCTGTCCCATGGTTTGGGAATCGTTTTTGATCAAATAGATTGCGGGCTATATCCATTTTTCGTTTTAGGGATCCGTTTGCGTTATACAATATTAAGATATAAAGTGCTAATTTTTGTTAGAGTCAAGTCTATCACTATTAAGTAGGCTTTACAAGTGAACGAGTGTCGACCAGCTTATACAATGCACTTGTGACGGGCAAATATGAACTGTCTGGGCTGACATGCATTTGGCCTGTTTTCTATGTTTTTTTACGCCATGATGTTATTTATTAGGTATATATTTCCTATAGTATTATTTAGAAATTCCATTCATGGCTTAAGAAATGCATACATTGTGTATTAAAGAACTAAAGGCAAATTATTTTACACATTTCCTAAATTGGTTCGACATTGTATACAATTCTTACGTTTCATATATTTTCAGTAACATACATATAATATATATATATATATACATATGTATAGACAACCAGAAAACCTTGTCCTTCTTGTGAAGTCGGTTAAAAATGACTGCATGAGGTCCGTAATATGTATAAAATAGGTGGTGCTTTAATGTTACCCTTACTATGTCTCCATTCAAGCCACGTATTTTCGAGATGACGCTAGCTGACACGTTCAGTTAATCATAATTCAATGTGACATTTGGACACCTCTTGGACGTGTGTGTTGTTTTCCAATAATGTGTCATTTACCTACTACCACTACTTTCTAATACGTAAAATATTTAAGTACTTCTTAACCATATTTTTGCCTACGGCTAATTATACGAAAACTATTTATTTAAAAGTTTTATAAGTATTTCTCATGAATAATAAGTAAATGTATATGAAATTTTAACGAATTGTTGATCCGAATTATATTAATTGGAGTAAGAATAAGAAGAAATAAAGTACCTGTTTGTTACATAAAGTCGTGAATGCATCCCGACAATTATTTATCACTAGCTTTTTCCTGCGGTTCCACCCGCCCTAAATTCGGTTATCGTTGTAGGATTTCAACGGCAACTCTTCCATTACAGAAAAAAACCGAATCACACTTGACGTTTCCAAGTAGCCTATGTCCTTCCCAAGAACTTAAACTAACTCCATGCCAAATTTCATTTTCATCGGTACATCGGTTTAAGCGTGAAGAGGTAACAGACAAACAGACATAGTTACTTTCGCATTTATAAAATTTATATGGATAAATAATGTATAATATTATGAAAGTTTAACAAAACTATCCATACATTGAACTCAATTTTAGATTCTCGCTGTCTTTTCGGGTTAGAAAATCTTGAAATCCGAAAAGCCGGCCTTTTTTTGGTGCATTTCGCTAAAAGGAGAAAAGCGGTTTCTTGTTCGTATGACATCAGATGCTTAGTAGGTATGAAATTTATTAGTAAAGGGCAGGTAAAAATAGCAAGCTGTTATGTAGGTATATCAGTTTTATTTATTTATTTACTGAGACTAAACAACACTCTTAGTTCTAATATTCTGGTTACAATGTTACGAAAGTTTGTACTCACGTAAGTACTAAAAGGGTAACAGTCGATTTTAGTTTGATTTTAAGGACTTAACTTGGCTTTGTTTAGGTAACTAAATAATAGATTACGATTCCTAGAACTATAAACAAGTTGATGCGATGGATTCAAAGCCAAAAAGTGGCTTCAAAGAGGCTTACTGAACCCACGCAAGATAAAGATTATTTGTATTTTGTGACGAAAAAGATTGGCTTTTGAATAAATAAAGAAGCTTATGTATTAAATCACCCCGAAGAGTCAATATAAGCTATTCAAAGAAATATTTTGTCGAGGGAATATAAATATTTATAAATTACTTTTTTCATATTCATACTAATATAGTATATGTGAAAGTAATTCTGTCTGTATGTCTGTCTGTTACCTCTTAACGCTTAAACCGCAGCGCTGTACCGATTAAGATTAAAGTTGGCAGGGACATAGTTTGAGTCCCACGGAAGGACATAGGCTACTTGAAAACGTCAAGTGTCAGTCGTGTTTTTTTCTTAATTTAATTAATGAGTGGCCGTTGAAATCCTACACCGATAACCGAATTCAGGGCGGGTGAAACCGCGGGCAAAAGCTAGTACTTAATATTTCTAAGATAAGTCTGTTTACGTGTATTATTGGTTCCTTAAAAAAGCTATTTTCGTTTTTATATTTTTAAATAGATTGCGTGAAATTTGAATGACGGGGACTAACTAAATAAAAAAAACGGATTCTGAATTTATTCATTAATCAACAAAAAAAAAAAACAAATTGAACTTCAACTTCAATTACTTCTGAGATAAAATAAGTTATTAAAAAAGTGAAAAGGTACGTTTTAGGTTTATTTGTTTAAGGTCAAACTTGAGATCCTTTAATTAATATTAGTCTCATAATCACATCAATTGACATATATATTTATTAGTAATTGTTATTGTGTAACTAATCTCATTACCTAATTTGTCGACTCCTGTGCAATCATATCAGATATAAAAAGAATATTTTAATGATGGCATATATATATCTGTATTTTTTAATTATTTGCAATCATCACAAATCAAAAACATGCATGGATAACTAGCTCGACTTCTATCGCATTTGCTTTAAATATTTCGGGCGTTCTTTTTTTGTGCATATTCAATACTTTTAAATGGCGCCTAAATGTGGGTTTTGGAATATTTAGTACACTACTAACTTTATTAAATTTAAATCTTCCATTGCACACCAACTGAGGGCTTTTTCCGTATCGTCACTTGACCAAGTATTGTATTATCATTTGGCCATTTTAACATTTAACAAAAAAAATAGTTATAATTAATTAGTTCGTAATTAAGTGATTCGTACCAGTACGAAATAAAACAAAGTGATGAGTACGAATCAGACACAAGATAACTAACAAATTAAAATTTGCCGCTTAACAAAATACCTGCCAAGCTTGCGTGTTACGTCTTGTAATTTAAAAAAACCATTGCTATTAATCGTAATATTATTAACATTGTAACGTGACAACTTGTGCCTTTCACTTTTTATGTCTGTCTCTCTCGCTCTTAGGCGGGCTAACCATGCCGCGTGCCTCTCACTCGCTCTCATTGTGAGCGCATAACGTGAGCGGAGCGTAACGCAGTTTCTTGAAGTGTCACCCGGCAAACCAATTTATAAGACGTTGTCACGTCAAAACGTAAATAAGTCTAGAATTATGCAAGGACCTTAAATTTACGTAACTTAAATTTTCTCGTAAACAGCAAAATTACTTACCATTTGAATAATTTTTAACGGAGCGCCAGCGTGAAGTTGTTGCTCGGGTGCCGTAACATGCCGAACTAGTAGTTCCTTACTACCACCTGCGTTACCACTACAGTTTCAGGATACGAAAACTTTATCGTATTTTTGTTCCTAAAACGTACCCTGTTTACCCTACCTATGTTCCAACAATAAATCGACATGCACTAGTTAGTTTGTTTTATATTTAACCGACACTTCAAAAAAAGAGGTTAGCATTTTGACCTGTATGTATGTAACATAAATAGATTTGTAGAATATTCTTATACGAGTATGTAAGTCTTTATGGGCTTCCAAACAGATGTGCCAAATATCATAAGTGTGTATATGTGTGTTTGTCCACTGTTTCTTAGGCTGTCGTGATCGGATTTTAATAATTATTTTTTTATTGAATTGGATGCCGTTCAACTAAGGGAACTTAGGGAAGGTAAAAGTTTCATCTAAATCGGTTTATTAAGTTTTAAGATGTACGTAGGTTCCAATATTACATAACAAAACTACGTCGGTAATAAGGTAGAATTCTAGCGTGGAGCTTATTGTGTGTATGTTAACCGATATTTTCGCTAATTGGCCAACTGAAGTGGCAAACAAGCAGACGGACTGCCGGATGCTTAGCAGTCACCGCAGCCTATGGACATTTGCAACGTAATCCAGGACGCATTACTCGTGCATTGGCGACCCTACAAAACTCTAATCACTCCCTGTATAAAAAACGCCTTATTTTTATTATTAAAGGGTGATCCCCTTCCGATATAAATGTATGACTAACTAAAAATTTAAAAATACACTGAATTCTATAAAAAAAAAGTAAAAAAATAGTATCAGGCTATTCTGTGATTGATGACTTAGTTAGAAAAGCTAAGTGTATCACTTATTCAGGCTTATCAATTACCTATGTAGGAAAAAAATTAGCGCAGAAAAATACCCAATTATATAAAGAAAGGTTACCCACAAATATGTATTGGTTTGAGAATCAACCTTCAATCTAAATTGGAAGCAATGCTAGGGGCAGGTCGTTCGGTGATAACGGAATATATCGATAATCCTCCGAAATTCTAATGACATTGCTTCGGTCGGGTCGTATTTCCATATCGAGCCCACTAATAGAAACAAACCTCCTAAATATGAAATCATATTCTCTTTCATAATTTCCAAATACCTTTGTGGTTCTGATCCAGTAATTGCTCCTTTTAAAAATAATAAAACTGTAAAATTTTCGCTTCTATACATTGATAATATTTGTAGGTTTAAATAATACTTAGCGCTTAGAAAGAGCATTATAGAATCGATTGAGATCAATTTTGGATTTTTTGTTTGTTTCTCAAAATCTGACATTTTATCTATCTGAGTTTTTGGTATGTGGTTTATCGTTGACGTCAAAATGCGTAGATATGCATAACCCGTGGCAGTCTATAGCTTGTATTAGAAAAGTGATAATATATTTCATATATTTCATATTCAAGGTTTTGAGTCAAACCTATTAAAATAAGGTTTAGAGCAATTTTCAAAAACAATTCTTTTGATTAAAGTATACGCAATCATGTCGTGGGCTCTGTTACGACCTCGAGTACATACTCTTTTTTATTGTGTATGTTTTTTAAATATATACGTACAGTAGCTTTACAAAAATCCCTGCTAAGTAATAATATTTCTTTCATCTGGGAAGAAATTCCGCTTTCAAAATATATTTATTTTTACTTTAATTGTGTTTTAATTCATTAATGATTAAGTATACTATTAGAAAATATAAAATATATTTATTTAGTAATTATTGGCTTTCCCATTAATTAAAGTCAAAGTTCTACTTAGTCAGTGACGACTTCCACTACGTCACAAAATTGTGTTTTAAAAAAAATACTAAACAAGCCTGTATAATTAAAAAACAACATTGATGAATTGAACCTTAATCCCAGCCTATCTTATTTAACAAATCAAATATTCATTTTGTATCCACATACACGTAACGCGTGATCACTTATTGGTACAATCTCTTCAAAACAAATGGTTTTATGTGATTCATACCACAAGTAATGATAATTTTTTACATTTTAATAATGGATGTGGTAAATAAGGGGGAATTTAGGCAACTTAAGATTACACATGTATAAAACATTCGTTAGAACTATTTAATTATAAATAGCACAGCCAAGGTAGGACACGTGCCGGCAGTGGAATGTGACGTAGCGTACAGGAACTATAAAGCATCATAAACACATCGTATCGAAAATGGACAGAAAGAACGCTTTTCAACATTTAAAACTGCTTTTTCCTAACACTGTTGAAAGTATTTATAAACTCCATTTTCGTTTGGTTTTTCAGATTTCTTAAACACAAGATTAACAAGTCAACTAATTACTTGGAAATTTAACACTTGAGAAAAAATGTATTATATATATATATGTTTGTTATTCAGTCCCAATATCTTAGGAGCTACCCCATTCAAAATTATTATTCTTAATTTCTTTTAAAACTTTATAGCGGTTGGAACCTTTTCTGATAAATTTTCACAAGAATCTTTAGGCTGTGAAGTTAAATGCAGAGTTCTCATTTGACCGCTTACCATCAGGCGGACCACAAGCTTGTTTGCCACCTAAGTGGTATAAAAAAACGAGTATATAAATTAATAATAATAATAAATATTTTTGGACATTACATACAGCACCGTCTGGCACCAAAGTAAGCAAATCTTGTGTTCTGGAACGGATATATATTTCCTTTTTATGTAAGTACATACATAAACATATATCATACATATATGCACCCAGACTCAAGACAAACAAAATGTTATCACATATTTTTTTTTCCAGTGCGGGAATCGAACCCACACCCTCTGCACAGCAGCCGACCACACAACCAACTAAGCTGCGAGGGAGTCAAAAATTAAATCATTCATAAAGATGAAACATTACTTATGTACTGAAACATAATTTAATTAAATAAGCGGATGAGTTGCTTTAATATCAATAGGTATCGTAAATAAAACAAAGACTTTTGATAAAAAATCGTTATTATTTGACACAATAATGTTGTATCTTCTCCATTCAAACACCAAATTGTAACAAAATGTACAACTTTAAACATACACTTTTATGCTTTAACAAACAATTGAAGTGTTCTAACATAAGTTAAACTTTAAAACCTCGCAGTTCGTAACAAAAATATAATTAAATACAATAATTCAACTTTGGACACACTTATAACAGTAATGCATACGATTATATTTTTGACAGCTCAACACCATAAATGGAAAAAATGTTACATTTTATGGGTAGTATGTTATAAATATTCAATATGTAGGAAATAATATTGTTGGTAGTATTATTATGATTCAGATACTTTCAAAACGTGAAACATGTAACCTCACATCGGGTTGAAGAATTTAATAAAATGTTCAAATTAATATAATGTTCATAAAAATAAATATGGCTGGAAATATCAAATACAGACAAACTGAGACAGAATAATTAATATTCGGTTACATTACAATTTTCTGATAACTCAGATGAGTCTTTAACTTTTCAAAGATATAATAAATACATATAAGAATGAATGTAAAAAGTCATCACGTTTTTTTGAAATGGCACATAAATAAAATCTTTGCTCGAATGATGGATTTACGAATTTTTTTATGTTAATTGTTAAATGAGATAAATTAAGTTTTTTTAATAATTGTTAATTTTGACTGGCACTTAATCCAGTAACACTATTATTAAAAAAACATACATACTTATTTAAATTTACAAGAAAATATTGATTAGTTTTCTAGTCCGGTAAGACTAGGAAAAGTATTTATATTCAATGATATTTATGTTTATCTATAATTTTAAACTATATCAATTCCATACTTACATTGCTGACGCCTATCTAGAGTACTTAAGCTTAGGGCTTAATTTGAAGTTAAGTTCTCATAATATAAGTTAAACTGAAGAGCGATACTTACTTAACTTCGTATTAAGTTGCAAGTTACATTTTGTCACAATGTGGGAGAACACACAATCCTTAACTGCTATTTAATCACTCTTAACTGGTGGTTATCAATTCCTGTAAGATAGATATAAAGACGAGTACACATGTTGATATTTAAAATTTAGAAGCAGCAGTTAAATTATTCAAATCAGCTTACTTAAATGGCCAGTATTTATATATATATATATTCATAATATAAAAAAATTAAAAAAAATAGTTCGGTAGCAAATCAACGCACGAGCAAATTCTCTTCAGATTTTTTTCATATTTAAGAATTTATACATGAAGATTATTATTGCGTTTTTAAAAAAAAACCAGTATTTTAGGGAAAAAAACAAACCACTGGACCGATATTTCTCACACTCTTTTCAGATCTAAGTCATGACGTGGCGTAGCGATTCACATGGTCACGTGAGAACTTGGTTCATTGGTTTTTGAGATATCGAGGTGCAAATAAAATCTAACATATATACATACACACTCTCTCTCACACAAACACACACACACAAACACACGCACACGCATACGCACTCTCTCTCTCTCTCTCTCTAAACATGATGGGAAACGTTTCTCCAGGTCTCAAAACGTAAAGAAAACGCAAAGTTAGCGATTTCAATTTTCGGACCTATTATAATAACTTCCCTCAAGAGAAGTTAATTATACAATTTTGAATTTTTATATAAATAATTCCTATTTTCCATGTTAATTCTCCATGTATAACATAATCATTTAGTAAAAATAAACTTGAATACAAATAGCCCAGACCCCGATTCTTACTTTAATATCACTAAGAAATAGTGAGTACTTTGGAATTGTGTAAGTTACAATTAAAATGATTATTGTTTTTTTTTTAAATAAAAACAATTACAAAGATGGAAACTCTAATCATAACAACTATTTGGTCGGATTATTAACGTAATTCAAGTTTGCTAAAATATTACAAAAAATTCAGGGTGCAATTATTAACGCTTTAATTCAAATGTAATGAAATGACACTTTGAATAATTAAGGGTCACAATAATAAACTTAATACCCTGATTGCCTCATTTTACTATAAGGAACCTAAATTAAAAGCTATGTACATAGCTATGCTTTATCAATGCTTTATATTTTGTGTTAAGAATGTACTCGCCTTTTAAAATTTGAATAAATTAAAATTCAGTTTATGACTTATCAAAAACTACCCAAAGTAACTTTACAATAATTTACAATATTTTTGAATTATTTTTCTACTGACAACACATTTTCTTTGATAATTACATATAAAAGTAGTTATGTACATAATATTTATTTTAGTATTTGCAATTCATTTATTATTATTATTATTTTATTACAATACATTCAGGTATATTAATAATGGCATATTCTGGGCTTCGGTTGTTTTGTGAAACTGATTAAGACATAGATTTTTTTTCTACCGAGGGGCCGTAGACCACACGCGGGCCCAAAGCGGATTTTGAACTTCACATACGTCTTTTTTTGACGTATGCAGGTTTCCTTATGATATTTTCCTTCATCGTAAAGCTTGTAGTGTGAATAAATCAATGTTCTACAGAAAAAAAACAATGAAGTTAATAATTGAGTAATTCGTGAAACAAATGGGTTTTTTTATTTTTTTACATATTTACATCTGTATTTTCAAATAAGGCAGCAGGCCAACGTAAGATACAGTTTCAAATATTTGAACACTTGTTGAAAGACAAGGGGTATTGGAGCATTTTTGCAAAGTTTAAGCAAATATGTGCACTTTGCCGTCACGTTTTTAGGCCATTCCCATCAGTTTTTAAGCCCACATCGTCGTCATCATCGTTGTCTCAGCCAAAATTGTCGACTGCTTAACGTAGTCCAAAACAGTCGGCCTTTAGCCGCCTGCGCAGACCAGCTGTCGACGCCTCTTATCTTAGACCTTATTGCGAAAAGTCTCGAGCACTCTAGACTTCGGAAATTGAGAAAAAATTCTATAAAAGTAGGTCTTACCTTTCGAGAACCGTGAAATTACTTGCATTTATTTAATAATCTAATTCACGATACTGGCGTACTCGGGACTCGCTTCGCAATAAGCTTTCTGTTAAGAGACCGATGCACGTTGTGTGGTCACAACTTGTGAATCTCGATCGGTTATAGTTTCGACAAGTGACGTGGGCGCACATTAAAGCATACAAAGCCTCTGAAGCGTTGGCGTACTCTTACAGACGTGTGACTAGTCTAGTTGTAAAGTAAAAAGCACATAGAACCCAAAGAATAGGATTTACATAAAATCTAGGACTTTTTATTTTTCTGTACGTGCAATAAACAATTACACAATAATCGATCCTTGTCGTCTATTCAATAACCTACTTTTACTCATTTTGAAAATATGTGCACATTCAAATATGAGATATTAATTTTTTTATTAAAAAACGCTAAGAAAAGTTTAAATTAAATTCGAATGTGCTGTCAAGTTCTTAAAGTCTATGGTGCAACAGACCGCGCTGCCGGAGCCGCTGAATAAAAAAATAGAATAAAGGCGGTGTATCATAAGATTTTCATATTTTTACTTCCAATTAAATTTCTGTTTTGGGATTCGCAAGTATTCTATTAATAGTTTATGAGTAAAGCTTTAAATCAAGTCTCCGCCGTGAGGCCATTGCTGGATTTGTATTTTTGTCAGCCCTACCTAGGTTTCGGCCTTCAAAATATAATCATATAGCAAGCGTTTACTTCGTGGTACACGTGCCTCTTACTTAACACGACAGTAATATACTAATACAAGTGCTCAAATGATTAAAACTATATCTAGCGCCGGTCTATTTGACTGTAAAGCGAAACCTTATCCTTAAAAAAAGATGCCTTGGAACACCAAATGCCATGTTATTAGGCATTTCTGTCAATTAATATAGTTGGAATAAATTAATTTGTTTTAAATTTCAACTTTGATAACTTTGAGGTTTAGTATGCGCTATAGTCATAATGTCAGCATTATGCATTGTCCTCAGGGACAAACACCAATTAAACCATTTCTCTGCACTTTTAAGAATTATAAGGTCCGATATATTATAAGACTTGAATATCACTTGCAAGACTTTAAAACATTGTTATTTATAGTTAAAAAGCTTTCTGCAGTTTTATACATTCTTACAGCTTGCAGTACAGCAGTACTGATTAAAATATTTATTTACAATTTCACTATCAATACACTCACAGTTGTGTCCTCTTGTTTACGACAATCTCGGCACTGTCTCCGTTTAGGAACCCTCATACAGATATTTCTTGTATTTGCACTCTTTTTTTCATAATACCTGGAGGAACGGGAGCAGACGTAGCAGGAGGTACCCTTAAGATTCCGGATCCACTTGCGTTTGCAGATTCTGTTTCACCGTTAGTCTCACAAACACCATCTGATAAATCGGGAACTGGCCCAAACTTTACTTGGGTCGAACTATCTACTACTCTAGGTTCAAAAGTACTAATTCGACCGATGTGGTCTTGTGATCTTCCCTCAAGTTTTTGTATATCAGGTTTCTGTGTATCTATACACACTACATTGCCTGCTTCAATAGCACTACCTACACTAACATCAGGTAGTGAACGACGAGCAGCTAGATGTTTTTCATCGTAACAGCTATATTCACCAAAAGTAGGCTCTCCACAATCGGATAACGTCCGTAAGTCAAATTTTGAACCACCACCTCGTGGCATGTGAGCCGATTTACACTCAAAACCGAAACCTTTTCCATCGAATGTTCTGACTTCACAATCTATTTTTCCATCGTAATTGTCTGATGAAGACGAACTACCTGTTTCACCCAGATCATCTTTTGAACGCCGTGATTGAGATCCCCTTTGATGATAAATTCCAGCAAAAATAAGTACATTTAATAGGAGGAGGAAGCAGCCAACAGCAATAGTCACTGTAAGAGCTGCTGTATACGACTGATAATGAGAAGACGCCAACCGACGAAGGAGAGCATCGTCTGATTGCGCTGGTGCCATAGTCGTGTTAGGTGGACACTCTGTTGATGAAGCTACTGGAGCCACAGGACGTGTGGTGGCGGTACGGGGTGGTAGTGTGCTGCGACTACCATCCCCACGACCACTTGTACTATCAAAGTTAATGACCGGCGGAATGTGTGCTCGAGATGATATCTGGGGTCTCACACCACCTAAAGAAATAAAAACATGTTATTTTATTGGTTATAGGTTTCGAAGTCTACAGGAAACCATATTTTTACAGTAATACTATTTTTTTTGAGTTATTGAATACAAAGTAAATTCTAGAATTTTTAAGTATTAAAACCTTCGTAATAGTTTGGGCTCTCGTCTTGAAAGTGATGGTGCCTCATAGCTGCATCAGGAAGTTCAGGTCCAGGTCGATGAAGCTGAGGTATAAGTGACAGCCAAAGTGACATTTTATGGCCTCTGTAGTGACTACGCATTTCAGGCTTGTTGCCTGTAAAAATATACCTAGATTAAATTCATTATCTCTCAGATTACGTAGTTCAGAAAACTTTATTTGAAGGATATTTAGTACATGCTAAGTAACAAGTTCAGTATTGAAGCGCTTGCATTTTAAATATATTTATTGACTAAGACCTAAGGTGTTTCTCATTTATATTTTAATGTAATAAATTAAATTTAAGACAGTTACGCACTGATTTCCATGTAGAGTTGATTTATAGTATCATATGTGTCCCAATACGGGATGTGGTCAGGTCCAAGTCGAGGCGGGTCACCCAGCATTGGGCTCGGAGGAGGAGTTGCCGATGGATCATTAGGGTTTCTGTGAAACAAATATCTACACTTATTTACTTACTAACTGGCAGTATCTATCAATCATTGAGAAGAAGAAACCGATAAAGAGCTTACAAAAAGATCATAGTAATGCTTTTCAAAACTGAAAGAAAAATCAGTGATTTATTGTGTAAGCCACTACCTTGCTAACTAAGATTTCAGCATATAAAAATAAGAATAAGTAGAATAAGTTTATTTTTCTCAAAAAATTCAGTTGTCTACGAGTACTTAAGCACATTGCTGCAACATTTTTGTATTTCTCCTCTATAGTAAAATAAGGCAATTTAAAATATGATATTAAAGTGTTTAAACAAACAAAACCACACGTTTAAAGGCTAAACTTAACGTTGCCTTAAATGAAACCTGAAAATTAAATGTCTTAAAGAAATAATTAACTTTTAGAATACAAGCGTATTTTTCCCTTTCTTCGAGTTGTGTGGTATTTAGTCATTTTATAAAACATTCCATAATTAGTTTCGCATTGTTATAAAGTTAATACTTACCCGTATCGCACAAAGTTGGAGATATAGTGCATACATAGCCTAGAAACTCGCTGTTCTTGTTGTGAGTAGTTATACTGAACATTGTTTATCGCTACTGGTACACCCAGATAAAAAGGCATGTCTTCACCATGCACAGATCCTGGTCTCTGAAATGGCATATTAAAATTAAGAATATACTTGTGTTAAGTACAATTATTTCTTTTACAGTCAATAAAAGGTATTGTAATAAATACGTTATGATTTTAATAAATGTTTATTATTTTTAAAACATATACATATCTACTAAATTGGTTTTGAATATAAATTTGTAGTAAACGGAAAACATGATGATATACCATGATATAAACAATTAGTTTAGCTTATGATGTATACGTTGTGATGATATAATAGAACAACCTGTAACCTGATTTAAAAAATGTAGGTAACTTACTTGAGGATAATCCTTATCTTGAGACAAATGGTGGAAATGTGTGAAATAGGCTGTACCACCACGAAGTGCGTGAAGATACCCAAGTCTAATTAACGGAGCGGCAGTTCTTCCATCGCTGAGAACCTGTTATATATTGATATATCAAATAATTTATAGAAATCGTAATAAGTGGGTTCGACTGGTCCAAATTGTTATGGTTCTTATTTTATGTGCAAGATTTTGGCTTAAATTTTTCGTTAACATGACAACGTTTTTGTCAATGCTGATTTTATTCTCTGAATGGTGGCGCTGGTTATCATATATAAACCGCCTAAGAAAAGATATAAAGGTAAATTTACTACAGTATAGAATTGAATTTCGAATGAGTAAATCAACTCTGATTAAAAAAATATAACACATTACATATTACTTAATAAAAGCTGACATTAGCAAATTATTCAAGTTATTATTATTTATTGCTTTTCGCCCATATATTACGTTGATTTTTTGCGTTGTATGTACACTTTTATGGCTTTTATACCTCCTAATAAAATATATTTGGCCGGTGAAATAAAATTGAGTACAATCAGATGTGGATTGTATCGCTATACTGAAATAATCAGTTGTTTGTGTATATAGAGGAAGTCTATTAAAACGAAACCTATATAACTAAAACGTCTAAGAACTTCGTTGGAAATAATGCGGGCTATTTTAAAAAGAATGTTGATGAGAACAGAAAATGACTCATTTGGAATCTTAATTAAGAACTTAGGCTGACTAATTGAAATTCAAGACCGATGGGTAACGTTAAAGCAATTAAGAACAAATCTTAAAAGCTATACCAGCCTTAGACTTATAGAAAGGATTTGGGTTAATTAAGGTTGCATTACTTATATTTTATGATACGTTCTTATATTTTTTTCTGTAAATTTGAAAGTAAATTTGTTTGGATGTTTGTCTGTTTTTATTCCTTATACTCAGAAGTAATCTTTTTAATTCAAGGTATGAGTGAGAAACATTTTTGTGATTTTTTGATGCTTCTGTGAGTAAAGACAGCCAGTGCGAATAAAAAACATTGAGCTGTAAGACCAGCGCGGCAGGGCGTGATCCATATTTAAAATAAAAAAAAAACTATATACCTAATATTACCTAAATTTTTCATCAAACTAAAATATTTTACTAAGAATGAGCTCAAGCGATTCTGAATAGTTGACCCCAAATTGGGCTCAAGACGCTAGAGTACTTTTTGCTAGAAGTTTCAAAGGAAATATACCTAAATATGTACAATACATTTTAAGAATTGGCGAGCTGACAAGAAAACAAATCTACTATTTTTTACTTTCCTTATATTTTGAATGGGACTACCCATTCAAAGGCCTAAATAGACTTCGAAATGCGAATGCCATTTAACCCTTATACGTTTAAAATAGCTCAGAGTTGCCATCCTGAGACTTTTTTCCCGTATGTAAGCAGTCAAAAATTTAATAGTTTGGCTTCCAAACCTGTAGGATGTTTATTTCAATCAAAAATGTTATAAAATTATCTGTTGCAAGCTTGCTATTTATAAAACATCACTTAGAAATACAAATTATTTTATGTTATTCACGTAAATCATCACATAATCTTTGAAATCGACTATTTGCTTATCTACGAAACTTTACCTATGTAACTTTAACTCATGGTTTACACATACAAATATGATATAAGTAACACATTAAAGACCATTAAAAAAACATATTACGATCCCTTTATCAAAATTGTATGACGCTGATACTGTCCTCGTTCCTCGTACTGAAAAACACGAATCTCGTATTCGTAGAAGAAACACATTTATTTGACTGATAAACATACACTACAAGACAAGAGTACAATAAATAGTAAATATATTTACATATACATACATTCACACTCACACATATACAAATATAGCTAGCAAAATATCAAATCTACATGCATATATATTTTGTACACTTTTATAAGTTAAATAGGTATCCTACTCAGCGTAACACTGCTCTCAAATGAGCAAAGCACTTATTTTCAGTGGGACCCTAAAAAAAGGAACCTCCAATGGTAAGCTACCTTGAAGGTTTTGTTAAGTATGTAAGAAATTATTTTCCATAAGAAAATGTATAGACAAATATAAAATTGACAATATACATAGACACACTATAATCACCAAAAACCTTACTAAGCTTACTAAACACAATATTTGTTAAT
Organism: Apoda limacodes; assembly: GCA_946406115.1. Lineage (NCBI taxonomy): Eukaryota > Metazoa > Arthropoda > Insecta > Lepidoptera > Limacodidae > Apoda > Apoda limacodes. Next base: position 20,958,264 of record OX291545.1, read on the forward strand.
TTCGTAATTAATACCTAAATATATATCAGAACAAGATCTGCAGTCTAACTTACTCTAAACTTGTTAATGGAAACATTTAACTTAGGTACTTCACTTTAATGGTTTCACCGAGCTGACTAAGACAAGTTATACTACTTTAACCGCCATTTAACTGTTAAACTACTCTAGGACCACGTTAATAAATTAAACTCTGCTATCTAAGATTAAAAAATTGGTCAAGTGCGAGTCGGGCTCTCTCGCACCCCGAAAATTTCGTATCACTACACTGTACGATCACAAGCCGGGAGACAAAACTATAGTCCTTTTTTACTATTATGAATTCTCGCTCTACATTAAAAAAGCTTTACATTAAAACTAAAATAACTCTACAACTTGTATATGTGTTACCCTTGTCACCACAGAGCAAAAACAAAATAAATACCATTTCAAAAAAACTCATCCCATTTATGGGAACTTGCCTTATGTGTCTTACGTTTTTGTTATTTTGTTTTTTATTATTTGTTAGAAAGTTACATATATCCTATAAAAATCAGCCTTATTATACGCGTTAAAAACTAGGGCCATTTCAAGGTCGGACAGACAAACAGACTGACGTCGTAGGCTTAGTAATAGGGTCCCGTTGGCACCCTTTAAGTGCGGATCCCTAAAAAGGCAGTTGATAACAAAAACATTATTTTTATAGAATTATGTTTTATGTAAAAAACGGAAATTGCATGGCAAGTTTACCAAATACCAACCTATATTTAAGATAACACGTAAGACGTATAGAATCCGTCTAGCATTTAACATGAATGTTGAAGAGAGTTGCTAAGTTCCCTTTGTGGAGCGTTAAGAGCGTTTGTTGCGGAAACCACTTCAAGCTTAATTGAGATTGTCTTGCGATAGGCTGTGGGCGACCCTAAGACAGCTTGAGAGTTACTAAGTCAGCTCACTGCTAACAACTTTTCCCTGATCTCTAATGACAAATACTACTAAACTAAAAACAGTACCTACCTAGGTACTATTAGAATAGAAATATTTTTTTTGCTCAATAGAATACAGGAACAATGGAAACATAATAAATGTTTTTGGACATAGATATACTTGTTTTTACATTCAGATGTGTGTGTGTAAAAGATAATTTTTTTTTTTTATCACGAAACGACAATTTCATACTTTAACCCCTAATATATTATTATGGATTAAATCAAGAAAAGTAACATCTTTTATATTTCAAGACTAGCTGACCTGGCTAACCTTGTTTCCCTTTTTAAACAACTGGCGCGCCACCTATTTTGAAACCTGCTGGGGAAGGTGTGCTCAACAATTTACCAAAATTTCATTACAATCGGTTGACCCTTAGTACGTGTGTCGGACTCGCACTTGCCCAGTTCTTTGTGTTTCAAAAACCTTCCCCTGCGTGTGCACAATAACTTAACCAAAATTTCATTACAATCGGTTTACACTTATTCCGCTAGTCCGCCTCGCACTTTACCCTTTTTTTCTTACATACAAACTTTGCTCTAAGAATAACAAACACAACAAATTATCTAAATAAGTCCACCTGTTCTCGAGTTTTTGTCAGACTAACAAACGTCAATTGATTTTTATATATATACTAGCTGACCAAGCAGACGTTGTCCTGCATGATACCGACTGCAGCGCCATCTGCCGGGCTGATTTGTGAATCTAAACCATCCAGGGCGCCACCCAAACGCATACAAAAAAAATCGTTCAAATCGGCCCAGGCGTTTAGAAGGAATACAGTGTCATACACACGTACAGTAAAATTATAAACGATAAAGATAGTATATATAGATGTATAAAATAACAATCCAATCTTAAGTAGCTACCTGCTGACAGAAAGACAAATGGAGCTTAAGAAGGTTTACAATGACGAATAAGCGTGCCAGTAATAAAAAATCGATATTTAATATCCTGCTATATATTACGTCGAAAAGTCTGTCCAAAAAATATTGTGTTTCTGATTATCCATGTTTCTTTGTATCGGAAATATTGGTTCAATGAATATCTGCAGATGTTGCTACGATGTTATGTGTGGGTCGTGACTTTTCTATACTGGTAGACTATTGTTTTTCTACAGTAATAATTGTATTTATTTTTTCATTAAAACTCAATCTGCATCATGATATTGTTTTCCGTTAGGTTTAATTACACATAATTTAAATTTTAATTACAAACAACATTTTTGTGAACAATAAAAACTTGGCAAAAGCTTACAAGTAACATATTATAATTGTTGATATATGTTTTAAAGATACATATTAAATAATTTTACTGTAAGTTATAAAAAATAAAAAAAAAAATTTTTTTTTTCTCTAATAGATGCAGTAAGTCATTGTAATTGCACAGAGGTAATTGAAATAAGTGAGGGGGTGGTGTCTAATGTACGTAAAGTCATGTATTACAGTTCACCAGGGTCTTTATTACACTGAAACCTTGCGGTATATTATTCTATAATATAATCTATAATAATGTTTATTTATTTATTTAACACTTTTTGTTCACAGTTAAATACAACGAAATAAAATTAAAATAATAACAATTACACGTTTGTGTACAAAGCCGCACTTATTACATTATGCAATTTCTTCCAGTGAACCTATGGGTGTGTTAGGTAAATTATATAAAAAAACATATATATATATATATATATATAAGATATAATCCAACCATATACTGGATAATATTTAAAAGTTATGGTTGAATTTCTGTTTTTTTTTTTTTTTCAAAAAACACGGTATATATTTTTCTCGCTGTAGTGAGATGAAAAAGTGTGTGTTTGGCACGGCTGAAATTTTTTTTTTGGTTACCGTGCCTTAGAATACCTCACTTTGCTCAGGATTCAATTTTTGAACCACTCAGTTTGCTTTTGGATTCAATCTTTGATTCCTTCGCTTGCACAATATTCAATATAGACACTCACGCCAAAAAACAACTTTACTTGCATAATAAATAACCATTGTGCAAGTAAAAATTATAATTGCAGTTACCTCAAGAGTTGCATCACGAACACTGAGCGGATTCTGTACTGGCTTATCCCAATCTGTATATTCATTCTTCAGTGTCGAGTAAATTTCGTTTAGATGAAAATAATATGCATTCCTTACAAAAGTTCTTAGAATTCTATCTCTTCGGCTTTCGTTGAAACCGAACTCTAAGTCTTGGGCATTGAATTCTAAATACGATTCTGCAACACAATAATTACTTATATTAAAGTTCTTATAAAATTACATTGTAGTTTATAATAATTCTATGTAAATGTAATTATACCTTATATATAATGTAATTCTATGTAGGTATATAATGGATATTCCAAAGTTTACGCAAGATTTAAAGTGAATTAAAAAAAACACTTTTTTTAAATTTGTTAGTTCTTTGTTGAAACATAAAGTATACAGGGTTATGTATGGAAAAGCGCATCGGGTTATTATAGCCCCCACGGCTTTGCATACGACATTTTTATCGAAATGTTCGCAATTTTATCGAATCAAGTTGAAAATGAAATTCATTGCTTATCATCATGATCATCATCATCATGATGATTCAATAAATAATCCATTCAACGCGTTGTTTTTGAATAATACTTTATTTCTACAACCCTAAATAGTCAGCTGACAAACTGACTTTTTAGATTTGTAACATTTCCTGCACAAATTGCAGAAAATATAAATTTTAAGGAATTCTTACCAGTGGTCGTGAGACCAAATAATAGCTCTCTATGTGGAAAATCAGCAAGTTCGTAGCCAGCGGCATTGGCCACAGCTGCAGCACCCGCGCCTAAGCGTGAGTTGTCAGTAGGTGGTGGAGCCTATGATGAAAAATATCAGGTGATATGTAAGCAGTACAATTTAAGAAACAAAATTTAAAATGCACAGATTATTTTGCCAAAACAACATAGTAAATAGGTAAGAGTATATATAAAGCACGTAAAGATACCATGGTAAAATTTACATTATATATTTTAACAGTAATAGCATACAACTCCTAGTGACTTTATAAGTAGTGTTCTATTTATATTGTATCGTCTTAATTCCATAAAGATTTTGTATGTTTGGAAGATTGATGTACTAGGTAGTGTAAGGCTATATTATATTTTAATATGAAGTTATGATATAATATAAATATCAAAGATTAACTGCTGAGTTTCTTGCCGGTTCCTTTCGGTAGTATATCATTCCGAACCGATGGTAAAGTCTAAAAAAATATATTTAAAAGTGCTGTTTTTAAAGCCTACTTTAAAAAAAAGTTTAAGTTTGTAATATGTATTTGATAAGTTAAGTATATATGTTTATTCTTACGAAGGAAGGGTTTACGATAACAGTCCCGTCTACGAAGGGTGCAAATCCAGGCAAGAAACGCGGTGGTTCGAGTCGCACAGCAAGAAGCTCGGCAAGGGGTTTGTTGCGTAAACACGGCGCCAAATCATCTTCCAACATGTCTCCATGACATCCAGTTGCTGTTGCCACCTGATATTTATCGTACTATGAATTTTAAAAATGAAACAAAATATTTTAAAAGCATTTAATAATCTCATCAGAAAATTAGTAATCTAAAATTTTATTGCTACAAAATTACAACGTAAACAAAGTTAGGAAGAGAGCAATGCATTCTAAGGTAGTGTCACAAAATTTTGGACCCGGAATGATATGACACACATATGCTGGGTCTGAAATTTTGTGACACTACCTAAGAATGCATTGCTCTCTTCCTAACTTTGTTTACGTTTTAATTGTGTCTTGCTTGTTTGGAATGAGACCTTCTAGCTTATTTCGATGTAAGCAAGTTTTGGTGCGACGACAGTGAAGTATGGAACGGGCATCTCTTTTTATATCAATAATCGAATTGATTGGTAAGTTATGTTTAAAATTAAGGAATAGAAATATTTTCTTTAAAATAAGTTGTATACTTTTAGACTGTTAGCATAAATAAAAAATCAGCATTCCTTGTAATTAAAGCCTCTATCTTTATTAATAATTTCTTGTAAAAATCAACCGTAAATTCCAGGACAATGTTGCATTAAATTAATGTATTTAATGATATATTTCGAATTTATTTGTATATAAGAAAAAAAATTGTACCTTTTTTTTAATCGCAAGTGGTTCCCTTTGCAGCGCCCATGAGCTGAGTCCTGACCCGCTTAATAAGATGACTCGCTTCAGTAGTTCTGAAACGTATAGCCTGTTTAATATCATCAGTTTGTGTAAGAATTACCAGCGTTGGTAAATCTCTTACAAAGAAAATGTCTGCTTTAACATTTCTTTTCCATTTTTATTATTTTCGTTATGCCAAAATAGGTTTTCCAATAGTATTTCTTTTGGCTTTTATTGATCAAGGAAAATCCGCATTGGTTTTACTTAGCGATCACAAAATCATTAAATGAAAAGTATTTTAGAATATTCCCTTATTACAGAATTGACTAAAATTTTATATAATTTTAATATGTTCAGTCAGCAAGGAGAAAATGGCCGCTGTAAAACATTAGGCTGCAGTAGCAATTTTTTTTCAACTTGATCCTGGGTATAGCTCTGACTGGACGCGGCACAGGAGGGTGTGCGTTAGTGGTAATCTTGGCAAACGCGTTTCGTCGGACGCGTAAAATATAAAATATATAGAGGTAAATGTTCTTTTATTTTGTTTAAGTATTTTTTTCTGTAAATATAATGTTTGTTTAAGCTTCTGAGCGTCAAAGTTTATTTTTTACACATAAAATCAATTGTTTTTGAGTTATTGATTCTACGTTGGAAACAGTTAACTTTGTCATACTATATAAATTCACTTCTTGTTATTTTGCGCCCGACAAACTGTTTAGGAGATATACACAGCCCCTGTCACGTAATACAAAACCGCTATTACAACGTCATGTAGAAAAAAAGCTCTGCCGACTGGAGAACATTTCTTTCATAGAAATGAGCTCCAGCAAGATTGTACTCTACATCGCGCTAACTACCCTTTCATCCTACCACGATACACAATTTATACATACATAACATTGAAACTCTATTTATACAGGGAAAACATTGTAATACGTACTGAAGGACAACTCCACCACTTGCCACAGATTTCTGTAAAAATTCTGTGTTGGGCTGCAGTTCACTTAGTAACTGGCTAGAACAGGCGTGGCACGTGACGTAGTAACTAGATTTCCATCTGTGTGTCACTTAGTTTATTTATAGTATCTCCTTTAGTGTTAAAATGGTAGGTCAATGGAAGTAAAATTTTATACACGAACCTCTAGCAACTGGGGATATAGCGAGGAAGTTTGCAAGGGCAGCACCTGTTCCGTGACCCATAAGAGTAACTTTTTCAACGTCTCCACCAAACGCCGGTAAGTTCTCCCTCAACCAATGTAAACCCGCTACAAGATCCATTAGTCCAAAGTTACCCTGCGCAGACCCCTTAGCACCAGTCTTTAAGAAACCTAGTACAAAGAAATAATATGGACATGATGAAAATTCCATAGGGAGACATACCGTTTATACATGTTTAATAATCATGATGTCGGAGAAGTTACTCCTAGACCAAGATCATCTAAGGCTGTTGATATCGATGCTGAGTTGAACCTAAAGCAAATAATATTTTTGTTTCAAAGGGCATAGATATAAAATTATACAAGCTTTAAAGTCTATTAAACTTTGTTGAACAAATTGAAATTTGCTTACCAACCTTTTTTAGTATATCCATGAGATGTTTTTCACTTTTTACTTTGTAAATTTTATTTAAATATAGAAGCTTTTCATCGCTATAATGCTTAATTATGCCATGCGTCAATTCGCAAAACTGTTGTTAAGTCATACAAAACTTATGATACTAAAAAAACCATAAACTTCTAAGATTTGCTTTATATTTTAAATAGTCAACTACAAACTACTATAAATCGCGCCACGTAAGTTGAACCTGCGCAGTAACACATTTTAAGTTTGCCAGTACATGTGTCCGTACTGTACTTGCGCAGACGGCCGCCGTTTTAGTTCAACTTACAAGGCGCAAACTATACGCATTTTTACAAGAATGGCACTATTTTGAGAATTCCCAGGGTGAAAACCTATCAATTTTCACGACTTTGAATATTTGCGTATGGCATTATTAAATATTATAGCGACGTTTTTTTTAAAGGGTAACATTATTTTCTTTAGTTTTTTCTTCTTCTTTTAGTTAGTTACAATATTTGTGTCTGTAAGACAAAATGGAAGCTAATTGGCAATAAAGAGACGACAAGATTACCAGATAAGATCAGTTTCATGTTGTTATAGTAGCAAATCAGCCAATTACGAGGGACCGTTTTCCTGTTGTAGCTAACACCCGTAATTTTTACTTACCGTGTCTCGAAAAGGTGAAAACTGTTTTCTAAGAAGATAACGAGATTCTTTGTTACGCCTGTCTTTATCCTTGGATTCTAAACGTGTTTTAGAATTTATTAAAATTGTATATTTCAATATTTATTTTATTGCTATCATATCAGCATCCAATCATAAATATTTATCTACTAGTTTTTGCCTGCGGTTCCAACCGCTTTAAATTCGGTTATCGGTGTAGGAATTTAACGGCAACTCCGCAATTATAGAAAAAAAACGGACTCACACTTGACGTTTTCAAGTAGCCTATGTTCTTTCTCGGGACTCAAACTATCTCCATGCAAAATTTCTTCTTAATTGGTATAGCGGTTTAAGCGTGAAGAAGTAACAGACAGACAGATAGACCAACAGACAGAGTAACTTTCTCATTAACAATTTTAGTATGGATTATATCAACATGTCTATCAAAGAATAACCAATTTTCTTTAAAACTGCCTTATATATGCTTGTAAAAATTTTATTTTATAGGGTTTACATAAGCTACTATATATTTGGTCTCTGCTTTAACTTGTTAAGATCCTGGTCCACTTTTGCTTCTCTAACACACATCAAAAATTTTGGACTGTTCATAGAGTACTCTTGACCCTTCAGATTTTTTTAATAAATATTTTTTAATATTTCAACCACGATTTAAACAAAACTTAAAATTATGTACGTAGAAAATAAAATTCTGTAATGTAATACAATAAAAGCTTTGGTAAGCCTCTTCTTACCCAAAACACCTAATCTAAAATTGATGGTGACAACAATTATGTTTCCGTGGGCGGCTAATGTTGTACCGTCGTAGGCGTTCCCGGAGCTCCACTCGTATGATTCTCCATGCACAAGGACCAAACAAGGTAGACCTGCTTTCTCTTCTTCACTATCACCACCTGAAAAACATCTTTTTTAATACTCGCCCACACACACACTAGTATACTATTGTGTGTATATGAAGTCAGGCAATGAAAAAAAAATTAAGAAAAACATTTAAAAATCGATTAGCCCTGATAAAAATAATAACTGGATAAAGATCCAGTTCTGATTCTAGCTGCAGGAAGATGAACCATTAATATGAGAAAGCCTAGAAGTTCTCGACACGCTGGCACACTACCATGGTCGTTTTCATACGTTTAAAAAACGAACTCTTAAAAATATAAGTGACTACTATGACACCTCTGGCCAGTATTTACTTTCAGTTGACTAGTTTCCGGAATAGGCGAATACAAATTATTAATCTACTATATACCTCTAAGTGTTTCAAAAGGTTTCGTTAGAATAACGACAATCACTCCTAAACTTTAAACGTAGATAAAAAAGGTTTTAATTGGCTTTTGTTGTCCTTGATTTTTACAAAAGTAACGAAAAGAGGTTTTACCATTTGGATAATATACAATCATTTGGTTTTACACTAAATTTTCTCTCAAAGTAATGCCTTTCGTAACAATCTAATGCACAAAAGGATTATTACGTATCAAGAAAAGTGAGTGGAGTGCTTCACTGGCTAACGAGTAATGGAAAAAAATCGATATTTAATTTTTAATTCCGGGAATTTGTAAATGTTTGTATTTTATTGTATTTAAATGTTGTAGAGGCATTTTTTACAAGATTTAATTGCCTTTTTTGTTAAAGTAGCTTATTGTTCCGATATTTACTATTTAAAACGTCATAGTCAAGGGTGAAAACTATCAAACTTGGGGACTGCCATGTCAAAGCCCGAGTCATTTAACACGAGTGATTTAATGTGGTTTAGGTTATTTTATAGTATTTTACTTTAAAAAAACTTTACGAACATAATTTAAAACAATAACGTAATGGCCATTTTTGAAGTGTGAATGAGATAGGCTTTGTCGAGTCAACCCTTAGGTTTGACGGATTTTACTCTTCGATCATAACAAGGCATTACAGAATGTTTTATTATTAACAGAATAAAAGACTATTAAATAATTTAATTAAAAACAATAAATAATTGTTCTTTTTATTGATTTTAGACTTGTCCATTATTGATAAACAATTTGCAGACAGAAACTGCCAAATCCTTAAAATTGCTGTTTATACATATTATTATAGTGCAAAAAACCTTTCTGATCCTCCGACCTTGAGGGTTTGGTCGCCATTTCGTTGTAAGTTTACAATTAAATTCAGAATGGCGACTGTAGTTTTGTTTTTGGTCAGAAAAGTTTGTTGCACTATACTGAAATTAGTAAAGTGTTGTAAGACTTGTGTGTGAGTGCGTGTTGGTCTTTATACATTTATACACACACACACACACACTAAAAAAGAGTTTGTAAACCGGTGTAAAAATAGCTGTGACAGGCCAACTACACAATCACAAGAGTAGGTAATAATTCAGTGCCTAGGCATAGGCTTAATATTAATTTTATGTACATATAAATTACCTAGGTATAGCTGAAGGAGTAGCAGTGAGGAAAATAAAAAGGCATCAAATGATTTATAAAATGACTACAAAAATTTATATTGCATCTTGTGTTTCCTTTTCCACTTTACTTAATATTCTCTTGAATCTAACGTTGCAGTGAATGTTGACATAGGAGTAACTCAACCTCACTTCCGCGCTGCTTGCAGGAGCTAAATGCACTGCAATGCACTACGGAATTGAGGCCTCGATACCCTTCAGTTCTTCGCTTCCTTCGTCGACGCCGCTTCCAAGCAAAGCATACTTCATATTCACATTGAAAAATTTTATAATTTTTCTTTCATCCACTGTTTTGATAAATGTTTTTGTTGCCATGAATTATATGGTTAGTTATAAAATCGCCGTCACCATTATTGAATCAGCTGCAGGCGTTCACTGTTGGACACAGGCCTAACCTTGACTGTTACTTATTAGTAAATGGACTTTGTATAAAGTAGTCAAGGGGGCGTTTGACCTTTGTGTAGGAGACGAAAATTTTGACCGCTTTGGATATGTTGAAAATCATACACAAAAAAAGGAAGTATCTTATCTATCAGACATGTATGTTTGAATGTGTTAAATCACGGTTTTCTAACCCCAGAAGGGGATAATCAATGGCTCATTTCACACCAACAATATGTATGTATATAAATAGCCCCTTTTCACCTACCACTTTGGTTGCAAAACTGGTCGTTATAACTAGTGTATCTGTACTAAAATTACTGTTTATACGTCCCATAAGCCATAACCAGATTCAGAGTTGTGGTAAAATTAAAGACTATGGAAAGAATTATATGTACTTCCTTCAATAGAAAATTTTAAGCGGAATTCGATAACTATACTGAAGTTTTAGGTCATGGGGCTACTGTTTTTTTTTTCTACAAAAAGTAGTACTTTTTTTTACGATAACACAAACATGTACAACACCTACTGGAATTTAAGACCCATACAAACAAAACAACATGAGCATAATACAATGTAACCTTCTGAAAAATTTTAATAGAATTCACAATTAGTGGTTTATTTGTATTACCAATTAATTACTAAAGAAATTTAAGCAGATTCTATACAGCCTCAAGTAATCTGGGTCTTTTTATCTTAAAACTGACCGTTGACAGGTACGTAGATGTTAACATAGAGGCAATCCTCGCTTTGGTTGGCGAGTAAAGGCAGCAAGCGCTCAAGCTGACGAATGCGCGCTCGCGGGTGCAACAGTAACGCCTCCTCGCGCGGCACGGCTGAGGGCGGCGCCTGCGGGCAAGCTGGGCCTACTGAGTCGGCCAGCCGCGTCGTGCGCCACTGCGACGGTGTCACCGGCGGCATGTATCTGTACAATTGACTTATTGATGCACGTACATAATACAGTAAAATGTATTTTGAAAATTGTATCTTTTATGTTTCAAAGAATTGAAAAAAGCTTAAACTGAAAGCTTCTATATTGTCAAGGACAATAAACAAATTACCGATTTCAGAAATTTTAGCATAAATCCTGCTAATATTACAAATGTAAAATGTTGTAACAATGTTTCAAAGTTTGTGACTCATTCATGCATAATCGGCTCCACCTTATCCTGGATCATTGACCATACGAAATACTGTATATTCCGATCGATATTCTCCACGGAGAAAGCGGGAGACACAGTCAGTCTAAATTAAAATACTCCTTTAATATCGAATCTCAGGTAACATTATGAGCAAGCTGATATTTACCTAAGACTACCAAGGGGTGGCGTTGCGTAAGGGACGCCGAGGTAGGCCTCGACTTGGGGGTGCGAATGGACGACGATTCCGCGGAGGGGTCCGTACTTAGTGCGCACGATGCGCGTGCTGTACTTGTGCGTGGAGAGCGCGGCGGCGCAGCAGACGAGCCACGCGTGCAGCGCGGCGCGGTCCGTGCGCATCACGCGCTGCCTCGGCTTGGTGCGAGCGCGGGCGACGCGCCGCCGGCTACGCGCGCGCCGCGACGCATCACGCAGCTCGCCCGTCTCGTCTGCAGCTGCAGGCGCGCCGATACCACCCAGTGCACCACCAGAACATCTTCATGGTGACTTTTGTCGGTTTCTTCGCCTCTGTTGTAAAAATGTTTTCATTTTTGTATTTACAAATATGTTCTTGTAAATACCATCTCTGACGTTGTTACAATTTATGTATGGCAAAGTTGTCTACAATTTAAATGGGACAGAATACTAACTGTGAAAGGTTAATTAATGTACGAACTGCAACAATTGACATTCGTATTATATCTGACCACCCCTGCAGCGATAAGGGTCGTGATCGTAAATTATTATTATATTATATATTATATCGCAAAAACAAATTTTGGAAATATGTGCAGTTGAGTTGTCTAAACTAAATTTTATAATAATATGTGCTTATCGCTCTAATCTAACAAGTTTCGAATCATTTTTGACTGTCTTCGAAAACTTGCTTGTCACTGTCAAATGAAAACAAACACTCAATAATTGTAGATGATTTTAATGTGGACTATTTAACTGACCATTATCAAAAACGCGTCTTGGAAGATTTAGCAAACTCATATAATTTCACTCAAAATAACAAACTCATCCTAGATCATGTATTTACAAATTTTGACATACTTATTTTAAATTTGAATATTCAACCTATGACAAACTCATTGTCAGATCATAAAGGGTAAAAGATAAATCTAAACATTCAAATTGAATCTACAAAATACTACTTTAATAAACAATATACTAATAAAAATATAAACAATTTCCTAAGTCTTGTACATACTGTTGGTTGGTTAGAAATAAGAAACAAAAATAACAACCAACCTTAACATTTCCTTACAGCCATAACGAATATCCTCAACAATTTCACAAAAGATTGTTTTTCGTGCAAAAACCACAAATATTCACATAAAAAATGTCCGTGGATTACTTCTGACATAACATTACAAAAGGAGTTACTAAATAAATTACTATCTTTACATGAAAAATTTGACAACAATATACATTTAACTGAGTTCATCTTGACGATTGCACACAAATAAGAAAGGTCACTACAGAATGCAGAACATAACTACTTCTCAAATAAACTAAAAATAGCAAAAAATAGCAATAAAACTATGTGGGGCATAGTAAACGAGTACAACGGACGTTCACTTAACCGGAATCGTAACCCCATAATGACAATTAAAAATATTGACGGTACCTTATATGAATCACCGCAACACTTAGCGTCAGACATAAACAGATATCTCTTATTAGCAGCTAGTACCGCTGGTGCTCCTCCCGCCTCCCCAGAGCAAGCAAGAACCTTACTACTACAACCGGGAAAACCTAGTGATGTATCAATATGGTTGTATCCGTTTACTGAACATGAATTACACACGATTGTAATAAAAGACATAAAAAGTAAAAGTTCTTGCGATATTTTTGATCTTTCAGTAAAATTACTTAAAATAAGTTTACCTATCTTATTAACATTTCTAGTAAATATATTTAATCAACTTATCAAAACAGGAACTTACCCAGAAATTTTAAAAAAAAACAAAAGTAGTACCTGTCTATAAGGGCAAAGGACCAAGTGATGACCTAGGTAGTTACAGACCTCAGTCAATTATTGCAAAATTCCTAGAATTAGGCATTACGAACGCCTGTATACCTTTCTTGAAACAAATAAACTGCTTCATGAAAGACAATTTACTTACAGAAAAAATAGATCTTGCATAAAAACTATTAGAGAGATAATCTGGCAAATCATGCTAGCGAAAGAAAAATCGAAGCATGTAACAATACTTGTATGTGACATGACGCGTGCCTTTGACCTGTGTAATCATGAGGTATTTAAACACAAATTTGAATATACTGGAATAAGATCCATCCATCCAGCACTTAAATTTATGACTGAATTTCTTTCAAAAAGAAAACAGTTTGTAGTTTTAGAAAATGGACTTTATAAAACCGAGGAAGGAGGTATAGATATGGGGGTTCCCCAGGGATCTTCTCTTGCAAATCTATCCTTCCTTATTCAAGTAAATGACTTACCAAACGTGGTAAAAGGTAAGCTATATATATGTTTGCTGATAATGCCTGTAATATTATTGTCGGTGATTCTAAAGAAGAGATTGAGCACAAAATTAGCTGTAACATATTTAACCTGCAAAAATGGTTTGAACTAAATGGATTGATACTTAATTTATCTAAAACTCAAGTTTTACACTTTAATCTTGGTGGCAAGCCACCGCGTCCCCTTAGTATTAAAATTAATGATGAATATGTAACGCAATGCCTACACACAAAATTTCAAAAAAAATTACACAAATTACAGTTGATTTCGCCTTAAAATGGGAAACACATGTAAGTGCATTATGTACCAAGCTGAGTGGTGCGTGCTTTGGCCTGAGTAGGTTATCAGCCATAATACCTGTGAGCGCGCTTCTCTCATGTTATTTCTCATTGTTTCACACAGTGATGTGCTACGGGATTGAGCTTTAGGGTACAGCAGCTGAGTGGACAAGAGTGTTCGTACTACAAAAGCGAGCTGTAAGAATTATTTCCATGCTCCATATGGTACACCTGCACGTGACTTATTTATAAAAACACAAGATATTGACGTTACCATCTCAATATATATATATGACATTGCAAAAACTGTTAAACTTCACTTACAATTATTTCCTACGCGAAGTACTTAACACAATTACAACACTAGACATTGTCATAACCTTACACTGTTCCCACACAAAATAGCTAAAACTTCCAAGACTGTATTTGTAGTTGGACCTAAAGTATACAATGCACTACCAGAGGACACAAAAATATGTGACGACTACAATACATTTATGACAAAACTGCGACGGCGGTAAAATGTTTTGACGAAATATATGAATATGAATATACTCTCATACCATATTCCAAACTCAAAAAAACTTACTATAGTTATTATTGGTCTGTTACAGATATTCGTTTCTTTATTGTATCCATTGTTTGCATCTGATACGAGACATAACTTAAGAGGTCCTCATAAACCACTGTTTTTCCCCATACAAACTGTTTCCTCCCTGGATTTTGGCATTAAAGCTTTAATTTTTTATATATGATATATATACAAAATCACTATGTCTGTATATTTTGCTTTTTTGATATACCATTCCTATGAAAAACTGGGTCTCTACAAAAATCCAAATAATTGCATCTTTTTTATGCCATCTTGAGACGTGTGATACAGATGATCTTTTTTTTATGAAAATAAAACAGACTAATTCATTGCATTTCAGGTGAAGTACTTTTTAATAAATTTGGTTTAGATTTGGAAGATTCAAGTGAGGAATACCATACACCGTTTTAGTGATTACGACTAGGTAAAATTTGTTGATTATTGAAACGATATTTTATTAAAAGTGCTTATATTTTTTTTAGGCGAATCGGTACGACTTACCCAAATCATATTTTTGCAGTAAAATTGAAGTTGACAGTGAAATATTGAGAACCTGCAACAAAGAAAAAGGTTGAATAAGAGTTTTTGAATAAGATTTTTTCAAAATTCAATAATTAATGTTTTACTGGCCACAATTTTAAAACATTTTATCAGTACTTTTTCAATAGACCAAGACAGTGTTTTTTTATCCCATTGGGTTAAATGCCAAAAATATATAACATGTTTAAATTAAATATTTGTTTTAAGAAAATAATTCTTGCACATTCTTTTTCTAAAAATGATTTTTTTACATTAATAATACATTAATAATTATTACCTACATTCAATCGTAACTAAATTTTTACCCAAACCACAGTGTAAAAATTATTCGCATTTTTATTCACAGGGCTGTCTTTTTTTAGAAACCCAAATAATTTCTTTTCTTTAAAAGGCACAAAGGACACGATCTCGAATTTTAGACTAAAACTAATAAATAGTGGTCAAATCGCTTAAGTTTCTCCAAGAAGTGGTAAATATCCTATAAATATTATAAATGCTAAACTTTGTTTGTCTGTCTCTTTGTTATTTCATAAGTCACTCATACATGTATCAATTTACATGAAATTTCGTATGGAGATACTTTAAGTTTTTATTTTGTAGTGTAAAATCAGAAGTTCCGATGGGAATAGCTTGAACCGTGCTTAAACGAACTAGTTCATTAGTATATTTAGAGAGTTCCACGGTGATACCCGAATTTAGGGAGGGTGGAGCCGCTGGCAAAACCTTATAAGGGAAGCCGGCGGCAGTTGGGTGCCGAAGGTAGAGGACCGGGACAAATGGCATTATGGAGCAGGCTTATTTCTAGCAGTAGACCAATATAAGCTAATATGATGATGATGGTGATAATATCTGCAGTAAACTAAACTTCTAATTACTCCTTTCAATTACTAAACCTTTCTAAGCTAAAGATTTTCTCTTATTTTCTTTACCAGCGTGCTGTATTTGACCAGTTTCTTAAATTTTTTACTTGTCAAATATGTTAGTACCAATTTCACACAATTGCCATGACATTTTCCTTTTCTTTAACCGACTTCAAAAAAGGAGATTGTTCTATGTTTGACGCGTATAATTTTTTTTCTATCTGGGTTTTTTAACTGTTTTCTGGACAACCACAAAATAAATTAAAATTGGCTTAGCCTTGGTAGAAAACAAAAAAATACTTGGTATTCCACTTCAAAGAGAAGAAAACACTTATATGGCAACAAACTTTGCTGATCCGGTCTTCAATAATCGAAACGACAGCCATATTCAACATACACCGACACTAGCGACCAAACACCCAAGGTCAGAAGGTCAGAAACGTTTTTTGCACCGTAGCTCAATGTTTAATTTTCCATTTAGTGGATTTTCTTTTTGTTGTCTATGTATCAATAAAATAATAATATAAGAAAATTTTTTTATATAGCTCTCTATAAAGGATTAAATAATCCATAACTTTTTTTAAATCATAGCATTTAGTGACCGTTACTGAGACAACAATAAACTTAAAGTCCTCGAATTATTCTAAGTTCTTGATTCAAAACAATCTTATTTTTTTACCTATAAAGGTAATATTGTTATAAATCATATTTTATTAAATTGACTTTGAAACTTTTAAACTTTGAAGATTGTTTTTACAAATTTGTTTGTCAATGTTTCCTTAGAAGTTCACAAAATTGAGGAACTCTATACGGAAAGTAATTGAATAAAGAGAGTCGTTAGGGTGAGGCCAACCTATTCAATATTTCGGAAACTTTCTGCATAAAAAGAACGTAGTACACGGCAAAGCTCATACCATTATTTTTATTCAATATTGGGTCTCGTTAATGTCGTTTCCTTCGTAAGTGATTTATATACAAAAAAAGTAAAGAGAAATAAGTAATCAATCAACATCCCGGCCCATTTAGCAAGTTTTTAAGTTTCTTACTTACTGTTTTCAAATTTGCATACCATTCACAAAGAATGACAGGGTAGAATCTTTTCTCTTAAAATAAATATTCAAATGAATCTTTACTTTTAGGGTTCCGTACCTAAAGAGTGCCAACGGAGCCCTATACGACGTCTGTCTGTTTGACCATTTTTTTTTGCTTTTTAGAAGAACAAATCATTTAGACTGAAGTAGTGGTAAAAAAAAGGTTAGCCTGAAATTTTCACACACTATCTAACAAATAATAAAAAGTTCATAAAGTAAAAATTTAGGTAAGAAACACGATTTCATTGTTTTTGCTCTAGCTTGAAGCTTTCAGTGATTATAGTGTGCAAGAGCTTTAGAATATAACAACAAATAATAGAAAACGGCCAAGTGTGGGACGGGCTGGAGTCATTATCATCTTAAATTAGCTATTCCGTGTAAATTACCGTATAAGCGCCATCTAGCGAAAATAGTCTAGATTATTTAGAAAAACAGGTACACATTTGTTTATTGGAAACGATATTCAATGTTAATGTTTTGCTTCTATTGCTCGTCAATAATTTTCTTCAATATCTCTTATGTGCAGTTAAAGAGCTCGTTATCCAGTGATACTCGTCTATCGGAAACGACATACGAAATTAAGCAACGTTGGGTATGGTTATTACTTGGATGGATGACCGCCTAGTGGGACATTTTTGGAGCTCAATACTAGCTGTTTGTCATATGACAGTAATCGTCAAGCCAAGTCATAACCCTTATGCGTGCCTTGAAAACCCTGACAGTCGAGTGGCTACAAGCTCCTATGGCTAAGCCTCCTTCTTTATATAGAGGCATGTGCCCCAGCGGTGGGGCGTTTCACGACTGAGGTGACAGACATCGGGCAGTTACAAATTAATTATATACAAGCTTTTACCAGCAGCTCCACCCACCCTAAATTTGGTTATCTACATGGGATTCTTACGTCCACTCCATAATTATACTAATGAAGTTTGCTAGCAAGCAAAGTATAGATAGTTAGTTTCAGCTCGGTTATAGTTATTTCCGCGGGAACTTGTCAATTTTTCGGTATAATAACTATCCTGTGTCCTTCCCCGGGACTTAACAATTTACTTGCTAATTTCATCTAAATCGGTTCAGCGGCTTAAGCGTAAAGAGGTAACAGACAGACAGAATTACTTTTGCATTTATTATATTAGGTATAGATAAATAAAGTAGTAAACTTTTTTACTATTCGGCTAGTTACAATTTAATTATATGTAAATATAATAGTAAACTTTTTAACTACAAGTTTATAGTAACTAATAATAGTGTCTTCTAATAATAAAAATAAATATATTATTATCATGCATGAATAAAAAATCTTATGAAATAAATAACTAAACACAAGTTTTTCGGTTAACATGAAAATATTTGGAGTAAAATAGGCATCAAAGCCTTCCGTAATCTGGATAACGGTGCCCACGCAAATCTAAAGGTAAATGCTTTGCGGCAGCGACGAGCCATTCTGAAGCGATCAAAATGAAATTTACATAAATATCACGGTCGGTAACTGTCTGCTGATAAAACCTCAAGACTGTTTACTCGGTTCTCTATTACCATCTTCCATTAATGGACATAGGCGTGAAATCTCACAGATTTTCCTATTATAATATTAAATGTAGTTTCAGATTTATAAATATGATCCTGAACCAACAATAGATATTACTTTATATTTACTTTTCAGTATATACTTTATACTGTATACTAGACACTTATACTATAAACTGTAGTATCATATATAGCTAATGAGTTTGTTTGTTTTTTGGTTTAAACCAATTAATTATCAAATTTTAAAAAATCTTTTTACATTTGATAGCCTTATTCTTGAGAAAGGTTATAGGCTATTTAATATTACGCTACGACCTTTAGGAGCTGAGCAAAAAGAAAGAAATCTAAGCGAAAAGGAAATAATAAGACGGGCGAGCGACGCGAAAGCTACTGGTTGACTAAAGTTTGAAGGCCGTACCGAAGGTAAGGTCGTCAATAATACGAAACTTATAAAGAGCTTTACTCAAAAACGCAGGGAAACGAGTCTGATTTCTAGACTTTTAGTAAAATAGTTGGTAATAAAACAGTTACTAATTATACGAGGATTATTTAATGGTAAAAGTATAAAAATATATACGCACACAATTAAATAATTCCGTTTGGTCCTCACGGCTCAACTAAATCAAACAAAAAAATAACATTTAATCTTCTTCTCTTTTAGCTGTATGGTTTTATTTTTATTTCTTGTTAGTCTCGTTAAAAGAAACAAGTATGTTCAATGTGTTGGCCCTTACAATAACAAAAAAGTTTGGTAGTCTTGCCTCGGCAAACATGTCCCAAACATTCCCGGCTCCCTTCAATATTGCGACAATCTCACAGCAAGTATCATTGTGGGTACTTCAAGTTCAAGCTTATAGTACTAATGGACCGTTTACTGTACTTCACCTATATCTATATGTGAAAACTCTCTCGTCTTTGTAGTTACATTTTATTTTCCATTACTTCTGTTCATATATCCCCTGATATTTAAATATTTACTAAAAAATTTAACGTGACGTTTTGAGAAATCTTTACTTTTTATAAATCAATAGTATTACAAAATTTTAACAAGAATATAATTCAACTTTTAGCCATCAAAACCGATATCAAATTGAATAAAATACGAACCTAGCTTAATTTTTTGTCACCATGTGTTATGTAGGCTTTTTTTAAACTTTTTTGTATAGTTTTAATCTATTTTGTTAAAATTTATATTGATTTACTTCGCTTTTGTTTGTTTGTTTTCCACTTGAACTACCTACTTATCACATTTCAGTAGATCATCAAATTAGCTCAACTACCTTAATAGAAAAGATGCAAAATAGCTGTGTAACCTGCTGTGTAAACTGTATACCTTCTTTTTTTAAGTCAGTGAATAATAATAATAATAATATAGGATATATATTACCGATTTAAAACTAAGGATTATGTTTTACACACGTTTTTTTTAGCTTTTGGTAAGATGAACTTCTTTTCCAGTTTCTCTAGTTTTATTTAAAAAAAAAAAAAAAATTTAAATCTTGCGATTTTAAATAGAAAAGTAAGGTTATAAACTTTAAAATAGCTTAATTGTGTAGGAAACAAAAATATTTAAATTTAACATACCTAATACGTGTGTTTAATGTCAGGCAGAAATTATCATAAATTATTTTTAAATTAAAGGGCACTTATTACCATCGACAACTATAAAAAAATATTATTTTCTTATTTATTATTATTTGGTTTTACTTTTCAATATAGAAGAACTAAACACTTAACCACAGTTCTATACATACTAGAACTAAGATCTCTTTGTGGAAGTCATGTCCCATCATGACTTGTTGCTTTGTCAAGTATATCGTCTTTTACTGTTTGTTTGTCAGAAAAATTATAATAAATGTAAATTTGCCAAACTTCATTATCATTGCAAAAAAAACGGCTGTTATTTGAATTATATTTGGAAAATTAACTCTTAATTAAAAGTTTTTGGCTAGATCGTCTAGCATCTGAAATGTACAAAAAACGCAATGCACATTAATCTATTACCTAAGTTACTTTGTTGCCTTTATTTAACTTGTCCTTAAGTTACACGTGTGTAGACTTTTTCTCTACCATTAATTTATCAATGTCACAGCTGTCTCGTCATCCCTAGGCACATTTTCTATTTTTTCTATTCAAAAGAGAATTCTAGGTGTATAACAAAATGAAACTTACATTCTTTTTTAATTACAAAAAGCATTGTTTTATCGTTCTGTGGCATAAAAATAATTGCAATAACAATTTAAATATTGTCAAAAGCAATAAAGTTAGAATTACATAAAGAAGCTTGTTATTTTAACAAAAACACGTTAGAATTAGTCAAATAGGAATTATTGTTGATGCAATATTATGACTATTCGTTACAGTAAGAAGCTTTATAAATAAGACAAAGCGATTTATTGTTTTAAGCATAATGTAATTTATAAATTCAATAGTACTATGGTCTGTCAACAAAGTACTTCATTAATCTAACAGTTACTTCATTAATTACAGGTAACTTCATTATTGAATAAGATTTTGCCTGTGCACGTTTCTGCTACAAAATATAATTCGATGGGTGATCGATTAGCGGCTTACTTTTTATTTTTGTTGGTATTTCTAAATTATGTAAATGGTGATAGGTACGGAAGCCGTTGTGCGCAAGTTCGATTCGCATTTGACCGGTTTTTTTGGATTTTAGGGTTAGAAACGTACATGGTACAGTATCTAGTGATGTCCATATGATGGATCTTCTCGTTTTGAGAACGCATTTGTTCAAGAAGAGTTAATTTTCCAATGTGAAATAATTACCTACCTATATTTTATTCAGGTTGACACTTTTGTAATAATATTAAGAAAAAAAATATTTTATAGTTTGTTAAGAAAAAAAACTTAAATAAATAAGTTATTATTGAATGTTTTTAGCACTATGCCGTGCAACAAACTTACCTAACCCTGTCGTCAGAAATTAAACTTTAATCATAATATTACAACGATGTGAATCACGTGATATTGACGACAATTGGTGACAAGATGTAATAGTTATAAAATGTACAATAATATATGGCGTAAAATTCATAGACACAGAGACTGAACATTTCTCAGACAGCTGTGAAGTAAACCGACATTTCTAGATTTGTTTTTATTTTGCAACAAAGTGACAGGTACTTGCTGCGAATCATCCTTGTTTCTTTTGAACGAACTATACCATTCACGGCGTCTCGCAGCGCGCTTCATACAAACGCATTTCACACTTATTTTGAAACTTACAATTTGAACACCATGAAATTTTGATCGCGTGCTCTAGGATATATATATATATCTAGATCTGCAGTGTGCCAGTTGCTTTTAAATTATAAAGTTTAAAAGGTATGCAGGATTCTAGTTTTTCATACAAATGATCTCGAATTAAATTTAAAAGTTACTTATTTAGGAGCTAGAAACCACAGATAATGCCTTCAAATTTTACAGTATTTGATCAGCTAAATGTCCAAAACTAGTAGGAAATTCGTTTGTGTGAAACACGCTGCGAGGCGCCACGAGGCGAAGTCCATAGGACTGATTACAAGATCAATCTATGATAAAAATTTACCGCAAAGACAGAAAGACAAAGTTTTATATAATTACAACACAATCCGTTCACAAGAACTTTGTAAAATGTTAAAGACGCAAAATGTCATTTAAATGTTTTTCCTATTTCCAGAAAGATATTAATAAGACTGTAGTAATAACAATAATTTAAACCAAAAAGAAAATACTACGAAACGGCAGAGAAATGACGTTTCAGAGCTTTGACAAAAACCCATTGTTCACTGAGCAAGCAAACGAGCCTTATCATGGCATCGACAATGAACCGTGACGGCTGTCGGTTGATCTCTGGGAGATAATGTCATAGGCTAGACACAGGGATATTATTATTTCCTTTTGGCTACACATTCGGCGTGTCTTTAAACTGGCTCGTAGATGTTTTTTTTTTTATTTTTATGTCTTGGAAACGTTACTAAGTTTTATGTTAGTAATAAGAATATTATGATGACGATAATATAGAAGTAATTATAAATAGTATTAGGAAAACGGTTATTTTTATTACATGTATGGTTAGAGTTTATAATTATATTTATTTTTCAACCTCTTAGAAAACCTAATCTAGTTCCTCCCAAACTGCCGTCACAGTTGGCCGGGCTGCTGCGGGGGATACATGTAGATCTAAAGAACAAGGTGAGTGTTAAAACAGTTTGAAGCCTGCTTCTCGGGTGGAAACCCATGTAATTTCATTCATGAGCATCGTCCAGAGACATACATATTGTTTTGCATCGTAAGGTACGGGCCAACATTGGACAAAGCTTTTTGTTCTGGCGGTGTTAATTTACATCGCGAAGCATGACCAACGTGATTTTATTCAGTGCCACGTAAGATGAGACTTTGCACACCACGTGTTTATAGGTCCCTTTTTTTCTCTAGCGATATGCAAAGAACACAAACAATCACTTGCTACGATCCTGGCATATATCTTAATCATCAAGAACTCATTTAATAGTCGACTCCGTGGCTCAGTGGGTAATGATCTGACTGATGAATCGAGGGGCGCGGATGCGATTACCGCACAAGACAAACATTTGTTATTTTCTGTGTATAATATGTATGTATTTAAAAAAAAGTGTTTATACATTCATACATATGTAATTGTATCTGTTCGATATCCATATCACAAACTTTGCTTAGTTAGGGATCTGTCAGACGGTGCTATGTGTAACAATATTTATTATTATTATTATTAACTCATTCAATAGACAAATTAACAGTAGACACTTAAAATATTCCCAGATTGAGAAGAAAACATGTTAACATCATGTTTAAATTGACAATGTAAAACTTTAATTTTCTATTCCTAACATACAGCGATGAATGAGGAATAATTCCAGCGCACTCGTTATGAAAATCTCTTTAAGAACATTTTCTCTTAAGTAATTGAATTAATTTTTACTAATGAAACAGAAAACGAGAATTTTTCTCCAGCTGTGAAATTCGCTTTATAGGAGTGGCTTGGTTATTTCCTTTTTTAGAGTGCATATTTCTAAGTAAAAAGCTTCCAGAAACATTTACTGATTCATGGTTTTATTTGAAAACTAGTCTTGTGCTTAAAGCTCGGTAAGCGTAACTTTTTAAAACCCACATTATGTTTAACGAAAAGTGAAAGGGCTCAATTTTTAAAATCATTTTACATGCATGTTATTTTTACATTACTATAGTTTTCTCCCGCGCCTTCGCCCGTGCTTAATTTTATTATCGACACGACAACTCCTTGATTATAGTTATGATGTTATCAAATGAGAAGCTTATGTAGTTCACCGTCTTTTCAACTACTCCTATGTAACTATTTGAGCCCAATTGGACACACAAACAAACTAACTTTCGCATTTATAATATAAGTGGTAGTATTGTTATGCTTTTAGAGCTTTTTGAGGAATATATATATATATATACATATATACAGGACATAAATGTTTGTCCAGTGCGGGAATCGAACCCACACCCTCTGCACAGCAGCTGGACACAGTACCAACTAGGCTGAGAGGGACTCGAAATGATATATGGAAGACTTAGTTTATTTTCAACCAATTTCAATTAAATATAACTATGCATATCATTAGCACCCTTTGTTGTTAAGGTTGTATCTTTTTCATCTATTTATAAATTTTATACTATTTAGATTAGTACTAAAGTGTTACAGCCTAATATATATTTTGAGCGATAAACAAGATCCTATACACTTGCCCATTAGCAGTAGTTGGTTTAATATGAGTTATTTAAAACAATAAAAGGGCTAAAACATTATATATTTAAAGCAATTAGATCCCATCCCTTTTCCCATGCTTATTTGATGAAACTTTGTGCTCTTGGGTTGTCATAATTTGGAATGTGAGCGGTTGTGAAACTGTACATTTTGGCCACATTTGTTATTCCATTATAAATTTTAAGTTAACGGTTGTACCCATAAAATTCGAAAGAATAAATACAGTTTATAATGGCGTATACTTAGTACCTTTTGACTTGGACTAGATTTACATTGTTGCAAAGCCTTGGACTGTTAGGCTCAGAGAATTCTGCGGTAAGAATTAGTCGGCTCGGTCGGCGTGGGTTTGATTCCTGCACAAGACAAACATTTATTATTTATGTTTGTCTTGAGACTGGGTATTTTCTAGGTAAAATATGTATGTTTTTTAAAAAAAGTACATATATGTATTTTTATCCGTTATACCATTATATAACCCAAACTTAACTTTGTTAAGTTTGGGACCAGATGGTGCTGAGTGTAATGTCCAAAAATATTTATATATTATTTTTATAAAAAAAGGTGTACTGTTTTGATTTTCTAGGTGTTCGGGAACAAATTTCATTACAATACTATATCTGTGGTTTTGTAAATCAAATTTTCTTAACCTATGCCCAAATATATGAGCTATCTAATTCGTATTAAAGCCCTCATAAAATGAATAAGAGGAATAAAGTATAAGGTGAAATACCAGATTTTGTTGCAATTGATTAAGTTCATCCCTTTAGATTAAATGAAGGATCACTCACACCAAAAAACTGATTTTGTTTTGAATTTCCTAACCCAGTTTTTTTTACACCTCATTTAATTTTTTTTACATAAAAAATCCCACTTCAAACTTCCAATGAAAAGTAAGCATTCGAGTTCAATTTTTTGGTTGCCTTCTATGGAACAAATTTCAGTAGTTCGTCAATATCATAGTAAAAATAATATTTTACTTTGGAACCCTAAAAAAGTGAAATGGAATACCCTACGCATATAGAAACTACAAGATTTCAGTTTTAACCAATTGGTTACGGAACTCTAAATACGAATAAACGAAGACCTAAATACGAAGACATAACGAAAACATTACCATTCGAATTACTTTTGGCTACGTACTTCTTAAAACCGTCAAATGGACAGACGGACAGAAATGATGAAAGTATATAAAGTTCGATTTTTACCATTAGGCTATAATTTTTTCATCTAGTTGTGGATTTGTATGTAAAAGTTTGTAAAAAAATTACATCGTTCGTTGTAAAATAAAATTGTAAAGCAGTATCATCTATATTTAGCAAAGTATTATAATTCCTTTTATTACTGGCATACTTCACGTTCATAAATCAAAAGGAATAGCGTAGCGTATGACCGATAAATCTAATATTCAAAAGGACTGGAATCATAAATTAAATTTCTCGTACGGGTTTTTTCTTCTTAGCCACAAAGATGTATTACTGTTTATGTGTCAAGGAATAAAAGGGACAATAGGTTTGTTTGAGATAGATAATATAGCTATCTCTGTTTACTTGAATGTTAGACATATTGAGACCGACCAACAATTACTTAGATTTATTGTTTCAGTGTCGATTTCAATGTTTCACCCGACTTTTTGTATATGTAGGTACATGTAGACGCTGTTTTTCTTAATTGTCTTATTTTATAAACTTATAATGAAGAAAACTATGATTTCGGCTTAAAAAAAGGGATACCCAAATAGGTATCTCTGTTTTTATGTAATTATACATTTCGCCTTTTTCATATTTTGAGCACAATACATAGTTTTAATGATTTTAAGTTTTAAAATAAAACAGGTAACCATAAGCGAGTGTATACCTAAGATTTATGTACTAGGACTTTAGAAGTGACTAGGAGTCCTATGTCAGTTTCATTACACTTGCTGTGAGGTCTAAACGACTTGATGAATTTAAATAAATGGGATGTCGTTAGGTTTGTCTTATTGTGAGAGTGCTATAGAATTTGAGTTAACGTAAGAAATGAAAGTAAAATTCAGAATTTCTCTCAAAAGGCATAACTCCTACTCTCGGGATTTATTTCGGAAATGAAATAAAAAGTTTGACAACTCTTTTTTATTTGAAAGGAAACAGAATAAATATTTCATCCAATGCCAAATTTCACGCTAGTAAAAGCTAGGGGACATAACGTAAGTTTCCTCACTCACCTCAGCCTTTATACGCCCCATTGTACAGGCCTTGAAGAAAAAGGGCTTAGGCCATAGTCCACCACGCTGGCATGCATGTTGGCAGACTTTGTCGAACTATGGCTATTAAAATGTAATAACTATATAAAAATGGCTACTCAACTGGCAGAATTTTCAAACCGTCCATAAGGACTCTGACTTAGCTTAAAGACTGATGTCATTTAATAACACACCCAGAACTGTGCCTTCCAAAACATGAAAAAGCTTAGAAAACTGCGTTTCCAGGTACCACCACCCATACCACCCATCCATGTACTGACCACGCCGAACGTTGCTTTACTACGCATATCGTTTCCACAAGACGAATATAACTAAGCCACATACATAGGTACGTACTATACATAAATAAACAAACCCAATGTGATGTTATTTAAATTAACCAGCTAGTATCAGCAAGCAGAGTGGATAGATAAATATTCTAAAAGAGCGGGTTCGAGAAGGGTACGAGTGTGTACGCAATGTAAATTGTTCGGACTGCGGTCTCTCCCACGAGCCTATCGTTTGTTATTCAGTCCTAAGTAAGTACATCTCACTTCGCAGAATATTTGTAGGAATTTGGATATTTCTTATGATGGAAATATCGTAGGTAATCTTGCGAGTAAACTAACCTTGTGTCTATATAGTGTTTATATATAAATAGTTTTTATGGTTAGAACTACGAATTACATTTATAGTTCGTTTATAAATAAATAAATATAAATATTATTGGACATTACACAAAGCGCCGTCTGGCCCCAAAGTAAGCAAAGCTTGTATTATGGG
This sequence comes from Apoda limacodes, assembly GCA_946406115.1. Classification (NCBI taxonomy): domain Eukaryota; kingdom Metazoa; phylum Arthropoda; class Insecta; order Lepidoptera; family Limacodidae; genus Apoda; species Apoda limacodes. The sequence continues at coordinate 20,985,705 of OX291545.1, forward strand.
TACTAAACAACGGATACAAATACATAAATATTTTTTTTTTTTTGTAAATACATACATATCATACATAAATACACCCCGACTCAAAACAAACACAAATGTTATATATTATGACATAAATGTTTGTCTAGTTCGGGAATCGAACCCACACCCTCTGCACAGCAGCTGGCTACACTTCCAACTAGGCTGTGAGGAAGCTTAATAGAAATAGTGTTTACGAATTGTCATTTTAAATCCCTTAATAAATTAGCTCATCTTGTCTATTAGGTGTGCATGTGGTTCCACCCGCCTGCTATTCCTGCGGGAATTTTTAAATTTTCCGAAAACTTACTCTATGTGTTAAGTTATAACACATATAAGGGTATAATCTATCACCTTTCCAAATTTTATCCAAATTCGTCACGCTGGAACAGCGTAAAGGAGTAACAAACACACACAATTTATAATAGTATAGTATGATCTTTGCACAAATATGGTTTACCAACATTAGTATTTAAAACCTGTGACTGGTAAGGTTACTTAAGTTTAAGTAAGTTATGTCATTAAGTACGTATCCTTGTAATTTGTTTGACTCATGTTTAGCGACAGCAATTTTTGCTTATTTTGATTTCTCAAAATGCTGAATTTCTGAAATTCCTCTCTGTTTGGTTTATAGATGTAACTTTATTTTTGTACTGCATATGAAAAAAATAAAGGATTTCACCAATCTATTCTGATTGGACTTAAGGGATATTGTTCTGACACACACCCAGGACAGTTCTGGAATACTACCTGGTGACATGATAGTTTTCAATGCTGCGCTTGATGCTTCAGCGTAGGTGATATTGGATATCGGGCACACCTGAACGCTATAAATGACTCGACAGAGTATCAATCAAAGTTAGAATGAAAAAGTGGTGGAATACCTACAATGAACATGCAGAACATGTGACGAAAAATGTGGATTTATCTCTTTTTTATTAATAATAGCCGACCCTGTAGGCGGTAGGGAGCGGCTAGTGCTACGATGTGCTACGATTGTTACGAAATAATGCTGACTAAAAGCGAACTGCTACGAGTAGCCTACGGCAATTGCTACGCTAGAACGAATCCAAGATAATGTATCGTTTCACAAAGGTTTTGCGCAAAGATCCTAAAATTGAATACGCAAGCACAGGCAGTTTAACAAATATTGTTTTTCTTAAACTTTCACTTTTAAAAATCTTCTATTTACAGAACATTTATCTAAGTGGTTGAATGTTTAAAATATTTATTAACATTTTCTGTATGCCAAATAAACTTCTAAAATAAATTCACTAAATTAACTAAATAAACAAAATATCGCTGAAGGCAAATATTTATGTAAAAAAAAATCATCTTAATCAATTAGAAAATAATAGAAATATGGACGCACACGTAAAAATACTGTGAAAAGTGTTCTTCCTCTAAAAATAGTCAGTTATTTCTAAAACCAGTTTAAGAAACACTTATAAAAAAATTAACTTTATAATACTTGAAGCCCTATTTTTACTTATAATGTACAAGTTTTACAATTTCCTAAATAAGTAAGCGTATTTTACTAGCACCCTTACTTCATTTTAAAGAAAATAGGGAAATGTACAAGGTTTACAATTTCCTAAATAAGTAAGCGTATTTTACTAGCGCCCTTACTTCATTTTAAAGAAAATAGGGAAAATAATTTTACAAATCGCTTAATTTCTTTACATCGCACGCAAGAAATCATTACAGCCAAAAGTATGGCTCCGTAATGGGCTTCTCTTTGCCAGAACAGTTTAATTGCTTTTTCCTTTTTAATATCTGCCTCCTTCCCATTCCTCCCCCATTTAAAAAGTTGAACATTCGGCGAATGATAGCTTTTCATTTATGACCCTTTTCTTTATTGCTTTAATTTTAACAAAGAATAATTTTCTTCCAATTGTTAAACAAAGAAAACTTGGCGTAAGTAAGTGATTAGTTCGGGGTGTGTTTTAATTTAAGATCTAGTGACATAAAAAACACATACCGCCCCGCAGTGCGGCACATTTCAAAAGTCAGAAACCTACCTATAAACTCCGTATTTAATTATGAAATTCCGTATTAAACTCCGTTTTATAAAGTATTGTATTATAAATACTCACAACATATTTATTCATATATGCAAATGTTGGACGTGCCAGAGAAAAAGAAAGAAAAGTTGGTGGGTTCTGGGCTCTTAAACATTATTTCCATGTTTCTAAGCATGCGCAACATACGTCTACACTTGCCAACGTTTGTTGCGAAGTATGGTTCGCCTGGCTCTCCAATCAGAGTGAGAGACGGAAACACGTATCTGCAACAATGCTTTATTATCTTTGTTTTGCAATAGTTTCACAACTGTTGTAAAAGATGATTAAACACTGATTCGAACCAGTGTTTCAAAGCAAATAATGATTTCCAAGGGAATCCTTGGCCCAGACTATAATCTATGGCGTGATTCAGTAACAAACATCCAACCGTTTAGACTTTCGCATTAATATTATTAGTACCTACAGTTGAATGTTCAAATTAGGTTTAGGTTCTTCAAGAAAAAGTTATAAGATTTCTAAAGGGTCAGCAACGCGCGAGTGATACCCCTGGTGTTGCAAGCGTCCATAGGCTACGGTGACCGCTTCCCATAAGGCGGACCGTAAGCTTGTTTGCCACCTTAGTGGTAAAAAAAAAAAAAAAAAAGAGTTTTTTGTCTAGTTTGACTTTTGAATCTATGGAAACCAATGCAACAAAACTAAGTATTGTTGTTTAATTTTTATACTAAGTAATTAATTTTTAATTAGTTTAAAATTTTAGTCACGTTGCCAATTAGTAGTAATTTAAACTTAAAATAAGAAGGTTCATGTATTGTTATAACTCGTTTTAAAGTATTGTATTTGTTTAAATTAAATTTAAAAAAAAATTATTTGTTACTAAACAGTATTAAGGAAAAGTTCCGTTTTCGTAACGAACCAACCTGTTACACGAAAGCTCTCGTTACAAGCGACTGTCCTTCGATGTCAGCTTAATTAAAGGACATTTTTAAAAATCAATCTTTGTCGTTTCTTGTTGATTAATTGAACACTTTTAGCTGCCTACCTTTTAAGTAGGTTGTCTATTTTTTTTGTTTTAGTTGGTTTAAATTAAAGGGACCTGTGACTAAATCTGTTCCATAAACAAATTAATTTCTTAAGAAAACCTAAGATTTATAAAATAAAGGAAATAATATATATATATAGCTTAGAAATAAAAAAAAATTGTACGTTTTAAAATAAAAATAATAAAACATCCTAACACTTTTTTTTCCGTACAGAAACAAGTAAAAATATTTACGTTGCTGCTTCAGCCATTGTACAGTCAACTTTAGGACACAGATCTCTCCTTGGACAGTTGTTAAAATAAAAAGCGATAGTATTGTATCGAGCAAAAAGTGTATAAAGGCTTAATATTATTTTTCCTAGTTTAAAACTTGCATTAGGACAGTAGAATTGGATATTTAGGTTAGAGGGCAATATAGGTCAAAAAGTTAATAACTGTCAAACTAAAAATGCGTTAATGTACTTAAAATCATTACACATATAAAATGTGTGGGTTATATATTTGTTGTTAGTCAAATGCTAGTTTTTGAATGTTTTATATTTTTTGCTGAATATTATGTCTCTATGATTTAAGTGTCATGTCAGCTAAAAGTGGCTTGTTACAGTAATTAACATTTCTGAAACATATTTGTACAAAGAAAAAATTAGAAATATAGAATTAATTATACTACTAAAGTTACATAAATTGTGTTAAAAATATGTATAACATTAGTTATTACCTAAAATAAAAAAAATCCCTTTGGATAGTACTACAATGATTAATTTATACTAATATTATAAATGTGTAAGTAATCGTCTGTCTGTCTGTTACCTCTTCCGTACCGATTAAGATAAAATTTGACATGGAGATAGTTTGAGTCCCGGGAAAGGACATGGGCTACTAGAAAACGTCAAGTGTGCGTCGGTTTGAAGAGTTGCCATTTAAATCCTACGAAGAGAACCAAATTTAGGGTGGGGGAAACCGCTTGTTTTAAAAACTAAAAAACTTTAAGACTAAAGATTTATGTATTAGCAGAATTTTGTAAACGGATCTTAACTAATCCAAAATTCTCGAAGCTCAATTATTTTTAATGCTACATGAAAACTTATTACATTAAGCTTGTTTCAAAACTTTAAGGGAGATTAAACTTAATTAATTTTAAGAATTTGTCTGTAAATTTATTTTCATAACACTTACTCGTAAATAATGCAAAGCGAGTGCTAAGACCTTAATTACTCCTACGGGCTTTTTCTTTGTGAATTTCTTTTTGTCTAAAGGCATACCCACCGGTGGTAACGACGCGCCTATTCTACCAAGTATTTATAAAAGCTAAACAGATGCCATAAAAGAACTACGCGCCAAGCGAGCAATTATTAGTTTAAGCTTTAGCAAATACTTTTTTATTCATAAATTCTCTAGATATGTAGGGCCTTCTAAAGATGGTGTTGTTTTCACTTTTTCAATTTTCGCTATTTCAGTTTTGTTTTAGTGAGCTTATTATTTCATCTTATATTTTTATTTATTTACTCGCAAATGTGAAAAACATTGTGTGCAACACGGGTGGCGTGGAAATTGCAAACTCGAGTCATTAAAGCCTTCTGCTTTAGGCTTCTAAATAGCATTGGTAATTTTTTTCTTACTACCTTAATACACAATGTACTATTAAAGGCATGTTAAGTTTAACATTCAGCAACGCGACTACTTTGTACTTATAGTGTAAATATTGTAAGCGAGGAGTCTTCATAGCAAAAACCGGACAAAAAACAAATAGAAGTTGTAGATTTTCAGAACCTACAACAGAATACCATAAAAGTAAAACGACGTGGAAAAGTAAAAGGTAGAAAGTAAAGAGTGTTGCGGAATTAAAATGCCATTACTGGTAAAAGTTGAAAAAGATAAGCTGAAAAAGACGAGTAAAAAGTATTCAGAATTGATTTATGGTTGCAAATGTAATATTATATAATAAGAACAAGAAAATACATTTTTTTGCTTATCATCCTACTACACCGAAAACCATTAAGTATTCGGTATTCAGCAGAAAAAGATAAAAGTAGCAAATGGTGGCCGAATATTCGTTGCAAGCGTATAAAACACCCAAACTCAAGACAAATATAAAGGTTCATCAAAGTCTTGTTGGGGGACTGTACTCACGCCCCTTGGTTCTGCAAACAGCAACACTTCCAAATAAGCTATTGGGCTGTGAAATGAATAATTGTTAGAGGCTGGCCCAATCGAAAGTATTTATAGTCAGATTGACGTCTGTAAAAAAAACTAGACTAGTTAGAAAAATTTGCTAGGAGTATAACAATTCCAAGTTTTTTTACTCAATTATATACGTACGAAATTAGTAATTTTTCAAATACTGTATTTGGAAGAAAATTTTAATATCTTCCTAATGTTAAAAAACATCAAAAAACTTCTTTAAAATTAACATACGTTCTATAAAAATCTGATAAGCCGGTATCATTTCGCAATTTGATTACGTGGGCCTCTTAACTCGCCTGAATTTCCGTGTTCACTAAAGCGTGTGACTCGCCAATATCCGACCCGGGTCTGTGCTACAGTTTGCTACGAACGCTACGATATTAATGCCCACTTAAAGCAAACTGCTACGAAAACGGTTGAAAGCTTACGGCAATTGCTACGCACGCTCGAGCAAATACATGTAAACGCCTCGGTTTACCGATGGCAACCGAAGGCCTGGAGTGTATCTTTACTGTACCGTACCATATTGCGCTCACATAACTTCCGGCCAAGGGCGCGCTTTTGCGTGAACAGAAATAAATTCGCACTGACAGTCCTGTAACTGAAACCTGGACATATACTATTAATTATCTGTTATTCGAAACTGATGTTATTAAATCTCGCCCTCAAAACTTTACCTAAAATCTCTTTTCTAAAGTTTTGTATGTTTCTAATACCTTACTATACATATGTAACATCATTATAATTAAATAATTATTTGCAATGTTACGGTGCACTCGATTTGTAGCCATAGTGTGAAAAAAAAAAATCAAATACAGTTCCATTGTTACGATTCATAATAAAATCAAAGTGTTACATCAACTGTGAATATGGCGTTTGTTTAGACACTGTAAACTCACGGATATGACGTCACTAGTTACGTAATATATCTGAAAAGGCAGATTTGTGGGTGCCAAGAGCGCCATTTGAACTGTCTTTGTCGCAATATGAACCGCACCCTTATTGGTATCGCCCACAACTGTTTTTATTTAGACTTATGGTATTTTGCATGGCAAAAACTATGAAATAATAAATAAAATTTTTGGTTTTTGTTATATAATCTGGTATATTTAAATTTCAAAAGTTAATACCCATTGGAATTAATGCAGTCAATTCCTTTTTTGTAATTATGTACTTGTAAATATTTTTGATAATTTAAAAATTCATTCCTTAGTTCTATGTACAGTGCAACAAAATTTTTTATCCACTGGTTAAAACTCAAAACTACTGTCGCCATATTAAAATGGTGGAAACTCATACTACGCTAGCGACCATAAACCGGGTCAGAAAAGTTTGTTGCACAGTATGGAGATCCTAATTTTCAAAAGTATGTATAAATGATTAAGTAAGACACCTGTTGGTAAGGTTTCATCAGATTGTTGGAAGGATTGCAAAATTATGGACGAACAGAAAAAAGGCTTAGTCGGTGGTGGCCGAGGGGTTTCAATTTCACTTTGCGTCCTGAGTGGTGGACGTTTGAGACCCGGCGGGTACCAATGAGTCTTTTTCTTAATTTCTTAAGTACCTTGATTATTCACATCACTGGCTTTTCGGTGAAGAAAAACATCGTGAGGAAACCTAAATACATCAAAAAAGATGTATGTCAAGCCCACAATCCGCACTGGGCCCGCGTCTGGACTATCGTCCAAATCGCCCTCGGTAAGGGGAATGCCGTGACCAACAGTGGGGACGTATTAGACTGATAAGGAACAGGAAAAAACTTAAACGTTTCCCTATTTCTTTTGACTCCAGAACCCTGTAAACTTGTATGTTTTGTAATCTTCACTTATTTTAGACTTAACCAGCTGGAAATTCTTATAAGGAACTATTTAAATTCACGGTTATTGTTACGCCAACACTTGTAGCTACACATAGAATAGCATCACTGATGTGTGAACGACTACAAGTTTGATGTTACGAATTTTCCTTAACATGTCTGAACGTAAACCAGTTTTTTTACGAGTAAAATATCATGGTTGCTCTCGTACGGAATCAGATATTTTATCGGATATTTTTTTTGCAAGAAGTTTTTTTTGTTTTTGCCACAGCCGTTGTACGCCCCACTGCAGAGGCAGTACTTGAAGAAGTAGGCTTAGGCCATAGTCAATCGCGCTGTCACTGTGCGAAATGGCGGAAGTTTTTTTAAAGCTTTCAAGCCGCCAATAAGACTTGGCTTTTCGACTGCTGTGATGAGACAATAAAAACAGCACTAACAGCTTAACATTAACTCCGAAAATCAGAGCAGCGCATAAAAATATTTCACTATACGTGGTCACCTATTCAGGTACTGACTATGTTTGAAGTTGCTTAACGTTTGCAATTATTAAATAGATTCAGTTTTTGTCTTAATATTATTCTCATTATTAGTTCAAGAAGTTTGTTAACCGAGATTAACCTCGATAGGCGATATTGGATCAGTGGGGCGGGACTTTGCGCAAACTGAATATAACGATAATCCCCCGTTATGTCAACTGTGCCGTCCCAGTCGACTGGCACTTCCGCTGAGCTTTCAAAAGTAACAAACAAGCCCATTCACACCAGCCAAACTACTGAATATATTATACTAAAATGTGAATTATCTACCCTAAAAAATTTAAACCGATAAGCTGACACATATTAAATAAGGCGTGTTGTTTTAAGTAATAATACGACAGGCTAGTGATATGCTTAGGGTTACAGAATAAGACAAGCTTTTATTTTACCTATGGTCATTTATGCGATTTACCGAAGTAGATTTTGTCGAAGATATTAATGGGAAAACTGGGAAAACTTACCAAAGATTTTACCTCTTCTTTCTCGATTAACACCATCATAACACACTTTAAACAATTACATCATTTTTGTGTCTCTTACCACAAAAATACTTTTGGGGGTAAAAATTAAAAAACTAAATAAACAAATGAAACTGACTGAACTGAAGCTCACTTCGCTCATGTCCGTAAGTAATTTAGTAGTTCACTATCAATAGTCGCCTATTTCGTAGTCAATCTAGGCTTCAGACTTCATACTAATTGATGTTTACCAACAAAACAAATCTCTCGCTTCATTAGGCATTTGATAATACATTAGAAAGAGAGATCAGAAGATTGAAAGCCAGGTTATCTCACTTCCACGTACTGCCTGTCAATCTAGCTTTCGATCAAAATATAAAAAAGTATTCGCTTATTGCTCGTGGTACAGCTGTGATAGTTCGGTTGACCGCACCATAGGTTATGTTACATGCGGCACTATAGCCTCTCCAATAATTTTTATTTGTTTTTCGATATTTTAGCAAGTGCATGAAACGGTGCCGAAATATCGGAAACCAAATAAAACCTATCGTGTTAAGACCCGTTTAATTAAATGATACTACACAACTATGAAAAAAAAATCCGTATGTGTTGATAAATGAATTAATTTGCATAATAAAATAATACTATGGGAGTAAAAACAACAAATTGGCCTAGAGCAAGTCGGACCGAGATTTCGTGACACTGCGGAACGCAGGAGCCTAACCTTAACCAGTTATTATGAGTTGTTGTTTTACTATGGAGATTAATATTAATAGTTTAAAGTCTGAAGCTTGTATATATTACCGTTTTTACAAAAGAGAGAACAAAAAAAAATATTGTATTTAACTTTAATAAATAAATAAAATATTTTCGGACAACACACACAGTGCAACCCGTTACCAAACGAAGCAAAGTTTCTACTATGGATACCAGACAACAGACACAAATACATTATATATTTCTTTTTTTTGTGTTAATGTAATGTAAAAATACACATTATACAAAAAACACCCAGACTCAAGACAAACACAAATGTTTGTCCTGTACGAAATCGAAACCACCCTTGATTGATTCAGCAGACAGGTCATTTACCCACTGAGCCATGGAGCTGCTGTTTAAAGTACCACATTTATTTTTATTTCCAGCCCTTTATTAATGTACTTATACCCTTAAAAGAATTTTAATAGAATTTATGTAAATATTATGGCTGCAACATAAGAACAGACGGACATGACCAAACTATAAGAGGGCCTTTCTTGCCATTTTGTAGTAAGCGTACCGACTTAAGCTAACTAAACAAATATAATATCTTCATACCAACGCGAGTAAAAAACAATTTGGCAGTAAAAAAATGTGTGTAATAAATATACCTGGCACTCAATATTTATCGATAAAAGTACAACTGTGCTAGCCACTGCCCGGTATTAACTTGATTTATGTACGTGAGGCTAATATTAGTCCCTCGATATGCAGCCCCAGGCTATTTACTCCACGCGACACATGCCACAAATTTACCTCATAATTGTGTCCCAAAAGCGTGTTCATTAATGTGAGTAAATAACTATAAATCGATTGAGAATCGATTAATTTTTGAGATTAATTTTTATTATATTTTTAGGTAACATGTGTTGTCAATACGTAGGTGCCTAGGTATATTTAGTTTGATCTAGGATCATCACCTTGTATTCAGCGTTCGGTTTTTGGTCTAAATGGGACACTTCAGACTAATGTGCAATATATTTCGAGTATATTATATTGCGACCTAAGAAAGCAAAGGATACCGGGAGTATAAAATTTAATTGAATTTCTAATCCAGTAAAGTATTTGGTTTTGGTCAACATTCTACGCAAAATATCCGAATTTCAAGTGATCAACTTTCAGGTCAGTTTACAAACTAGTGGCCCGTAACAAACTCTATTAGTCATTATAGTGACATAAATAGTGCTCCGTTTTGCTTTTTGGGTACTCCTGTACTGCCTCAGCTATTATACACCCCATTGAAGGGGCACAAGCCTCTCCTCGACGAAGAAGACTTAGGCCATAGTCTACTGCCATAGTTTCAAGCTGTCAATAATGACTTGACCCAACAACTACAGTGCCGGTATCTTCATTCAAGCCGAAAAGCCAGGCTTGCCAATGCGAATTCAAAAGTTCGCGCCTCATTTCTAATCTAGCGTCCAGCTCAAAATACCAACCTACCTATTGACTTATCTGTGGCATTAAGTCGCAGCAACAAGGCGAAGCGCGTAATGTAACTTGCACACTATAGCTTGCAACGTGGATATTGATCTCTCTTTCTAATCAATACTAAATGATAAAGAAAGCTATGTCATTTTTGTTTCTATGCGTCAATTAGTATTTATTATTAGTATTAATTAATTAACGAATAAGCAATAAAAATACGCAAGTAAGCACGATCTGAACCATGAAGAATAGATTGAATCTTAAAATTTTCTCAAATAAAAACAATACGTTTTCCAAGAAATAAATAGATAAATCGCATAACCGTGTATGTGGATTTTTCTTCATTTACTTGTTTAAAGAAAAAAACGAGCTTGCTTTTTTCTGTAATTCGGTTACGCCACTGAACAACTGCCATCGTAATATAGCAACAGGTTTAAAGTATCCTACGAAGCATGGTAGGGTTGTGAAATCGTGCCACTACGTGGTCATTCATCTAGGTACTGACCACCATAGATTAATATGTAAACTGGTGACCACGCCCGACATTGGTAAAGGACCATTTTAGTGTTATGTAGCTCGCCGGACCGGTTGCGCCGCACTTGCCTCTGTATATAATATGCCGAAAAGAAGCTGTATAGATCAAAGAGGCCACCTGCTCCTTGGTTTCAATGCAGCGCTCCACCGCCGCCGCTCCAGCCCAAAACCTTCAGCGACCGCATAACGCTAAGTGGTCCTGCTAATTTTACTTATCGTTTTCGATAGACGAATACTACGTGTCCTCTATACGTACGGACCGTACCCTAAACACGTTTTACAAATTTAGATAAAGGGACTTGATGTTAAGAGGCAGTACTACGTGACAGTACAAACAAGGATGACGCGATATGTAACTAAGCATGCGTGAGTAGTTCAGCTAAATACATGAAATACATGAAATAAATTAACAGTTTACTATACATCATTGTTATTAAAAAATGCTTTTTCTCAGGTCGAAAGTTGTAAAGTAATAGACCTTAGAACTGTAAAGATTACTTTGCCAAAACTTTGTGAAAATGGGTCACTTAAGGTTTTTTACGTACTATATTTCATTCACGTTTTCTGCCACTTTACTCTTTACTAAGCAAATTCTTTAACGCTATAGAAAGCTCACGCTCACTTTTAAGTTGCAGCAAGTATTAAATACGCGGGTAAAATAATTATTAGAATTAGAAAATTAAGTCAGAAGTTGGTAATCTAAATTAAACACTTAGCTTAGTCTTTTAAGTTACCTACTTTTTTTAAAATTCCATAAATTGTAGCAGATTACCACATGTCGTGTAACATTAATGAAAGTCTATTACCTAAAAAGTCGTAAGTCTTAAACTACTAAATATTTTTATGTCAAGACGTTGCGAACGTGTGTCAACTTAAGACGCAGCTTGACATAAAATATTAACTATTTTCTTTATTTTATTTACTTACCTTTTCTAAAAAAAAATTAAGTTTTTAGCAGCCATATGACAAGAAAGATACTATAATCATAGTTTTATAATGTCTGTCAGTGTGTCTATCTCTGTTATTACACACCTTCACTTCCTCGGTATTTCTACAGTATTAGACTTATGGTTTATACTTTCACACCCTACTATCGATCGGAGACTATTTTTTTAACCATGACAAAATGTACACGGGCGCAAATTGCGAATGCAAAAAGCATAGTTTAAAATACCAGTGTACAAGGACTGAAGCTACTTTAACAGCAATTTGTCTAAACTGGTCAAGTATAAACACAACTGAAAAAACACTGGGAGCGTATAAAACATGACCTTTGCGCAAATTTCACTGCAAGCTATTTTAGGTAAAGCAAATTCATTCTATACAAGAATTAAAGAATTTTTACAATTTTTTTTTTTTGAGCTACAATCACAAATTAAACAGAAACAATAAAAAGATTATGTTTCTTCCATATTTTTTTACAATATTTTTTTTTCCATTGTCGTATTTGCTGTTTCGTTACGGAACATGTTTTGATTCCCTTCCTTTGTTGAGCATAAACTAATTCACTGACGCTAAAAACTACATGCTACTGTTATATTTGACGTAGTAGTTATATATTCATTGATTTAACTCTTTAGTACATCTTAAATTTTATATATTATACAATATACAATACAATTAGTATGCACTAAGGCGGGCTTATTGCACAGGGCGATTTCTTCCAGCCAACCTTAAATTGATGTCGAAAGCTGCTAATTTTAATTTATGTAGGTAGAGTCCAAGAATAATGAACAATATATTACATGATCTACAATAAACAAAAGAATTTAAAATATAAAGGTATTTACATGTCTATTATATATACAAAATAAATACAAAAAGATATATAAGTATATTAATATAAAAATACACATGTGCACGCAAATATATATATATATATATATATATATATATATATATATATATATATACATAAAATATATGAGTGCAAATTAGGTAGTTGTAAAAGTTTAATTTATATTTGATATATTAATAAAATTAGGAATATATATACTGTTTTCTACGTCAAATTTTATTACGATTAGTCTAACCTTAAATTGGTTTTATTATTAAGATTTATGATACGAAAATTTAATAAATAAACCCTTCAATCTAAAAATCTACCAAAAGCAATAACAGTCATAATACCACCGTTGCTTAAAGCTGCCTGTTCCGGATTTAACGTAATATTAAACAGAATACCGTGCACTTTTCTTCAGAAAATGAAAAACATTTTCACAAACCAACACAACTAATATTTCCAAGATGTTGACCCCATCATTTGTATACGGCAACGCTAAAAAGCGTGCACATTACGTGACTCGAATAAAAAATATGATATTTGTTAAAGAAGAACCAAGGAAAGGCTTAGCTCTCGTTCACTCAGAAAGCACTTATGTCTTATTCAATATGATGCTGTGTTTCTACTTAAAATTCCGGCATTGAAATATTCTAGTAGGTATATATTATTCTTCAAAAAAACCACTAGTTATATGTGATGTGAATGACAAATAGTTTTTTTATTGAGGATGTATTTTAAGTCACTTTTACTCTCAGTTGAGTCATCGTCCGCTTATAAGTTGATTATCCAATCGTATTATACAGTGCAACAATCTTTTTTGACCTTCTGACCTTGGGTGTTTGGTCGCTAGTGTCGTTGTCAGTTTACAGTATTTCAATATGGCGACTGTAGTTTTTATTTTTGACCACCGGGTCCAGAATGTTTTTTGAACTATACATCTCACCGTGTCGGCGTCTATCTTGATATTGGTCTGTGGTTTCCCATCAACTATACTAAAAAATATATAAAAAAAAAATATATTTCAAAGCTACATAAATGTTGGTCCAGTGCAAGAATCAAACCCACACCCTCTTCACAGCAGCCAGCCACTCTGGGAGCGAGGGAGTCATTTGAATGGAAATACCTATAAAAGTATGAATAAAGGTAACTGCCACAGTATCCACTAAAGTAAAATTTATCTAAAAATCCTTTTATTCATAGAGAATATTTTTATGTTATCATATTCCTGTTTTGTACGTGAATACTTCCACATCCAGGCGAGATGCTTATATCAGGGCAAAGTTTGTAAATTGTATGCGCATGTCAAAACATCTGTGACTCTTCCCCAAAAAAGTTAATGAATTATTCATAGACAAAACTGAAAGGTAAGATGGCGACATTTTAGTCAAAAAGAAATGTGACAGATATTACATGTTTACGTAATCTAAGCTGAAGTAACACAGTTACATAGTAATGTATGAAAAAAAACACACAAACACTTACTTTGCTTTTTCATATGTTTTACGTGAAAAACGTGTTAGTAAGCAAATTTGAGCGATTAAATTTTAAAAACAATATTGCTTTCTTGAAATAAACTGATAAAAATAGACAGCTCTATTCTTAAGAAAGATAAATGTAGTTTTTGTCAAACTGATAATTCTCAAACAAAATTTAATATATTTCTTGTTAAGCAAAACAAGTATTTTTAGGGTTTCGTACCTATAACAGAAAAAAAACGGAACCTTTATAAGATCACTTCGTAGATCACCAGAAACGCATGGAATTATCAAATTGAAAATAATTCACTTATACTTGGGTCTATAGTCCTTTAGAGCCGTAAAATAATCAAACTTCTAAGTAAATGCAATCAATAAGTATGACCATTTATGCCGTAAATTTTGACAGTCGCAAATAAATCGAAAGGTCTTTGCGATTGTAAAATTAACCGATTTAAATGGGAAAACATACGAGTATAAAGTAAAATTTGTTCTTTAGTGAGACTGGCATTTTCGTTTCGATGGTTTTGCTATCGTGATTCTAGTGTAAACTGTGTAAAGAGAGAGAAAACTTGTTTGGAAAGAATACCAGTGGAGACTGTAAATAAGCATTTGAACAATGGGTGATGACTGTGACAGAAGAGCCAATGACTGCAGCTGAAGGTAAATATCGATGTATTCGATTTAAAATGCAATTTTTGGCTATTATAAAATATTTCCATACCAACAATTATTTGAAGTCATTTTTATCATAGAGAAAAATTCGCGAGTCACCAATAAAACAACTAACAAAAATATCTAATGCATAGATACAAATTTTAAACGATTTTAAATTGAAGTAAAATAGTAATTGATAAAAGAAAAGTTCAACACCGAACCAAAAAAAAGTTGTAGTGTAGTCCCTTATTTTCTATCATAAAATATATTTACTCTGTGTCTTGGGGACAATATTTTATTTATCAATCTATTTGAGACACGTAAAAATATTGGTATCGAACCGCGCCCTGGGCCAATGAGGCCCAAAGGTATTTATTATTCAGCGCTGGTGTTGATCGCATACTCACGTGTTTCACCTTTAACATATTCCATTCATTCACTCTTTTTGCCAATTCACTCTTTAGCACCTTCTTATTGCAGCTCCACTGCTTGAATAATATAAAAGACGGGAAGCTTGTGCTCCATCTAATAGAAAGTACTTTATATACTTACCTACCTCTTATATGATTATCAGATCTATCAGATCTAAATGATTTGTTAACGCCAACTTTCTAACTTTTAGCTTTTTGATTTAGTCAGGGTCGAGAAATCAGTTTATTCGATTATTCTTAAAGTTTATAACTTGGAAATATTTTATATTTGTCTGCTGTTTTAAAAGAATCTAATTTTAAAAAACTAAACGATTGAAAAGCAAAATTGAATAAATGGAAATATGATTTGACAATTATACTAGTGAAATTAAAATAAACTTTTAAGTAGTTTAAGAAAAATACCTTTAAGAGTTTTGTTTTAAAAGTTTTGCTATTGGTACCAATTAATAAAACTTAAACCATTTTTTTTTATAAAATTTTTTAAAAATAGTTATGAAAATAAATAGTCTTTATTTTTATTTAGTAATGAAATTACTACATATTGGTGGGAAATGATAATAATTGATATTAATTATTAGCACTTCAATCAAACAGTAAAATTCAAATAAAAAAGGGCAGATTAAGCTACTGGAGTTTACTGTATAGTGTTCTAGACACTGGATATCATCTGAGAGCAGAGTGTTTGTTACGACCAATTATATACGCAGGGGTTGCGTTATTTTGTTACAGAGATCCTGTGTCTCCCTTACGGCTTCATCGTCAGACCCCAGATATTATTTAAGACTAGAGTACTTTTCACTACGAATTGAACATGCGCATGATCGATGGAGTTGCGTTGTTTCATTACAGAGTTCCTGTTGTCACCTTCCAGCTTCATCATCAGAGCCTGGACATCATCTTAGACTAGATTGCTTGTCACGACAAATCAAACGATCCTAAACTTGATGGAGTTATGTAGTTTCATTACAGAGTTCCTGTAGCCACTTATACTATTATAAATATATCTCAATAATAAATACAACATATTACTATAAGATTAAGTATAAATAATATTTTCATTCATTCCAAAGATGCAGTCAAAAGATTATCCTCCTTATTTATATTGAAAATATAGTCATAGACTGGTCTTTGTGTTATATGTTTTTTTCAAAGGCCTTCCAACATTAAGAGTATCTCAGATAAAAAACGATTATTTCTATGTTGTATATTTATCATGTATTTCTTAGTTCTATTAAGTTTTTGTGTATTTGTAAGATTGATGGACTAGAAATTCATAAGTTCCTAGTAGTTCTGTATTCATAAGAATAAGTAATATTAATACTTCATTCAAAACAAAGAAATTTTTTTTACTTAAATTATATACGCAGTAAGATTTCAATTGGCGCCTACTATGAAAATCGAATTTCCCTTTTCATTGTAAATCTAATAATCTATCTCAATTATGCGGATATAACCCTAATTACCGTAAATGCGGATAAATGCTGGGTTACCGCAGCAAATTTTACGCGCCGTGTGTTGATAACAGATTATAGGCATTAATTATGAATTAAGCTCCACTTGGAAAGCCGTTGATTCTTACTTTCAGCTTAATGAGGTAAAGATTTTTGGCAGAGAATGAAAGATAAAACCACTAATTATGGTCGCATTTTTATCTATTCAAAAACATTTATGGATCGTGGCTCCACCTGGGCAACGATTATATTGTTATAGTTAGATACATACAGTTACTCATATCACAAGCGAATTTTAAAAGAGAGTTTTTGAAAAATGCCCTACTTGTTAAAAAGCTACAGCAGAAAATATCGATTTAGTGAAAACAGAGGGTCGGATGTCTGATTTTTTAAATAAAAGATTCTTTATTGAAATAGAAAATCCTAATAGGTTATTTGCTAAAGAGCTATTGATATTATTAGATAATTAGGCAGTTACTAATATGAGATAAAAAAAAATAATGACAAGGCTACTGTATGTAAAACTAGATTGTGTAGACGTTCAGTTTTCGTTTTTAGTTTCCCGATAATTGGATTCTAAACTATTCTGTGTAATTTGACATTTTTTTTAATTATAACTATCGTAAGTACTTTCATATTATTATGTAAGTTCCCACAGTTTGTAGCCCGCGATCGGGTTCCAAAATAGTTCGGAGAATCCGACATAAAATGTAATTTATACGGTGTCAGCAATGGGGTACTAATTCACAGTTTTCCACCCTATGCATTTCCCATAATCTGTGCTATCCCTAATTTTACTAAACTTTAGCAAACAATTTGTCAACTGTTGCAGATATAACATTCCTTAAATTTCTGCCTAGCACCAGGTAAATTTTCATTATTTCCGCTCTGGTGGAGCGATGACTATAGGGAATAAAATCAATAACTTCCTTGATTTCAAAGGGGCTCCGTTATAGGCGTCTCAAGTGACAACGCCAGGATTAAGATGCCTTCAACACTGTTTAATCTATTTCATTCTTGAATTCTTATTCTCCATTGAAATTCAATTTATATTATTCAAAATTTGTTCACCGACATAATATACCTGCACTCAATCCCGATAATCCAACTATAGAGATAAGTCAAGGTTAACATAGCTTAATCATACATTTCATATATCTTTTTAATTTGGCTTACTAATGACATTTAATTCATTGAAGCTGCAATCAAATAAGATTTAAGAGAGGTAGGGCACAGCGAGTACTCGCTTGAATCCTTATAAAGTCACCTGTAATATAAATTTATGTGACCGCCAAATTTGCGAAATTGAGTTATATACACAGTTCGAATTTTCTACTTCATGGATTGTTGTTAATAAAAAACATTATCTTTCCTAAAAAGGTCCCTTAAGTTACTAAAAATCACATTATTTAAAAAAAATACTTTATTTTAATCTGTGGTACATTTTATGAGAAGTTAAATTTTTAGGCTGATGTAACGACAGATGTATTTCATTTATCAGCGGATATTGAATGAAATGACTCTTACACTATTCATTTTATTTAACCATTTTCAGCGTCAGACGTTAACTTTATCACTAAATTATAATCTTTCTTTTGAAATTTACCTACTGCCTTCCAGATAAGTTGGAGTAAATTCCAGGGTGAATTGGATGTGCTCTTCAGATTCAAGAAACTTACATGTGCAGTTTAGGTATAGGCTAGCTATATGCTATTAATTTAATTTGCTTCTACTCTCTGGTATGCAGGCTTGGGATATTAAACAAATACACGACAGAGAACGTCGTTAAATTCTGAATATGGCTTTACCGCAGATTTTTTTTTTTTTTTTAAACTCCACATGTAACAAACAAAGAAGTCTCACGACAAATGCGGAAAAGACAGAAAATTCTTAACATGACAAACAAGTAAAACTGCTTATATGGAGCACGTTTCCAGAAACAATAAATATGAGACAGCTTGACACTTATTGATTGCATGCAAGGTACTCTTTAATATGGGCCACTACTACTCATATCACCACAATAGAGTCAAAGAAATCGTATGTAAATATTAACTTGGCAAAAGAGGGCAGAACTGCAATTTCTATAAAATGATGACTGTGTATCATCATTCAGACAAGACATATTCCTCACTCAATGTAAACATATGCTACCAATAAAATTTAATATTCAGGTGGATTGAAATATCCCTAAAAAAAGACTGCGTAAAATAAACCTACTACTACCTTATGAGAAATAACCTGAAAAGTATGAATCTCTAAGTTAGATTTGAGACAGAAGAAGTAGCAGGAGGTAGACTAGTAAAAATTTTACTTTTCTTGTATATGTTTTTGCGTGTTTGTAACTCTAATATTGCGTTCGCGTATTCATTAAAAGTCCTATGAGAAAAAAACGTTCCAAAACGCGTCTGCTAGAGGCGATTTTTCATTTCCATACAAAAAATTCGTTGACGCGAACGCGATAGTAGCGTTAAAAACTCACCCTATGCAAACTGGTCGTGGCAAAAACTACAGTTAGTTCTGTATTATAACTAGTACCTAAGGCAGCCTTAGAAGGTTCTTACCAAAGGCTACGCAAGACTGAGTAAATCAGTCAGTGAAGATGTGCGTTTTGCATATTGCGAGCAAGGAACTCCTTAAATCTACACTATGAATGCTAAGCATGAAGTGCTTTATACTAATGTACTTGTATATAACGAAGTCTTCAGTATTTAATATCATAATAACGATGACCTATTACTATACTAAAATGCAACGAGATAGGTTAGCTTTTTTTTCTTATTTGAACCATACTTAGGTTCAAAGAATGTATGTTAATCATTTGATAGACCAATAACAACGTTAGTCAAAATTTTAAAAATGTTTGACATACGTTTTTGAAACAACTAACGTAAGCGCTACGCTATCCTTGAAACTAAAGATGCAGGCTTTATATCCGAAGGGAACTTTTCCTAGTCGTCGTTACCATCACTGCGAAAGACTGATGGTGACTTGGCCCATAGTACAAAAGAGAAAGCCGATCTACTGGGTACTCTGTGTTTATTTATTGTTTGTTTATTTTTAATTTTTGTATTATGTGGTAGCAAATATAAAGGTAATCATGTAGGACCAGTGTTCTTGTCACAAGTCTCAAATTGAAACGAGCCTGATAAACTCGATGGAGTTGCGTCGTTTCGTTATAGAGTTATTCGCCTACCTATCGGCTTCATTATCACTTTAACAAACTAAGTCAAGTAAAATAAAAGCTCATAAAATCAAGTATAGGATTAGCAAGGACGAACCGCGTTTCTTTTCGTTTCATTATTTTTTTAGTGGAATATAAAAAACCTTTTGTAATGTAATAAAAAGTAGGAGTTTGTGCTCGATAAAAAAGGCCTTTCCTAGCGAGTGAGATGCAAATTAATTTAGAGTTCCACTATCTAATAAGTAAATACAAAAACTGTATATAAAACCTAAAATGGCTATAATTGTTACCTGCGCTATATAACTTTACCGTCCGATACTAACTTTTTCGCTCCCTTTATAAGATATAAAGCCTAATGCTTAGGGATTGAATCCGAAGAAGTTGTATAAGGAAGTGCCGTAGAAACCTGCTAAGCATCAAGTATCTAGACCCATATTATTAGTTTGTGTTATGTGATAAAAAGTAACTTCTATATGAACATCATCCTTGTCCAAAAGCGTTACAAAACGACATTTATATTTTCAACTGAAAATCCGAATACAGAAGTTTAAATTAAAAAATATTTATTTTTAAATAAACTTACTGACTTATTTTACACTGTCAGAGGATAAATCATAGCGACATTTTTCTGTAGTGTAGTGGTGCTTCGAATGACGTAGAATGGTAAGGGTAGGTCAGTAGGTGCTTCAGAAGAAAACTACAGGGTTTTTGATGAATAATTTAGTTAGGACACCTTTTTTATTATAATGCGTTTTAGTACATTTTAGAACAAAAAGCGCTTAGCTATTTATTACTTCCATACTAAACGCTTTACTTATTTGTATATGAGGTCCGAAACGTAACTGAGTTTACCAATTTTTCCAATTTGTAAGTCAATATTCGCCAGTCTTGTACATGTATAATTGATATGTGTAAATATGTAAATACATACTTCCATCGAAACTACTAAAAATGCTTAAATAAAAACGCAAACGAACTCCTAATAATAAAAATCAGCAGTTTCATAGTCTTAAATACCCCTTTTTGGTATGCTTCAGCTATTCCACGACCCCACTTCTGGCCCATAGTCCATCACGCTGGCCCAATGCGGACTGGGCGCTGTCGAGCTAGTCAGAGTACTTAAAACCCCCAACAGTCAGAGTACTTAAACCCACCATAAGGCCTCTGACTTGGCTTAACGACTGCACTGTCATTTGACAAGAGCTAGGGCCGACAGTTTAACATGCCCTTCGAAGCACGGAGGAGTTCAGAAAAATATGCTGACAACTAAAACCAGGCACCCATACAATGACTATACCACCTTAGACAAATGTAACTGGGCCAAGAGCTCCTTCCATACATCTACGTTAATATAATGTGAAGGTTGAAAATATAATAAATAATTTCTGCACAGTACACACAGCGCTGGTCCCAAACTAAGTAAACCTGATGACCCCATGGACATCAGAAATCAGTCGCAAATACTTTAATTACTTACTTATTATACATAAAAAATACCTAGACTTAAGACAAACACAAACAATTATCATTCTTGTCTTGTGCGAGGATCGAACCCACACCCTTCATTTTTGCAAGCAGTTCTACTACCAACAGAGCCTCGCAGCCGCTGCCATAGACATACATATAAGACAACTGAGAAGTTTATAGGTACAACATTAGTCACGACTGATTTCCATAAGATTGACAAGCCAAAGATAGTAATGGCGAAACCATGGCAAGAGATAAAGATTGTTATTGGTTTCCTTGTCTTGTTCAAAAGCTCATTTGACTATCGTCTCGTGTAGGGCAAAGGCAAAATGTAAATGGGAACAAAAAACACCCACAAAGCGTGACTTGAATGAATCGCAATATTTTATTTGAAAAAGACGAGACGAACCAAGTTTTACCTTTGTTCACTTGGAAACACTTATATTTTATTACATAGTATGAACATGCCACCGCACTTTGTATTTTGAATAATGCGAGGTTTTATGTTTATGCTGCTAGGATTTTTACGATATATTAGAACAAAGTTTTGTGAGTTATTCTCAGTATTGCAAAACATATGTTTATCATCTACAGTTTTAGATTCTGGAAATGTAACTTGTTTATGAATTTTCTCAATAATTTTGACATAAGATATAGCACCCTATTACTAAGACTCCGCTGTCCTTTTGTCCGTCCGTCCGTCCGTCTGTCACCAGGCTGTATCTCATGAACCTTGATAGTTAGACAGTTGAAATTTTACAGAAGATGTATTTCTGTTGCCGCTATAACAACTAATACTATAAAAACAGGATAAAATTTATATTTAAGGGGGGCTACCATACAACAGACGTGAATTTTTTGCTGTTTTTATAGATAATGGTACGGAACCCTTCGTACGCGAGTCCGACTCGCACTTGGCCGAAAATATCCTACTCGTTATCTCAATTGTATCTTAAGATGCGCGCAATTTGTCAGTTACATTACAATAAAAGTTTTATACGTATCTTTTTGATCTAAAGATTAATCTCACTAGCTCATTTAGCTAAGTGATTACCGAACCATTTATTGCGAGCAAATTGTTCACGTTCACAATTAGAGAGATAGAGGAAGATAGAACTACGTTGTGGAGAGAATCAGATATACACATACTGTTCATTTTCGGTTTTAGCTGAAGGAAACAACATCTTATCTCAACATGCAATGATTAAATTTAATTACAGAGTAGTGTGTGCAAACCTCGTTTACTCACGGACTGCTAGAGTAACTTCATCTTATTCATTTTTGAGACGCAAGTGTGTGTGGTGAGCTACTATACTCTAATTCACAGTGTAGGAGATACGAGAGGCTCTACTAAATTGCAGCCCCTATTAATACAATGAATTTAATGAGTGTGTTATTTGATATGTGGTTTTGAAGATCTCAATTATATGTTTATTATTTTTGACTTATATAATACAATTATATTTTCAGAAACAATATTACAAAATGCTTGGCTAGGAATTCCGCGGCAGAAACCGAATTCCGAGGGACGAGGCGCAAAATTTTGTATTATACAATAAAATTCACAATTAGGTAATAGTTATTTATTTCCGAATGATTAAAAGAAGAAAAGGAATTATAACGATCGTCTGCCTTAAAAACATTAAGCTATTATAGACATAATAGCTTAATGTTTTTAAGGCAGACGATTGTTATAATTCCTTTTCTTCTTGAAAGTGTAGACACACTTATTATACTGTAGCTAACCCCCCCAAAGAACATAATATATTACCTACCCTTAACGTAACTACCTAACTAGCCAGTATGGACAAGATTATAAGAGAATATGAACACGAAACTTGAAAATTGAAGTATAAGGGTTTCGAAGGTTTGGCTATGTGATCGTTTAAGTAGTAGTACCTAATTGTGTAACGTAGACCGCAGGTTGTTTAAGAGAAAGACTGAAACACCGTTCTAGTAATGAAAATAGTATCCACTACCCCTATGTGCTTTTTATTTTTCTAAAAAAATAAAAAGGCGGGAAGCTCCACCCAGCGCTTCCCACGGAACGTGTCCATACCGAGGCTAACTTAGCGCACATCCCCCGAAGGAGTAGAGGTGTGAAATCATAAATGGTATAACCATAAATTATCGTTGCAGCCGAAGCTGAAGATCGAAGTCTAAATATATAGTTACAGGAACAAATCCTTGTGCGTGCGTAGCACAAACACTCAGCCTTAGGCCAAAGAGTGTGACATCCGTTCGCACAGACACAGCCATGACATTGTCAAGAGAGCACGCCTCGTGTTTAGCACACTCCAAAGAGCAGGACGCAATAAACCCCACTGAACCATTTGTGTAGGTACTAATTATTATGTAAAAAATGGAACAGCCATGGAATTCACCGATAAGGCACGCCCCGAACACACTCCGAAGAGCAAGACGCAATAAGCCCCACTGCATCCATGTAACTGCAGTCGTAGATTATAAATGATAGATTTCGGTTTTCAAGCCGGCGTCCACACCATACATGATCAAGGATTCATAAACAGGTTAAATGTATAGGTATATTATCAGTTCAAGTACGAAGAATTATAGTTTATAGTTTATTTGATCGAATAACGATAGAATAAATGTGAGTTAGATTATTTATGTAATATTCAGCATCGCAGCTTTTCAGGAATTTAGTCGCGAGCCAAATATGATTCCATGAGTTGTTACCAGTCGCGTAGGTGAAGTATCACTGTCGCCTTCACGTAATCAGCGTCCGACTCCCCACAACTTGGCAACGGTTTACGTGTCAATCTAAATAAAACAACAATTGCCTTCTTTCGCAGTTTTTCGACTCTGACAGACAGCTTGGGACAAGGACCTTTACCCTTCTACACTGTATAATCTGTTGTCGTCGTTCAAGTCGCTCGGCATTGAACACACATTCGTATTTGACCCAATTAAACGGATCGAAACGTTAGGCGAGAGACTTTCAAACCGTCTGTGAGCTCAGCCGATGTAACTTGAAGCCACTAACGAATGTTAACGATAAAAATTTTGAGAGACCAGTAGGTTTTAAGCTTCCGATCCCCGGACATGCCTCCATTTCATCTCCTTGTCTCCTCTTTACTTTACTCAGGCGGGGCCTTTTTACCTGTAAAATATAGAAGCATTATAAACAATCAAACCTCAGAAGCAATATCCATCACTAATACAAAAAGAGTCGCATTCCAATATTCAAATCGCTACAAGACTTCTCCCTATTTGGTGTCACCAGTCGCGTAGGTGAAGTATCACTGTCGCCTTCGCGTAATCAGCGTCCGACTCCCCGCAACATGGCAACGGTTTACGTGTCAATTTTAATAATACAATAATTGCCATCTTTCGCAGTTTTTCGACTCTGACAGACAGCTTGGGGCAAGGACCTTTACCCTTCTACACTGTGTAATCTGTTGTCGTCGTTCAAGTCGCTCGGCACTGAACACACATTCGTATTTGACCCAATCAAACCATCTGCGAGCTCAGCCGATGTAAAAGCCACTAACGAATGTTAACGATAAACATTCTGAGAGATCAGTAGGTTAAGGCTTCCGATCCCCGGGCATGCCTCCATCATCTCCTTGTCTCCTTCTTTACTTTACTCAGGCGAGGTCTTTTTACCTGTATTGTATAGCAGCAGTATAAGTAATCAAACATAAGAAGTAACATCCATCGCTAATTCAAGCAAAATAGTCACACTCCAATATTCAGGTCACTACAACACTGCCACCTTTTATTAGCCATCAGAAAGGTACATAATTTCTCTCATAATAGAATGTATTCACTCAGTTATACATTGCATTTTATATCAATTTATCGCATTTTGCATATGCCCACCTCATACGCTTTCTTTATATATATATTGTGGCACCGCGACGCTCGCCGCTGCCTATGTATGTCTACGTAAACTTATGCTGTCCCGGGTGTTATAGTAATGAATTTTATTTTATTTTCAAATTTAGGTTTTTAACTACATAAATGTGTTAAGCCCGTCTTTTGAAAATCTACAAAAATATTAAAGACCTCCACCGCCACGATCCTGGCTAACTTTTTCTAAGTCCTCGATCTTCCACGATCCTATTAAATTATTATTTTGATCATTATGTTAGTTTTATATAACAATTTTATTTTATATTTTTTTTTTTCTTTTCTTTTTTTTTTTTATTATTATTATAAAGGACGAAGATGGCTCGGTAGACGGGTAGGCTCGGGTATGGGTACAATACGTTTTATAATAGCTCGGTGCCTAAAAACTTAAAAATGTGTATAAGCACGGACGCAAAGTACAAAAAATTTCGTACATTGACCTTTTACTTTTTAACCTGTGTCAGTTGTCAAAATAGTAGTAATTTCTGATGACAGCGGTCGGTCATCGCATCTGTGCGAGCGCGACGGCAAATAATTATGCGCATGCAACAGAGACAAATAGTGTACGTACGTGCATAGGCGCATACGTAAGTTCATTTTGGCAAGAGAAATTATAGGTTGCTACCTATGACATATTGCGATAAAATTTGGTTGATTTAGCCCTGACTTAAATTTAGGGTTTCTTATTTCCACAAAAATCAGAGAAACAGCTTTCTGGCTTTATTTCTGATGTCATGATTTTTTTAGTTCAATATAGACAACTTTGCTGTCGAAGAGGATCCTGATATATTTTTTAATTTAATAACAACTAAAATATACTGTCAATAAATATTTTAAATATTTGTAGCATAATTTTGCCCAACGTTAAATTTGCAAAAGTATTTTCAGTTCAGTATTGCCATGTGCAATAAACTGCAATGTTACACACAATACAAAGATATGTTTTTCATCAAATTATTTCAATGCTCCAATGACACAACAAATTCAACACAAAAGCTTAATTTCCTATTTTTTTAGTATATAGTTTAAAACGCAATAACCGGTAGAATAAAATCTGCGAAGCTAATATTAGTTGCTCGAGCGCGAGAATTGCCCATCAATATCCTTCCGAGGATGGTAATGAAGCCATCAATAACTCCGAAGAGAAGTGTTTCATGCTTCACTTGAAAAGTAATATCACGAAACATAATTATAAAGTAATTGAAATATAAATAAAATCATTATCATTATAACTGTACAGAATATTTGCGATTAATTTAGAAAGCCCTTACAAGATAGAAGACTTGTTACGTCCAAAGAGTAAAGCATCATTTGGTTAGTCAATGTAAATACGGCTTGTATCCACCACAAAATCAGTAGTAGCTGGTGTTACCATAGAATAGCAAGTTGTTACGTATTATCGATATCAAATATAATATGGTTAATCAATGATAATTAGATAAAAATTCCCAAAAGAATCCTAGCTCCACTGCTGCTGCTATATTTATAAAGAATTGCATAGACAATTTAGTTGTACTCTGACGAGCATAAATAAATTAGTCACTTACATAGACGACAATATTTCCTAAATAACCTATGATTAGGGTTGCCATAATTATTGGGAACTGATACGGGACGTTTAGGGTAATATTTCTCAAGATTAGCGATAAGTTTAAAAAAAACTGTATTTTTAACTGACAAGATATTAAAACATAAGATAACTATGAAGTGCTGAATCCCAAACTAGTTAAAAAAGCATTGAATTGACGATTTTCAACAGTCTTATTGCTGCATACATGTATATTAATGAAAATTATTAAAAACGGGACGCAATAGCAATACGGGACAAGGTTCTCAAATATGGTGACAGTCCCGTATAAACGGGACGTATGGCAACCCTACCTATGATAGCTCTAGGAAGTCAAAAGAGCATTAAAGCGAATTTAATTACTTATTTTTTGTTCCCTGAATCTATCTATCTTTACTAGTATAATATCGTCGTTTACGTAAGTGACTAGTTATTTTTGCTCGTTAGTGTAGTATCCTTATCATCAAAAGCAGGCTTCAAATGAGGTCGTAGGTTTCTTCTGTTATATTATGATAGTACCAAGATGCTGTATCCAAGTTTTTGACCTCGACAACCTTCCGGATCACTATCAAAAAAGCTTAAACTACGAAAAATTATTTGGTTATGCAAATTTTCACCATAAAGAATCCTTATAATGAATGCAATTAAAAACCTACTATCCCATTTTACACAAGGTGGCTAATTAACGATTGATTCAATCATTTGCGTATTTTATAAACATAGGTAAACATATATCATTTGTAGGGCAGCTTAAATAAGGTTTTTTTTTCAGAAGTATAACCAATTAAAACCTTACGGTTTTAGCAATTACGACGTGCATATTTTTATTTTATTTATTTCTGACTAATGCAAACAAAGCAGCGACTAATAGCTAATAACATTATATATATATATATATATAATTAAATAAATATTTGGACATTACACACAGCGCCGTCTGGCCCCTAAGTAAGCAAAGCTTATGTTATGGATACCAGACAACGGTTAATATACACTATATATATATTAATTTTTTTTTGTAAATACATACATAAATACACCCAGACTCAAGACAAACACAAATGTATATTACGTAAATGTTTTTCCAGTGCAGGAATCGAATGCACAGCAGCCGGTCACTACCAAGGAGGGATATATATATGTCGCAGGCAAAACGTATAATTCGCCGTTTTACAATATGCCTAGGCAAATCGTAAAGTATGGAACCGAAAGGAACAGAAATCGCACTGTATAAGTCATGTATGTTAGGTAAGGTTCAGTTTCTCTGTTGTAAACGTAGATGCGGAGCTTCATATAATAATGTGTTCTGTTATATAATAATTTCTATTCCATACTTTACGATCTGCCTAAGCGTTTTGTAAAACGGCGAATTATACAATTTGCCTGCGACATATATACATATATATGTAATTTGGAAATGAAAACCTTTCATTTGATATCCAGCACACGGCAGAGTAAAAATATTTTTTTTGACAAGACTGTACGTCCTCTAAAGAGTATCATATGAAACTAAGTGTAACTTCGGCTAGCCTATAACCACCGGAGCCTATAACTCAGGACGCTTCTAACGGTACTTACATTATTCGTCAAATTATGATAAACAGTTTAGAATATATGTACCCTCCTCCTTTTGTCTTCGCTCAGTCGGTTAAAAAATAAGCTTACTGAGCACGTATAGTAAAAACCTTTGCACACAGATTCGTATTACTTATTTTATATAAATAGTATTACGAAAGTACAATTATGTAACTGAAAATGTCACTATAAAAGTGAACAGATAGCTGGTGACGTGAGGTCGTAACCACGCCGCGCATAAAAATTTATGAAAGTCTGGACGCCATTTACTGCATTTTATAGCTTTACTTGATAGAATAAAATGATTTCAACTAAAAGTTTTTATTGTGGGTCTACATTTAAATTGAAAATGTTCTAGTAAGACATTTTAAGATATAACTTACAAAGTTCGTTTACACCATAATGGCAGGCAGGTATTCTAAAAATTAACTTTTTTTTCTCTAGAACTGGCAATATAAATAAGTAAATAACATAATATACCTTTATAAATCACACTTTCAAACGGCGGAAACCACAAAATGGCGGATATGGATAGTCGTAAATAATCCATAAGTATGTATATGGAAACTAATCACGTAATTTATATCAACAAATATTCGTATAACACTTTTCCAAAAAGTTATATTTGTCTTGATTTACAAAACAAAATTCATCAACACATTCATTCCAGATGGGATGGTCAGAGATTACAAATGTTCATTGCTACGGCGAATAACATGCTTTCTGTTACGAATTACTCAACAGGGAACGAGCAGTGAACCTTTATTTCTACAACGCATTCTGTAACAACGTGTAATCTAACGACGCATATTTGAACTTGCTTCTTAATTATTAATTAGTCTATTCACACATAGCCATTTATTTATGTTAAAAAATCGTGTAAAGTCACAACTTAGATGTATTATAATTTTTCACCATATAAAAATGTCTATTTGCTTACTAGATCGCGCTATGGTTTCGTTCACAAAAAGTGATGTTATAGTATAGCGTTCACGCAGGCGACGACGCGGGCAGCAGCTAGTTTAATATATAATGCGATGCAAACTATTACGAATTGGTTTATCTTGACTCGGCGACATACGTTTCAAGGGTTTTAGTTCCCAAAGAGTGTCTACGGTAGGTCTACAAATCCTACACTATCTGTCTGTCCAACCTTTAAAGAGCCCTTCGTTTTTAGTGTTGTAAACAATACATTAATTACAAATAGGTGAACTGTAGGTATCGACATAGTTTCGTAAAAAACAAATGTAAATTTCTTTATCGTACGATTACAATTTTACGAACAAAGCATAATTGCTTACAAATATTAAGTATTTACAAATTACATAATATGACATGATTTTCTGAATCTTTGAAATAAATTCATTATTACGATTAATTAGTTGCCCCAATACCTGTTGGCAACACTGTTTATCAGTAGCCAAAAAAAATCACCTCTATGTAAAGTACTATAGAGGTTACGACCTCTTGTTAAGGGTAAAGGAAGTAAATATGCTAGCGAACGTTTTTCACGCAGCAAATACTTCGTACTGGTTTTATGAAAATATAATAGATGGTGTCAGTGCGTTTTTAAATAAAAACAATTGGAATTTAGAGTTTGTCAGTATTTTTACATTGATTGACATTCCAGTGAAAATTATAGATCGGACAAGTCTATATAAATTTGGAGGGTCGATTCCTGTCTCTAGCAGGGAGCCCTAGAATTTGTAGAATGGCCTAATATTGCCAGTAGACTTAGGATAAGATACTCCAGTATCCAAAATGCACTAAGCATCGCCACCATTGCGATTAAATGTAGATAGAACCCAATGTACCGACACGACGACCCGAGGCCTATTGAAGGATGGCCTAATGAAAGAAGACGTACTGCAGATAAGTTTAAAATTGTATAATAAATCTCCTAGGTAGTAGATGAGTCTAAAGGATGTATACTCTTGTGGCGATTGAAAAGAACATCTGAATACATAAAAGAACTCCCGATGTCGTCTTTTTATAAGCAGAGATCCCGATACCTAATAAGAAATAGGTAGAAGCAGCTTCTTTACGCCCCCGCACGCTGCAGTACTTATCAATATAAACAAAGATTTATTTTTCATAGCTAAGATGCAGTCAAAAGGTTAAACTCAAGCCAGAACTAGAACTTGCAACCCTAAGTTTCCAAGCCACCAAGGTACAATTCCTGCAAGGGGAAATCTCAACAACGTGTTCGTTATGTTTCAAAAATACACTCGTTTCAAACTTCTTAAGCTATTTAAAGTAGATATATATTACAAGAATTTTAATTTTTTTTGGAAACATTGTATATTTCCTTATGCAAATTTTTAATAACTCAAAAATTAAAACTATAGTCAACACATTGAACTTACAACGACACTAGCGACCGAACACCAAAGGTCAGATGACCAGAAAAGTTTGTTGCACTGTACTTAGAATGGCGTAATCTTAGTAATACCTACTTCAGATAATTTAAATTCAGACTTTAGTTCTTTATGACATTTATTTATTTTTATTAGTTTATGTTATGAATGCATTATATATATTTTTCCTACCTGTAAAAATGGACATTGATAATTTTCCCACGAAACAAATGTTCTTTTGTCCTTTAGATCTATAAAAAGGTATCCTAGCACTTCGTCAAATAAGGATTATAAGGGTTAGGTGTGTTACTTGTTTACTTATATCTGTGGGTACCTATCCATGTTTTCAACTTCATTGAAACTTCTTACTGTGGGTACTTAACGTATAACAATAGACTGACTTTGATCCCCTCTGAAGCATCTCGAACCTTACAATTTATCGAATGACCAAGCAATATATGTATCACAAAGCGCATAAGCCACTTACGTATCGGTAAAGTTCACAATGTTGTTAACATGTTTTACTGACGTCATCATAATATATGTGTCATCATCATACATACAGACATACAAACCTATCTATACCAAATGCGACATATTATTTATTACTTGTTTTTAATCTGTCCTTGATCTGTAATTTAAGATTTATAGGATATATACGTGAAGCCACTTTAGCCAAATAAACTGCACCAGGATAACTCCATCATCTGTTACGCAGGACGAAAATGGTTGGTGAGAAAAGTGTCTTGTTTGTCTTGTCCCCCACATACTGGTCAGCTCTTTCTGGGGTTTAAACCAGTTATTTTGTACGTGCTATTTTGTACGTAGCTTTAGTGTTGCTGTGTCGGTAAAAATAATAATAATAATATTCTAAATGGTAAATAAATAAGTTTAACTTTAATAATAACTTTTTCCTAATGTAGCTGTTGTTTAAGGTTCAAAAACTGCTTTAACTTGTTGTTACACGAAATCAACAATTACTTAATCTATACTTAGAAAACAAAAAAAAAATCTCATTATTATACATATACATACATTTTTTATTTATACATTTTTTTTAGATAAAACATATTCTATAGAACTACCAATGTATCGACCAAAGTAAGAAAGTCGTAATCATGCTGCACATAAAAAACTATGAAGTAATACATTTTCCAAGGTGAATAAAAACGAGAAAACACTCTTACATTTGTTTACTGTGCTCTATTTCAATTAGGATAACTTTAAAATTAACCTTTGGTGTTATATCACTAGATCAACAGTTAATATTTTTTTTAATAATTCGGTTACTTTTAAGACAAAACAAGAATTAAATAGTGCTGGAAAAAACCTCGTTTTGTGGTTGGTATTATTCGGTTTAGTTTTATCAACTATCCCATAAAAGCATAGTAAATAATAAAGTAATTATAATCATCATATTAAAACTGCTGGACGTGAATATACCATTATAGGTAAAGTAAATTATGTTATTCTTATATAATAACATAACATACATACTAGTAATGTATAGTAAAAATAATAATGTAATATAATAAGTATAGTAATAATACAATATTTTTTGGCTAATCACAGAACGCCGTTGCCTTTTAAACTAAATATATAATTATATTAGCTTGCACTATAGGCACCAGACAACTGTAATAATACAAATGTTTTTTTTTTGTCTACATCTATTCTATTATTATACACTTCATAATACATGCAGAGGAAATATTTGATTTTTTTGTTTGTATGTAATGGAAAAACTACTTGGCTGATTTTGAAATCATTTCATCTATGCTATATTATCAGCGAATACCATAAGCTATATTTCATTTTTCAAGTCAAGTGCTAGTCGGACCCGCGCATGAGGGATAAACTGTACATAACCGGTTTTAAAAATCAGCGAGTGACATAGGCTATATTCCAATCGGACCGATCAATGTTCGCTGAGACTGATTTATAATATATATAATGGACATTGGTATATACCTCTGTAGGTGACCGCACTTTTCATTTGGCTATAACTCGCTACAGGAGGTTATACACTCAAAAAATATTTAACCATCTTTCAGTTGTTCACAACATACTAACTCTGCCAATATACAGACAGCAGATTCAAGTAGTAATTAGTAGCAGACACAAATTTATTAATACATTAAACAATTAATTGCCTAAACTGACAGTCAATGTTGTTAAATTTTTAACAAACATTAGTCTGTAAATTTAAGAAATGTTACTTCGTTAAGTCAATAAATTGTGACCTGCTACGTTAATCAATTTCTAACTGTCAACGAAACAGTCTGGTCTGCTGCAGCAGCTAATTTACTCCATCAATGAAACAAATTCTGCTCTGCCACTGTAACTTATTTAGTCAATTAATTTTTAAGTGTTAACCAGGAGAGAAAACGACGTTATAGGTATAAGTACAACTTTTATTTGTAACTTTAACTATAGATATATATACAATTTACTTTGAGTAGCAAAAACAAAGCTCTGTTAGCGTTTCTGCAGAGACGCTGGACTGATACTAGCGATTGGACTTGCTGTCTATTTAGCGTATAATAAGATGTTTCAATAGCTTAAATGCATCTATTATACACTAAACGCAATCTTCACTAGACACACTCGTATATTAATATGCGTCCTATATCACTGCCCAGCTAAAACTTGCCATAGCGTGTTTTAAAATACAAGTAGCACCCTCTAGTGACAGTCTGGTTAAACAGTAAATATATTACTACTACAGCCTCTTGCTAATAAAACAAACTCTGCCCAGCTACGGTTGCTAATTAGTCTGTCAATGAAACATGCTCTGTTCTGCTACTTCAGGTGATCAGAATGCTAATATGCTAGTAATTCTAAATAAATGTGTCTGCTCATTCAACAGTCTTGTCTGTTAAACTAATTTACATCAAATGTTTATTTTAAACAACGGTCAAATCGGTTCGTTTAGTTGTTCTGAATCTGCTCATACAACCTATTTGATTCTCTATATTAGACTACTATAATAAGCTAATCTAGCAAATTAGAGTTAGCTATGTGATTTAACAGTTTGTTTGTAATTTGTAGCAGTGCAATGTAGTTACTGTCCTTAACGGTTTTGGGTTTGTTATGAGTAACGAATTGACGGCCGCTGAATTAGTGGAAAAAACATTTATGAGTAACAAAGTTCCTTTAACATACCAAAAAACAGTACTCTGCTAGCCTCATATTTTTTGAGTGTAGCGCATCAACACTAAAGACAAAAAACCGACTACTGGGCCAGCTAGTTACATATTAGGTATATTAGGTACAAAGAAAAAACCAGACTCAATACAAACACAAATGTTCATGCGGCAATCGAATCCGCGCCCCTTGATACAGCAAGCAGTATAACTCCTAACTGTGTCACATACATTATATCAGTAAAAAATAATTATTAAAAAAATAACGACATCACGAGGTAGAGGTAGGTACTTGTATTTTATTTGTTTTAGTTTAATTTTTAATATCCAGTAATTTTTTTCTTCTTAAACACGTTGGCAGTACTGCATAGGTGTTTTCAATGTTTCAGTTACTTACGTAATATTCCATAACTCGTACAGTCAATAACTTTTGTTTGACCGTCATATAGGCCGTATACTTGTTTGCCACTTTAGTGGAAAATTGGGATATACTTTTTATTTGACAACATAGACAATGCATTTTTCAAATGTTATGATTTTTCATATTATGTATTTACAAAAAAAATTTATATGTATTTGTATCCATTGTCTGATATCCATAGCACAAGCTTTGCTTAGTTTGGAACCAGACGTCACTGTGTCTAATTTTCAAAAAATATTATTAAAAATTTATAATTTATTTATTTATATCTTTACAAATTTATACTTTTTATATATTTGGAATTTGCTCAGTAACACCTTTCATTTGATACTGTACTCGATGATTTTTTATTATTCCTTTAATTTTTTTTAATTTTTAGCAGGTTTTTGACAGTTTATGGCCGACATGTTTATTTTTTGCTAACGTCATGTAGCTTATAGCACTACTGAAATCAAGTCGAATCTTACGGCACCTCATATAGTAAAACTAGTCAAGCACCAAATTTTTGGACATACGTACTTACATACAATTATACATAAATGCATAAACCCTAAAAATACTCCATTCCGGAGTCGGGTAAAAAGAAACTTCTCCAAATAATTGAAACCAAACAGAACGTTAAGTAAGCACGTAGGGAAAACAATCATTTCTTTCGATTTCTTTCTTGTTTGGTTAAACCATTATTGTCATGAAACCCTTTTTCCGATTCGGTCTTAGTTTAGTAAACAATGTCGCTTTCAACACAGTTAGTATAGAATGAAATTAACTAGTATCTATAGTTAACCTTACAGCTTGGCTACGACGTCGGATGGCAAATCGGTAAAAGGACTTACAGAGTTTTTGAGTCGCATGGCTCAGTTTGAGTCGCATGGCTCAGTTTGATAACCGTAGTGCCACTGGTGTATGTAACATTTTTATATAAAGATTCGTTTCACAGAAATCGATCAGTCAAAACAATGTAACTGCAAAGAAATATATGAACATCAAAATTTTTAAAACTCGATTTTAAATCTATTAGCACATTCGGCGTTTGATTATATATCATGAAAATTGGCAAGTAAGGTCTTACAGCACAAGTATAGACACCGGTAATGACAATAATCGACAAGCGCTTTTTACTTTATAGTTTTTTTTTTTTTTTATTTTTCAACACACTTGCTCTTAAAGCAGCCTTTACTACACCGTTTTCAGCTTCTTAATAACGTCGCTACGCATTTGTGCGCTAATGGCAATTACCGTTTTTTACTTTACAGATGTTTTTAGGAGGAAAAAATATGCTTATGAGCTAAGTTTTTATTTTATTTATTATTGGAAAAATAAATTAAATGTGTTTGTTTGAAACATATTAACAATATTTAATATCAACATTTTAACAGTAATACAAGTATTTACTGACGTTCAAGTGTGTTGAACAGTAAAGCTCGTGAATAAAACTCGTGAGCTCTGCTTAATACGCAATCGGCTGTATTATGAAACTCGGGAGTTCTGCTCAATACACAATCGGCTGTATTATAAAACTCGTGAGCTGTGCTCAATACACAATCGGCTGTATTACGCCCTCCTCGTCTTTAATAAACAGCCTAGCCCAATTTTATCATGATGTAATATTAATTAATTAATTTCCGATTGTACGCTAAGTTGTCTTTTAATTCAAAAGGTATTTTTATGACAGATAAATTAACTCAGAGATGAACATCGTCGATTATAGCTTATTGCCTATAAAACAAACGTACCTATGCGTGTTGGAGGCCCTGTTACGGAATTGATTAAATATTGATTCTATTACATTACAATGTAAGCATAAAAATCTAACATAATCTAGTATTATAACGACACTATCGCTAAAAACACTTTATTTTAAAAAAAATGTTCTTACGTAACTCGTATTCAGGCGCGGCGCTGGAAATCACTGTTGGCTGTTATAATATTGTTCAGTGTTCTGTAAACAAATCAAAACATGTTATATCCTTTGTGAAGCTAAGAATGTCGTTGTTTCAGATCAATGTTTCACGAGGCGACGTTTAAGATTACATATATCACAAACAAATATTGTGAATGCGGGGAGATACGCATTCCTAAAGCAACGGAAATTACGTCCTTCTTTCTTATACGTATTTGTGTCAGAACAAAGACAGATCCGGTTACGATTCTGAGTGGGTTATATGGTGTGATTTATTTATATTTATATATTTGTTGTCGTCTTAGCCGGGAGTCGTATATAATTGTGCCTTTCACATATGATGTGTTTACAGTAGCCAGTTATGAACTGCTTCCACTTTCTTCCCGCGGCTCTATACTAGGTATTCTGCCTACCTAGTGCGAAGTCGTCCTACGATGCGTATTCCAATCTGTGGTTACCACACGGAAACCTTTATTCCTTATCGGTTAACTGTTCGACGACTGATAGGGCCTGGCCATTGCCACTTCAGTTTGCTAACTGTTTGAGCTATGTTGGTATCTTTGGTTATATTTGGAACTGGTGAAACGCCTTTCAATTTCAAAAATCGATGTTTCAGTGTACGAGAAAAAAAAGGCAATTTGTCACTCAAAAGTAAGAAATAAAAACTTTTTAACAAAAAAAAAACAACTGGCTTCAAAAAAATTAAATGAAAATCTCATATGAATCACAGTTTCAAGTTGTTGTCTATGTACCTAACAGTTTATAACACACTTCACTTTCATGACACCAACTTCAAACTGTAATTTCGATCAGATTTTGGTGATAAGTAATTATTTTTACCTTTTTAGTGCATCTTTTTGAAGCCGGTTGTTTTTTTTTTTGTTAAATAGTGTTTATATCACATCTATTCAGAAAGAACTGGTTGGTTCCTCGTAAAGGTCGTAAAGTGATTTCAATCTAGAATGTGGATATTGTTAGTAAATTCGAATTACCAAAGAGATCGATCAAATTGTATGAACAAGTAACTATAAAAAGGCTACGTTTAATAACTTTACTATTTTCTTTGCATGGCTTATTATGGAAGGGCACAATCTTTATTTGGTTTAGTTGAGCCGTGGAGAACAAACTGATTAATTCAACACTTTAAATACAAATGACGTGTGTGCACACACGCAAATGTGTGGGTACACATTTTTATACTTTTAAACCATGACCTTTTTAGATTTGTAGATTTATTAACATTTACTGAACAACTATTCTATTATAAATTCGTTTTATCCCTGCCTTTCTTAGTAAAGCTCTAGATAAGTTTCGTATTATTGACGGCCTTAACATCGGTATGGCCTTCAAATTTTTCTTGTTTACATTCATGACCTCGACAGTAATGTCCCATTACTTTTCTATTGGTGTACTGCTTCCTTTGAGATATAATAATAAATAATTTTGGACATTACCCTTTGCGCCGTCTGGTCCCAAACTAAGCAAAGCTTGTGCTATATATACCAGACAACGGATACTTTTTTGTAAAATATACATATTATACATTGAAAGCAACCAATCTCAAGACAAACACAAATTATAATTTTTTGTCTTGTACAGGAATCGAAACCACACCCGAGAGGCATTTAGCAGTTGGGTCATTACTCACTGAGCTACAAGCCGATGCATAATGATTTTATTAGATACAAAATATTATATTTTTCTATATTATTCAATACAGGGAAAAAAACGACTTTACGGCATTTTTTATCATTGGAATAACACCTTTATCAATTGATTAAAAACCAATAGCAACTCAAGAAAGGAATCCGAGAAATGGGCGCAGAGGGGGATTTGCTATTCAGAGGACAGAATTAACCTCCATTCGACCTTCTCGGTTCGATTTGGTGTCACGGTGTTAGAGAAGCGATTAATTAACCCGATTTAAACAAAGAACCAACATTTGCTCTTTGCTCTTTGGACGCGATGAACATTTCTTTAAAATGTTACTTTACTTTGTAATGACTTACAAGTTTTTCGAAAAAAAATATGCCTAATTTAATTAATTTTAGGAATAAAATTAACTAAACAACTATATAATATTACAAAACGGAAGTTCTGTTTGTTTACTTTTCACGCAACGCTTTTTGGTACACATCGTGTTTGTAAATCTGAATCCATACTAATATTATGAATGCGACTGCAACTGTCTGTCTGTGTCTTACCTCTTCACGCTAAAGCCGCTGAACCGATTAAGATGAAATTTGGCATGAAGATAGTTTGAGTCCTGAGAAAGGATATAGGCTACTAGAAAACGTCAAGTATAAGTCGGTTTTTGTTCTACAATTGAAGAGTTAACGTCAAAATCCTACACCGATTAT
The DNA here is from genome assembly GCA_946406115.1 of Apoda limacodes. NCBI lineage: Eukaryota > Metazoa > Arthropoda > Insecta > Lepidoptera > Limacodidae > Apoda > Apoda limacodes. The sequence goes on from OX291545.1 coordinate 21,024,148, forward strand.
CGAATTTAGGGTGGGTGAAACCGTCAGGGAAGTCCCGGGGAAGGACAAAGGCTACTTGAAAACGTCAAGTGTGAGTCGGTTTTTTTTCTATAATTGAGGAATTGTCATTTAAATCCTACCTCGATTACCGAATTTAGGGCGGGTGGAATAAAAAATAACCAATATACAACCAAAAATCTGTTTTGTTCTTCTTTCACATATTAACGGAGTAACACCAGGGGTATCACTCGCGCGTTGCCTGCCCTTCAAAAATCTAATAACAATAATCGTTATATACTTTAACACAATATACATTTCTACTACAAATACAACTTTAACATCAAAGTACTCCTCTCGTGGTAACATTTAATATTAAGCGCTATTAATGATAGCTAGCATCTCTTTTACAATTTTTTTTATACCACTACAGTGGCAAGATCAACAAATGACGAGCCGCCGCGAGGTGGTAAGCGGTCACTGCAGCCTATGGACGCTTGCAACACCAGGGGCGTCACTCGCGCGTTGCCAACCATTTCAAAATCTAATTACTACGTTGTTAAAGAATCCCATATTGTAGTCCTTTAAGAAAAGCCCATATTAAAAGAATAAAGTGACTAATTAATATGTCAATAAACTGCTGGGTTAAGAGACTTGAAATTTTGCAGTAAAAAAGGAGGGCAAAATAGGGGAAACAAATTTGTATGAGAATTCCTATATATTTCCAAGTAAAACCATAAACAGTTAACAGCTCTCTTTTTTCAAAAGTCTACGCGGACAAGTCCAGGGAATAAGCAAGCATTTTATAACAGTAGTCGTTAGAAAAACACTAGCATAAATTTTCTCAAAGATCACTACTTAAATACCCTGTAAGATATTTTTGAAAAGGATATGATCTGAGTGAGATAATTAAATAGTGATGTACCTAATTTACTGTTATTCAACCAAAAAAAGAGCTAACTCAATAAAACACCAGAACAAATAAACCATACCTATACAAATGAATTATGAATAATAAAAAATACCAACTTTTTATGGATACGGAAATAAAATTGGCAATATACTCTTATCTTAAGAGGACGCTGATCACAAATGGAGGAAAATAAATATTTTTTGCTGAATGTGATAGATTAAACTGATATTCAATAGGCTTTATAAGAAAGTAAAAACATTCTGAGTAATGGAATATATTTATTAGTTAGTTTGTATGTGAGGTAACTAGGGCTGTATGTAGTACCATATGAGCTTAAGCATAATTTAGTTTTTGGAAAGTAACATAGCTGTTACAATTATACGTCTCCTCAGTGCTTATTTGTCCTATCTACCATTGGTACATTTGGTCAATAGGACAAATAAGAACTAAGGCGACGTTGTCAACAACCTTTTTGTCTCTCAGGTTCGAATAAGTCATGCTTTAGTAACACAGAAAAATCTAATTAAGACTATTTTTTGTATGGCATCCAAAGATTTTGTTTTTAACGGTTATTTAGAAGAGCATCTTAACTTAAAGTCATCACAGTAGACGATACATAACTATGTTAAAAGTATTTGGATTTTTGAAGGGTCCCGAAGAAATACTCCTGGTGTTACAAGCATCCATAGGCCACGGTGACCGCTTACCATCAGGAGGACCGTGTACTTTTTTGCCACCTGAGTGTTATAAAATAATTACTAATTATTTAAATTAGAAGCTTGTTTATTTAAAGCTTAAATACTAAATACTGATAGTAAAATTTGAAAAAAAAGGTTTTTAGTAAAGATCATACTGTAATAGGTTTCGAATTTTGTAGAGCACACATTTTTATATTTTATTTCTATAAAACGAAGTATATTGTAAACATGTATAAAGCTACATTACGTCCTTTAGTAGGTATACTCTATTTTATCGGGTTTTTTAAGGTAAATCTTTTAAAAACCAACAAAGTAAATTTTTTTGTTGTTTGTTTCTGTGAGTTGGGCATTTGAAGTTCTAAAAAGAACTTTTTCCACACTCTTACTAGTAAAGTTGATCTTATTGCAACTGTCCCAGTTTTAAAGTGCAGCTTATAAAACACGTAGTAATATACTACATAATAATAATCACTTTTAGTTACTATACGTTATCACGCTAGAACGATAATGTATTTTTTATATATTTTTACTAAGTTTAAGCTAAACAGCTTTAGGACCCTCTTACAGCTCACTAGCGCCGCCATTAGATATCCTACTACAACTCACAGATATTACTTAGAATCTATATAAATCGTCCTTAAAATAGCTTATGACTAGTTTTATATTTCCAACATTTGGATTTTAGAAATTCGTTTTCTACGAAGGGAAAATTGAGGATATCTAATGGTATATAAGTGGTCAGTGCGTTACCTGTCATGAACGCGCCCGCGGTGTAGGTATGCGAAAAAGAAAATCCGTGTGCAATTTGTTACAAAAAATTTGTTTGTAAAAACAAAATGTGTTGTGATGTGTATATTTATTTATTCTCAAAAGCATGCTAAAAAATGTCATATAAAATGCGATGCAGCATTTCTCATTTCATACTCGGTTCAGTTACGCAAACCTGCCCTGGTCAAATTAGCTCACTTCTACCATACTATACTATTCCTAAACAGTTTTTGAAAATATATTACAATCGAAATATTTTGATTTTGAAATCTAATAGACATTATCACAACCATTTCTGAAGGCTCATGTGTAATTTTTTTTTTAAGTACAATATTTATTTTAACTGAACTGACAACACTTCAAGTTTTACCCAACTTTACATTTTATGACAAAATTTACTTACCATACCATAATTGTATACATATATATAGGTTTTGTTGTACAATATAATAGTAACATGAAAAATATATATACTTCATAATAACTGTATCGACACCCACCTACTTATACTATGTTTAGCTTTTTTATTTCCTCAACCCAAAGGTTGTCTCTAAGAGATCACTTTAAAGACCGCTATTTGTTTTCTTTATTTATAAACATATTTTTGTAAAATGATTTTGTTGGTGCAATAAAGTATATTATTATTATATTATAAAAAAGAAATTTTTAACCTGTGGAAATAGGCCTGCAATTTCTTCGTAGGCAATTCCTGTAGAATTCAAATGGATAAACATTGGAATTTAAAACAAGGTAACGCAAAGCTCCCTCTTCCGCTACAATCAGATCTCCAGGTGGTTTTACGACTCCTCTATTTGCCAATCTTTGCTTTTATATCAGCCGATTTGCACTAACAAACGCGCCGTTTGTCTCTAACAAAAAATAAATAAAATGATCAAACCTCCTACGTTTTACTGTTAAATATTATTTTTGTATATTCATTTACAAATATTGGTAATCTTTGTTCAAAATTGTATTTAATTATTTTTTACTGTATTTATCAATGTTATGTTTAGGGACTACTAAAATCAGAGAAACAATGAAAACATGATCTTTGATTAATATATTATGCTTAACAAAGCTATCAATCAATGTACCTAATGAATAGACGGCATATCCAACTGTCTATAAGTTAATAACAATTAATCAATTAAGTTATGGCATTGACCTATTAAATAACCAATTTGTCAATGTAGAATCCAAACATGTATTTTCAGTCTTCATATACTGTTTCCTGATTGTAGAATACGTATTCATAATGAGAGGAAGAAAGAAAAAAAATCGGCCAAGTGCGAGTCGGACTCGCGCACGAAGAGTTTTCGTACCGTAAAAAATGCAAAAAAATCACGTTTGTTGTATGTTAAATATTTGTAAAATTAAATATTTGTTTTATTTTAATTTAATTATTTATTTTTAAAGTGAATATATAACTAAATATTCTGTGAATATTTCACCAGCCTACCTGTTGCCGTTATTAATATCGAGCAAAAACGAGCAAAAAAATTACGTTTGTTGTACGTTTCTTATGTCTTATGGGATTTGTTTTCTTCTGTTTTTTAATATTTTTTGTTATAGCGGCAATAGAAATACATTATCTGTGAAAATTTCAACTATCTTACTATTACGGTTCATGAAATATAGCAGACGCACGAACAGCGATGTCTTAGTAATAGGGTCCCGTTTTTTAACCTTTAGGTACGGAACCCTAAAAAGAATATGCTAAATCTTCTAATCCTTATATGTATATCTTTTATAGGTAAGTTCTATTGTGCAAAATCGACAAGCTATATATCTTACAATCTTTAGTGCTCAGCGGTTTGGAGATAACAGTTTGTGCCACATTGTGATTCATCCTCAGTCGGCTAGGACGGGTTAGATCTGGAAACGGAATCGTTTTCCATGTGATATCGCTAGACGTGATGTGAATCTTGGTAAAACGCTAGATATAGTTAGTTATATTTACGTAAGCTAGTTTACATTAAATATGTAGGTAGTTTACATTAAATATGTAGGTATTTTACATTAAATATGTAGGTAGTTTGTCTTATTCAAAAATATAAAAAGATAGAATTTATAAGATGTAAAAGATATCTATTAATGTATAATAAGTATAGAAAAATTATTGTACCAAAGTGGTATATGGGAAATTTATGAAAATGTTTTTAGTAAAGTACGCTTTTAATAAACTGGTATTGATATGAAAACAAAATGCTAACCAGAAGACATACAAATATGTGTATATAAATCCAGCCTAAACATTATAGGGCCAGGATTACTGATCGAATACTATCAACTTATCTGGTAAATAATAATAAATAATTTTAGACATTGCACACAAAATCATCTGGTCTTAATCTATCTTTGTCCAAAGATTATACGTGGATACCAGACAACGGATACAAATACATATATGTATAAACTCTTTTTTTTAAATGCATACAGATTAATCATAAAAAACAGCCAGTCTCTAGTCAAACACAAATGTTCGTGACATAAATGGTTTCTCTGTGCAGGAATCAAACCACGCCCCTTCATTCAGCAGTCGGGTCATTACCCACAGATCCACGGAGCCGAATAAAAGGTTATAGGCTCTATCTAACGACACAGATTTAATTTTGTTACAAAACCATTATTCAACCAAAGTAACTACAATACATCTGCACCCACTTCATTCTATTTCACATAGTATGTAGTAGAATAGTGCAATTTTGTTTTTGAAAATTAAATACAATCGTCCAATATATATTGTTATTTAAATTATATACATATAATGAAGATGTACTTTATAACTTCAAAACTATATATTCATAAACTTTATCGTGGTCACCAAGGGCTGTAATTTAATGAAGAAAACTCTCGTTTCACCCGCACCAAAATGGAGTATAGTAAAGTTCTACTTTTATCGCAACAAATTTTATAGAAAACATGTTTAAAACTTACCTGTCAATGTTCCTATGTGTAGTGATATAATATATTGTTATATTATGTTATCGTATTAACAAACGAATTAAAAGATTTTGGAGCCAGTCAAGTTTATTTAACAATTCTTCTTTTGTAGTGTGATGTTGTGATCGCCCTTATAACCTTTCTCGAGAATAAGGCTAACAAATGCAAACACAATTTTTCAAATCTAATCCAGAGATAAGCGCGTTCAAACAAAAAAATAAGCAAAGTCTTTAGCACAGCCGAAACATTAATTTCTTCATACAGTCGTCATCGCCTCTGATGAATCGGACACGTCAAGACAGTCATGGCGCTGGGACAAAATATCTGACTATAGCACGGACGCGAAGCACAAAGAATTTCATATATTGACCTTTTACTTTTTAGCCTGTGTATAAAATAGAAGTAGCCTCAAAATAGTAGTAATTTCTGATGACAGCGATCGGTCATCGCATGTGCGCGAGCACGACGGCAAATAATTATGGGCATGCAACAGAGACAAATAGTGACCAGTCTTTGAACGAAATTCTTCCTGCTTTGCGTCCGTGCTATAACTGGACAGCACCCGACTAGCCATTGACATACGAGTATAAAATAATATGAGTACTGGGGTACGCTCGCCCTGATCTCGCAGCGCACTTTACCACACAATTGCTCTGGTTAGACGTCTTTGTTTGCCAACTGTATGACTGTCTAGACTGTGACAATAGTATTATCATCCTCATATCAGCTTATATTGGTCCACTGCTGGACATAAGCCTCCTCTATAGCGCGCCATTTCTTCCGGTCTTCTGCCTACCAGCCACCACCTGCCACCCTTTTAAGGTCGTCGGTCCACCGAGCTGGAGGGCGTCATACGCTTCGCCTTCCCATACGCAATCTCGACTCTTATATTATATATACATTAGTATAAGAATAAAAAACTAAATTTTGAAAAATATTTTACTTTTAACCTTGTTTAACAACAATTTTATTATTATTACTTATGAGGATACGATTCGCGGCGTCTCGCAGCGCTTCATACAAACGGATTTCTCATTTGTTTTTGACATTTACTGATCAATCACTGTAAGATTTCATATTCATAATCCGAAGCCGAATACCCATGGCTGTGGTTTTCCAAAATCTTCTAAAATGTTTTATTAACTGGAAATCTTTTTTAAAACGATTTGTATGAAAAACTAGAATTCTGTATTACTTTTGAACTATGAAATATAATAGAAAACTGGCACACTGCAGACCTAGATATTTATTACTGGAACATGTCTTCAAAATTTCGTGGTGTTTTAACAGCAAGTGCCAAAAATAAGTGAGAAATTCGTTTGTATAAAGCACGGTGAGAGATTACTTTCAGTAAGTGATGCTTAAAAATTTGTAGGTTATCAAAAATGTTATTGTTAGCCGTCACTTTGTGATTCTTTCTTTAAATGTATTAACACAAAAGCTATCTCTTTCTCAAACAAGCTTCGGGACGTCTACTGATATTCATAAATTCTTATCTCCTACACTTGGTAACATTGAACGTAGCCAACGAAATATTTCAGCTCCCCAGGGCATCTTCTTTTATTCGCAAAAGTTGTAAAAATAATGAGGTATCTTATCTCTAGGGTTTCTATTGTTCGAAGTTTTCTCATCGTAACGGAGTTTTTAAATAACGAATGTTTAATAATTTTCTTCTGAAGTGCTGTGAAACAGTTTTTCAGTCAAAAGGCGAAAAAGTGCGAGATTCTCCTTTTTTATACTTAAACAGAAATATATTCAATATTCATTCAATATTCAGACTGTGATCGTTATTTAAATTTAAAATAGAGTAATATTTAGTTCTGAAATAGATTTTTATTGTAAATAAGAAACATTACTAGGCAACTTACTACGTCAAAGTTTGTGAATTGGACGTCTAAGTAAAAATAAAGTACCCCGAAGGAACAATACAGCAGTGAAATTGCGGTTTTTTTCTGCTATAAATAATGAACACAACTGTCACAAAAACGCGTCAGTTGGTAAACGCCTACTGCAGAGCACAGGCCTCTCCCTGAAGAAGAAGGCTTAGGCCATAGTCCACCACACTGGCCTAATGCGGGTTGACGAACGTTGTCGAACTAGTGGCCACTCGACTGTCGGAGTTTTGAAGCTGTCCATACTGCCTCTGGCTAGGCATAAAGACCGCTGTCATATGACAAACAGCCAGTATTGACGATTTTGTGTGTCCACCGAAACACGGTGGAAAGTGTCTACGCCCGACGTTGCATTATTTCGCATTTTTTCCGATAGGTGTGACACTGGGCCACGAGCTGCTAAAGTGCTACTAGGCGACGAGCTGCTCATACAACAATATGGCAATTTAATACAATTCTAAACCACCACCAAAATGTAAAAAATAATCCTTACCCACGCAATCGAGCTACGTGTTTTCTACTCCTTGAAGTCGAATGCATAATAATAATAAAAAAGTCTTGTATTTTACTTTTTAGTTGGGTTTAAAAAGTGGTGTATTTTTTTAGGTAGTTTGTCGATCAAAATTAGGCCTTGGCTCCAAAAGTAGTAATACCAGAGTTTACTATGTTTCAAGTAGTTTTCAAAAGTAATAAAAGATGGCGCTTATATTTTCCAGTATAAAAATAGAATAGAATTGGTAACATTGGCGGTAGGGAAGTGGCCATGTTTTACCTTTTATATCAATGAACCTACTACACATTCTTAATAGCGTATTGTCTGAATATTGTTAATCAGTCGCCAACATCAGGCCATCATCAACAAAGAGAGGCCTGTACCCCTGCAGCGGTGTGCACACCAGCTAAGGCAATTATATGATTATGTTTGGGATGCTAAATTAATTTTCATATATATATTTTTTTTTTGGATGGATGATTGTTAATCAATCACGCTTCAATCACTGGACCAATTGGGATAAAACTTTCAAAAGTTCCCACTGAAATAACTGTAATCGAGCTTAAACGAACTATAGCTACAGCAACCTTCATTAGTATAGTAATTAAGGAGTTTTACGCTTATAACCGAATCAAGGGTGGTCGGAGGCACTGGCCAAATCTAGTAAGTAACCAAATAAGTCAAACAAGCTATATAATTATATATAGCACAATAAAGTCCCATTTTGGTCTCTAGTGGTTCTGTAATTCACCATACCTTTGAACCATAAGTATAAGAAGAATCGGCCTAGTGCGAGTCGGACCCGCGCACGAAGGGTTCGGTTCCATTATCTATAAAAACGGCAATCAAAAATCGAGTCACGTTTTTTTTTTTATGGGAGCCGCCCTTAAATATTTGTTTTCTTTTAATTTAATTATTTATAAAGTGAATATATTACTATATCTTCTGTAAATCTTCTATAAATTTCAAGCGTCAACCTGATGCCGTTATCAATATCGAGCAAAAACGAGCAAACGCCCCCTTTAATTGTTTTTTTATATTTCTTTACTATTTGTTGTTGTAGCAGCAACAGAAATACATCATACGTGAAAATTTCAACTCTGTGAGCACGATGCAAGCAGAAGCTATACTTATACATATACCCATAGTGTTTAATAAGCTACCTAATATTCTGAGTATTTCCTTTAAAACCTTGGCACACTGTTTTAGTTCTAAAAGATAAATGTTCTGTAACATTATTAAACTATGTATGTTTATCTTAATGAACACCATTTGTATATTTTTTTAAATGTATTTGTGCAAAAAGAAGAAAAGCTTTTAAACATCAGCACGGTTGGTATTCATTTTAAATTGTTATTATTATTTATAATTATACGATATTTTTATATTTATCTATAACTTTTAGTTTTAGTTATTATAAATACATTATTTACATAGTTGCATTTGGTTTAAAAAGTTTAAAAAAACTGTAAATACTTAGTACCTATAATAATATTATAAACAGTGACATAAGATTTTGTAGGTAGGAAACCTAAAGCTTAAACCTTGAAATAATAATAAAGTTTTTAAATCCCTTACAATCTGGTTCCCCTCGCGGCCATGGATCGACTATTGTTCTTATCAAAATAACTGACGATATACGTTTTAGCATAGAAAATGGTCACGGTTCTTATACTCTTAGATTTTAGCAACGCTTTTCACACCGTGGCTCTGCTACTCATTCTTAGTTCTCCTAACATTTTTCCAATCGTTATCGATTGGTTTTATAGTTACTTGCGTGGACGCCGGCAGCGCATAAAATTCGATGATATCTGACTGTTGCAACACGGCTGCTGGTGTTCGGCAAGGTGGCGTTTTGTCTCCTCTCCTGTTTGCTATTTCTTTAATTCTATAACATCTCAATTATCTTCTCTCTACCATCTCTATGCAGACGATATTTAGATTTACACACAAACTCATATTAGTGAGATAGTGACAAAAGCTAACTCAAATTTTAATCAAGACCTTGCTTGCATTGTCCAATGGAGTGAATCCTATGGCCTTGGTAATCCTACGAAAACACAAAAAATCATTGTAGGCAGTTCTAGACATATCTAAAATTTACTGATACGAAGTTTCGTAGTTGGTCTACGTAAATACGACCATATTTCCTAATTCAGATCGAAGCTCAAGTGGCTTCCAATTTGACTTCGCCGGGATACTCATGTTCTCTTTCTTCTGTATAGCGTCCTGTTTAATTCAAACACATCAATTTACTTCAAGAAACGTTTTAATTTTATGGGAAATACTTCTCTTCGAGATACTACACGCTAGATGTTAAAAATTCATTTGCATTGCTCACAACTCTATAATAATTCTTTCCCTGTAAAAGCTGTTAGATTATGGAACGCTTTACCTTTAGAAATAAAAAGAGCAAAATCGAAAGCAATATTTCAAAATCTTATTATTCCTCATTACTTGAAGAACCAAAATAACATCACAACTATATTTGTTTATATATATTTACTTATACGTAATATAAAATTATATTTATTATACATGTGTATTTATATATGTGCCTACATCTATTTATGTATATTTATATATACATTATTTATATATGTTATTTATGTGTATTTATTTATTTTATATGCATTATTGTATGATATATATACTTCTAAATAACTGTATCGACAAGCACCTACTATACTAATGTTTACCTTTATTATTTCCTCTACCCAAAGGTTGTCTGGAAGAGATCGCTTGTAAGCGATAAGACCGCCTTTTGTTTTTCAATCTTTGTAAATATGTTTTTTGGAAAATTATTATGTTGATGCAATTATTATTATTATACAAAATAGAAGTGTTTTTTTAAACAGGTGTTACAGTTTTTAAGTCTTCCTATTTAACAACTAATTAAATAAACAAATAAACTATCAAATTTTTTCTGTGATGTTAAGATATTTCGTGTTTATTTTACTCCCTTCGAAAAAGTATGAACAGCACTTACTGCAGACGCGGATGATTATGGGCCCGTACCCGTACTACCTTCAAAGTAGCCCGCAGGTGTGCACAAGATTTAGCGGAGGAGGAAGAATGTCTCTAACCTCCTCCTTAGTTACAATATTTACCTATTATGCCACTCATGTGTTTATTCATGCCGTCATTCCTGTACTGCTTAAAGACCATTGCAAATCGATAGAAAGCGTATTTTTTTCATATTCTATGCTTATATCTTACCTTAATCCTGTAACCTCCATTATATAGACTTAATAAACTTGACTTACATTTATGGCACCAATGCCCTGTCACCTTGGCTACTCCCAACTAGTAATAATTAAGATTCTACGTTGTGAAGAAATATGGGGGAGGCCTACGTCCAGCAGTGGACATCTTCCAACTGAAACGACAAAGATCTCTTGCGATTTTAAGCCATCACTAGTATAATTTACAGGTGCCTGATCGTTTGTCCTGATTACCGCAATTTATTAGAAAATTTAACTGTGTTATGATAAATTCTCTTTACTATTTTAAAATTCCTGATAAATAAAAAATAATTAACGATAGCTCACTTTCCGTGTTTTCCAACAAAATAAATGTAACAAAATTTGAATGATAGACAGTAGGCACTCAATGGGTAAGTTGACTCATTACACATTAAAGTGCGACCAAAATAACTAAGCTAATATAAAGTAACTTACAATTATTACTAGTTTAATAGTAGCAATTACTTAATTAAACAACGCAATTACATTAATAGTTATAGTTAGTTATATATTAATAAAGTGTTTTTTATTAGAAAAAAACTTAATATTTCCACAAAATTCATCTGTAAGAAAATCGGAAAATTCTAAATGTAATAAATGGAAAACGAAGATTACATGGCTATTCGCCGTCAATGTCGCTACCGCTGCTGCCGCCCACGAAGATAACGGGGCCGACCCTTATCACTAAGTTTCTTACCGTTTGTCATAAATTTTGTCACACCGATGAACGAACGTCGAGAAAACCTCCTTTTTTCAGCTTCTCTCCTTTACCAAATTTAACGATCCGTTAAGTCGTACGAAAATCTCCTCGCCTCTTTATTATCAGTCACACATAAAATAAAACTAGGTATCACTTAAACATTTTCACTTATACACTGTGTTTAAAACAAAATTCAACTATTAGTTTCCACCTTTCCGAAACAAATTTCGATAGTTTTAATTACTTTCAAAGTGACAATATTTACACGTAAAGTTGGCACTGATAAAAAGTTCGACAACAGTTATTTTTTTATTTTAAATAAGTTCAGTTTTAAAATTTAAACATCACAAAAATGCAATTCCATTAAGTGATGCAGTTTGTGGTTGTGCAAGTGTGACACGATGCGTTTAAATGTCATATGTTGCGGGTTTGATGAGTTCGGATAGGTGGTGAGTGGTAGCTCGGCAGGCGGCCGGCTGTGGACTGCGCGGGTGAGTCGACTTGCGAAGCCTGCGGCCGTGGAATCCCGCCCGTGGCCGCAGCGCAAGCGCCCCGTCAAGATCGATACACCCCGCTCAACCCAGCTCACCGCCCAACGGGGGCGCTAGGCCCACACACTAACACATACGCACCCATCCTATCACTCAACCCTGCTGAACACACTGTCTTCACTTATCTTATTCTTTAAGTCCTCACAGTTCTTACTTTTAAGTCGATCGCTTAAACGTACTCGTGTTCTTGCCGCTAATCCAGAAAACTTTTCCAGATAATGTGAGTTTTTTGATATGACAAAAGAGTTTTTTTAAAAATGTACAGTTAATTATTTTATATGTATTAGTAGAAATATGGACGCTCAAAAGTGTTAGTAAAAAGTATCAAATAAAATGTAAATTCATATCCAGCTGCACCGAGTGCGGCACTCACAAAAATTAATTAACTTTATTGCTTTGTAATTAATATATGGAAATCTAGAATATCCATCAAGAAAAGTAATGTCGTCGCTACAATTTTTAGGGTTCCGTACCCGAAGGGTAATTATTAGGGTTCCGTACCCGAAGGGTAATTAGGAACCCTATTACTAGGGCTCCGCTGTCCGTCCGTCTGTCACCAGGCTGTATCTAATGAACCGTGATAGACAGTTGAAATTTTCACAGAAGATGTATTTCTGTTGCCGCTATTACAACAAATAATAAAAAATAGAATAAAATAAATATTTAAGGGGGCTCCCGTACAACAATTTATAAGAATTAATTTTAATAATAATTATGATAATTTTTTTGCTCGATTTTGCTCGATATTGATATCGGCAACAGGTAGACGCTTCGCGCGTCCGGTTATTTAGTTAATTAGGTGCTTCATACGCCTAAACCTCGTAATGGGACCTTGCGCATGCGAGGAGTTAAAATATGCACAGAATATTTAGTTATATAGTCACTTTAAAAATCAATAATTAAATTTAAATTAAACAAATATTTAATGGGGGCTCCCATAAAACAAATGTGATTTTTTTGCCATTTTTATATATAATGGTTCGGAACCCTTCGTGCGCGAGTCCGACTCGCACTTGGCCGATTTTTTTTGTTACATTTGTGTATTTAGAGCCATGTTGCTTTTGTTTCTTAAAAGTAAACGAATTATTCTTCTCTCAAGGTTCTGTCAAGGTTATTTTTGTGTATGTGAATAAACTTACACTTGCTAGATGTAAATTAAATTATTTCCAAATAAAAAGTTCATCTATAGATAAATTCAAACTCAGAAAACTTCTGTTCTTAATTTTTTTTACGATCTATCAATGGCTGTATATACTCGTGCCTATAAAGGTTATATTTTTATATAACGTTACTAAATCAACATTACAATTTTTTTTTAAATTGCGCCTTAATTGACCTTTTTTCATCTTCTTACTAAAACAAAAAACAATTGTTATTATTTTGTTTACATAGAGCCATCGATCAGTAATTTGATTAAAAAACTAATTTTCATCAGATTTTATTTTTCGTTTTATAAAGATTGTACGTTGTATCGTATTTTTATTATGTTTAGTTGCAATTAGGTTGTGGAATGAGCTCCCTGCCCAGGTTTTCTCTGAGGACTTGATATAGATGTTCTTCAAGAAAGAAGTTATATATCGGCAACGCGTGAGTGATGCCCCAGGTGTTGCAAGCGTCCATAGGCTGCGGTAACCGCCTACTATCAAGCGAACCACAAGCTTTTCTGTCACCTTAGTGGTACAAAAAAAATGTTTTACAATAGCCGCATTATTATTTAGCTTCATGTATATTGTTAATCTAAGGTTTAAATTATTTCAACAATATCTACTATCTTTCGCGTGATGAACGAGGTATGTACATTTAAAATACCTACTACAATTTAGGCATTCACTATTTCAACATTAGCTTAGATAATTCTTTGTTTCCTATAAAGACAAGTGCATTGAATAAAAAATCGAAACAAGTCTAAGAAAATTATGCATGAGTGTGTTGACATAAACTGAAAAAAAAACAACGAGGAAACCTGCATAATGGTACGCATAATGCATATGATGGGAATAGGTACCTTTGTTAAAGCGTATACCTATATGAAAAAGGTGTATATTAGTGCCACATTTCAGCATTTTAGCCTTTATAGTCTCTGAATAAAATGTTTGTGACACATGGACAGACTGACGGATAGCGCATAGCTATACAGGTTGTCGATTTGACTATAAAACCCTAAAAAGGGTTAAAAACATAATTTACTGTTTATTATATTTATTTATATTAACCAATTGGAACCAATGCAAAAATGTTTATCAGTAAATGCAGTTTGAGAAGCGCAGATGCAAATAAAATATGTAGAATTATCTATATGTTTGCTAAATTTCATCTTTGTAGCCTTTATATATAGCATTTGAATGAAATTGTTGTGACATACAGATAAACAGACAGACAGCAAAAAGAGTAACTAAGTAATATAGAACCCTAAAAACAGATAAATAACAAAATCGAATATTTACTAAATTTTATTTATTTATTTTACAAAATTATTAACTACTAATGCAAATATAATTTGTCAATAGATGCTGTTCGAGAAGTGCAGATGCAAATTCATGGAGCAGGAACATTAACAACGGAGAGCTGAGAACTTGCAATCTTCACAAGGGAAGCCCTGATTTGTTGACTGCAGAAAACTGCAGAATTTTAAAAAAATATGATAATTACGCAATAAACTTTTCTATTCAATTGTTCTTTTTAACTTTATATTTATTTTAACTAAGTAAATAAAGAATACAAGTTTTCTTTCTATATAATGTGGTTTTATTTTTTTGTGTGGTCTTGGTCCTGTGGGCTTTGTCAGTCTTAGAAGAGAATCACTTGAATTCTAGCGCTTAATCAGTGGACCGAGCGGTGGACGGTCGCCTTAGGCTAAAGAGCAGTGGAGACCCCGACCTAGCCTAGCATCTGTAGTATTAAGGGCCCTCTAACAGCCCACGTTAGCTGCTATATGCCCCTTAAGTATGCCTTAATCTAGGTTAACACTTCTGAATGTTAGTAATATGAGCCTTCTGCACACTATTTTTAAAGTTAGAGAACATTATGTGTAATAAACATACATACATAACATCATGCATGTTTTCCTAAGCCTAAGACCAAAGACTTCCACTTGTTACGATTGAGGCAAACTTCTTTTGCTTCATTTACTCGCATTATTAATCTTAACATTTAACAGTTTAGAATACATCTAACCTCGCCTTACCTAAGAACAGACACAATGGGTTAAAGATGTATTCAACTAGCTCTACCCATACTTACCTTTCTTTTTACACTCCTTTCCACATTTCTAATTCACCTTAAAATATGACTGAAATGGTACATCTCTCAATCCGCAATTTTTATTCAATTATTTAGGATTAGGTATACCACACATACTTCAACTATTCCACAATATAAATACTAGGACCGCTCGCCATCGCCAGGAAATTCATCTCACACTTTAGAACCGAAATGGTCGCGTACATTGCGGTTTCAGAGAAACTTCCTCCCGCAAACGCTTGGGTAAGATTTCCTCCAAGGACTACAGTATGGGGTTCTTCAAGAGAGTTGTTATTAGATTTCTGAAGGGTCGGCAACGCGCGAGTGATAACCCTGGTGTTGGAAGCGTCCATAGGCTACGGTGACCGCTTACTATCAGGCGGACCCTAAGCTTGTTTGCCATCTTAGTGGTACAAAAACAAAACTTTTATGTTTTGTATACTTAATATATAATGGTATACTGAATACAGAACATTCACTTCATAATTTGTTTAATAATATAACGCTAGTGTTTATTTATTTACATTTACCTACCCTTTCAATCTTTGTTTGGGATGTTTTTGTTCACTTTTTAATTACTATGACCCCTTTAAAGCAGCAATACTCTGTAAGCATTACCCTAGCCTCAGTGTCTTCTGTGTGTTTCCTACTATTCAGCAAGTCTCTGCATCTTTGCTGGCATTTACAACAACTTTGAGTTAAAATTACTTTATTCATATACCACTAAGGTGGCAAACAAACTTACGGCCCGCCTGATGGTAAGCGCTCACCGTAGCCTATGGACGCTTGTAACACCAGGGTTATCAATCGCGCGTTGCCGACCCTTCAAAAATCCAATAACTTCTTTCTTGAAGAACCCCATACTGTAGTCCACTTTCGTTAATACCATAGCGTAAAAACTACGTTAATACTAACAACGATCTTAAATACCTACCATATTAAAGGATAAATATTTGTTTACATACACAGTCATATATAACTAATTCACATCGACTGCGATTAATTAAAACTACAAACTAAAATACACATACTCACGACATTAATTTAGAACTCTTACCTTTATGTTTTATTATAAAATGTTTATTCACCATGTTGTAGTGACGCACGTTCGAAATCATAATTAAGTTTTAAAACTTCAATCGTTAATATTTGTTTCTATTGCGTAAAAACTTAAACAAATGACACAAATTTCAATATTTTTTACACATTTGAAAAAATAAAAATAAAATAATTACCATAAATGTGTTTAAACTCACTCTATCATTTAAGCGAGCCAGAGTAATTATGGGTTTCTTAGTAGGCTTTTTTAAAAGTTCATAGTTCATAGGCCTGCTGGTCTTTCATTTTACAGATTATTACTAAAAACCTGGTATTTATGACCTACGGGACATATATCACGGAGGACTGAAGCCCGCCAACCCCCTTAATTATGATCTGGGTGTATTTCCAACCACTTATTACCCCCTTCGAGGATTAAAAACCATGACTGTATATATATTTCATACAACAAATATAAATATAAAACATTTTCCGTTTTCCGCACCGAAATTCAATTTGCGCTTCAGCCCAAATTTAAACTATAGATATTTGGACGTATTAGTTAGTGTAATGTTGTGGTCAGAGAAAACGATATACACGTAGATAGGCAACCTAAATTTATAGCGCACTCAATCAGCTAACCCTCAGTATCACGTTTTTCTTCCGCTGCCGCCGCCGATAAATTGCCAGACCCAATCTCATCGAAGAAAATCTTTGTAACAAGGTCTACGGACCGAAGGATTTGGCGAGTAAGATACTTGCTTTGAATTTTAGAGTACTACTAAAACCTATAAGTTTTAATAATTATTAAAAAAGAAACATTTATTAAATAAATTTCATTGTTATACAGGAAAAGAATGTTTATTATATTTCTTACAATAAAACTAAGGTTCTCCTTCAAAGCCAGTTTCCAAAAAAAAATAATTGACTTACTATAACATTTTTTTTTTAAACTAAAAATTATTTTTAACCTTATAAAGTATAAACTAATGAATATAACATAATGTAGAACCATTTGTAAGACTTTATTCTGTCGAGTATACTCTTACTTATAGGGGAAATAAATTAGTTTTGATATACATAATTACATTTGTTATTAAGTTAGGTTTGTTCGTTATTGCAAAACAAATTTGAACAATCTTATCTTAAGTCACAAAGTATTAAAGTACTTTTCACATACCAGGGTAGTGATATTAAACAGACATTTTTATATCATATCAATTGCTGAAATATCATTCCCCTAAAAATTTTTTTTTAAACCAAATATAACTCCGTTTTTAAATTTGAAGACGTGCTTTAATGGCGTCATCCCACATGGTGCACGCCGCTGTGTCTTTGCACGTTGTATATACAGGCCGATATCTTAAAAAATATATAACAATATAATTTTCTTCATCAATGTAAGTCAACACAGTATCATCATTCTAATATATATATATATATATATATATATATATAAAAGCTATGAAACTTTCGTGAGAACAAGGAAGCATAGCCACAGGCCTCAACTAGTTCAGTATTAAATAAGCTTCTATACCAAAACAGTCTGAACGCCATTACAAGCATATACTGTAATCAAAATTCAAATTTTCCGTATATTATTCAATATTCGAAGTTAACTTTCAATTAACATACGCAATCTTATTACCTACATAACTTGTAAGCATGTAAGTTATTAAGCCCGACACAAATACCTTTATGCCAACCGAACCCTTACTTATTCTGAAAATAAACGGGCGTGCCGCTTGATTAAACTCAAATTACACAAGAATAGGTTGTAAATTTTACAAGAATACATAATGAGAATACAATGAAATAGAAATTAGAGAATATTTAGGTCGGATACATTTTAAAACATTTAAAGAATAACAGTTCAAAATTAAAATTAGTTATAAGCTTGAAAACTCTGTTGGCTAAATTAGAGAAAAAGCCGGTCAAAATTCAAATTAAAAATTACTGCGCATATTTAAAAAAAATTAATGAGGAACCTACTTCTAAAATAATTTCGGTTATTAGAGGGTACCACATTAGAATTTATTTATTAAGCAGATTAAATTTTATTACAAAATTCTAATTTACTATCGTTAATCTATTTTGGTTTTACTCTGGTGTTTCTATCGTTTTTATGATAGATCAGCGGCTCGATTCCATAAAATGACAGCTAACAATTCTCGTTTGTAATCCATAGAAATAAGATATACATTGCGCATTTGAAATGACGTATGTAATTCATCGATTGTCGCGAAACCGCAATGTATATCTTATTTCTTTAAAAGGTTAGCAATCTTTTTACGGAATCGACCTGCTGAAATATCGCGCTTTTTATAGCTTCGTGTATTTCTACTGTATTTTTATACCTTTGTATTTGATCTGGTCGTTCCTTTTTTTGTTAGTCATGATAGCTTATTAACTATTATAACAGTTGAAAAGACAAGGCTGTGACAGGCAGCGCAGGATAACTAAATAGTTTTAGAGTTTGATTTTTAGGGTTCCGTAGCCAAATGGCAAAAAACGGAACCCTTATTCGGATTCGTCATGTCTGTAGAGTCAAGTCAAGTAGATTTTAACACAAAAATATACTTAGAACTGAAACTCAAAAATTTTGTTTTTTCATCAAACCCATACGTGTACCAACCCAGGTTTCTAATATAATTTATTTTGTAAACTGAATAGTTTGCGTGAGAGACACTTCCAAAGTGGTAAAATGTGTCCCCCCCCCCTGTAACTTCTAAAATAAGAAAATGATAAAACTAAAAAAAATATTTGATGTACATTACGATGCAAACTTCCACCGAAAATTGGTTTAAACGAGATCTAGTAAGTAGTTTTTTTAAATACGTCATAAATCTTAAACTGTAATTTACCTTTCATTCAATGAACTCAAATATTAAAAAAAACATATTTTTTTGTTTTTGTTTGTAAAGTACATAAATGGTGGTAGGTACGAAACCCTCGGTGCGTAAGTCCAACTCGCACGAACGAAGGGTTCCGTACCATTATCTATAAAAACGGCAAAAAATTCACGTTTGTTGTATGGGAGCCCCCTTAGATATTTATTTTATTCTGTTCTTTAGTATTTGGTTTTATAGCGGCGACAAAAATACATTTTCTGTGAAAGTTTTAACTGTCTTACTATGACGGATCATGAGATACAGCCTGGTGACAGACGGACGGACGGACAGCTGAGTCTTAGTAATAGGGTCTCTTTTTTACCCTTTGTGTACGGTCCCTAAAAAATTGTGTCTGCAAGTACAGGATTATATTAGCGTTACTCTGAAAATCATATAAACCGAAGGATTAGACTGTATTTAATACCTTCAAATATGACCCTAATACTAGAAGTGCAAAACAGCGAGCGCTAAAAACGAACTAAGTATCTAGTCTACTATATTATTAGTAAAAAAGTGGCGTCTTCATTTATATTGTAAAAAGATAAATATATGTTTGTTTGATCTATATAGAAGCTAATCTATATATCATATAAATCCATGGGATAATCACTAGAACTACTAAACCGATTTTATAACAATACTTCAAGAAGGTTAATGATTAGCTTAGGTCGCAACGAACTACTTGGTTATCTGATATTTAAAAAAGCTAGTCAGCTACAGATCTAGATATGTTCTGTTTGCACTGAGGGTGAATTAATAAAAATAGCATTATTTGTTGTGTGTTATAAGATTTAAAATGTAAAGTAAAATTTAATGTAATGTAATATCTTTTTCAATTTACGCGTGCCATTTAAAAATAATGTAATGTAATATTTGTAATGTTATGCAAAAACACTTGCTGTGCTAACTATCGCTTAAGGTTAAAAAACCTGCAATACAATCACCAAATAAACATTAATAACAACTAACATTAATTGTTTTATGAAAACGAATTCTTGGGAGCTCTAAATGAATATTAGTATTAAATTAATTATTCAAGGTATGAAAAAATTATAAAACTGAGTTGCCATGACAATCTAAACAAAATTTTTGTATACAGTTTAAATAACTAATTAAAACTGAAATGTTTAAATCATTATTGACACACACATTATCCTTAAAACAAAATAAATTCAAAATAATAATAATATTAATTCAAAAGCTGAGTGCAAAAGCTAGTAGTACTAGTGAAGTACAATCTTATTTATGGTAAGCATCAAATGTTGTATTTGAATTTATTTAGCGTTAGTTTGACTCCATTTCGTTTCATGGAAATTTATGAGGCGAAGAACAGATTCACAGTGGATAAGTTTCACCTTCCAATGTTGTTAACTACGTGGATAGGAATACAAGTGATATGGCATAGATAGATCACGTCAATAGTAGCAGGTGTGACAGTATCTATTTTTGACCTAATGTTGAACTGCTATGGAATGTCGTTCCACCTTTTCTATAGATATCGCACACAATAAAACGCTACAAAAATTATGGAACATAATATGCATTTCAGATTATGCATCCATGCATGTTCAAAGGAGTTTACTTGCCAGTTTTGTCTACTTATAGACATTTACCATACAAAGAAATGTTTACCCTTTGTCGTTCTGGTAAGGTTCAAAATTATTTATAGGCGTGTAGTAGTTATTACGCTTGACGTCCAATACATTCATTTTTTCTTTGATAAGTCCGCTACGCCCGCGTTTTAGTGGATTATAGGACATGCTTACGCATTAGTTATAATGGTAGTTGGTCGAAGTAATGTAGTAAAGAAACTCATGCCTACTCAGAAACATAGATATATTTTAATAAATCGTGGAAAAGGTATTTTGAAAAAGATATATCGCATATCACATCGCATTTTATAAAACCAAATAGGTCTTTTTAAAAAGGTAATAATTAATTTTTAATAGCATTTTATTGCTTCTTAGTCAACGTTCTTTTCGTTGCTTCAAGTGTTTCACAAGGTTATTCCCAACAGGCCAAAAGTTTCCTTCAAAAAGTTATTTCTACATTAGACCATCAAGCCACAAATTCGCTAAATATAATTACTTTTACATTTTTAAAACTAAAATAATAATATATTTTCTTTCTTACGTTTAAAAAGGTGTATCCTTAAAAAGAGCAAATCTTCGCCTTCGAATGCACATCTTCTGGCTTTTCTTAACTCCTAACTAATCATTTTGTCAACACTAAATTTCTAGAAAAACTCCTTTTTGTTTCTTTTTGCAGAACTTACAAACTCAATAAATAAACTGAGCATAATCTGTGGATCATCAAAATCCAAGTATTTTCTAACTCTATTTGATTCGCAATATCACTAAAACTGATTTTATTAGCATATTAATTAGCTTATCCTTGTAAGTTACCCCATATCATTAGGTTTGAGAAGATGATTTTTACATTCACAAAAAAAAAATCTAGTACATGTTGTTATGCTATATTTGGTATAACTTATAACGGTAAGAGCAGCTTTCCTGTTTGTTTAAAGATTCTTATGTTTACTTTCTGCTAAATTTTACATTACATTTTGCTCTCTTTTTATATACAACACAAAATTAATATAGTTATGTGTTAAGATTGGTTTAGCTCAGTTCAGTCAGTGTGTGCAGTGCAAACACTGTGCGATGCAGTCGAGGATGCGGCAAATATAGCTCAAGCACCACTTCTCTCGATGCCGTAGCAAACCCTCTTATGTTTCCTTATGACCGTCGACACGAGTAAATTTTTTTGAGCATATATATCGCTGTTAAGTAAACGTAGTGGATAAAATGTCTTACTTGGATTCTCTTTTAGATTTGGGTAAACACTCTTAGATATAATGATAAAGGTATCTGCTGTTATCATATCCTTAAGATATGATGTTTATATTATATTTATATTTCTCAAGCGGTAGTTAATTTGAAATCAGAACTCAAGATAAAATTATTTGTTCATCATCAGATTATAGAATGACCTATCACGTTGAATCAATTTGACGAAAGTTTGTTTTATCAAACGAATGCAGAATTATTAACCATGTTTATTCCATATTCATTAAGTGGTAGTGTCAATGATTTCGCTACGGAACTGCTATATATAGCTATAGTATATAGCTTATTACCTCTTATAGTACTACTCTGTTTTACTTTAATTTTAATACTTTGGCACGTATTCTACTGCTATAATAGGTAGCAGATTGTCAAGAAAGCAAAGATTGTCTCAAAGTTATGTTTGTGAATATCTTGTTAATTACGCGTTCTACGATGAAATATAAGAAACTATGTTGTACGCAGGACATTTCTGTCTAAGGCAGGGTGATAATGCACCAATCTTACATGCCTGACCTGTCGACCCAATTTGTGCTCGTAATATCTTGGATCAGTCGAACTGATCGGTTAAATCGTTACGCTGGCAACCAAAATTTCATAGAGATAAAATTTCACTAACCCGTAAGTTGAAACTAAACGTGTGTAAGATTATATTAAAAGAACAATAAGTTGCACGTTTTAATGCAAAAAGCAGAAATGTTTTTCACCCCTAAAGTCCGATTTTAATTTTTTAAAAAACTTAATGGAAAATCAAGACTTTCTTAACCGAAAGACGTCTACCGCTGAACGTAATGGGCGGTCCTAAGCCGCCCGCGCTCATAGGTTTTCTTCTCCATCGGTTATCGGTATGACATCAAATGAGGCCTGCCCATTGACACTTAGCTTGCTAACTGTTAGTCAGTGTGACACCGCTGCAATGATTAACAACACCCAAAGCTCTTTTAAGTCCACGAGCGCTACTAAAAGAGGCCAATTAATCTCTTCTGTCTTCTGTACAATCTGGCGTAGCGTACGTCTGAGTATATAGTAAAAGGCTGTAATTCTTCTTCTGTCTTCTACCTTGGTCTTGTACTCGGACAGGCATGGTGACTTTGAGATAGAAACACTTCAGTACTTCAACGTAACGTTAGTCAGTGTGTCACCGCTGGAATGACTAACAACACCCAAGGCTCTTTCATTATCCACGAGCGCTATTACAGAGGCCAATTAATCTCTTCTGTCTTCTGTTTATACTAGCGTAGCGTACGCCTGAGTATATAGTAAAAGGCTGTAATTCATCAAACCTGCACTCGAGACGATGCGTTATGACCCTGGAAAATAGTTAGTAGATATGTCTATAGTTCTTCAATAGGTTCAATTATCTGTATTTTTGAAGAAAATTATGACCGCAATTCTGCACGATGCCTCTGGTTGAAGATTTTCAAGGCTGACAGAATTAAAGAGCCTCTGAAGGTTTAAGAGTCGGGTTTTCACCGGCTTCCAGAAGCTCTGACGTGATTCTGTCGTCATCCGCTGTCTTGTTGTTCTTGAACTGTTTGAAGGTCATCCTAACCTCATAGATGCTGACTCCTGGAATATAGATTACAATGTGTCATCGTAATATTTTCAGTTGTATTAGACTAGGTTAAGGATTAACAAATGTTTTTGATTTTCGATTCGAAAACTGAAAACGTGCAGCTTCACCGTGTGGACTTGATTGTAGAGTTAAAATGTATTGTGCAGTAAACAAAACATGTCTGTTGTTAAAAACATTAGTCACATTATGATCAGAATATTACCGTTTACAAATAAAGTCAACAACAATGCGAATAATTCAAAAGGAATTAAAATAATTTTAAACAATGCGGAGAAATTGAATTGATCTCATCTGTGCGGTGGCGTGTTGGTAAATAATTTAGTGAAATATATACACATACATTGGCTTGACGCATGGCTTACTAGTGCGTGTAAATGTTTCACTCATCTACCGGTCGTTTATCCTATGGAATTCCGTTCTTACCATCGGCTCCGATGTTGTAATAAACACATATATTACACAAAAATACAAATTAAAAAGGTATTATTTCTGTAAATATATATACTGTGGAAGAAAATATAGTGCCGAAATTGAAATGGGAGAAAGTATCGAGAATATTAATTAAAAAATAAATGAAATTTCATAGTTTTGATTCACCTAAATAAAAAAATTAAAAAACTGTATGCTTTATATTTTTTGTGACTTAATTACTTCTTTAGTCATTGTACTATGATAAGATACTTTTCACTCGTTAATGAAATAATTAAAATCACGTGTGACGTCAGCTAATTACCTCCTTAGCTTGCTTATAACTATTCCTTTTACTGTCGTTTAATCTAACGCGACAGATGGTACACATATAACTTAAATAAACTATAACTCATTAATCAAATTGTTGGACATACTTACTGTGGTCTACCTGCATCTATTGCAGGCGACAGATTTAGGCAACTAAGTCTTTCATACAGTACTTGGCATGCAAAATAAACATAACTACATTTCCTGCTGCCAGCCTTAGCTGCTGGCTTTACTATCACGATAACACTATTACTAAGTATTGGCTTCCGTCATTTGGTTTGGGCATTGTTTTGGGCATTGTTTTCGCGCACTTTTTATTTGTTTCTTTAATTTATTTATTTACAAAACAAGTGACATTGGCAACGTCACAATGCATGTTTTCTTTTTTGGTTTTGACAGTAAGCAATGACATAGGTACTATCCGTAATCTTTTGACAGCATGGCACGTGAAGATGGAAGCTTTTGACATTGATGAGGTGAGCTCATTGATATTTATACCTACTACTAAAGTACTACAATGCTTAACGGGTAATTTAACGCGACTTGGTGGCTTAGCGGAATAATTTTATTTAAATTTTAAATATTTTCTTTAGGAAAAAAATTATCACGTTAGAGACAAAAAATACATTCGTTATCTTAATCTATATTCTTGATACTGTCTCCCATTACAATTTAGGCACTCTATTTCCTTCCACAGTATATATGTATTTATTGTCAACAGAATTACAATTGTAAACAGGAATGATTGTGTTGTTCCAGCCTGCAGTCTTAAGCACGCTACAGAACCCTCTCACTGACCGTTTTCTCCTATGTGACACGTTTCTTAAGTCCTTGCAGTGGAACGCTGGCTGGTAAGACGCTGGAACGGATCGGAGCAGAATTACAATTTTAAACAGCCGACATCAAATTCATCTTGAAACATCATGTTTTAAGTCTGATTTTTGTGATTAAATCGTCGCTAGATTTAAATGTAACTATTCTTCTTGAGACACGTATACTCTATACATATAGGTAAACAAAAAATATCAAAAACGAGTTTTTTAAATTTTGAAGATATCTCCTATGTTTCCGCAGCAGTGTGTTTTTTTATCTCTTTATTTATCTTCATTCAGGTCCTCCCAACGGCTCTAGCCAAATAACTGCCAGAAGCCACTGGACGGATCGGGATGAAACTTGGCACACCTATAGATTGGGTCCTGGAATAGCACATAGGCTTCATTTTATCCCGAAAAATTAGAATAACTATAACCGAGCTTAAACGAACTATAGCTACAGCTATAGAATGCTATAGCAAACGTCATTAGTATCATAATTAATGAGTTAATTAAGGAGTTCCACGCCGATAACCAAATTTAGGGCGAGCAGAGCCGCTGGCAAAATCTAGTAAAGAATATATCCTAAATCCTGATTGCAGCGCCACCTATCCCATTGTTAATCTAAGCCATCTAGGGATCTACTCGATTGAGTGGGTCTCTTGGAAAAACATTACAATAACACATGTTGTATAAGAGTTTTTTATGTCTGTGTTTGTTATGTTGATATATATTCCAACGGGAATGGACAGTTTGCTTGAGATCCACGTTTGAGATTAGTTAGTTCATTATAAAACTTAACCTATCTCTTTAAACTGTTTGAGGACTAAGCACTAGTTTGCTATTGTATTAAAAAAGTGAAGTGAAGTGACGTAAAGGAAATAATCTTGTATGAAAATAATTAACTGCGCCATTTGTGGGCGTAAGTTGAACTATTTTCATCATACCGAAAAAAAAATAGGGTAAATGTGACATAAAGAACCGACTGAATGTACTGACTGTTTATTTAATATTTCCACGATTTTTTATAGGCAAAATTATGACGACGAAAATAGTTTAATTAGTTTACGTTTTTATAAATCTTAGTAAGGTAAGTAAGGGTGCGTGGTAAGTATCTAACCTCCATACATGTAAGTATACATGTTGACATAAAGGTAAGTATACATATCCTTAAGTTCTCTGTAATTCTCCCGGAAGCCATAAGGTATCTTATCAAATTGCTTTTCATTAACAAAAAGAGGCCAAATTTATGCCTTACAGACTCTTTTGTTATTTTCAATAACAAAAACCATAAGGTATGGGAAAATGCTACAGGAATTTTTCCATTATCAAGATGAATGGCGGATTTGGCAGGATAATTTTTAATATTACCTGAATACATATATCCACCTTATTACTAATAAAAATCTCGTATCTATATTTCCTCACGGTTTTTATCCCTAAAAAAGGGTAACCAGCTGCTCAGAATTATTACCCACGTCACAATAATAATAAATGTATTGAGCCTTCCCACTGTTATGCTCTTTTAACCAATTTACATCTTTTATTTAAGTGTGCAATTTAACAGTGTGCGAAAGAAGTCTAAACTAGGTGAAACCTGTTATTATAGGTCTCCTGGCTTCCCCTCGTGGACATAAAATAGCTTAATATTTTAAGCAATTTGAAGTGTTATGGCTAAAATTAAGTTTAACAAAATAACCAAACTTATAATAACATCGATAAACCTACCTTATTTACGAAAACAAGTGTGAGGGTGTGTGTGTGTGTGTGTGTTTGTATGTAGTCCTTGGTTAGGGATGCCTAATGAAGTTATATTATTTAACACATGTACATTAAAAAAATTATATATGACGTATAATTATTTAGTTTAAGTAACAACAAGAAATAATCGCTCTGTTTCATCATAACCTAAGTTTAAAAGCTTGTTTGTAACTACTTTTTTGCATAATTTAATGGGCAAATGATACATAGAATGTAGAAAACTAAGCCAATGACAAATATTTTTTCAAAAATCGAACTAAACAAAAAGATAGGATGAGATATGGAACGAATAAAAAACCTTCAGCTATTATTGCGTGTAAAAAATAATGACGTCACGATACTTACCGAAATATCGATATCAAATTCCTGGTAGACAATTTATTCCCCTTATTTGTATTCGGCAGATAATAAACGATAATGGCTAACGCATAAAAATGGTGATTGGCTATAGAGAATGAAGCAATACCTATATTGTTCTTATATTTTACTTCTTATATATATCTATGTGTAGTAAATATATAAGGAATACAAATGGAAAAAAATGGAACACTTGTTTTTACAGCAATATTTGTTTTTGTCAGATTGATTAGTCTGTTTGTTTGTATGTGAGAAAATTAAAAGAAAATATGATAAGTTTCAGTTAATAATTAAATCAATCATAGAGCCCTTAAATTCATATGAATGACCCCAAGCTTGTATTCCAACCAATAATTACGTAGGTAGGTACCTAAAATACATCCATCGGAATATCGGCCGCTGTACCCTAGACCGATATTGAGATAGTGAAACTACCTACAGCCTGCAGTATATATATATGTCACAAACATTTTTATTAATTTCTTGACCTTTGAAATCAAGTCAAGTGCATTGCTTCAATGAGATGTTATCAATGACTATTACGTTCAGAATCGTGCAAAGCCTGATTCTAAGAATTCCGTTATTTTTATTAAGTGTTTAATATTTGCAAATTTAAGGAAACGGATGGTATGTATTTACTTTAAAAAAAAAATTAAGGTGAATATTTAAGAGTATCAGTGTGCTACGACGTGCATCACATTTGTTATACATATATTTTTTTATTCTCTTTACATAGACCTACAGACGATAGCAAGATTCATTCAGCATTTACAATACCTATAAAATAATAAAATAATTGTATATTTTTAAAAATATACTGTCATATTATATTTATACTATATACTAAAATATATATATGCCTATCGTCTGTCGTAGCTCCAGCGTAGCACAGTCTACGAAACATTGTTTTGTGATTTTATTTTATTTTAAGGTACTATTATCATTTTGAAGGTTATGATTCTTCAGGATTTGGACTTGTGTGACTGGAACCAATAAAGAGATTTTTCAGTCTTGCAAAGACCTTCGGCAACTAATGAAAACCTAGATGTAATTGAAAGCGCTTTAAAAAAACTTATTCATAATTTTGTTTAGAAAGTCTCAATTGTTTTTTTTTAACTGTATACATAAATAGAGATATTATGATAAATATTGTGATTAATTACAAGTTCTGGCCAGTATTAAATTAGAAAAAAAGTTAATACAGAAAATTGCTGTACAGACCTTAATAAGTCTAAATGGTTTTTGAAAAAATTTATACAATTATAACTATTTAGATGAATATTGTGGTTGTTTAAAAATGCTGGCCGGTATTGAATCAGAATAGTATATTTCGTACCGAGTACAAAATGTAGTCTTTTTTAGGGTTCCGTACCTGAAGGGTAATTAGGGACCCTATTACTAAGGCTTCGCTGTCCGTCCGTCCATCCGTCTGTCACAAGGCTGTATCTCATGAACCGTTATCGTAAGACAGTTGAAATTTTCACAGAAGATGTATTTCTGTTGCCGCTATAACAACAAATACTAAAAAAACAGAGAAAAATAAATATTTAAGGGGACTCCAATACAACATACGTGATTTTTTTGCTCGTTTTCGTAGATAATGGTACGGAACCCTTCGAGCGCGAGTCCGACTCGCACTTGGCCGGTTTTTTTTACTCGAGGGTAGAAGCTAGTTTCGACGTGAACCTCGAAAGCTTTAATTTTGAGGTTAAAAAAAGCCATTTTGTAATCGGTACGAACTTTACTTTTTCTACTACCTGAAAGTCCAATATAGTATTAAAAAAATAGAAACTTATATATTTAGAAAAAAATTAAAAACTACAATTACTTAAAATAAATCACCATACGACGCGGCGCGGCACAAAGCGCCAGGGAATTCATTCTCACACTTTAAAATCGAAATGGTCGCGTACAGTGCGGTTTCAGAGAAACCTCCTCCCGCGAACGCTTGGGTTGTAGAATGAGCTCCATGCCAAGGTTTTCTCGAAGGAATTCAGTACATTATGGGGGGGGGGTTCTTTAAGAAAGAAGTTATTGGATTTTTGAAGGGTCGGCAACGCGCGAGTGAAACCTTCTAGTGTAACAAGCGTCCATAGGTTACGGTGATCGCTTACCATCAGGCGGACCATAAGCTTTTTTGCCACCTTATTGGTATAAAAAAAATGGCGATTTAGTTTTGTTAATCGATCACCATACCTACAACCCTATAACCACCGTGTCAAAAGTTTGCGGAGTAGGTGATACGACAGAATAAGTTAGAACCATATGATTATGATAATAATAATTAAAATTCTGTAGTTTTGACTGCCTTCGTTCAGGCGCTGCCACCGTGCAACAGCCGTGATGTTATTACATATAACATTTTGAAGCTGTCACCTTAGCCTACGGATACTTGCAACACTAACCTTTTTAAAATTTAATTCCTTAATTTTATTAATCCTTCATTAATTTGATCACCCACTTGAATTACTCTTATCATAATAACAGTGCTTACATAAAATATGTGTGTTATAGATATCAAAGTAAAAGCTGGAAGACTCTGGCATGGAACTCGGCAGTTACTTTTACTATAATATACATCAACAATACTATTTACAATATTATTTACTATAATATACTATACATCAACAATTAAATTATTCTTCATTTAAATAGGAATTTTAATATGAAATTGCTATTTTAACGCACTTATTAAATAAAAAGAAAATTAACATTTCAGAGTGAAACCTTTTTTCTCACGAAAACTTTAACACTGTAAATTAAAAAAAAATGACATTTAATTGTTTTTACATTCAGCTTTTAACGTGAAGATAGATACAGCTTATATTAGAGTAATATTTGAATAAGAGTTCCTACGTGGGACTTACGCAGCAGAAACCGCTCGTAACTTCAATTATGGGTTTGGATAGGATACGGATAACGAACACACCGTGCGTTATTGGTTTAACCGCTTTTGTAGTGAAAACTTTTACTTGAAGTATCAGCAGATTTTTCCAATACGGTGGCCTTAAAATGAATTGGGATAAATCGTAGGTCAATGTCCAAGTCGCGCCGGTACCTGTTGTTGTTAAGATCGCTAGAAATTGTTGACGAATACACATACCTAGGGCAAGTAGTCCAGTTAGGTAAGTCTAACTTTGAGATAGAGGTTAACCGAAGAATCCGGCTGGACAACTTCGGGAAAGTACGCAACATATTTTCGTCCATACACCTCGGTGCCTGAAGACAAAAGTATATAATCAATGTGTGTTTCCGGTTATGACTTATAATACAGTAACGTGGTTTCTTACTCTTGACCTCTTAAATTAACTCTGAATCGTTCAATGAGCTATCATTATAGTTCGATAATATCTATAGCTAGCTATCTTTTATACTTTAACCACTAATAATTGTGTCTACGTTACAACATAAAAATTAAAACAAAATATTTAATCACATGCATTTTATCATCAAGAAAACTATTTTTACAATAAGTCTGTTTTGACAGGTTTCTGTTTTATAAAATTTTAATACTTTTTAAATTTACGTACTTCTGCAATAATTGTAACAACGGACTCATTATCCTTTTAATGATTGGTCTATTTTTTTAAATCTTGTCAAAGCAAGTTTTTCTAATTCTAAATTTTTTTAAATTTTTCTAAAATTTTTAAATACATTTATTAAATTATTAAAAAAATTAAACGTATTTTATAGCAACTAAAAAAGTGCAAAGAAGGTTATTTTGGTTCGAGAAGACTTTTTGTATTATAAAGTTTTGAAAAAACTATTTATTTTTGTCAAAAAAAAAAAATTTTCTCAAGACGCACTTAAATTATTTGACAGATAAATTTTTCTAAATACAGGTTTTATGTGGAATAACAATATCTCACTGACCGATATTTCCCTGGTTCTACTATTTAACGTAGGAGAAACAAGTGCGAAATTCGATTATTATTATCAGCGAAAGAAACATTTTCCGCTGAAGTTTCTAAGGCAGATAGAATCTAAAGCACGTACTCGTAATCCCACCTGGATTCCAATTTTGGCCGGACGACCGACTCGTTTAAAGCTAGACATAAAAAATGGCGGCGCTTACGGGCATTGCTGCACAAAATACTTGTATCAGCCTGTATTCGTCCCCACTGTTGCATCAGCCTACATTCAACTGTAAAAAATAGTACCCATATTTTTTTATATTCTTATATAGGTATGCCTCCAATTTAGTCGAGGGTGATTTGGGTCGAAGTTGACCAGTCCACATTAGTTTGTCTTTTAGAGGGGAAGGGATTCAAGCCCGTTTTCTAAAGCTTTTTTCTAAATTCTCAAGTACCTACATTGATCATTCACTACTGGACTAAAGGACAACAGTTAGAAAACCTGCTTACATGAAAGAGACGAATATTAAGTCCACAACAGTACTTACATTTAATACCTAAGTAAATTTTTATAAAACAGCATTTGTAAATATTTGTGGGAATGTATGAGATGTTCGTGCAGAACACGACATGGCGACGTCTGACGAGAGCGCGATAAATTTACGAAAACAAGTTGTCTGTTCCAACAGATGCTGCCAGATCGTGATGCTCGACAAGCGCATTCCGAATATATTTTATTGAAATTTCCAAGAATATCACGATATTTGCATGTAAGTGACGTTGCATTATATTTTATACAGTGTTTCGTGCAAACAACACTATTTTAGAGCCACAGTCAATAGAGAGTTAATTCAAAGTTGTTGCTACAAATAAGACATGACAAGAATGCAGCACAAGTTATTTTCTTTTTTTATATGAGCTTTATACCCCGGCTTACGGCAAGTAAATCTCTAGAATTAGTCCAGTTTGTCAATATTACTAAAAACCTTCCTGATTTACCAACTTAATGTTGGTAAATTTAAATAAATCAACTATAAATTGTTGGATCCTTGGTGTTGACATCTCCAGCGACTTTCAGTTTCGAGCTCATTTGCAAGACAAGGTGAAATTGACATCTAAAAATCTTGGAGTACTCAACAGAGCGAAGCAGTACTTCACCTCGGCGCAAAGGTCACAAGTATTGACAAGTCACTTTACAAGTCACAAGTCCGGCCCCATATGGAGTAATGCTGCCATTTCTGGGTAAGATACCAAATTGGCCCTTTTTAACTCGGTTCAACGACAGGCTGAGAACATCGTCGACGATCCCAACCTCACAAGCCGTATCGAACCCGTCTGAGAAGAGACTTTGTTCCCAGTGTGTGTTCTGCCGCTTGTATAGTGGGAAACTCAGAACACATCCGAGGAATTGTTCGAAATGATGCCCACGGCTACTGTCTACCATCGCGACGCTGGCCATCAGCAGGGAATTCATACTCACACCTTAGAACCTAAATTGTCACGTACAGAGGAACTTCCTGCAGCGAACGCTTAGGTTGTGGAATGAGCTCCCCGATACGGTTTTCTCACAGGACTACAATATGGGGATCTTCAAGAAAAAGTTCTTAGATTCTTAAAGGATCGGCAACGTGCGAGGGTCGCCACTGGTATTGCAAGCGTCTATAGACATCGGTGATCGCTTCAAATCAGGCGGAACGTTAGCTTGTTTGCCGCCTTATATAGTATGAATTTTACTTATGTTATATAAAATTGAATCTTTAAAAAAATAAAAAAAAACAATAGTTTAAAACTTAACGTGGAGTAAGTAACTTTGGCCCAAATAAAAGTCATTATCTTAGTCTAATAACTAATTTATTATTTGTTCAGAAATGAAACTTTAATAAATTTTATTTACATATAACTCTTAAAATTCTTTCTCTCTATATTTAAGAGTCCTAATCAGCCCCAGTCACCAATAACTAAGTCAATTTCAGCAGATCATTACAATGTAGTTTTTTTTTAAATAATTTTAACCTTACTTTTTATATTAAAAAGGACAAAATAATTTAACTATTGTCTTTCTAACATCTTTCAGACAGTTTCGAAATACCTCTTAACAAACTATCAGATGGCAAAGAGGAAATAGGGGTTTGGTTGTATACAACCCGACGGAAATGGAACGCTCCGCACAAGCTTTCCGGGTTACACGCTGGCCCGCGTCGTTAAGTCCATCAGTAATATTGCCGAAACCACTAAGTACGGTCGTTAGTTCTCGGCCACTTGGAGGCTAGAATTATTTTTGTACTATACTTATTAGTATGTACATATGTGTAAATATTTAGTTTATACATAATTAGTTAAGTTGTAAGAATAAATCATAAAGTTTCTTATATATAATTCAATACCGCCAAAATAAAAACATCTTAGTCTTCTTCTAACCTGGTAGCAGAAACCACATTTAACGCTTGTGGCAAACTGAATCAACTAATTGCATGTAAACAAACTAGCGCCAGCAATCGAAAATTACTGGCTGCATGCCTAGACTGCTTCTTTTTGTAGGCGTGACCTTCAACTCGTTCAGGCGGGCTGTGTCGCTACTATACAGACAACGCAGTTTTTGCGTTTTATTCCTACAGCATATAATAATATTCTAAGTAACAGCTTAATAGCATATAAATAAACTATTTAGTGTAAGTGCTTATATTATTATATATTTTAATTATTATTATTAAACGCATTGATAACGGTCGACTTACCGAAACATATGCAACAATATTTTGACGTGACAACGTCTTATAAATTGGTTTGCCGGGTGACACTTCAAGAAACTGCGTTACGCTCCGCTCACGTTATGCGCTCACAATGAGAGCGAGTGAGAGGCACGCGGCATGGTTAGCCCGCCTAAGAGCGAGAGAGACAGACATAAAAAGTGAAAGGCACAAGTTGTCACGTTACAATGTTAATAATATTACGATTAATAGCAATGGTTTTTTTTTGAAGTGAAAACTTCTTTAGCGGCGTTGTGCCTATTTTTTTGGTATGGGTAAAAATGTTAAACTCGCGTCAGGTCACGTGTCCTGATCGAAAATACATATAAAATTCGTAAGACGGAACTCGCGCCAGATTTATTTACATTAGGTTAGTTTTTAAAATGGGTAAAAAATTATAAACTCGCGTCAGACTG
Organism: Apoda limacodes; assembly: GCA_946406115.1. Lineage (NCBI taxonomy): Eukaryota > Metazoa > Arthropoda > Insecta > Lepidoptera > Limacodidae > Apoda > Apoda limacodes. The sequence goes on from OX291545.1 coordinate 21,058,603, forward strand.
ATCGTCAGACGGAAACCATAATGCCGCGCCATAAAAATTCGCAAGACGGAAACCATAATGCCACGCCTATTGTAATTTTTATTTTTAGTATATGGCGATTATGAGTAGTACAGGGAGGTTGGATATGGGATTTTAATTCTATGACAGATTGAGATGTCAAATATACGTCAAAAAAGTAAATAAACAAACATTATTATTTCTTGCGATGTCAAAGACATGTCTTGCGACATATTTGAGTGCTAAGCGCAAATTGTGTGTTAAGGTTTTCACTTCTGCCGGCACTCCCGGAGTGCAACTCGTTTTTTTTATTTATAATAAAGTTTAATCACAATGTTATATAATTCCAATTGACTAATGTTTCTTACCTGCCCGAACTGAGATCTTCTTTAAAAATTACAATAAGGTAATTTTTCATTTCACTTATTCGTTAACAGTGTCATTATGTGGAAGCAAAGCTGGTGCTAAGACCTTAATTACTTCCACAGGCTTTTTTCTATTTTCTCAAAGCGTGCGTTCACAGATCCCATGATCGGTGTTTTGCTTCAATTGTTTTTGTTGAGTTTATTTATTTATCCAGCTTATATTTTTATTTATTTGCTCGCAAATATTATTAAAAATGTTGTATGGTACGGGTAGTACGGAAATTACAAACTCAAGTCATTAAAGGCTTTGGCCTTAGGTTTCTAAATAGCCACTCGTTAGTAATTTGTTCCTTACCACCCTTAATACACAATGTACTATTTATTTATTTAGAAAATTAACAGCCATACAAAATAAAGAATTATAATTATGAATTTAATAATATAAATAAATGTAATATAAATAACTAAAAACGTCGAGTCGGTATAAAAATTACTGTTAATGTTTGGAATACAAAAATATTTTAATTCAATTTGTAAATTATTACTTACTGCAAAAATATGTATGCTGCATGCTGTGTGTTATGGCCTAATGTGGATGTACAAGGGGTGATCAAAAAGTAGTGATAATTAAATATTTCTAGTATTCACAAGAATCTAAAAAAATAGAGAGTTTGCTTAAACCTTGACTAGTAGGTGTGTGTGTGTGTGTGTGTGTGTGTGTGTACGTGAACTTTTAATGTGATTGGGGTTATTATTATTATTATTAGATTTATAGAATATAGAATAACATAAAAATATTGTATTATTAATATTATTTACTTGAGGCTATAGGTAAATCAGCTATTTAAATAACCGTCGAAAAGTACATTTGTGATTTTACGCTTGTAAGCAACCTTATTTAGTGAGAATAAATCGATATCTCGAAATCTTTGATTGTACGCCTCGCAAACTCGGTTAAGTGGTGAATTTTTGGCGTAATTTGTGCGATATTAAGATGATGCAAATAGTTTGGTATGTCGAGTACGACGTAGAGGTACTGAAAAGTTTATTTGAGTCAATAGACATGAATTGTCTAAACGGCCGCAAAGTATGTCGCGGAGTAGCATTTGGTCTAGTTAGGTCCCCATGTCATTTAAAGATAACAATTTATAATTTAGGCATTTTTCTTTGTAAGTACGATGTTGAGTCTTACTTTTGAAGTTTAGATAAGAAAGATTTATTTTTTTTGTATGTTTTCTACTTTGTCTTTATACAGTTGACAATGAGGAGACCAGATACTACTACCATATTCTAATATGCTCCGTACATACGAATAATATAGAAGTTTTGTACAAGTAATGTTACAAGAGAAGAGAAGAACAGTGAGCAAGAACGTAGGACGAAGCCTAAACTTTTATATGATTTATTGATTATGTGAAGATATGGTCATTAACTGTAAGTTTTTTGTCAAGGAGGAGACCCAAGTCCTTAAAAACGTCAGTTTTATTAATAGGTGAATCAATTTTGAATGTAAAACATATAGGTATATTTTTTCGAGAAAATGTAATAGACTGGCATTTATTTAAATTAATATTGATACGACTCAATGTGTAGTATTCCGATAGCCTATTTGAATCATGTTGTTATTTATGACAATCCTCGATATTTTTTATCTTGAGAAAAATCTTTTTATCGTCAGCGTACATCATAAACATGGAATTATTAAAACATGTGTAGATGTCATAAAGGTAAGCATTGTATAGAAGAGGTAAATGGGATCCTTGGGGAACATCGGAAGTGATAGGTATAATATCTGATTTATAACCTCCTAATACCACTGCTTGGAACCGATTGCACAGCTATGACTCAATCCAACGCAACAACACACCGTGAATCCCTGGCTTTTCCAGTTTGCGTAGCAAGATGACGTGATCCACCAGATCAAAAGCTTTGCCAGTGTAGATCACATCAACTTGCCCACTAGATTACATTATTTTTAAAGTATAGATGACGAACTCGGTTAAGTTACTTATGGTAGATCGTCTTTTTAGAAAACCATGTTGTCTGACGGGGATACCACAGTAAATGGTAGGATAAATGGCATTATAAACAAGTTTTACAAAAATCTTAGCAAAAATGTTAAGGATAGAAATCGGTCTGTAGTTTTCGACTTTATTGTGGGAACGAAGATATGTGCAAGTTTCCAAGCTTAAGAATAGTATACCTCACTTAAAGATCTGTTATATAAAATGCACAAAGTTAATTTTAAGGCGCTAGCACTACTACTACTACTATTAATGCACATTTCCAAATACTCTCTCTCCGCCGCTCTCTAGAGTGTAAACCACCACCACCTATGTAAATCCCTTTGTTTTAGTAGCCACGAAGCCAGTATAAGGCTCAATAGATGGACCAGTGATCTCACTGACTTAGCACCCCAATTCAAACCAGTATGATAAAATTAATTTAGTATTGACTAAATTATTTCTAAATGGAGTGCCGTAACTAATAATAGTGCGGTGCACCCCCGCAGGTTTTTGGAAGCGTAGCACCATTAGCGATAATTTGCAGCCAACTTGATACTTAGATGTACACTTCGGTAAATAATTTTAGAAACCCATTTGAATAAAATGATTTTGGTTTTTGAATTATGTCGCGTTAATACTCTATAATAGGGCTAGGGGCCTAGTCAGCTCATAAGAGCTTTAAAAATGGGCATAAGCCCATTTTTAAAACTATTTATTTATATAAAGAGGGTTAATATCGTGCTGTGATTTTCTAGAATTAGGTAAATTGTCATTTCTATTCTTTAAAACTTATTAAATTTACTGAATACTTAAGTACTTTAAGTACTTAACTTTAAAACGAAGGTCTATAAATCCCAATATAAAGGAGTACATATTTATACAATAGAAGGTAGAGTTAGTATAGAAGAGGCAGGCAAGAAGGAGACAATCTGTACGATGGCCCATTTACCGCTGCAACGAGCCGACGAGAGAATTGAATTGGAAGCAAATGTGCCGTGCGAACTGTTCGCCGGAAATAAACCAAACCACTTCCAACTCTCCTTGAAATATTGTTGAGCAATTGAAAAGGGGAACGCATTAACAACTCAATCAGTGTCTAGGTTTTGGATTTTTTTTTATCTGTTACGGGTATTAGGTGAAATTAAACCTAGATGTTAAGTTTACCTGGGTTAGGTCCGTTAGGTTAGGTTTCTTTGATAAACCTAAGTTTACCCGGGTAAACCTAAGCTAAGACTAACTAAGACAAACGACTAGACACCGAAAATTTGTCGGGGTTGTCACAAAAAAAATGCAAGTACGTTCCTACCGATTGAAATGTTTGTGTGTTCAAATTAAGGCATCTGTGTGTGTGTGTGCGTACATTAATTTGTCAATTCTTATAAAATTTACCTTAATATTACCTTCGTGCTTAAATATATGGTCTTCGCCACGAACCGAAGCAAGTGAATAAAACCCAGATGAAACTTACAGTTTATTTATTTTTTAAGGTTCCGTAACCAAAGGGTGCCAATGGAGCACTATGCCTTTTTGTCCTATTTATAAAGGACTCGATCTTTTAGACCAAAATCGGTAGAGGCCTGAAATTTTGACTGATTGGGGGTGATGGGGGATTATATAACAAATAAAGAAACACATTGTTTTGCTCTATCGTAAAAACAGCAACCCATACGAGCTTCTATCTTGCAGTGATTATAGTGTATGTAAGCTCTGCATTATAACAAAAAATAATACAATCCGGCCAAGTAAGACGGGCTCCAGCCATTTACCATTTTAAATTATCGTTACAGCGCCATCTAGCTATTATCAAACTCAAACTTTTTTTTCAGTAGACTGTTTAAAGCACAAAAGTGCGTTAATCTTCCGTTAATTATTAATTTTATACACATTACCACTGGCTCGGAATGATTTACTACCGAAAAGAACCGGTAAGAAACTCAGCAGTTAGTATTTTAAGTTAAAGGTTGTCTGGAAGAGATCGCTTTAAAGCGATAAGACCGCCTTTTGTTTTTCTCTATTTGTAAATATGTTTTGTTTGTAATTTTTTTATGTTGATGCAATAAAGTATAATAATAATAATAATAATAATATTTTATTTTCATATCATATCATAATTTCATATTAAAATACAATAGTTAATAACAAAATATACAATGTTTTAATTTAAAAATATTTCAAATGCATGAAAAGCAATACAAATTAATTAAGTTCTAATTCTTTCAAACATTTTTATCATAAATGTATTTTTTCACTAAATTTTAAATTTATTTGGAGATAAATTTACCACATGTTCTGGAATTTAATTGTAAAAATATATGCTTTGTATTGCAAAAGAGCTATGTAACTTCTAAATACGAAATTTTGGAACTACCAATTTATCCTTATTTCTTGTATTAACACTGTGTAGGTCACACATCCGTCCGTTGGAAACGATATGCAAAGATAGGCAACGTCAGGCCCAGTCAGTTATTGGATGGGTAACCACTCAGCGGCACACCCCTTGCTTTTGTTTGCAAATAACGTATATGGCGGTAGGTAGGTACGGAACAGACACGCGAATTTGACCCACATCTGGTCAGTTCTTTTAAAGATGCCGAAGATGATTTTATATTATTATAATATATATGTATTATAAGTACTTACTCGAAAACGAAATCATGTAATGTACTATACCTACTTGCATATTAATAATTAAAAATTACCCGAAATTATGTTATGAATTTACAGAGTTACTTATATGTAAATTATCTGATTTGAAAACAAACCACACGTAGAATCAGGTAGGTATAGTATATCTCTAAACTACGTAGTAATATAATATTATATTTGTCTAAACGTTCTTTGGAAATACATTTGTATAATAGTAATTACATACAAACATACAATAAACGGACAGACCGGGGTTTTTTATTTTACATAAAATAATTATGTTTGTGGCGATTTTATTTAGGTAGGCACTAACCGATTCTCATCTTTGTCGCAACAATTGTAAAATTTAATAAGCGATAATGACAAGCAACACTTTACTTAGACAGTACCCTGGCGCACTGGGGGTTGGTCGGAGCGGTCACCCGCGAAATAGGGGTGGGGAGTCTCCGCCCTGGACCGCACCGCACCTCATCGTTTCCCTGTCTAGAGAGCTGAGTTACCTTACTATTAGTAGTTATTACGCTATGCTAATACAGTGTAGTTTTTACTTTTTGGAAGATATTTGCCCGCAGCTCCGACTCCACAAAAGATGTTTTTCAACGTGGGATTCCTACGGCATCGCATTGGCTAGTAGTTTGATTATAGTAAGCATCTGACTCCCACTTGATATTTTTAAGTAGCCTTTGTCCAAGGTACAATACCTTGCCAAATTTCATTGATATCAATCCAACGGTTAAGCCGCGAAAAGGTAACAAAGTCACTTTGGCATTTATAACATAAGTATGAAAGTATCGATTTATAGTCATTTTTAACTTTTTGTTCACTTGGTTTTTTTAAACTCAATTTAGTTTTTATAACCAGTTCTTAAAAATGTATTAACCTTTCAAGAGTAGTAACCCTAGAGTAACTGTAGTACAGAGCATATTATGGGATTCTAACTGCTTAACGTTCTTACAAAAATAAGTCTTACTTGCACGGCTTAATCTTTTAAGTAAATTCTTGTACTTTACTTTGTCATGTTAATTTAAAATAATTTCTGTTTATTTGTTGCGATTTTCATTCAGGGTGATATTTTGAAATTTAAAGTAAATTAAAGTCTGATAATATTTTTAAAAACGGGGCAAAATTGTCAAAACCTGTCTGAGAATCCTAACAGTAATTTTTAAATCCCAAATTAAACTATACTTCTTTCGATGAAGTTATAATTTTTTAAAACCCCACTTAATACTTACCTCAAAAGGAAAAAAGGAACTCTTATAGGATCACTTTGTTGTCCGTCTATCTGTCTGTCAAGACCCTTTTTTCTCAAAAATACGTGACGATATAAAGTTGAAATTCATATCAAATAAGGCTATTATCAAATACGGTTTTTTTTAAAATCATGAAATTTACACGAAGAAAGGTCTTACATCACAAATATACAAAAAAATCTTAAGCATTTGTAATTTTTGTTATAACACATTTAAAAAAGTTTGTTTGTCTGACACCTGACCTTTTACTCAAAATCGTGTAGAGGGAAGGTAGCAAGTTGAAATTAATATCCAATACTATCTGCCTAACTGAGGTAACTTAAAGTTGTAAAAAAATCAAGCTTCTAAGTTAATACAATAAAATAATATGCCCAAAATACGGTTATTTTTGTCGCATATTGTGACACAAATAAATCATAACCTATGGTTTACTTCAAGGTGACCAAAAATCATGAAATTTGTCAAAACGCAATGCCATGTAGCACACATAAAGGACAAAATCTGGAAACCGTGAATTTGTTGTTACATCACAAAAAAAATATTTCGTTTGCGGTTATTAACTTATTTGTAGTTTATAAACTAACCGCGACCTTTATCGATATATTGGGACGACAGTTGTCCCACGGCAAAGTTAAATTTGACCTTCAATACAGTTTACCTTTTACGGAAACCTCGGTGCGAGAGTCCGACTCGCACTTGACCGATTTTTTCATTTAGAAAACTGCCTTCATGAAAGTAAACATACATATGCACTATACATCATTGACGAAAACGCACTAGTGCAGTTATGGACAAGAAAAATAGCACGCGTGTTTTACAAGCTGCATTTTTAACCTAAAAACGGTGTAATAAAAGCCACTTTATAAGCAAGTGTGTTGAAATAAACATATTTTTCTTCAATTTGTTTAAAAATTATACTACCAACCTAAACATTGCACGTGGAAAACAAATATTTTACATACAATCTGTGTCTGTCGCAAGTTACAAACAAAAATGTTTCAACCACGTAATATAATAATTAAAAGTGAAATTTTCAAAATTATTACTATGAATATTTTCCTGCGTCAACCTTATAAGCATCAACTTCCTAACCAGACGCTAGTGCAAGTTTATTAAGCCTGTCTTTTTTCAAGCGAGATCCGTTGCCATTGAGGATAATTAAATTCTCATTAAGCGGGTTCTCGCATTATTTCGAGAATATGAAAGGCTTTTGTGCTTAAATTCTATAATCCACTGGCATTGTAAGTATATATACTATGTATACGTAGATGTTGACACCGCAGCACTCAGATAATTCATTTTCACCCGACTAGGACAAATCTAAAAGGAAGCGTTAAGGTTAATCAGCCAATGCATATATGTTTCATACCTTTAATTCCCGTGGTCCCTGCAGTAGTCCCTGGAACTAGTAGTACATGTAAATTAAAAAATAAACATATTCATGTATACCGACACAAAAGACGAAGAAGAATATATTAAATAAAACTACACGTAAATTAACTTAGATAGGTCCTGTATATTGCAATCCTCGTTTGGCCGCCCGATACCGGCAGGGTCCGAATGCGAGCGGGTGCAATTTTAATAAATGTAGCAGAGTAATTCGATTTATTATTATGGTCGGGGTAACATCGGCTATGAGACGTTATTTAATCCAACATGTCGGAAATAACTTTTACAATTCTCTGCGCTACAAAAAAAAAATCACAATTATATCGTGTTTAGTATCAAATGGAGGTCCTTGACTATGACATACTATATATATAAACAGTTTACAAGTTAATTTCACAACACAATAAATTTAAGATAAGCATATAGTGTCGGGCCAGGCGCAGAGTAGAGTATTGTGGTTGTCCGTCACAATATACAGAGCTTCTGTAATTTTACAGGCTTTACACAGTTCAAATTTTTGCACACAGCACTGAAAATTAAAAATATCGATATTAACCCTTATATTTCAATGTAAATGTCTGCAGGCTTGTAAGCATACCAATTTATTTATTGCAATCTTAAAGCCGGCCACGCGCAGTGTAGGGTTCCGTAGTTGCCCGTCACAATATGCGAAAGTTTTATAACTTTACACAGTTCATAAACATACGGAAGACGTGTTTAACACGACTAACAACTTCATCTAAGTAAGTTTTCTCCAAGTCCATTTTATATATCAGTGGGACAAACTTTTCTGGCCCACTGACCATGGTTGCGTGGTCGCTTGTTTCGTTGAAAGTTCACACCATTTTAATATGGCGCCTGTAGTTTTGATTTTTGACAACCAGGTCATAACTATACTCGTTAACTTGTAAGGCTATTGAAATAGTTTTCATTTTTACTTCGTTATTTATCTATATATAGTATGCCGTGATTTTTTTCACATATCCAAAAACACTTGACTTTAACAAAAAAGAGGACTTAATAATAGCTTAATATTTTACTAACGGATCTCTTAGTAGAAAAACTTAGATACACTTATATACAAAGAGAACGGGACAGCGCACATTTTAACCCGACACCCGTACCTCTTTTGCTCGACCAAGGGTGAATAAGATGTCCTCATTGTTGGACAGCGCATTTCCAAGCCAGCTGTAAAACAAAGTAGTCACAAAAGTGTGACAGAGACGAAGCAAATGTGTAAACGTGTTGTCTATGAAAAAAGATTTTATTTTTAATATTTAAGATTTTTTTATTATTCAAGATGTCCACGTCAGATAGTGACATAGAATGGAATGTTCAAATATATAGGACTTCCGACTTTCCGTAAAGAAAATTAATATGAATAACGCTACTAAGATTTTTATAGGTTGCGTACGTCTAGCAAAGTGCCAAAAAGATAATTCTCTGATAATTTTTCATTGGTTTATTTTGAAGAATGTGAAAATAAACAAATTTCAGCTTATTCGCACTAATAGTCTCATAGACAGACAAACAGACACGGCAAAACTACAAGAATTCCTCGTTGACTACAGAACACTAATATAGGCTACTCATAGGTGTAAGTTTTACATCAAATTGGTCAGCCATTATTGGTTAAAAAGCGATAAACAAACTTATTTTTTAACCAACTTCAAAGAATGAGGAGGTGTGTTCTGTATTTTTTTACGTATGTTCACCGATTTTGCGTCAATTGTGGACCGATTTCAAAAATTCTTTTTTATTCGAAAGATTGTGCTCGTGAGGTAGTCCCAGTGTCATCAAGTCAGGATCTGATGATAAAACCACAGGAAAATCGAAAGTTATTATTGTACGAGTTAATAAGCCAATAGTTCACTTAAAAGTAGAATAAAACAACTTAAACTTAAAGTTGGTGTCATGCAAGTGAAGTGTTTTATAAACTTTACTGTTAGGGAGATAGACACCAACTTCAAACTGTAATTTAGATCAGATTTTTTGAAATATTTTATTTACCTATTTTAGTACATCTGTTTGAAGTCGGTAGTTGTTGTGTTCAAAAGTTTTTCTTATGAACATGTAAGTATCTGTTAGTTTTAATCGTCACGTATCTATACTAATATTATAAAGAGGAAAGATTTGATTGTTTGTTTGTTTGTATTGAATAGGCTCCGAAACTGTTGGACCGATTTGAAAAATTCTTTTACCATTAGAAGCCAACATTATCCCTGATGAACATAGGCTACTTTTTACCGCGGGAAAATGCTTCATTCCTACGGGAAAACGGGTAATAGGACAACGGGTATTAAGAATAATCCTTCCGTACATTCCTAATAACTTCCTTTTTCACAAAACTTCTGAACGGCTGAACCGATTGGGTTGAAATTTTATATGGGTATTTCGATGGTTTTCTGGATGACTTAACAACTGGACTCGGTAAGTGCCGCTGCTGTTTCTATGTCAACTATTAAACGGCTTGACCGATTGGGTTGAAATTTTGTATGTGTATTCCTATACACAGACACGAATGTATTATGCCATTAAAGAGGAAATATGTGGTTGTTTGTTTTTTTTTCTATAATTGAGGAGTTGCCGTAAGAACCCACGCCGATAACGAAATTAAGGGCGGGCGAAGCCGCTGGCAGAAGCTAGTATGTAATAAGTTGAATAAGGTAATAAGATGGTAATTTTTGGCTTAGTAATACTAATCAATGATAACACCTACCGGATGATCGAAACCTAATGCTAATTTAGTTTGAAATTTTTATTTCAAATGATTTGATTATGTTCGAAATGATTATTAACATAAAGATTATTATAAAATGATTTTATTTCATATATGTTCTTTGTAGCCCACCAAGGTGGCAAACAAGGTTAGGTATATATATATATATATGTATATTCTAGCCTGATAAATCTAGTTGTGGCCGCATTCAGCCACATTTTAGTCCTGACATACAAATATATCCATAATATATATATAAGAATAGGGTATTAGTGATTCATCAACGCCGAGTCAAAACTACTGAAGCTAGAAACGTAAAATTTTGAACATAGATACCTTTTATGACTTGGAAGGGGTCCACTAAATAAGGATTTTCCGAAATTTGTTTCGCAAAGGGGTGAATATTAGGATTTGAGCTTTCGGTAATAAAATAATAGGCAAATTCACAAGGCATAACTGCAGCATTGTAAGTTGCAACATAGACAAAGATATACACGTGGTTCACGCCCTAATAGCTATGTATTTAAGAGACAATTTATTTATTATTAAGTAATTAAATATAGTAAAACCGTAATACTCTGAAACACTAGAGATACGTTTATTGTAGTTAATTATAAGTAAATTACTACAGAATACATTTAATTACTATATGGTCAGTTGAGTATCATTTTGTCGTTACTGTTACAAAAACATATTTATTATTTGTATGCCCAAACCAAGAAAAGTATCATAGGTAGGTACCAGACATATAAACTAATACCCATCGGATCAGCAGGCAACTGCACAAAACTTAAAATAACTTTAACTTGAATAAGTTGGAAAACGAGCAAAATCATTCTTTAAGCAAGTTTTTAGTAGACGCGTAAGAACTTTTATTTATTTTGCAAGTGTACACGCGAATGTGATCCCGTAGCAGTTTTGCGAATAAAAGTGTGAGCAGAAGTAGCACCGGAAAGGTAGCTTATTTTCAAACATGGATTTTAATTAAATTTCAAACTTGGCTGTATGGTTTCCTTGGCCTGGGTAAATTTTATAAAAACAAAAGTTTATGAAATAGGCGCAGAAACCAGTAGGAGTATATGAATTCTATATGCCTTGTATGCACTCTGCTTCGTTTTTCTTGGAGTTTTTGATTATTATTAGGTGTATAATTTGTTGAAATTAACTTTTTATTTTGAATTTACGTGTTTGTTTTCTGTTTTAAGATAGTTTCAGCCGGCTTCTCAATTTCATACGTGTACAAATAAGATGATTCTTTAAAGAAATCTGCGCAAGAATTAAATAAATAGTTATGAAAGTCAAAAGTTCAATATAAATTAAATTGATTTAATCGATTAACACTTCATTATAAATTATCTCGCTACGATGTTATACTTAACTTTATTTTACTCGAATTATTCGTACTAATCTCTAAAGAAAATAAAATCGAAACCGTACAAATCTTATGTGTAAAATAATTATAGAGTTATACGAAGAGTTGTATGCGTTTTTTATATGTCTGTTTTTCAAACATTCATAAACAATTTAATATCGTTTACCAAAACGTTAGTGCGCTTGTGCACTGATTCGTATTCATTTTGTTTTCGTGATTTTGACGGTTCGTGAAAAAAATGATTCGTAAAATCACGAATGCCGCTTGTGTACTCCATCTGTGATTCGTGATTTTACGAATCATTTTCTTCACGACCTGTCAAGACCACGTCTACAATGTAATCTTGACATTAATCGTTGTTAGCTTCTCGCTCTGTTATATCTCTCTCTTTTATACATCTGAAGACACCAGATAATTAAAAAAATCTGGATGCATCCTCTTTCGTTTGAAGATACTACAATATATTTTTCATGTATTAATAAATTTAGCCACATTTTAATACTAATTGTCTCACATTAAATGGAAATTACTTTTTAAACACAAATTTTAGATTTTGTATGCCTCTAAAAAAAAAGCTAGCATTGCCCACATTTAAGTAGGTTTTCGCAATCGGGCGAATGCATAAAATAACACGTGTTAGCGCTCTTCATCCTATCCCATACAAATTTAAACATTCCTCTTAATAACTCGACCGCAGCGCCATCTATCGAATCCATATTTTGCGAATTAGTTTTTCGTCTTTGAACCAACATATATTGTAAATAAGTATTATTTTGCTTTGTAAGACGTCAATTACCAACTTTAATCTAACAGGTGGTAAAATTATAAACCACGTTCAGGATAATGATTTTATCAGTTTTTGTAAACGCAACTATATGTATAGAGAAAGAGATACATCGATACCAAATTTTGACCACGCTCTTTTCCAACAAAATCTTATACGTGAATTTTAATAAGTCACTAATCTATTAAATCTATATTTATTAGGTACTAATATATTAAATACTCATGGATTAATATGTCGTCAGCGTCTCGCTCCGTTATTATACATTTGAAGACGCCGCAGAATAAAACAGTTCTGTATACAATCTCTGTTTTTACATAGATAAACAACGGGAACGTTTAGTGATAATTATGAAATCAGATGATATTACAATATATTTTTTTAATTATTATAGAATAATTTAGCTACATTTGATTAATAATTGTCTCACATCAAACAAAAAATTACTTTTCTAGAGATTATTTTAGATCTTGTATGCCTGCAGAAGAAACCGTGCCGTGCGCACATTTCACTAAGTTTTTGTCGCAATCGGGAGAACGCATAAAATAACGTGGGATAACGTTGTCAGTCCTATCCCATACAAACACTCTCTTACATACTTATATTGTGAATATGAATTATTTTGCTTGGCAAGTCGTGAAGTACTATTACTGATTTAAAGTAATGGGTCGCAAAATTTAAGGCCAGGGTCAGGAAAATACTTTTGCCAGTTTTTGATTTAGCAAGTATATACAATAAGCAATACATCAATCATTTAATGCAGGAATAATAATAATTTTGACCGAGCTCTCTGCCTATAAAATCCTATACGTGAATTTCGATTATGTACGTGAAAAATACGAATACGAACCGAAAACGAATCAGTGCACAAGCACTTAGAGTGGATTTTACAATTGACGTACTTTTTATCTAAAATAACTCATTTTTGGACGCTACTCCACAGAGAATGGCTTTGATACAGAGGTCCGACAAAAGGCGTCTAAACAGGGACATCTTGCGGTAACTGCGGGGCTGCAAGCGACTCTAACTAGCCTCAGTATTGTGGGGACGTCCCCATTTTTCAGGCCTCTGTGTGGCAACTCAGTGGGTTTCATAAGGCAAAGAGTTACGTTCAGAACCAAAGATTAAAAAATACTTTAGAAATTCTAACGAATTAAACGAATAGGTGAATCATTTTTAACCAGAAGTAAAGTAAAATTGCGATAAAATAAATATACCTAGTTAAATTAGCTATTACAAAGTTAAATTTAAGAAAGGCGGTTTTATAACCTTTTTTTAAGGAAGTTTAACCTTCTTCGCGAAGGAAGTTGTTACACACAAGCTATATCAAAATTTAAATTTAATTCCCTTAACAATTTGGTTAAGGAGTAGGTACTGATATATATTGATATTAAGTTACTTAGCTTGTAAATAAAAAAAAATACAGCGAACGAGCGATTCACACAGGCTTTTAACACAAGTTTATGGCGTGTGTTTTTAGATAATTTAGAAAAAGTCTCAACATATTCTTGTTTAAAACTCTTAAGAAAATGCATAATCGTCGATAAAGTTGGTCTTATCATTGGGGTTAATGGGCCATCCTTGGAACGAGAGTACCCTCAGGGGTGGTAATGAAGGGTACCTAATCTGATACAATATAGCTGCATATGAGCTTTTAAGGGCTCTGTGTATATTTTACTGAGATAACTTGTAACATAATTGCATTATTAAAGGTTCCTATTGAATTTATGTTTACAGGGAAACGCAAGGGATTTTACAAACAAAGACATAAGCATAAACCTTATAATTATTACTCTACTAGCTGTGCCTCACAGTGTTACTTGCATAATAGCGTGTAAAAGCCCGAAAAATATCTACAAGGCTTTTATATAGACTTCTTTTGAGACTTTAAGATTATTATTTTTTATAACTCTGAGGTGGCAAGCAAGCACACGGTCCGCCTGATGGTAAGCGGACACCGTGGCCTATGGACGCTTGTAACACCAGGGTATCACTCGCGCGCTGCCGACCCTTCAAAAATTCAATAATTTCTTTCTTGAAGAACCCCATACTGTAGTACTTAGAGAAAACCTTGGCAGGGAGCTCATTCCACAACCCAAGCGTTCGCGGGAGGAAGTTTCTCTGAAACCGCACTGTACGCGACCATTTCGGTTCTTAAGTGTGAGAATGAATTCCCTGCCGATGGCGAGCGGTGCGATGGTACAAAGTAGCCGTGAGCATCATCTCGAACAATTCCTCAGGAATCAGTAATGAAGAGTATATTTACAAAATATATAGTTCAAACATTTTAAAATCCATCGTGATAACATTCAATATATACATGTATCTATATATGTATATAATGCGTACTTATAGGGGCGATATATCTGAATTACATATTGAGCTATAATTCTTTGATCTGCTTTTTTTTAGACTTCAGACTTTTTTGTTTGATACCAAGAAAGGATTCGAAACGCACATTTCTTTTTTTGGTGTTAGAAGCGTAAATCAACAAAAAAGTTTTTTATTTTATGTATTCTGTACACGATCTTTCTTAATCCTGAAAATCATATTGCGCTTAGGTGGATAACGCTACTGGGTTGGTCGCTTGCTGTAAAACCTAATGTAGTTTATTCGCGGCACGTACCATTGGACAATGGAGGACACGCCCGGTCACCGTTAATGAATAACCTGGCTTACGGGACGCCGAAGAATGTCACTTTAGTTATTTGCAGTTTATTACTATTTCAAATGAAATCATCGAACAAAGAATAACATAGTATGGGGTTTTCAAGAAAGAAGTTATTAGATTTTTAAAGGGTCGGCAACGCGCAAGTGATACCCCTGGTATTGCGAGCGTCCATAGGCTACGGTGACCGCTTACCATCAGGCGGACCGTTAGCTTTTTTTCCACCTTAATGAAGAAAAAAAAACAACATCATATCGACGTATTAAAAACCATATCTTGAAAACTACTGAACCGATTTTGCTAGACCTTGTAGTGTATCTTAAAAACGGTACTTAATTTCATAAGAAATTATAAAAATCCGATAAATTATTTCTAATAAATACGTAGACAAACAAAGACTCACACTTGCGAAATTTGTCACATCTGTTTGGACTAAAAAAAACGGCAAAGTGCGTGTTGCACACGAATTAAGTTAAGGTTCCGTATACATTTATATTACTTTTTTTTATATAAATACATATCATACATAAATACTCCTAGACTCAAGAAAAACACAAATATTTATCACATAAATGTATGTCCAGTGCGGGAATCGAACCCATACCCTCTGCACTACCAACTAAGCTGCGAGAATAATTGCGATTATCTAAAACTTATTAACCGATTTTTTTCAAAATAATTTTCGTTGACAGTGTTTATAAAACCTTATTAGCGTTTAGTGAAAATACCTATCACGAAAAATAAAATACCGAGCTCATTCACCATACACGGTCCATTTTATGAAATTGTTAAGAAGTATGAAATTTTGCGTTCACCAAAGGCAAAAATGGCCGTTTTTTTTTAAATTACCAGAATGGTAAATGTACCTGTCAGCCTATAGGTATAAACAAATTTGGTTCTACGCCTATAAAAATTGCTAAGTTCTTAGGTTTAGCAGATGCTGAGAGCTACACTGGACATAGTTTCAAAAGAACTGCTGCTACATTGCTGGCTAATTCAGGAGCTGATATAATAAATGACTTTGAAGCGTCATGGTGGGTGGAAATTTAGCAATGTAGCAGACTCATACGTAGAAGATTCCATACAAAACAAGAAGGAAATTTGTGCAAAAATCACAAAAAGAATTAGACTTGATTCTGAGGCGCGTCGTACTGGCAAAACACCAAGTACATCCAATGATTGGATTTCACCTACCTACACGAATAATGAACCATTTCAAATCACAATAGAACATGAAAGTATTTCAGTAAATAATCTATCTGATGAGACCGCTATGCCATCAAAAACAGTTAATTATAATTTTACTAACTGCACATTTACTCATTGTTTCTCTAAATAAACTTTTTATCAACTACATTAAATGATTTTTTAGTATTATTTTTTTACACATGTGTATTGATAATTACCGTCTTCATCTCTCTTAAGACCCTCACCTTTCAGTGGCGCCTCAGCGGTAATCACCAACATTACACACTTGTACCATAATGTACTATTAGCACATCTAATCAAAAAGAGCCAGTTGGTTCCTCGTAAGGAGGCCTTAATCGATTCTAAAAAAAACTGGTTGCCTGTAAAGTCGGTATACGGGCGAAAGTTTTACGTGACAATGATTTTATGTCTGTCTCTCTCGCTCTTAGGCGGGCGCGTGCCTCTCACTCGCTCTCATTGTGAGCGCATAACGTGAGCGGAGCGTAACGCAGTTTCTTGAAGTGTCACCCGGCAAACCAATTTATAAGACGTTGTCACGTCAAAATATTTTTTGTATTTAAAAAGGGTGTACTTCCCAGGTGGTTCCATATTAATGAAGTGAATTTAAAACTTAAGTTTTTGGAGAAAAAATATTTATGTTAATCTGGAACTAGTAAAACGCCTTTCAGGTTGATGATTGTGTCACATTTTGTTATGAGTATGGATGTTTTTAGTGTACGAGAAAAAAAGCAATTCGTCACTCAAGAGTTAAAAATAAAAACTTTTAATTCAAAAAAAAAACCGGCTTCAAAACAATGCACTAAAAAGGTAAAAATGGTTACTTATTTTCAAAAATCTCATCTTAATTACAGTTTGAAGTTGGTTTCTATGTAACAGTTTATAACACACTTGCATGACACCAGCTTCCAACTGTAATTTTCAATTAAATATAAATGAATAAATAATAATATACGTATTAAATCTAAATAAATTAACCGGAGTTACCTACTTACCTACATACCCTTAGCTAGTTATCTTCTTGAACCAAAGTATAGCGTAGAATTTTAGACGGTAAGAAATTGCTCCAGTAATTGGTCATTAATGTTTTCGAAGAAATTGGCTATTACTCAGTAGTAGTTTACTTCGTTTAATTAGTTCGACATTGTTTACTTTGTTGTTTAAAATATTTTAGTGACTTGCGTATTTCTATTTTTTGTTATATATTAGAGCTAACCTTACTGCATAAATATAACATAAATAGTACATTGTGTATTAAGAGGATACGATTTGCGTCGCCTCGCAGCGTGCTTCATACAAAAGAATGTCCAATTATTTTTGACACTTACCATTCAAATACCATAAAATTTGAAACAAGTATTCTAGGAGTAAATATCTAGGTCCGCAGTGTGACAGTTTTTTATTAACTTGTTTTGTTAAAAACTTATACAAGATTCTAGTTTTTCATACAAATGGTCTCAAATAAGATTAACACTTAACAAAAACATTTTTTAGATTTTGGAAAAACACAGACATAGATTTCGGCTTAAGATCATGTCTACATAATTACACAGTGTTTGATCAGTAAATTTCAAATACAAGTGAGATATTTGTTTGTATGAAGAGCGCTGCGAGGCGACGCAAATCGTATTCTCTTAAGAAAATAGGTAAGGTGATAATTACTACTGATGCGGTGCGTTCAATGACTCATATCGCCCGTGGGTTTTACAAACTCCCGCTTTGCCTTGAGAAAAGAAAAAATAACAAAAAAGAAAGCCCGTGGGAGTAATTAAGGTCTTAGCTCCGACTTTACCAGAACGTAATGACACTGTTTACAAGTAAGTATGATGAAAAAATCAGTATTTTTTTACTTTTTAACCTAGATTTTTAAACAAGGTATACTGCGAGGCAGTACTTCACAAGCAAAGGTTGCTGCTGCCATATGGAGTACTGCTGCCACCTCTGGGCTGGTGCACCCGGATACCAACTTGGCCCTTTTGACTCGGTTCAACGACGGGCTGTGAGAATTGTCGACGATCCCAAACTCACTTGCCGTATCGAACCCTTAAGTCTGAGGAGAGACTTTGCCTCCTTGTGTGTGTTCTACCGCTTGTACAATCGGATGTGTTCTGAGGAATTGTTCGAAATGATGCCCACGGCGACTTTCGACCATCGCACCGCTTGCCATGACTTTATTGTCACACTTAAGAATTGAAATGGTTGCGTACAGTGCGGTTTCAGAGAAACTTTCTCCCGCGAACGCTTGGGTTGTGGAATGAGCTCCTTGCCAAGGTTTTCTCTAAGGACTACAATATTGAGTTTTTTCAAGTAAGAAGTTATTGGACTTTTGAAGGGTCGGCAACGCGCGAGTGATGCCCCTGGTGTTACAAGCGTACATATTCCACGGTGCCCGCTTATCATCAGGCGGAACGTGTGCTTGTTTGCCACCTTAGTGGTATAAAAATTAGGAATATGAATTAAATGAAATATTTTCTATAAGAAAAAGTAACACAAAAGGGAATTAGTATAGTGCGTTCCACATATCTCGTAGAGACTTGGCGAACGGTAGAAGTGGGGTTTGTGCAACTTTACAGTCACTCACAAGAATAGATATACGTTACTCTGCGAATGGTATAAACACGTGTTGTGTAAAGTTTTTTTTACGTAACGCGCCTTACACGCTGGAGTTTTAAGTGCAGTACCAAAGTTTTATTAAAATAAAGAGAATGCATTATTACTCTCTGTATAGCCGTAGTGGTTAGATGTCATTACGGCTCCGTGGCTTAGTGGGTAATGACCCGACTGCTAAATCGAGGGGCGTAGGTTTGATTCCCGCACGGGAAAAACATTTATTGTTGGTGTTTGTCTTGAGACGGCGTTTTTTGTATAAACATGTACAAAAGAAAAGTATAAATATGTAATTATATCCGTTGTCTGGTATCCATAGCACAAGCTTTGCTTAGTTTGGGACCAGATAGCGCTATATTTGTAATGACAAAAAAATATTTATTATTTATTTATTATTACGATCTGTGGCACATGTTAAGAGACCTATGCTAAAATAAATGTCAATTTAACATTTTTGCCATTGGAATTCACACATTTATCTATACTTTTATTTGTTATTTTACAATTTGTACCACATTTAAAAGTATACCATATCAACTACTATTTTACCTAAAAATTATAATTAAAAAACCTACAATACATTCCCATAGTCAGATTTATTTAATATCAAGCCAATACATATAGCCAATATATATTGAAGATATATTTTATATCTTTAATATAAATAATATTTGCA
The DNA here is from genome assembly GCA_946406115.1 of Apoda limacodes. Taxonomy (NCBI): domain Eukaryota; kingdom Metazoa; phylum Arthropoda; class Insecta; order Lepidoptera; family Limacodidae; genus Apoda; species Apoda limacodes. The sequence continues at coordinate 21,078,288 of OX291545.1, forward strand.
TAGTAAAGGTGCAGTCAAAGGAGTAACCTCGAGCCAGGACTCGAACCTTTAACCCTAAGATTCCGTCTTAGTGTTATACTAATTAAACCATCGAGGTAAAATTCTGGCTTGTTTAAATTGAAGAAAGATTATTTCTAATTATTTAATCTAAATATTTGATAATTTCTAATTATCGTATATATCCTAATTCTATGGAGATTTGTGTACGTATTTGTAAAATTGATGTACTAGGATTTCATGAGTCCCTATTAATTGTAAATTGTATCTTTGTTATATGATTTATACAATAACATTATACAATTATATTCTTTTTTCGGAAACAAAATAACAAAACTCTTTATCATGGTGTTCTATGAAAAATGAAATATAGCATGCATCGGTGTTGGAAATAGTGCAGCTTCATGAACAATTAAATGTGCCAGAGCCTATTTGAATCCACTGGCTGCTCTAAAGAGTACAGTTAACGCACACCGTTAAGTGTTTACCTAATTTAGAGCTTTTATTTCCCTTTCAATATCACTCTCACTCAAGGATTTTATCTACGAACTCTACTTATTGAGCTGTTTCTACGTCAATACATTTAGGTAAAAGATCACATACTCATCTCGTATTTTGCCCCCTCGGGGATGATTTTCGAAAGGCGCTGCAGCACATTAATTTTTATTTTCAATCTTTATACCATTTAAGCACTGATTGACGACGAAACGACGAATTTCACTACAAACTTCTAACCCCCCTTTTACCCTCGTAGAGAATGAATTAACTACGTTATAAACTAGAACATTGGTGCAAAATTTGAAGTAGACCCAGTAGTTTGGGCTAGGCGTTGACATACCAGGCAGTCAGTTAGTCAGTCAGTTTACACTGTCCTATATGTATGAATATTTTCACGGTTTGTATCCCCAAAAGGGTAACCAGTAGCTGAATACATACCCACATCATAATGTGAGGGAAACCTCTTTTACAACCACATCCATCCTGCGTGACAGGAGGTGAGCCTATCACTAAAACACTGCTTATATTACAGTGTATCTGGACTAATGTGGAATTATATACATATGTACCATACGTCGTAAGTTACCGACTTTAAAGTTATACGTGGTTTTATTTTTGGTATTGCCAGTTCCTGACGACCTTTAGGGAGTAAGTCAGGATCATGTCAGAGCAACACTGTTACCAGTGTAAAATAAGTTACCAGTTAGTACCCTAATACAAGTCCACAATCCGCACTGAGTCCGCATGTGGAGATATGTCCCCATGCAAAAAAATATTTTGACTCAAATATTTTTATTTCATCTAAATATTTTAAGGAAAATTTGGCCTCTATATATGCGTATGTAGTATATATCATTACAATACTCGTTTTTTTAAGAGTAAATATAATACATACATATTGTAATTACAGTTCTTGTTATTTACGACGGTTGTAATAAGAGTATAACGAGAGACAATAACATATACTACGAAAGCTTCTGCAAAAAAAGGTTTTATCAAACAATACTAGATCAAATTATATTAATATAAGTAAAATATGAGGACAATATTTGAAAAGAAAAATTCATTCAAACATTCGAGTTATTAGAACGACTGTAGGTTTTTGCCTAATTACAATTAATTTTATCGGAGCTCAAAAAAAATTTGTAACGAGGAAAATGACAGAGGAAAGCAAAGTACCTATACAATATTATAAAATTAATATTATAAATAGGGAAGTAACGCTGTCGGTCTGTTACCTCTTCACGCTTAAACCACTGTACCGAATAAGATGAAATTTAGCATAGATATAGTTTGAATCTTGAGAAAGGACATAGGTTACTTTGAAACGTTAAGCGTGAATCGGTTTTTTCTATAATTGTGAAGTTTCCATCGAAATCCTACACCGATAACCGAAGTTAGGGCGAGTGGAACCGCGGGTAAAAGCTAGTAATATTATAAATGCGAAAGTAACTCTATCTATCTGTCTGTCTGTCTGTTTCCTCTGCACGCTTAAACCGGTAAACCAATTTGGATAAAATTTGGTATGGATATAGTTTGAGTCCAGGGAAAGGACATCGGATAGTTTCATCCCGAAAAATTCAAAAGTTCCCGCGGGAAAACTATAACCCAGCTTAAAAGAAGTACGTTGTGTGTACGACCGTAGTGTGTGTGTGTGTGAGTGTGTGTGTGAGTGTGTGTGTGTGTGTGTGCGTGTGTGTAAGTCTTTGATTCTTTGCTACAAGAACATCGCAAACAACTCAGTATCCCCAAACATCATAATTTGCTGTAAACTGTCTAGGAGTTAAGAGCGGACTGTCGGTAGTTGCAGCATGAGATCAAGGTTGTTATAATATTTCTGTATGTCAAAGGTCAAGAAGGTTGGACGACTGAAAGTGAAGATAATATTTATATTCCATTGGGTGACTAAGTTATCTTTAAGACGACTAAATGATTTTCCACTAAACACAGTAAAGAACCATTTTAATTTAACGAGTCTTTAATAAAAGAACCAAATTAAAAAATCGGGTCTTACGTAGGAGTGGTGCATGGCCACAAAAACTTAAAGACAACCATTTCAAGCAAAGATTTATACTTATAAAACCTTTCTTTAAATTTTAGGAGTACTCTGGAGTTAAAACAGTTAACTAAAGTGTTAATAACAACTAATCTAATAAGCTAAGTGCTTGACGCAACTATTCTTCCAAAGCCATTTGTAAGTATTTTCTTCATGGACTCCAATCCATTTCGTTGAAAGACAGACGAAGGCATAATATTACAATGAATATTAATGGCGTAGAATTCGTAATCTCAATTCTTCTGCTTTTATTTCGAGTGAATATAATCACAATACAATATCTCCATAGATAGTGAACACTCTATTTGTATTCAATAAATACAATGTAATGATTTTGTACTAGATACCACCTAGGTAGTTCACAAGCTTACGGCGCGTATAATGTTTAGCGGTCACCATAGCCTAAGGTTGCCTGCAACACCATAAGCAAAACTTTACTCGCGCGTTGTAGACCCTTAAGGCTGCGTCCTATGCGAATGTGCAGTATTCTGCCCGTTTTTAAAATTGATTTCACTGCCCTATTGCAAGTATCAAGCTGAAAAAAAATAACATGGCTTTCTAAATTATTTAACTAGTAAGTAACTGTATTAGTTTAAAGATATCTGTTAATATCGCTTTTTACGCTAAGCTGTTCTATAAAATATTTTTGCCACGGATAAATGAGCTCTATTTGAGATCAAGATTGTCGATATCAGCTTAACGACCATAAAGCAAATGTTTATACGCGTTGGGGGCCCTCTTAAAACTTGAATTACTCTCTTTTTGAACAAACTCGTACCGTAGTCCTAGAGAAAAAGAGCAAGTACGATTCTGACTCACTCGTTAAGGGGTTCTAGAGAAATTTGTATGTAACACGAACGTCCGACATGGAAATCAAGTCTCGAAGACTTTTGGCCATTGTTTTCGAGTATATGTTTTAGGTTGACACCCAAAATCGGTTTAAAGGCCAAACTTAACTTTGTAGTTGAAATTATGTTACCCCATATACTTAGCGATAGATGTCACGGTTTATTATCAAACTGCAAGTGTAAGGGTTGGCTCATACCGAGACGCGACGCGACGCAACGCAACGTGAAGAGGCTTGAAGAGGTGCCGCGCGACGTTGGGATGAGCCGAACCTTAGGTTTAAGCGATGAAAATATGATTTATTAACCACAAATTAACCATTTCCGGATTTTTTCCTAACTTGTGTTGTGAGAACTCGTTCGGGAGTGTCCAAATATACGAATATACGATTAGCCGTTATTTTTATCGATTTCATTTGGAGGTTTGTCTTTTTCACAGCTCTAATGAACTGTAGATCTAAGTGATTTATATGAAATTCAAACCACTACGCGTTCCTATTGAACTACAAATTAATAATTTTTCGATTTTTTAAATATATATTTTGAGGTGATTTTTTTTGGTTATTAAATATTTATACAAATTTTGTTTATACATTTATTTGTGTTTATTTAAGTGATTGAACTACAAATTATCAATTTTTCGATTTTATCCTTGATTTTCCTATTAGACATTGCTTCTTGTCAATTTTCATGATTCCAGATCAACGGTAAATACCCCGTTGGTTTTGATTTATTTGCGAAATCCAAAATATGCAAATCGCCGTATTTTTAAATGCGTTAACTAAGAGGCTTGTCTTTTTTACAGCTGTAAGGAACCCTAAAATTTGTTGTTTATTTTCAGTTGACGAAAAATTTATTCAGTTATTTTTAATTGAATTGTGATATCGCAAAAGACAAGACAATTTCTGTTAGGTTACCTAGAACTGAAAATATTAAAGGGTTATGAAAAGTGGATCACTTCTGACAAGAACATGCGGAAATTCATGGTAGAAATAGCGACTTACTCCACATAGTGTGACGAACCCAGATTAAAGCGCAATCAGGTGATGTATGTGTGGTGGGATAAACTCTGCATCGTCAATTATGAGCTTTTAACGGTGTGCAACACTGTTTTAACTGTTGATTTTGATTACTGAGCTTAAAAGATTAAAGCAATAAATTAAAACAAAACGGCCGGAATTATTTCATAAAAAGAATGTGGTCTTTCATCATAATAACACCAGGCCAGGATTCGATATCTTTCGTTTAAAGCTCAGAAAACTTTTATCACCTTTTACTATAACTTTTGTAAAATTGCACAAAGTAATCGAAATCCCTTGAGTACTTCAATCTTTGTACGAGTTTTTGAGCAATGATGCGAGAAATGTATCGTTTCTTAAGATGGAGAGCTTCGTTAGCGAGCTTATTTGCATTCGCTGCGTCGAATTACTGTTCTTGAAAAGGTACAGAAAGTAGCTTATTCAGAATAATTTGCATAAGTATATAACACTTTGTAGAATAAAAAAAAAGCTTGTTTATATAGGTATATATAGGTATATAAATTACGCGCTACGGTTTTGATGGTAATTTTTGACCGCCACAGTTTCAGTCATTAATAGATATCAAGATTTACAGTTTCACCGTGAATTACTCAAGATTTAACATCAGAGAATAATGGATGGAGTTTTTTTTCTTTATTTTCTTACTGAACCCCATCTTTATGAATGTTCTTGTAAAGTTTTTAAGTCTGACAAAGTAGAAGTAGTAGGAAGGGAGGTACATAGAACAGCAGGCTTAATGTCGTCAATTGTATAGTTTTGTATTGTATAGTAAAAATGAGTGAAAACGTTTATAAATTTATTTTATACTAACTTTTGCCCGCAGTTCTACCCTAAAGGATATTAGTTCATAAGTGCCATTATTATTTTAAATGTATACACAGACGGTACACATACATATACACACACACAAAAACACACACACACACACACACACACACACACACACACACACACACACACACACACACACACACACACACACACACACACACACACACACACACACACACACACACACACACGCACACACACATTTGTATAATAATATCTTCTATCCTGAATTAGCTAACGAATTCCTCACGAAATACATAGTGTAAAACTGTACACAGTGCGTAAACTGTTACAAACTTGATATGTTTCTAGAACCTTAATACGACCTTTTTTTGTTATTCTTAAGTAGTTAAAATGAGAATTTACGTTATTAATCAATGCCCATTTATTTGTCTGTTTCGTGACTCTGCTCCCCTCTTGACCCCATTAATTACTACGCCTGAGACATTTCATTGATAGTTACATGAAGCAAACCGGCCGGGACAAATGCGTCTACTTTTAGAATAAAAGAAACTTTAAATAATTACTTACTTACATTGATAGACTGATGTGTAATAATATTTTACTTAACTTTTATCAATGTTGTCTAGAATAAATAGGAAAAGGGTGTATCTTATTCTGTCCCTGGGACTTTTACTGTACCGATGTTTACTATATAATGCAAATAGATACAGTTTAGAGTCAAAGGCACTGTTGCTGCGTAGGTTCACCACCTGTCACACAGGACAGGACTAAGTGGTCGGTGAAACGAAGCTGTCCTCCACATTGTGCTGTGGGTGTGTATCCAGCCAGTAGTTAACCCCTTCAGGGAATAGGCACCGTGACGTTATACATTTATACCTCGCAGCCTGGTTGGAAGTGTGGCCAGCTGCAGAGGGTGTGGGTTTGATGCCCGCAAGGGATAAACAGTGTCATAATATAAAATATTTGTGTTTGTCTTGATTATGGGTGTATTTATGTATGATATGTATATATTTACAACAAAAAAGTAATATTTATGTATGTGTAACCGTTGTCTGGTACCTATAGCACAAGCTTTGCTTACTTTGGGGCTAGACGGCGCTGTGTGTAATGTCCAAAAATATAACAAGAAACTTTTTGGGTAACTTTTGGTCTAGCGAATGTTCAATTATGTATTTCTTGTAATGGTGGCTTTATCTAACAATTTCAATATAAATTTTAGTGTCCAGACATTTTCTATAACTAGTGTATAGTGAATGGTGTATAGTGAACGCTTGATATATCGTTCAGGAGGATCAGTAATGTCGATCAATTATATTTTTCGTCCATGATATAAAAGAGGATTCCCTTTTAAAATAAAAGTATCATGTATGATAGACATAGAATTTCATATACTACTAAGGCACTTACTAAATTCCAATTCGTTCGGTAAAAACTTAAGTCTACTATTACAAAGTAAAAAGGATTTCAGTTACATTACCTTTTTTGCGTTGGAAATCCTCATTGATACCCATGCGCTGCGAGGACATTGCACAGGTTATGTCAGACTCAAAACAACGGTGTTTCTTCTGGCGCCTTTCGACGGGGCCACGGGAACTCCTAAATGCATCTGCAACACGTTTAGTGCTTTCCACTTCGAACTAGTGCCGCCTCCCCTCCCCGTCCAGAGGTCTCGTGCCGGGAACACATAGCTCGGCATCACTCCCCACTGGGACTCCCTATCGTGGGTTAACGAGTGGCTTCCTCGAGCCTCCCGCCCGGGGCCTCGGCTATAGCTGTAGCACATCCTCTCCACTGCATATGCGTTGCAGTACCGCTGTGGCCGCGGTGGACAGGCTGAGTTACCGGACACCGACCACGGCCTCACCTCGGCCATGAAAGGAAGGAAGCCCACACACCCCTTTTCTTCCAGAGCCCACCACCAAGATGCAAGCGGCCTCCGCATCCACATAGGCTTATTGGAGTGGTCCTTCAGTAGCCATTGGTGAGCATTTTAAGGCAAGTTACTCGACCAATGCCTAGGGTACACCGGCCAGCCTCGCCGTTCTCCCAGGACGTATCCCAAAGAGACAGGTAAGAATCCGACTCACGAGAAGGTTATCTGGTACGTACCCTCAGTTACATCACCGGAGCTTACTGGTTTAATATAATGTATTAATCATCGATATAAAAAACAAGATATATGCCTGTTCCATACTATCACATCACATCGAAAGAAGCTAAAAGTACCCATTCCAAACCAGTAACGAGAAGGACAGCAAACAACGTAAGCTAAGCTAAAAAAAGAACAATGCATCCTAAGGTAGAGACACAAAATTTCAGTCGTCGGCATATCTGGTTGTTTATATCGATGGTAATGATAGTTTTTTTTTGCGTTGGAAATCCTCGAGGATACCCCTGCGCTGCAAGGACAGGCTAGCAACGTTACCTGTGCTCTATTGGCTAGACTCGCTCGGTTGCATACAAACAAGCGGTGCGGTGGAACCCCTTTGAGATGCCGTGCCGGGAACACATTGCTCGGCATCTCCGATGGTATTGATAGTTATGATAACTGTTTGTTTTTAATGCGACGTTTTTCTTGCATTTTTAAGCAATGATTTAGTTAAGGTAATTGCATATGTTTATGAGGAAGTGAATGTGGACGAAGCAAAAATACATGATGAGGACGATTAGGAAGGGTAGAATCTTAATGGAAAATTGTTTAACAATTAAAATTTAAATGAAGGATAACGTTTTCGCTCTATTAAGATTTCGTATATAGTGAGTCTGTTTGTTTGGCCTTCCTTTACTTCGCAAAGGCGCATTCAATCGAGCTTAAAATTGGCACAGAGATAAAGATGAACAGACGGAGAAGGACAAAGGCTACTTTTTATTTTAGAAAATTTTAAAGTTCCGGAATATTTGTAGCCGAATCCACATAAACATACATATAGCTTGATAAAGCAAACTTTAAACATGGAGGTGCAAAAGATATTCCACACCAATAACCGAGTGTAACGAGGCGGAGCCGCTGTCAAGCGCAAGTTGTTAATACATATCTATGTCTGTTCACAGCCACATGTAATAATTTTAAAATGAAAGTTCTACTACCAGAATACAGCTAGCTATTGGCTTTAGAAAATAGTAAATTTGGTTAAAGAAAATCGTCGCAGGCTATGCATGAAGTACCTAACACTGCTTAGCGATTCTGTTGTTTTCATACGCGAAAACGTACTTTCAAAAGACTTAAGTCAAATTCAAGAAACTTAGGAGTTAGCATAAAATTATTTAGCTTAAAATTAGTTACAATAACAAAGTTTGTTATAAATTTAGTTTCAGTGTATTTTGAACAGACACCAAGATTGAATACTTGAAAGCCTTTAACTTCATTAATTAAACTTACCTTCTTATGTTTAAGTTAGGTTGTATACTTTGTTGAAACACATTCTAAATGTAGAAACAGTTTTGTGCTCGTTTTTAAAATCTATTTTCTGCCCTATCTTTACACATTCTTAAACCAAAACAATACTGTATTAGTTTTATATATCTGTAAAAACGTCGTTGTTTTATTTTAATTTTAGATTAATCGCTATGATACATCGTAACGTGTGTAGTAGGCATAATAAATTAAAATAAAAAGCGACGTTTATTTTAAAATTTATTCGATCAACTGTTGGGCCAGAATAGACCCTCATAACTTGCTTTTATTATACGTTCCTTTGATAAAGTCGACATTTGCTAGCAACTTTATAAAAGGAACGCGATAAGTCGCGTTTTTTTATTTCCACCACTTTTTCTAGAATTTTCGGGCGGCGTGTTTGACGGGATCATTCGAGACTCCATTCGTGCTGATATAAAGGTGCTCCTGCAGGAATTGAATTCGTGATGATAGAACTGCCTTCCTTCTCGAAGGCACTCTTATCTATTAAAGACGGTCCCTGCATTGCTCCCCCAGCGGTCCTACGCACCTTACAAATTTAGAAGCATCCGTCTGCCGCTGAGCGATGACCGGCCATCAGCCGATCATCATTGCATCGGTTTATCTCTCTCCTTCAAAAGACTTGCTGGAGAGCGACCTTCAGTCGCTCTTAAATTAAGGCAACGCCGTCTTCCTTGCCGGCGACCTAAATTGCAAGCACCGTCGATGGAACTCTTCAATCACTTCATGGAGAGCCAGACTCCTCGACCAATTAGTTGACAGACTAAACTTTGACATCATCGCTCCCATGTCGCCCACCCACTTTCCCCATAAAGGTCGCTGCAGCCCTGACATGCTCGTCATAGCACTTCTAAAGAATATAAAGCTAAGCTTTTGCTCTATAGAAGTGCTTGACGAACTTGGACTGAACTCGGACCACCACCCTGTCCTTCCCCTTCTCTGCCTTCTAGAAGCCATCTTCAACGCTACTATCTAAAATTGCACCTTTCCTTCTCAATGGAAAGATGCAATTGTTATAAGCATCCATAAGCCAGGGAAAGCTCGTACCGAGCCGTCCCCTACCGCTCTATAAGCCTACTAAAGGCCCTTGGTAAACTTTACGAACGCCTCCTACTGGCTCGCTAACGGAAAGCTATAGTCTCTAAAGGCATCTTAATCGACGGCTAGTTTGGCTGCCGCGCCAAACTCTTGTACGTCCACCAAGTCCTCCGTATCACGGAACACATCCTCACTGGCTTCCAACCAGTATAAGGTAAGCCCCGTCACACGGGCGCCGTTTTCTTTGGTGTAGCTAAAGCCTTCGACAAAGTCTGGCACAAAAGTTTAATTCATAAACTGTACAACTATCAGTTGCCAGACCACCTCGTACTCATAATACGAGACTACTTGTCGAACCGCAGCTTTCGCTATACAGCCGAACCCTAAACGTTAGGTACCCAAATCTTTGCGGACGATACCGCTATTTATACCACCGATAGGCAAGTGAGTCGAATCACTAAGAGACTCCAATCCGCAATCACCGCCGTAGGCGAATGGTTTCGGAAATGGAGAATCGAAGTGAATCCCGACAAAAACTCTGCCGTTCTCTTTACCATTGAGCCTCCTTTCAAGACCATCTTCTTTCTCACTCTTCGGCCGTGCCATTCCTTGGCAAAACAAGTTCAAATATCTCGATGTGACCCTGGATAGGCGTTAAAACTTCCGCGATCATACCAAAATAGTTAGAAATCGAGCCGCTTTTGTCCTCGGTCGTCTATATCGCACGATAGGCAAGTACAGTAAGATGTCGCTTAGGAATAAGCTGAATCTTTACGCCACTTACATCTACCCTATACTAGCATACGCTAATGTCGTCTATGCGTTGTCAAAACGCAACCTCCACAGACTCAAGACCCTCCAAAACCGCTTCCTCAGTGCGGCCCCCGGAGCCCCCTGGTTCGTCCGGAATGCGGACTTACACGGGGACTTCGAGTTCCCCACGATTCTCCGATTTCTTTAAGACCTGGCAGTCCGCTTTGTGAAACGTATGCAAAATTACCCGAACCGATTAAATGTGTAATCCACAACCTAATATCCCCCCGACCAACCACGGCATGGTCGAAAAATTATTGTGAGGCGGCCTCGGCACGTACTACCGGCCCCATAAGACGATCTCGCTATCCGGATAGCGAGATTAGCCTCAACGACCTAACCCCCTAATGCCCCCCCTCCCCCTCACACGACGCCGACGTCTCTGAGTTCGTCATATACGAGGTATCAAAGAGAGGGCGCTTGTCGCCCCCACTCATTTGCAATCGCAACCGCGTAACGGGAAACTCCCCTCTTGGCGCTGAATCACCTTCGGATTCGAGGGTCACGTTGGTCGAAAGGACCACCCCAAGAGCGACAACCCAAGCCGGCTCCGGTGGAGAAGATATGGCTACATCAGCCAATTGCATAGTTAGTTAAAAAAAAAAAAAGAATTGGAGTCTGTCTATGTTGTAACTAGAAGGTACGTCGATACAAAGTTTATTAATAAATATTACAAATTAGTGCGGCGAAGAAAAGTAAAACGTATCATTTTAATAATGGTTGGCAGGAAGAATTTTTCTTTTATATGATAAAGGATAAGTGTATTTGTCTCATTTGCTGTGCGTCAGTTGCAATACCTAAGCGTGGGAACTTAGAGAGGCATCATAAAACGGTTGATAAAAACTATGAAAAGGATTTTCCCTCACAGGGTGAATTAAGAAAAACTATGACATTTGATAACTTGTTTAAAAAGAGCAAACCATGTTCACAATACGAGTATCTTATATATTGGCGAAACACAAGAAACCATTTGAAGATGGATCGATTATAAAAAAACATTTATTGAAGAGGGTGAGACATTATTTGGAAATTTTAAAAATAAAACAGAGATAATGTCTGCTATTAAAGAACTTTAGCTATCACGTCCAACTGTCACAAAGCGTGTTGAAGTCAGCTGTCAGGGCATACCACTTGCTACTGTCGTTAGACATTGATAGAAGATGAAGTCCACACCGATGTATGTCTTTACATCATTTAAGACCGAATTGAATCGAGACCACATACCTATAAGGTATCAAAGATACGCGTTTTTCGTTAGTTTTAATCGAAATCTCATAAGAATTCCATGGATCTAATTGAAGTTTTAAATAGTTTTTTTTCTTGTTTTTAGCCAAAACAAGCTACACTTCGTACGAAACCCTAAAGGCACAACAATTGCAGATTTTAATCTTTATTTTATTATTTGTTTCATTTTTTAAAACTACATTTAAATTTCAAATATTCATGAGTGGCTTTCAAGTGCACTTTTAGCTAGGCATATGTAATTTACCTAGAATAAGTGTTAGTTATTTTATTAAGTTAATGTGTTTATTAGTAAGTAGACTGGAAAAGACATTGTTGTGCCACATAATCAACAATTCCCTAACATCCCGCCCTTTTTTAACAAAGAAATATATGAGACGACGTAATTTACATGAGAAAACCTTTGTTAGTAGGTATTTGGTTAGAACGCTTGTGGAATACAAAACGAGGGCGCAGAAGTCTCTGAATATTGGAATGTATTTCAAAAATAATGCTTGCTTCAGCTTAATTAGAAGTTAATAAGACTTGCCTGCATCAGCGGAAACTTGCTGGTTAAATTTTAAAAATATTATAGGAAAGTATAAACGTAGATAATCATCTTTAATCTTAGTTAAACAGTATTTTTACATATTAACAAGCGGTGAAACGAAAAAAAAAAATATTTCCGTGGGAACTCTCTATCGTGATAAAATCCAGGACATTTTCTATTTAAGCGCCAATTTTGTAATTTTTTTTCTGTATGAGTGGAATTGCTAATATAATAATAACTAGGCTATTAAAACATGGCGAAAAAAAAATTATTCTTAAATTCTATTTTTGTGCTTTTAATTCAAATTGTTTGGATAACTAAGAGTGGTATTATCTTGATTCTTATTTCATAAAATATATATTAATGTGACCAAGTGAATTCGCTAATTCATTGTTCTAAATAAATAATTAAATTTTATACCGACAAAAAACCAAGAAAATCGAGATTTTTAACGTGCAATCACGTCCTAGCGCTTATCGTACGTGGATCTGTGTCTCTTTGTATGCTTCAATAGTGTAATATGTCTTTGTACACTGGTCGAAACGGCACGGTTTTGCTAGGGTATGTCATAGCCTTAAAATTGTATGCTACAGCTAAGCCGTAACCATCCGTAACTGCCGTAGGCTTTCGTAGAACTCGCTACGAGGTAGCTCTACGTTAATTTATATATAGATACCAGCTTGGCCCTTTTGACTCGGTTCAACGACGAGCTGTGAGAATTGTCGACGATCCCAAACTCTCTTACCGTATCCAGCCTTTAAGTTTGAGGAGGAACTTTACCACCCTGTGTGTGTTCTACCGTTTGTACAATTGGATTAAAAAGACTTTAACTTTGACTTTGGATGTATTCTGAGGAATTGTTCGAAATTATGCCCACGGCTACTTTCTACCATCGCACCGCTCGCCATCAGCAGCGAATTCATTCTCACACTTTAGAACCGAAATGTTTGCCACCTTAGTAGTCTAAAAAAAATTTAGGTGAACTGATTATTTTAATTACTATGTTTTTTGGTCTTAAAATGCCTAGTTGGTAGTGTTGCCGACTGCTGCGCAGAGGGTGTGGGTTCGATTCCCGCATTAGACAAACATTTATGTGATAAATAAAATTTGTGTTTGTCTTGAGTCTGGGTGTATTTATGTAATATGTATGTATTTACAAAAAAAAAGTAATATATATGTATCTGTATCCGTTGTCTGACACCCATAACACAAGCCCTGCTTACTTTGGGGCAAGACGGCGATGTGTGTTATGTCCAAAAATATTTATTTATTTATTTATTTGTTAGTTATCGATTAGATAAAAAATCACCGGTTAAGAAAAAAAATCGAGCAGGCTACGGTTCTACAAATAAAGTAAGATCTATATGACAATACCCTTTTCCTCATAGCATTTAATTTTTTCATATAGTTTTAAATAAATTACGGTCCCAAACTTAGCTATTCAAAAAACCAAACCTGTCTTGTAATATATATCATATGGTGAACAAGGTAAATCATCCTATAATGTAATATCTACTTCTTGTATTCAAACAGTACTAAGTTTAGGCGGTCCGTAAGTTTGTTTGCCATTGTTGGTTGTTTGGTAAAAAAAAATATCAGAATATATAAATGTTACTATGGCTACTGTTATATTATATCAATTATTACTACTAGTAATTGAAAATTTTAAACACCGAATTATGGTGAGAAATACATGTTTTGTTCCAAATTCATAATTAACATAAAAATGTTAAGAAAGATACATTTTGTATGTACTAAAGAACATTTTCTAAAGGGGCGTTTTGTTGACCGACATAATGTACATAATGCGGTAATCTTACCAAAGAGAATTAACCAAGATGCGTACTGTGTTATACAGAATTGATGTCTTTTTAACTTGTCAGGATTAAACATTAAACGCATTGAAGCAGTCAACAAAACGCACTCGCCCCTTAAGTAATCTCAGAGAAACACATAAGAAAAAATATATTAATTGCGTGTTGGTGAGAATGGACCGAGTCAGCAACCGCACTCAGCAAGTCAGAAAGCGCACTTAGCAAGTCAGCAGGCGCACTTAGCACTTGTTCGCACGTCTCTCGCGGGACGAACGCTAATGAAATTGATCTTTGTTTCTATGCTAATACTATTCGTACTTTGTTGCCTTAGTCATCGTTTATTTCCACTGCAGGACACAGGTCTCTCCTTACAGAAAGGAGGCCCAATTGAAAAAAATCAAAATCTTTTTATTCATATGGGTTTCTATAGAGACGCAATCCGGGGCACTTATTGGCGCAATCTCACCTATGTTACTTATTATTGCGCACTAGTTTCACTAATACATTACTTCACAACTACGAAAATGGTAAAATGTACGGTAAAACCATGTGATTCTCGGTTGTGGACCGATTTCACATCGAAACATTCCAAAACCATAGACATTACTTTTCACAGGTTTTTATGTTTAATTTTAATTTGAATCAGTGCAAAAAACAATAAATACGAAAACATTCACCAATCATATTTTTTAAATGTCACTATTGACATAAAAAAAGATGATGACTTTTTCCAGTATCAGTGGAAGTTTAATCGATTATTCAATTCATGTCAACATTAATGACTAATTAAATGTTTTTTAACTTTTTTTTCTATTTAAAATGTTTACGGAGTTCTTCGATTATATATAAAGTTTTGAGCTCCTGATATTTCGAGGTGAATTAATGACGAATTCAATTTTAACCTCTTAACTAAATCCTTGTAAATATTTTTTTACTGGGTGCTTCGATTATTATCCAAAGGTTTGAAATCCCGATATTTCCATGTTGTTACAAGAAGTATGATTGCAGGATGACTGACGTACCTATCTACCCGTCCCCTTTATTTTTTGTTTAGTCATGTTACTACCGGAACTTACGCACATAAAAGTCACCTCAAATCTATTTGCTTACTACTCGTATCACTGCACGTTTGGAACTAAGTGTTTTGCGACTCATATTTAAAAGTATTCAAACTGGATTTTCCGAAAAATGTTTCATAGTGATATGAAAAATGAATCTTTTAAACAATTGTTTTTGTTTGATTTTTACTGTTTGACATAAAAACTAATTGTTTTAATGCAGTATGTCTGTAGTAGATGCAGTATCTAGTTAGCTAAAGATTATGTTTGTTTAAGGTGCTAGCTAGATTATTCTGGCTTACAATCCTTGCACTGTATTATGCTTAAGGAAACTGTAATTTTTTTTTTAACAAAATTAATTACCTACCTGCGAAACCTGCCTATACATTAAGAAAAAATCACATTGGCTGTTATAAAGTTTTAAACATTGAATTTCGTAATACGCTTATTTTAATTTACTTTATAGTACTTTTAAAATATGAATGTTGATAATGTAAATTATATGAACAAGTATTTTGCCACGGCTTACAAAGTTATATTATACAATGTAACAAATATTTGCTTTTGCAATTTTATCTTTATTATAGAATTACTTTAGGGAAAATATAGTTTTTAGGGTTCCGTACCCGAATGGTAATTAGCGGAACCCTATTACTAAGGCACCGCTGTCCGTCCATCCGTCCGTCTGTCACCAGGCTGTATCTCATGAACCGTGATAGTTAGACCGTTGAAATTTTCACAGAAGATGTATTTCTGTTGCCGCTTTAACAACAAATAAAAAACAGAAAACAATAAATATATAAGGGGGCTCCCATAAAACAAACGTGATTTTTTTGCCATTTTTATAGATAATGGTACAACATTGATAACCCTTCGTGTGTGAGTCCGACTCGCACTTGGCCGATTTTTAAATAATTCAAAACGATCAGGTTGAATTAAAGAAAGCTTAGACCTACCAAGTAATGCACCATACTTGTGTACACCATAGGTGTGTTTACAACCTGCAACCGAACGCAACTCAGTGCGTCGATTTGTTAATCTAAGGTTCAGAATGACTGTCATTTCTCTATAGGCTGACAAGTCGTCAGTCAAGTTGCGTCCGATTAAAAATTGTAATGAAGTTGTAAAATCAGACCTGTTATCTAAAATATTTAGATTATAATGAATGTTTACTACATATTTATAAATTAACCTATACAAAAAATGCTGCAAGTATCAAAATTAAATGCATACCTTTTTTAACAAAAATGCAAGTACTATTGCATTTATAAAGATAGGAAATTAAAAGGATATTAGACTTTTTTCATACCCCAATCGATAGTCCCACGGGAATAGATTTATTTATTATTTTGTAACATATATAGGAAAAGATTGAAAGAATGAAAGCTAGCAACTCAGTATACTTCGAAAGTAGTTAAGGTATAGGAGCCATGCTTAGGTATCTTTAGGTATTTAGTATTAATAAAATGAAATATCTGTATCTGTTTTGGGTTATAGATGCCGAAAATAAAATTCTAATGAAAATTAATTATATTACTATTCGCAGCTACGAAAACGTAATTGACGATGATTGCCAGCGAATTAAATATTAACTTTGAATTCGCTTGTATTTTTTTTAAGAAAAGAAGTCGCATCAATATTATTGTATGTTAATTAAATTTTCATTCAAAATTCTGATCGAACCCTTAGAAAATGAAACCCTTATTTATTTAGAGTACAGTACTGTACTTATTAGTAGAGTATTATTTTATGTGGAGAGAAAGAGACAAATATATTTAACGAAAAAATAAGAAATCCGGAAATATGGCTGTTAGCCACGCTTTTTGACACGAATTTGTTTAGGTTTGCGTACATTGGGTTTCTGAGAAGACTTTCACAGACCGATACACGAATGCAGTCGCATTGGTCCACTAGCTCAATTTGGCACACATAGTAGGTGTTAAAAATCAAATAAAGTATATTTTTTGTTTTACCAAGCGGACGCATTGCAATAACTTGCATACAGATTTAAGCAAAACAAATATAATTTCAAAACATAAATACTGTCAAAAGGTTTGCTTTATTTGCCTCTCAGCTTTACTCTACTTGTGCCGTTAAATCGCAAAGCTAATAAACCACTGCCACATTTCCTAGCCAACAAACCGCAAGCTGAGACTTAGCTATCGGGTTCAGCTGACCGTTCTATTGTCATGCCGCGGTCCGCGTGCCACTGTCTGATGCATAAACAGTCTGCAACTGTTTTGAAATAAAGCTGACTATTCACACACAATTACATAATGCTGTTAAATATTCATCTGTTACCTTCTACTTTCTCCGTGAAAAGCTTGCAATACAGAGTGTTTTTTGTTCTACGTAGGTAGCTAATCTTATAATCGCTCGCCCTGTAGTCAAGTACGGGGTACATGTTATTTCCGGATCTAGGTCATGTAACAAATATAGGAAAAAATGATATATGTAAATAAAAGCTAGCAACTCAGTATATTTGGAAAGAAGTTAAGGTATAGGACTCAGGCTCAACTCAATTCGAAACGTATTTAGAGGAATAACCATTTATTTTAAAGTGCATGCGTTGTATAGTGCAACGAACTTTTCTGACCCGGTAGTTAAAAATCAGAAACTAGAGTCGACATATTGAAATAATGGGAACTTACAACGACACTTACGATCACACACACAAGATCAGAAGGTCAAAAAAGTTTGTTGCACTGTAGAATAAACGGAAAAAACATTTGTCCAGTTTAACTGGAAATCTGAGATATTAAGTGAAGTACACAGAATTTAGCAGAGATGCCAACCACCACTCACAGATATTATTTAGAAACTATATAAAACTTTCTCAAAATAGCTTATGACTAGTTTTATATTTGCAACATTATGATTTTAGAAAATTGAGGACATCTAATGGCGGCGCTAGTTAGCTGCTATATGCACCTTAAGTAAGGACAACCGTTTCCAGCAAATCGAAAAAAAGCTTAAATTTAATTATGATTCCTGTTAGGTTACAACGGAATGTAAGTTTTTGCAAGTTTTGCTAGTTTATTAAGACTTATTGCTTAAGAAATTAAAAAATGAAAAAGTTATTCTAAAAAAATGTTTCTTTTACGCGGATATAATGACAGATAATAGCGATGCTTAGCAGGATCTAAATATATGTATTTATAACAGCCCAATTCTAACCTACAATTTTATTATATGAAGAAAAATCTACTTTGGCAAAAAATATAGGAAAAAATTATTGTCTCGCTTCAGATTAATTAGCGACATCTGCGTCTTAGCTGAGCGACAGTAAAATCTTACTTCTATTTTCTTGTTTCGTTTTTTTCTTATTTAGTGTTTCTTTATTTATTTAGTATCAATGTTTTGTTGTTCATTTATTACTTACCTATTTATTTAGAAAACAGTTTATGCTGTATCATATATCCTGTAGCTACTTTTATACTATATTATTTGTAATCGAGTTCTCGGAAACGGTTCTGAACGAATTTCAAATAAGTACTACTTTATACTACTTAGACTACACTATGGGTTCAACATATCAGCTAGTATCATATACTGGCCCACTGCTGTACATAAGCCTCCTCTATGGCACGCCATTTCTCCCAGTCCTCAGCCTTCCACATCTAGCTACCACCAGCCATCCTTTTAAAGTCGTCGGTCCACTGGTCTGGCGGGCGTCACACGCTTAGCCTTCCCATACGCCCCATACGCGTCTCTACTCCAGGACACGTCTGCTCCATCGGCCATCAGTCCTTCGATAGACGTGGCCAGCCCACTGCCACTTTAGCTTGCATATTTGTGAGCTATATCGGTGACTTCAGTTCTCTTCCGGGTGTCCTCATTTCGGATTTGATCCCTCTGAGATACTCCGAGCATAGCCCGCTCTATTGCGCGCTGTGTGACTTTGAACTTGTGGACCAGCCCAGCCTTGCTATAAGTTTCGACTTTCGTCTTGAGACTCTAGTATAGGCGACGTGAAGACTTGGCGTTTACCAAATTTGAAGTTTACCAAATGCTGCCCACCCTAGCTGGATTCTCCTATCGGCTTCCTTCTCAATATTGTTCCGGCCCAGTTGGATTTTCTGTCCTAGGTACACATAATCCTGGACTAATTCGAGTAAGGTACCGGCGACGTGTTACTTAAACATGATTTTTGGTTAAAAGGGGTCAAATATCAATCTAAATAGGTGTTATTTCTAGGAAAATTCGTTTACTTCGTGCGTTTACAAACTTTACTTGCTTGCTTTACTTTTGAAATTCCAGAAACGGTCCAGAAAGATCTAAAGGAGACCGAGATAGACGCAGCAACAGCGCAGGATAGAAGTAAATGGAAAAGACAGACAAGAAGAGCTGACTCCAGATGATGGGAAAAAGCTTAGGATAAGAAGAAGAAGAAGCTTCAATAGTTTGAAATATATTGCAAATATTTTAATTTGTAGCATTTAATACTTCATCTAATCGTTTATTAGAAAAATGGTTTCCGTTGTCTCCTGAAAAAGTATGTAAACAAAATAACTCTTTCCTTAGAAAGATATAGAGGAAAAAGAATAACGATAAAGCAATAACAATAAAGCAAAGGAAATAACGGCTTGCTCATATATAACTGTAAGAAAATGAAGCGATATCAAAAGCTCACCATTATACGTATGAGCGGGTTCACATGTAACTATACATTTTTCTCTTATACATATATTTCATTCACATGCATAAATATTAAAAATTACAAAACTAGAAAAAAATATTTTGTGTATCGCCTTACCAGCCTCATACTCATAATACGTCCTCTCTAATGGGGCACGGCCTATACTCACAATGGACGAGGGTGATTTGGGCCATAGCCATAGCAGTCCTCTTCACTCAGTGGTGGTTTATAAATATCAAGACCCCTCGGTCTTGTTTTAGAGGTACAAAAGCCAGTGGGCTGTGGCATATGACTGACGCTTAGATCGCGTAAGATCACAGTATTTTAATATAGTGAGCGATTTAATATAGTTTTGACGTCTGCCAAGTTTGCCAAGATGCGCCTTATCGCGTCAGACCAACCAGACCACAAGTGCTTTCTGACTGTATCGTTTTGTGAGCTACACAGTTCTTTCTAAGTCTGTTCTATCTGTGCCATACAAAGACGTACGAGCCGCGTATTTACAAAATTGTTCCTGATTGCATTTATGACAGAGTAATGAAGATTTGAACTTTGCGTTTCACTAAAAAATCTCTACTAGTAACTATTCTTTATTCTGTGACCATAGTGCATCACGCAAGCACATTGCCGATTCTGTTTCCTCTCGAAAAGCCAGTAGTGGTGTAAACAAAAAATGTTTCAAAATAATATATAAATCGCCTAGTGGTTCTATCATCCTCATCATATCAGCCTATATTGGTCTACTCTCTATGGCGTGCCATTTCTCTCGGTACTCTGAGAGGTTTCGCATCCAGCCACCACCGGCCACCCTTCTAAGCTGGTCAATCCAGGGTGGAGGGCGTCCCACACTTCGCCTTCTCGTACGCCGTCTCAGCTCCATGTATTGTAAGTAACTCTATGTAAAAGCTTAACTTCTATAAAACCAGTTGAAATATAATAATATACTTTTAAGTTGAATAGTGATACAGTTATAGGTTATTTTTTTGGATTGCAAAATGCGATAAAAACAAAGTGTCATAAGTTTTATATAAGCCGTAAGAAAGTGTAAAACGAAATCGAAAAAGTATCTTGGAAACTGGCCTCGTGCCAAATTTTCACTCGATGTTGCAAAAAAGAGCTTGATTTCAAAAAAACTTATTGAAATCCATTCAAAAAATATTATCATGAGATAGTTTCAATCACGCAAATTTTAAAATTATTTTGGTGAAAATAATTGTTACATGATTCTTTATTTTTTAGGTAGTTAAAATAAACTCAGGTGCCGAATATACGTGAACTACATTCGTAAGTAACTTTAAAGCAGCCTGTAGACCCGTAATAGATAAAATGATGTAGATCATGATCATGATATAGATCAAAAATGATCCAGATTAACTGCTAATGTTATAACATTAGCAGTTAATTAGCGTAGATCAATATCAACTCACAAAATATCTAGAATATTTGAGATCCAGATCCTTGATCTTGATCCTTATTAATGCATGTTTAAGGGCATCAGTCTACGCTACTCCTGACAACAAAAATTAATATTCGTCACAAATATCCATTTTTTTAGCAGTTTATTACAAATCATCATTTTCAAATATTGAGTCCCAACTCGAAGCGATATTAAAAACTTATTTTGTACGGAATACCAATGGCGCAAGTATACCTAGCAAGACCAATACCTAGTTCTTGCACTTAGCAGGATTTTAACCATAAAAATCAAAATATAAACCAAATTTGAACTGGGTGTCTTAAAATATAAAAAGTAAGTCTAGTTTTGCAAATAGCTGAGCTTTTAAAGCGTAGTGCGTAGTGGTTTTGCTAATATTGTGGGAGAATTAATCTAATAAAGGGTCGGCGTGTAGTTTAAACGAAGAGCCTGAGTAGCTAGAATTTTGAGAATTACATTTATGCAAAACCCCCAGTACCCTTAACACGTTAGAACTAATTGACACTTCTCTTTGATTGCATTCACAACTAACACGCAAAAAGATTAATTGATAGACCGACGATTTTAGTTTGAATTTATTCGAATTCGTCATAGACTGCCTCGCCGTATGGTTTTCTAAAAGCAAAACTAACCCTTTGTAATTTTAAATGAAAATACACTATTTTTCAACAAAAACATTAATCCTACTACAAATTCACTAAAACGTAAATAAAAGCAGAGTTTTTAAATTTAATAAAACATGTTGTACTCACCTTAAAGTCGATTGCCAAAAATAAAGACAAGTAAAGACAGGTAATAAGTTCTGTTGGCATTAAACAGAAGTAAAATTACAATCAGTATTTTAATTATCTGTGCCGTGTGGATTTATAAAATATAATATATATATTAATAAAATAAAAAAAAATGGACGCCGTATGAAAATCTATAATGAGGACGAGGCATTGAAAAATGTTTACCTTCTTGTTTTAGAATACAAATCACACCGAATACAATACAATTATATAAAAAAATATACGAGTACAAATCAGTTACAAAAGCCGAAACAGACACACCTTCTTCATGAATTTGTCAGCTTAGAAACACAATTAGACAACTTCGGCTCGATAATTATTTTATTCTTATTAACCTCTTCGAAATCATCAAAAATGAGAATATTAAAATAATGTAATAATATAAAAAAATAAGGTAAAGGTATTCCTCCAGCCTTAAAATAGATCAATGATGTATTGGTTTTCGTAATGTTTAATTTATTATTAGATTCACTATGTAGGTAATAACAATACCTTAAATTCAACAACTGGGAATTCTGATTTTCCTAACCGTTAATTTTTAACAAATTAATAGATCATTTATGTAGGTGAAAACAATACCTTAACTTCAACAGCTGGGAATTTTGATTGAACGCAACCGTAAATTTTTGATAAATTAAAAGGCCAATTTTTTACTTCTGATTTACATTTTTTGGCAACGTCGTGAATAATTAATTTTCAGTCTTGCGTCTCAAGATGATTATTTCCTGCTCAATACCCATCAATGGCTTGCCGTAAGCAAGCAAAATTTATAAAAGCATCCAAGGTTTTTTTTTATATTAAGGTGAACTATTCATTGTTGAAGGAAATATTTATACCTATTTATATAAACATTTTTCCCTGTTTAATTCATATTGCAATAAAAGCGTGTTTTATTTTAAGCTCTAATCCTATTTCAGGTTCATATTTTTCGCGCCTTACTAAATTTTTGTTTTATCAAGTTTTAAAGGGTTTTAAACGTAAATTTTGAATGTCTACAGGCAATTTATTGTAGAATTGTATACATTGCCCCTTAACAGGTTTTTGTACATACATCTAATTTAAAGTGATTCCCTAGGACCCAGTTCGTAATCTGGTATTAAACTTATTATCACCCAATGATGTAGACATAGTGGACAAATAAACTTTTATTACTGTAGTGTTAAGTAAAATAATATCACTTTAATTTGTTTTTAAGTTTTTATCTTTGATCGGCAAGAGAATCATATTCTGTAATCCCTTACGTTAAATTCTGTTAATTCCTTCCTAATAGGCAATAAACTAGACCAAATCAAAGAGGTTATATATTGTGTTTTATGTATTTGATCATTCGAGAATCTTCTTGTAAATCATTATTATACCACGTGTCTATATTTTCGTATGCCTTTCAAATGAATGATACTTTTTTATATTAGTTTGGAGTCACCGAGAATGAATAAATTCACATGTATGGAATACTATAATTTTCACAAAAATGGAATTAAAAAATCAAATTATTTAGTTTTTTGTTAGTGGACTTTATTGAAAACTTAAATTTACGTTATCATGTATGTAGCAAAATTCACCCGATTGTAAAAAAAATATAAAATATGGGTAGGAACTACAATTTTATGTGAAAGCCAATTTTAATGTAGACTTCTATCATTGACATAATTTATTCTTGTGCTATTTCCTGTCACTTACGGAGTAACCCTGTCCCCATATCACACTAGATTAAAAAAAATTAAAATAAAGATTTTGTTATTATTTTATTCCTTTTGAAATGCTTTTTATTTTATTTGAGATTTTCAATACTAATTGCCTCAGAGCACATACAACTTCACTTGATATAGCCATGTTTTCGCGGCTATTTTAATTACACTTCTATGGTATCATCGTTAACTGATTAGACTTTTCTGTCGACGACCATGTGTACACAATATTGCTAAAAGCACAAGTTAAACTATCTCGCCAGGTTTTAAAGCATCTAGAACCCAATCTATGTTTAAGGCAATGTTTTATACTACCACTGTCACCATAAATTCGAAAACTCCGTGACCCTTAAGGAAACTAGCACAAATTACCATTAATTTTTTTAACTGCAATTAAGGAAGAAAAAATTTCCAGTCTTTGAAAAATATACAGAAAAAATAATTGTCAAGATTCTGCACAAAGTTCCTATAAATTGTCAATTCTCTCTTTATAGTCTACAATAAAATCAACAGACCGATAACAACTCAATATCGCCTGTTTTCTACTTCTTCTATAAAAACAGAAACTGTTGCAATTGCGTTTTACTAAATACCATACAAAATTTTAATATTTTTTTTCTTTACAAGGGTAAATTTTCTTACTTCCTTACACCTGGAAATTAGATTGAAAACCTTGTAAACTAGGAAAACCTGGCCAAAAGACACTACTGAAATAGCACCCCTCCAACTCCAGTTCCAACTTCAACAAAAGGAGTCCATAGGTATAAATTAAAGAATAGTTAAAGGCTAACAAACAGCTAAATTAGGTATAACAAAACACTGAACCTTCTAAGGACCGTTCGGCCTTTCTGACATCATTAAAATCTAAACATAAAATAGGTATAGGTTATACATAGTTCTTTTGTAAATATTTATGCTTAATTAGATAGTTACCTTGCAAAGTTTCAATTACTATCACGACATGTGTTACTGGCTTTTAACCACTTGCAGAATGCGGCTTCAATTTCTATACTCCACGCCTGTTGCATATCCAATTACCGTCTCAGCACCGATACCAATAGTTTTCTGGCTAGAGTGGCAAGGCTACGTCATCGCTCCGTTGTTTTACAAGTCAGTAAGGTTTGCCTTAAGTTAACCCTCCAAAATGACACAATCAATAGCTAGAAACATTGATTTTTAAATTTAAAAATTCAAGAATACATTTCTCTTTTTTTAAAATAATCATTCAAAGCACAATAATCTATCAAGCACTCTTTAACTTTATTGTATAAGTATAAATGTTCGACGCAACGCAATGTAAGACTCGGCTGACATATTTTATTTTCACTGGTCGATTATTTATTATTCTTATAGCAAATCGTTGCCGTTCACGTTAAAACGTGCCGTTCCGTGCCACTCACAGGTAAATTATAAGAGCGTCCTATGAATGTTAAGGCTGTGCTGTTATAAAACAAGGTTCATTTTGGCAAGTCTAACTCAGCAAGTAATCTTCTTATTAAATCTGAGAAAAATAATTGGCATATAAATTTTATAAAACAAAAGACTATCTACAGAAAATGTTTTTAGTAAATATTGAATCCACTGGACTAATTAAAACTGGGCCGGTGTTGTCGTTTTGTCTGACGATAACCAAACAACAATATCAGTTTGTCTTTGCGAAGCAATTTCAGTTGTCGTCCTCGTCTAATTGAGGTTCTAATTTACCAGTAAAATTTGTATCAAGAAACATAAAACTGACTTTGGTCGTCTGTGGCTCGGATGATTATGGATTATGTCTGGAGTCTCAGCTTATTTATGTATTTGTTTATGACGACGCTATCCACCCTGACTAAATTATTTGCGTCACAAGGGAAGCTTTTGATATTTGCAATAAGCTTTGAAGCTGATGACAATATAATTGAATTTTGTAGCAAAGTTTATTTGTATTATTTTATATACACACTAGCTTTTGGTGGCGGCTCTGCCCGCCCTAAATTTGATTTAATTGACTCCTTGATAATACCAAAGAAGTTTGGCATAACAAGCACCAACGGTAGCTATAGTTCGTTCCAATGGATTTCGATGATAGTTTTTCCTGCGGGAACAAATAAACCAACAAACAGAAAACAAACTTTCATATGTTAGTAGGATTTCTACGCTCATTCCTACTTAAACTTAATTCATTCTCACACCTTAGTCACGGTCATAGCCCATGGTCAATTACAGTGCAGTTTCAGTAAACCTTCCTTCCGCTTACGCTTAGGCTGTGGAATGAGTTTCCTGCCAAGATTTCTCTAAGAACTACAGTATGGGGTTCTTCAAGAAGAAGTTATTATATTTTGAAGGAGCGGCAACGCCAGGTGTTGCCAGCGTCCATAAGCTGCAGTGAACGCTTACCATCAGGAGGACCCCAAGCTTGTTTGCTGCTTGCTTTAAACAATAATACTTTTACTCACACTATAATTACTATTTAATTTAATTTTATTAATATTCAAATGTAATAAAAAACATGAAATTACTGTTTTAAGTTTGTAAGTATTACTGTTTTAAAGATAGAGCAAAAGTCCGGTAAAGCAGTAATGGCTTCATCAGCCAACTGCATAGTCAGATCAAAAAAAAAAAGGGAGAGAAAACCAACAAAAATGTGTTACTTGTATTAGAACCCCTTAAATATTTACTTTCCAAACTTTTCATTATCTGTTAAGTAATCCGCTGTAATGCTACTATTATTATAAATGAGAAATTTTGGATGTTCTGTTGTTTGTTACTTAATCACATTTCAACCACTGGAAGGACCGGGATGAAAGTTGGCAGCAACATATAGGTTAGGTCCTGGAATAGGACATAGGCTCCTTTACTTTTCTTCCCGCAGGAATAATCATAACCGAGCTTAAATGAACTATAGCTCCATTAAAAAAATATTTAACCATCTTTCAGTTGTTCACAACATACTAACTCTGCCAATATACAGACAGCAGGTTCAACTAGTAATTAGTAGCAGAAACAACTCTATTAATTCATTAAACAAAGTTAAATTTCTAACAAACATTAGTCTGTAATTTAACCAAGGTAGCTTCGTTAAGACAATAAATTGTGACCTGCCACAACTTGCATGCATCTATTATACTCTAAACGCAATCTCCACTAGACACACTCGTACATTATTACGCGTCCCATATCACTGCCCTGCTAATACGTGCCATAGCGTGTTTTAAAATACAAATAGAACCCTCTAGTGACAGTCTGGTTGAACAATAAATGATACTACTGCCTGTTGTTAATAAAACAAACTCTGCCCAGCTACGGTTGCTAATTAGTCTGTCAATAAAACACGCTCTGTTCTGCTACTTCAGGTGATTAGAATGCTAATATGCTAGTAATTCTAAATAAATGTGTCTGCTCATTCAACAGTCTTGTCTCTTAAACTAATTTACATCAAATGTTTTCTTTAAACAACGGTCAAATCGGTTCGTTTAATTGTTCTGAATCTGCTCATACAACCTATTTGATTCTCTATATTAGCCTACTATAGTAAGCTAATCTTGTGAACTAGAGTTAGCTATGTGATTAAACAGTTTGTTATTTGTAGCAGTCAATGTAGTTACTGTCCTTAACGGTTTTGAATTGGTTATGAGTAACGAATTGACGGCCGTTGTATAAGTGGAAAAAACATTTATAAGTAACAAAGTTCCTTTAATATACAAAAAAACAGTACTCTGCATGTATATTTTTTGAGTGTGGCTATAGCAAACTTTATTAGTATATTAATTTTTAGCTATAACAAAAAGGTAATCAATTTTAGTTACATTTATTAGTCAAAATCTTCTATAAAACCTTATTACCCAGTCGCTCAACCTCAAAGCAAATTGGAATCCCTACATAATGTTATTTAAATGAAGTACTGAAAAAGGTTCGGAAAAGGGTAGACTGCTCAAGGTAACCAGACAGATGGGTTTCCCCAAAGACCACAATTTGTTATTCAATGTTTCGATACTTAATTCGCATGATCAGAATTAAAAGCGAATACATTGTACCTACTGCTTTTTGGACATTATGTTTCAAAATGGCCTTTTAGGATTCTGTACCCAAAGGGTAAAAAGGGGACCCTATTACGAAGACCCCGTTTCCGTCCGTCTGTCTGTCTGTTACCAGGCTGTATCTCCTGAACCGTAATAGTTAGACAGTTGTAATTTTCACATGTGATGTATTTCTGTTGCCGTTATAACAACAAATACTAACGTATTTAAACGTGATTTTTTTTTTTGTTTTCGCTCGGTATTGTTAACGGCAACAGGTGGACGCTTGAAATATTCACAGACTATATATAGATAATGGTACGGAACCCTTCGTACGCGGTTAGGACTCGCACTTGACCGATTTTTTACTGAATGATGTCTAGATTGTTCCTTGTAGAAAACTATTGAGTAACTAATTCTTACTACGTTTGTCCTGCGTGATACGTGATGAGCCCAGCACTGTGACACTGCTTATGATGTAGTGTATCCGGAGTAAGGTGACTTTATAAATGTCCTAAAAGTCGTAAATTATGCTTGCTTTAGAGCAATAAGTGGTAAAATAATAGACCACGGACAGAATAATACACAATGTTGCCTATAGTAAGTAAATCACAATGAGAGAGTAGTAAGGGGGATTATGTTGAAAAGTAAAAAGTCACATGTGCATTTCTTTGCCTATACCGAGAATTTATGAAAGCCTTTTTGCAGGAAATTAAATTAGATCATCTTCGTTTCTTAAAAAAAGAAAAGGAAACGCAACTCTTGATGTAAAAAATACATTTTAATAAATATATTTTTGAAATTTTACAATCATAAGAAACAACCAGATTTTATAACATCTATTGCAAAAGAATATTTAATTGATTGATAAAGCATTAAAGACTCGCAACTTCGACCGTGTTGCTAGCTTTAATGGTTTACCACGAACGAAGTACGAAATACTACAACGTAAGTGTTTTATAAACTCGTACGTTTTTTTTTTAAACGACTTAAAAAGGAAGTTATCAATTCGAAATTATGTCATATTGTTGGAATTACACATTTTTGATGTGAAAACTCTTTAGCGGCGTTGTGCACTTTTTTTTTGTTTGGGTAAAAAATGTTAAACTCACGTCAGATCACGTGTCCTGATCGAAAATTCATATGAAATTCGTAAGTCGGAACTCACGTCAGATTTATTTACATTAGGTTGGTTTTTGTGTTGGGTATAAAATGATAAACTCGCGTCAGACTGATCTTCAGACGGAAACCATAATGCCACGCCATAAAAATTCGCAAGACGGAAACCATAATGCCACGCCTATTATAATTTTTATTTTTAGTATATGGCGCTTATGAGTAGTACAGGGAGGTTGGATATGGGATTTTAATTATATGACAGATTGAGATGTCAAATATACTACGTCAAAAACGTAAATTTCCAATTACCAACTAGGTAATAATAAAACATAAAAAAAATCTATATAAATTACCCTGCCTTCAAAACCCTACTAAACTACTACTACTACACTTTACGCAGATGAGACATTGAGTTTAATTTTTTGTTCTGCTTAAAGTTAAATGTTAATAGTTTTTTTACTGCATATTTTTAGTGAAAGTGAAATCACTTCAAAGGGAAGAAAACACTTACCTTAACTTTCTCGTGCGTTCAAAGGCAGTGCATGCTTGTTTACGTTAGAGAAAAAATGGCATTAAAACAAATCTGTTGTGCAACAAACTATTCTGTCCCGGTGGTCAAAAATCAAAACTACAGTCGCCATAATGAAACTGTGCGAACTTACAACTACACTAGCGACCATACACTCAAGGTCAGAGGGTCAAAAAACCTTGTTGCAGTGTACATTGGTAAGACAAATAATTCTTAATTTATAAATACATTAACTAAACCATTTGACGTGAAAAAAAATAAACAGACAAGGCAATATTTTTAACAAATGGTGATCTGACGATGTTTTGAATCCAAATAAGCTCGCTAATGAAGCACTCCATCTCAAGTTGCGATCCATTTTTCGCATCATTACGCTTCTTGATCTTCCACACAAACGCGCCAGAAAATTTTATTGTTATTCCTTGCTTTCTTTAATTTGATCGAATTCTATAATTTGCACATGTTCGAAGCAAGTCACTAGATTTAGGTTTTATAAGCAATATTATAAGAATTATAAAGTTTTCTACATATACACCGATTAAATGCGTGTACACACAGTAGATCCGTAAAGATTAAATGAGTGTTGCACACAGTTGATCTATGAAGATTTAATTAGTGTTGCACACAGTTGAGCTATGAAACCAAATGAGTGTTGCACTCAGTTGAGCTATGAAGATTTAATAAGTGTTGCACATGGTTAATCCATGAACATTAAATGAGTATTGCACATAGTTGATCCATGAAGATTTAATTAGTGTTGCACACAGTTGATCCATGCAGATTAAATGAGTGTTGCACACAGTTGAGCCATGAAGATTTAATGAATGTTGCACACAGTTGAGCCTTGAAGATAAAATGAGTGTTATACACAGTTGAACCTTGAAGATTTGATTAGTGTTGTACACAGTTGAGCCATGAAGATTTGACGAGTAGTGCACACAGTTGATCCATGAAAATTAAATGAGTGTTGCACATAGTTGAGCTATGAAGATTTATAAGTGTTGCACATAGGTTATCCATGAATATTTCATAAGTGTTGCATACAGTTGAGCCATGAAGATTAAATGAGTCTTGCACACAGTTGATTCTTGAGGATTAAATAAGTATTGCACACAGTTGAACCATGAAGATTTAATGAGCCTAGCATACATTAGATCCATGAATATTTAACGAGTGTTGCATACAGTTGAGCCATGATGATAAAAGAGTGTTGCACACAGATGAGCCATGAAGATTTGATTAGTATAGCACACAGTTGATCCATGAAGATTTAATTAGTGTTGCATACAGTTGAGCCATGAATATTTGATGAGTATTGCACACAGTTGATCCATGCAGGTTTAATGAGTGTTGCACACAGTTGAAGCACGTGCTTGTAAAATATTAAATTTCATTTATTTCATTAATTTTCCTCGCTAAATTCAAAAGAAATTCCGATTTTAAAATGTAGTTCAAATAATTTAAGGAGACGCAATAGATTTGAAATCTTAAATTCAATATTTATTATCTTCTTGTTTGGCTGATTTGTTTTACTACGTTTTTTGCGCTACGGACAGGTATTGATCTTTTTCTTCAATTAATATATAACAAGCTTTTGCCCGCAGCTCTCCCCGCGCTACAGTCACTTTTTGGCGTGGGATTCCTACGACAACTCCTTAATTGTAGTAAGGTAGTTTGCTGTAGTTTTAGTTATCTTCTCTGCTCTCATCCGACTCACGCTTGAGGTATTTCTAAGCAGCTACGTCTTTTCCGTACCCATATTAAAGTTCAATAAAATTGGCTCAGTAGTTCAGCACAATTCCCCTCTGTGTGCTAATCGGACTCACACTTGACACTTTTTTAAATAGCCTATGGCCTTCCCCAGATGCAAGCTATCACGATGCGAGTAGCTACTACTGTCAAAAAATTGACCGTGGTATTAATTGGCCTTGTAGGGAAGCCTACTAAACTACGTAAGAGGTTTGAGTCACGGATCCAATAAATAATAAATAAATATTTTTGGACATTACACACAGCGCCGTCTGGCCCCAAAGTAAGCAAAGCTTGTGTTATGGGTTTCAGACAACGCGTACAGATACATATATTACTTTTTTTTTGTAAATACATACATATTATAGATAAATACACCCAGACTCAAGACAAACACAAATGTTATTTATCACATAAATGTTTGTCTAATGCGGGAATCGAACCCACACCCTCTGCGCAGCAGTCGGCAACACTACCAACTAGGCTGCGAGGGAATAAAATGAATCCAAATATTCATTCAATATAAACTTGGTATACTCGACAGCATGCGCGAAGCAATAATTCACTTTCGGGCACAGGCTACTGCTCTATAAGTGGCAAGTCAAAAAGAGACTGCCTTCTTATGTGTGTCACATATCGCTTGTATAGTTGGTGGTGTTCTGGGGAAGTAAGGAAAGTTATAAAATCGGGTACAAATAAGACTTTTACTGCAAATCTCCTTTCATAAAGTTAGTTTATGCACAAGCGCTTCATTTGACATACACCACAAGAAAACTTATCCCAACAAAAGTTAATCCCCAAATCCTAACAAACAAGAAATATTGCTACTTTTTATTTGGGTAGAAACAGCTGAAAAGTTGTCTTGTGACGATTTTTCACGAGCATTTTATGTTTCCTCCTATTGTTCCATGGAACAATTTCCTGATATGAAGCCCTTTGTTGCAGTGTGAAGCGAGCAGCTGGCTCACTGCCAGTTTCCATCATTTTTTGTACATATTTTACTGCGTTCATATTTATCTGGTACAAACATTTGTTTTTTTTTATGAACTAATAATTTAATTGAAATGTATTTGATTAATAACACATTTTTTTATAACATTGATAAAATTACGTCTATCGAATTACTTAATCAATTATAATCAAAATTGCCTAGTAATATAGGTCTCTAACACGTGACGTTTCTTATTTATAACCATAGACTTTGAGTTCTGTTTTATGGACTGCGCAATAGCCTCACAAAATTGACCATCCTTTAGAAAGAGACAAAGCAAACTCGTGGTCCTTTTTCTCTTACTATCAACACTTGTAATTCTGTTTGTTTATGTTTGTTTCCGCAAAGTTTGAGGCGGAGAGAGGTGCAGGCGGTTGCTGTAGCGGTCCTCGGGATGAGTCGGGATAATGGGTCGGTGGTGACGTCCTCTTTTTGCTTTTGAATAGCTTTGGTAGATATGTCCGTATGATGAAGACACAAGTAAATAATAACAGCGGGTTGCGTAGCGGTGTTTAATGTTCAGTCAGCGGATTTCAATTTTATATTGTCTATATTATAACACGCACGTTGTCGCGGTGCTTCTTCGGCGAGCGCGCCCCGCCTTGTTGCGGTGACTGGTCAGCGTTGCGTACTCGGTAAAACTGTTCGGCGAGGCAGCCTTGGAAAGCCTTTCCATTGAAGGTGACGGTGTCGTTAGGGTCACGTAATCATGTGCTGGAGGTTCCGTATAATTATGTCAGTTATAACGTACGATCGGTAGTCGGATGTAGGGAATTTATTTATTTATATATAAAATATATGCGAGCAAATTCTAGGGGTGAATTTTAGCGAACAATGTTTATTAAAACAAATTATCTAAAGGCAAGAGACTGCAGGTTCTCTTCGTCTCTATCACTTGTTGCAACATTTATACATAACAATATTACAAAGTAGTTAACAACATATTCATTTAAAGAATGAGAAGTATGTTTGATTGTAAATTCAAAGTTTTGGTGTTTCTCATAGAATTTTGGTGGTCTTTCGTCTATTACTGTTAAAAAAATTTTTTTCAGTTTTAAAAGTTTTTTAGCAGTCATAGAAAAAAGAGAAAGTCGTATGTGTTTTGTTAGAGCTATGGACTGAAATGGCATAAGGATTTATGTATTTTAAAAGGGGCTTTTTGTTTTAAGTGTTAAATTAAAAGAATGCATTACAATCGGCCCACAAATAAAGATAACTTATGAAGAACAATGAATTCAATAGGAATCTTACTGAATAAAATAGTGGCTTTGTTGTCTCGAAATAACGTATTACCACCGAATAAGAAAAGGTAGTACCGAATTCTAAAGTCATAAAGCTGAGAATGTCAAATACTTCAAATACTTGTCAAATACTTGTCAAATCACAGTCAAATACTTGTTAAAAAAATCATCAGAAACAATAAGGTATAGAATATCTTTAAAAATTAATTTCTTGGATTCTTATTTCGATTTTAGGCAATCTATAAATCAAATTCATATAAGGACAAGGACTACAATATTCAGATGAAATAAAACCCAGAGCGTTGAGATGTACGAATTCTATTTCATATTTATTATCATATTATGCCTTCATATATCTTTTAAGTAAGTAAATAAATTGAAGTTTTTGAAGCAAATATTTGTAAATATCTCCGGAAAAAGTAATTCGCATATTAGAATGAGCGTTATTTACACTTAGAATCGAAAATTGTTTTCGTAATACGTAGTAAATACAAATTCAAATGCTTTATTTCTCAAAAATAGGATATTAGATCACTTTATGAAGTCAATAAACTATAAGTTTCTAGTTACTACCGTTTCGCAGTCAAAATGGCGTTCTGGTGAGAAGAAACGGCAAAAGAATCTTTCCAGCAGTCGCTCTTTTTTAATTTTAGTTAATCAATACAAATTATCAAGTTAATTATGTTAAAAAAAATATTTAATCCCATGCATTTTTATCACCAAGGTAGTGTTAAATTGTGTAATAATCTTTTTCGACATGTTACAGTTTTATAAATTTTTTAAACCTTTTTAAGTTTATTCGACATACTGCTGCAGGGATTTTATTGTAAAAACAAATAAAATGTCCTTTAATCAGATCCTTAAAATACAGATCAAGGGATTTAGCCATGTGTGCAAAAAAGCTATTAAAATCATAGAAACGCTAAAACCCAACCGAAGTTATCATTAATCATTACCAATGTACAACTTAACCAAATATGGTCATAAATAATAACGTTTCTAGTATAGTTTTCGCTTTTATACACACTTGGTTAAAAGCTCAGGGTATAATAGATACATATCGTCTTAATGATTTCTTTATCAAAGTACAGTCGTGGACTACTAATTAGGGGCACTTAGCCATATGTGAGTAAAAAAAAGTAAAAAAAAAGTAAGTTTCAGCTTTCATTATTACAAAATAATGTTGTTTTTGAAGCCATAAAGACTAATAGCACTGACTAAAGATTTTTTTGTGAAAGACCGAAATTATTTATCTATCGGTTAATTAAATTTTTATTTGTATTTAATACACAGTAAAAATAATGATTTAAGATGCGTTCATAGACATAGGTCGTTAGTATAGTAGGAGCAGGTGAGAAGTAAAGGTTTTTTATGCATTTAATATTAAAACTATCTTTTGCACACGGTTCCACCCGCCCTAAATTTGGTTATTGGTCTAGGGTTTCAATGGCAGCTTCTCAATTATAGAAAAGACTCACACTTGACGTTTTCAAGTAGCCTATGTCCTTCCCCGGGACTCAAAATATCTCCATGCCAATTTCATCTTAATCGGTACAGCGGTTTAACCGTGTAGAGGTAACAGACTGACAGACAGATAGACAGAGTTACTTTCGCATTTATATTTATATGGAAAGTATATTGTACCGAGAACAAAATGATACTTTTCAGGGTTCCGTACCCAAAGATATATTATTAAAGACCTATCCAACGACACCCCACACAAGGGGGTGCGAGATAAAAAATAGACTACCTAATTATTGTAGGCACATACACATGCATAATGCATAGTTACTACGCTATGACTAAACTATAAAGGTTCTGTTTTTGCCATTTTTTTTATAAATTATGTACATATTAGACAGCGCCATCTGGCCCCAGCTTGTATTATGAAATCCAGACAACGGATACAATTACTTAATTTTTTTTCTATAATACATACACATCAAACATAAATACACCCAGACGCAAGACGAACACAAATGTTTACCACATAAATGTTTATCCAGTGCGGGAATCGAACCCACACCCTCTGCACAGCAACCGGCCACACTACCAATACCAATTAGGCTGCGATGGAGTCAATTACAATTACAATTTCATTTGACTATGGACCCTTGAACACCAGTAACTGCGACATAATAATAAGAAATTGATACCTACTTTTTAGGGTTCTGTACCCAAAGGGTGAAAAACGGGACCATATTACTAAGACTTCGTCCGTTCGTCTGTCAGCAGGCTGTATTTCATGAACCGTGATAGTTAAAGTGTTGACATTTTCACAGATAATGTATTTCTGTTGCCGCTATAACAACAATACTAAAAAATTTAATAAAATAAGTAAATAATAAGAGCCTACCATACAACAAACGTGATTTTTTTGCTCATTTTTGCTGGATATTACTAACGGCAACAGGTAGACTCTTGAAATATTCACAGATTATTTAGTTATATATTCACTTTAAAAATAAATAATTAAATTCAAATTAAAAAAAATTACGGGGCTCCCATACAACAAACGTGACTTTTTTGCCGTTTTTATAGATACAGGATAGGAGAGTTACCATGTACTTGAAAATGCTAATTTGATATTGAGACACTCAAGTTACAAATTCTGGCCTATGGGAAAACCCTGCTGTCTTGTCACTGCGAACACTCTACCCTTTTCCAAACCCTTTTTATTACTCCATTTAAATTACATTACGTAGGCATTTGCTTTTAAACTGAGCCAGTATTTATCGTATAAATTTCGAATTCCAAAAATTCATAGTTCCAAAAGTACCTAAAACATTCGTAGAAATTTAGTTAAAGGTTAAAAACATTGAATTAGTCTATATTTGATTAATCCATTAAACTTTTCTGATACTGGAAAAAGTCATCATCTTTTTATATGGCAACGCTGACGTTTAAAAATATGATATGTGTATGTTTCGATATTTATTGTTTTTTGCACTGATTCAAATTAAAATTGAACATACAGACCTGTGAAAAGTAATCCCTGTGGATTTGTGATGTATCATGGACCGAGAATCACATGTTTTTACCAAACACTTCATCATTTTCGTAGTTGTGAAGTATGGATTTAGTGAAACTATTGCTTGCAACTGTGAATGAACGGCAGCACGGTATTTTGGTAGACATGCCCTTAGTTCCCGGCAGCCACACTGTTCCCGGCTACGACAGCGGTCGGTAAGGGTGCGGAAGAGGGTGCTGGGAATCTCCGGGTTACGACAAAAACGACGATTACATTTAACAACGTACAATGGACGCAAGGTTGGATCATCACCTCCTAGAACTTGAAGAAGAATTAAGTCACATACACTGGCATGTACTAGGTTTATCAGAAGTCCGTAGACAGGGCGAGGACATGCTGACTCTGAAGTCAAGAAACTTATTTTACTTTCGAGAAGGTGATGACCCTTCCCAAGGCGGTGTTGCTTTTCTGATCAACAAATCGCACATAAACATCGTTGTGAAGTGATCACAGACTTGTTAGAGGCACTCTAAATATCAATTACAAGGCCGAAAGAAATCGTCTAATAAAGTCTACTCTTAGACCTATATAGTCCCAAGCTACTGTACGATCCGACAAGTTTCATCTGGAACTTCAAAATAGATTCGATTCGCTGAAAACGACAGGCGACGTTGACATAATGACCAAAAACTTGATGAAGACGGTAAAAAAATGGCACGCAAATTTTACCCACCGCAGTACAAAACTAGTGAGTCCAAACTTTTGCCTAAGGCTGTGGAACTTATAAGGGAAAGACGAGAGATACCATCTACTCAAAGGTTTTCGTCAGATGCAAGATCTCTAAACGGGCTGATACGTAAGATGACTAGACGTGACCTTCGACGCTCCAGCACACGCAGTATTGAGCTTGCGATTGAGCAGAATAGAGGGTCGAAAGTTTTTACGCGTTAGCTTGCAATGAGCCGAACCAAAGATCTCAGCAGAAGCCGAATTGTTTTATGGACAACTCTACATGTCATATGCGGCTAGGCCCACATTACTCATAACCGATGATCCATGAGCCAAGCTAACGCGCCACTTCACCGAGGATATCCCGGACGTTGACCAAAGTAAGATTAGGGCGGCTCTGGAACAGCTTAGAAACAACAAAGCTGCTGGCGATAACGGCATCACGACTGAGCTTCTAAAAGTCTGCGGCACTCCAGTCCGTAAAGAATTAGCAAAGCTTTTTAATGTTGTCATCCATAACGGAGGCGTGGCGCGGAAGTGTTGTGGTATTATTCTACAAAAAGGGAGATAAAACTCTACTTTACAACAACCAACCGATATCACTTTTAAACCACGTGTATAAACTGTTCTCTAGAGTCATCACGAAACGTCTCGCTGGAAGACTTGATGAGTTTCAGCCACTAGAACAAGCTGGGTTTCGGAAAGGCTTCAATACCGTAGATCACATTCATACTGTACGGCAGATTATACAAAAAACTGACGAGTATAATTAACCGCTGTTTATGGCGTTTGTGGACTACGAGAAAGCCTTTGACTCCATCGAAACCTGGGCTGTGCTAGATTCTCTGCAGCGATGTCGTATAGACTGGCGATATATTGAGGTGCTGCGATGTCTTTACAACGCTACTACGATGACCGTCCAGTTCCAGGACCATAGGACAAGTACCATCTCGCTGCGTAGAGGTGTAAGACAGGGGAACGTCATATCCCCGAAACTGTTCACCAACGCGCTAGAAGATTGAACTTAGAAGAAAAAACTTGGACTGGGCTGGGCGTGGGGCATAAACATAAACGGCGAATTCATCGCACACCTAAGGTTTGCCAACGACATCGTTATTATGGCAGATCATTGGAAGAACTGAGGGAAACGTTGCATTTCCTAGATGAATTTGCAAATAGATTTTGAGTCAGGTTTATATGTATGCAAAAAAAGCAAATCATCAATCAAAAGCAAAAAATAAAAAAAAATAACAAAAAAACCGGCTTCAAAAAGATGCACTAAAAAGGGAAAAATAATAACTTATAGCCAAAAATCTGATCTGAATTACCGTTTGAAGTTGATGTCATGCAAGTGTTATAAACTGTTAGGTACATACCTAGTTACATGTTAAAATGTTTTTTCTAATTAAGCATCGTCGTGGATTAAGTTGACATTTAGTAAAACTTGAATATTGTTTTCTTATATATTTATTATTTTCTTTCATTTTAAAGAAATACATTAACAACAACTTCGTAGAATAAGGTAGGCGTTAGTAGGTAGGTATCGCTCAGGAGTTAGACGTGCTAAAGATAAACCTAGTACGATAACAGACAACAATAACACTAAAAACAGATAAGGCACGCTTCTTTAGATCTTAGTTGGAACCGTAACTGAGCAAACCGGCTCGTTACGGCTAAGGACGTTGTGGTAATAAAGGTATCCTCGCTACAGGGGTTGCTTTGACAAGTTTAACAAAATATTTTAGGGCAAAACGGTATGCGGTGTGCTGTACCCAAAGGCTTAACGGATCACTATTTTAGAAATAACACTATCCATTAATTTGACTAAAAGGTTACTTCACTTCAAAAAGTAGTATAGGTGTTAAATACAAAATTAGTACTCAAGCAGTATTGCACATAATCGTAAAAAATGGGTAAAAAAATGGCGGCATCGAGATCGGTATTCGATAAAACGATAATATGTGTATGTATGCTCGCTTGATATATCTACCTAATACCTTTAAACGAGCAGTTCTTGTATATATATATTTACTAGTGGTGCCGGCGAACGTTGTTCCGCTGCCATCCCTCTGTAACCCGGCGAAAGTTGGTTTTTACCTTAAGTGCCCGAGTCCGGCTCGCATTTAACAGATCGAGATAAAAACTATCCTATCTTTTAAGTTGGATCAAATAACAGACAGTTATGAAGTTTGATCAAAATCGGTTCAGTAGTTTAGGAGTCCATCGCGGACAAACAACGTGACACGTAAGTTTTATATATATAGACTAGCGGTCCTGGCGAACGTTGTTCTACTGCCGTCCCTCTGTAATCCGACGAACGTTGGTTTTTACCTAAAGTGCCCGAGTCCGGCTCGCACTTGACAGATCGAGATAAAAACTATCCTATCTTTTACTTTGGATCAAATAACAGATAGCTGACCCGGATAATGTTCTTTCTCTTGTTAAAAACAACTGGCGCGCCACCTATTATGAAAGGGTGGTACTAATTCAGAAACCCCAGCGTATGCTTAACCAATTTTTATTTCTCAAAAACCTTTCCCGGCGATGTGCACAACCATTTACCAAAATTTCATTACAATAGGTTTACCAGAAGTGCGCGGGTCCGACTCCCACTTGACTCTTTTTTATTTCATATAAACCTTGCCCTAACAATAATAAAGACAACTTAAATTATCCAATTTGGCTTATATGAAACGTGTAATTAGAATTGATTATTTATAACCATTAATTTTATACATAGATAAAGAATGTACAAGATCAACCATGCCAAATGAAAAACGAAACAGAAAAAAAATTGCAAATGGAATAGTGTTGTCAAACAACCCTATCGATAATTTTACCTGCACAAAATTATTGCAAACTAGCGCGCTGGTGAAATTAAATATAACCTATGTCGCGTTTACACTCGCGCCACGCAGCCTCGGAACGCGTTGTCGGACAAAGCAAACTGTTTACACGCTTGTGCTCGTACATGTGCCCTATGACATAGCGTTGAATGCAAGAGTGTAAACATACCATTAGAACCTAAACTATTAGGACTATAATGACGTCTTATAGGACATTTAAAAATCTAATCACTTTCTTCTTAAAGAACCCCATATCGTAGTACCTCGAGAAACCCTCAGCAAGGAGCTTATTCAACAACTTAAGCGTATAAGGGAGTAAGTTCCTATCAAACCGCACTGTTTGTGACCATTTAGGTTACGAAGAGTGAGAATGAATTCACTGTCGATGGCGAGCGAAGCGATGGTAGAAAGTGGCTGTGGAAATTATTTCAAACAATTCCTCAAAACACAGAACATATTATTCAAGCGGTAGAACACACACAGGAATGCAAAATCTCTCCTCAGACCTAAAGGTTCGATACGACTTGTGAATTTGGGATCGTCGACGATTCTTACTGCTCGTCGTTGAACTGAATTAAAAGGGCTAAGCTGGTATCCCGGTGCACCCGCCTAGAGATAGCATTAGGCTGGACTTGTTATTTGTAAAGCAACAACCTTTGCCCTGAGGTGAAGCATCGCTTCGCTCTGTTGAGTACTCCTGGTTTCTTGGACGCCAGCTTCACCTTGGTTTCCAAATGGTCACGAAACTAGATATAGCTGGAGATGTCAACACCAAAGATCCCAATATACTTGGAGATGGTAAGTGTTGCGTTCTGGAATTGTAGAATTACAGTAAACTGTGGATTTTCTTAGCGGTGAACGCGCAGACTTGTGTCTTTATTGGGTTGAATCCTGAAACGCTTAACGCCCGCCGGACCTCCCACTGTGTTATGGAGATTTCTGGCATAGCCTTACCGCATCACGGTAAAGTAGGTGGTACAGTTCCTTCGTCATTGATATTCGAGTTTGAGGCAATGAGACTGCCCACAGTAAATCGGCTTTATCTCTAGCACTATGGGAGAATCGGTTTTTCGCTGTGGTGGTAACGACCACTTACAAAAGTTTCCCTTGGCAGCTTAACAAGCGACCACAAAGCACGACTCCCAGAGGTATAGCTTGCAAGTCGCCCACCTATTTTGCCGATTGGAACTTAGCTCTGGCGGTTATTTTCTTACTGAACCTCGAGGCAGCATTTAATTTGCGTTTTAACTCAGACGTATTCAGATCCTTATTGATCGAACCGTGGTCCAAGCCTCATATGCAGTTTGCTTGAGAATTTTAGCTTCTTTATAAAGGCCTATTAAACCACGGTCTTTTTTTGACATCAGCAGGGTTAGAAATGTAACATTCCATGCCAGCGAAGATTGTCTCAGTGACTGCGGCTGTGCAGGTGTCAGGATCTTCTGAGCTGAAGCAGAGCTGCCTCCACGGGTACGATGCATAAAAATCCCGCAATCTATCACAATCTGCTTACTGACTTATAATGCCACACACAAGGCCAATTAATTGGCGCAGAGAAAACGGTTAGTGTCCATGACACTTGAATTCGGGCGAGAGAGTGGTCAAAGGAGCCAAGAGGTGCATCCACTGAGACGGAATATCAGTTCGGACGTGTAATTAGCACTCCTAGCCTCTATATCAGTTGAGAGTTCCAGTTGAGAGAATTTTGTTTGAGTAATTGTAAAGAATAAAAACCAAATTTAATTGATACGTCTCAATTTTTTTTATTGAAAGTATCTAAATTTAACAAATTTAACATTATTTAGTAATAATACTAAAACTATAAGAACATTAAATATAGAAACTATTTGTAAGTAGACTTCTGGTGAACAAAACACCGTCATAAAAACCAAGTATTTTGTATTATTTTTCATCATGCAACCTCTTACAATTCACCCCCACCGTGCGCGTAATACATATTGCATTTCATACTAATTCTATAAACGTGGCTCGAATGGCGCGTACGATGCGGACAAATGTGCGATCACCTTTGGATGGCTATGAATAATTATCTTATTAATATTCTATACATGTATAATTACATAATTCGATACTGATGCCGTCGGTCGCCACCTTGTCAAGCTCTATGGTAACTAAATGTCTACATACTTTACGCAAAATACTTTCCAAATCCTCATTTAACACAACGAAATAATAGTACTCAGTAAATCAAGACAAAAAAAAATGCAAGCTATGATTTAAATTGTTTTCTATTTCGTAAAATTCTCAACTTAAACTGATAAAATATGCATATGACAAAAATGCAGTAAAAATTATCATAATTTACCTGTGAAATGTGTACTTATTCGAATTATTATCTGTAGTGACTTCACATTTACTCACAGCACAAGACACCATAGTTACCTACAAAATTAATAGTTTGTATGTTAATCCAGGATTATTTTAAAAAAATCCATTCGCCTTAAGAGAAACGCTATGTCCTCTTACTTGTGGTCATATAACTTTATACTCTTTTTATCATAATTTTAATGAACGTGTTTTTATTTATGCCACAGTTAGAGCTTCTCATAGACTTTATTATATATTCGCATGACGTCAGTGCTATGTCAATCTCCATCGTAACTAAATGATTACATATTTTACACAAAATATCCTCCAAATCTTGATTTAGCAACGAAATATGGTATCAAGTCTATAGAAAAACATGTAAACTACGATTCAAATGGTTTTTTTCGTTGATTTTTCAGCTGTATTAGATAAAATATTCTATCAACAATGCTGTAATTCTGATTATTCCGTCTTGTAAATAAACATTGGCTCACACTAGAAGACAGCTGCTGTATCTAAAAAATATTTTAAATATTAATGACGGATTACAGAAAGAAAAAAGAAAATTCCAGTCACAGGAAACAAATGACGACCTTACCGGATCTTATTGCGGGAGACATTGACATAGGCACCTATTTTCTTCTGTCTTATTTTGTCTCGGGCTCTATGCACTTAATTTGGATTTCTCGCTTCCACGCTTTATTAGTCTTTTTTTTTCTTGTGCGGAGATTGAACCTGCACCCCTCGTTTCCGTAGATAGTCTTCACTACCAACAGAGCCAAGGAGCCGTCAAACGTATATATCTTTGCCGCAAAAAGAACTCCTAATAGACTTTATTATCGATATCGATACGCATGACGTCAGTGCTAAGTCAATCTTTATCGTAACTAAATGATTACATATTTTACACAAAATATCCCCCAAATCTTGATTTAGCAATTAAATATGGTATTAAATCAAGAGAATAATATATAAACCACAATTCAAATTCATTTTTACGTTAATTTTTCGGATAAATTCGATAAAATATAATTAACAACAAAGCAGTAAAAAAATCATAAATTACCGGTAAAACGTGTATTTATTCGGATTATTGCGACTTGTAACGTCACATTGGCTCACAAAATAGATACCAAATTTACAATTTAAATATTCTAAAATATAAATCAAGGATTCAAGCAGGAAAACAGAAAATTCCAATCGCTATAAAATAGACCCGCCGATATCGCCGCTTATCAATGTAATTATTGTCACATTCGGCCATTTCTTCTATCTCATTTTCTCATGGGCACTATGCACTTAATTTGGATTTCTCGCTCCCACGCTTTATTGGTCTTTTGAACATAGTGAAAAAATCCTATGTCTATGATTTTATACGATTAATTTTGAATAATTAAAGAATACAATGAGGTATCCATCTATATA
This sequence comes from Apoda limacodes, assembly GCA_946406115.1. NCBI lineage: Eukaryota > Metazoa > Arthropoda > Insecta > Lepidoptera > Limacodidae > Apoda > Apoda limacodes. The sequence goes on from OX291545.1 coordinate 21,121,904, forward strand.
CCTACTGTCTCAAATATTACACGATACCAACCATAATAGAACCATAAAATAACCAACCACCATAATAGAACCAGTCCACAAAAAATTTTGCCCCTTTATTTATAAGAAGCAATTCAGCGATAATTTACTCTTTGTATCGGGCATGGTCGTTCTTGACACTCTGGAAAATAAAAAAAATACAGACAGTCTTGCATAACCATTCGTTGCTCCAGAACAAGGTTGACAATCTCATAGCATTGACGGATTTTTAGCCTGTTCGTAACCGAGCGAGCGACGCCGAGATTGGATTTATGTTTTTTTTTGTGTTTTTTTATGTATATATTGTGTGAAATTAATATATGTAAGTATAAGTGTATTAAATTTAAATTTAGATTAATCGTTGTTTATAAACGTTCAGATCAACCCATCAGTTTATAAATGTATGCAATCAAGTAAACACATCAATACAAATAAGTATTTTCATACCAAAGATGCAGTAAAAAAAACCTCTAGCCAGAACTTGAACCTACAATCTATAGATTTTAAAATACGCTCGTTACGAACGTCACAAATACACAATTACTAGGTACCTATGAAGGCTTAGTACACCAATCTTACAAATACAAAAATCTGTCCAGAATTAAGAAGTACATAATAAATATACATACATAGAAATAATCTGTCATTACTAGAGACTCCCTGAAGGTAGTCTTCGAAGTAAACATATTACACTATACTATACCTTTGACTATATCCTTGTCTACATCATCAATAAAAATAAATGTTTTTATAGCAAAAATGCAGTCACAAAATAAACTGACATAAGGTATCAAAATTTAATAAAGTTCGAAGTCATTCGTTTTAAGGTGTTGCAGCTAAATTAAAAAAATGACCCTTAAAGATTCGTCATATCTTTCAGACAATTGAAGTACTAAAAAAATTAACAGCTTTAATTTTTTTTAATATTTAAGTAATTAAAAATAATTATATCATTCAAAAGCTTTAAAATGTTTGTATTTTATAATTTTCCCTAAAGTGTCAATTTTAATTAAGAGTAAGTAGGTATTATTTAAGAATTTATGAGATAAGATGGTTTCTCGAGATTTTATAATGATTTATTGACAAAGAAAACTAGTCTATATCTGCTAACGAATGGTATAAAATTATAATTTTATGGTGTTAAACTGGTATGTAAACAAAGAAAAATGTACCGAACATCAATTCTAAATCGTCAATTTTGTTTGAAAAAAAATGGATATTCATTTTTATAATATATATAAAACAGTGATTTTTTAACAAAATCCAAGTTTGCACTTAAAGATGAACTAATTTATAGTTATAATTTGTAGTTAAACTAAGTTTCGTTTAGTAACAAAGTATACCAAAAACAATTTTTAAAAACATGCAAAAACTTCCTTATAATAATAACACAGAAAAATACATATTTCTGAGCCAATTCAAATAAATATAACGGACAAATAAGAAAAGTCAAAAGCAAAAGCGTGTCTATGTATATACGTAGTCATATTTCAGTCTATTCATATTCATTCCGAAGAAGAGAATGTATAAGTTTCCTTACAAAGTGCTTAATGGTTCACAATAAAAATATTTTCTTGCAAGAATCTCAAGATAAAGTTGAAGAAACATTTTCTACTTGGTATCTACATTTTTGTATCGCACGAAGTCACTCACTTCAGCACAAGCACTAAGTACAAGATATTCAAATAAGTTAAAAGCTTTCCGATTCCATTTGCTTTTCACCTGTGAATACATTACGTTCACTACACTAGTCAGAAAAGGTTGCTACCGATATTTAGAATCAAAACGAATTAATAAATTCGATCACAAAACATTAGTGAAATTGATTTACGTAATTTATTAGTTTTAACAACGACTTTTTATTTATTTTTTATTGAGTTGTATTATAGTAAGAAGAAATTATAGCTGCCTGGTGTGTTAGTTTAAGCCTTTCATTGTCTATCAAGGGTGGTAAGGAGAAAATTACTAACTAGAGGCTAGCTAGCGGCCGAAGGCTTTAATGACTCGAGTTTGTTATTTCTGTACCGCCTGTGTTACACACAATGTTTTTCACCACATTTGAGAGTAAAAGAAATAAAAATATAAGGTCAATAAATAAATAAACTCACGAAAACACAATTGAAATGGCGGAAATCTAAGTAGAATTTATGAATTAAAAAGCTTAAGCTGAAGTTAAGTTCATATTTATACAGACAGCTTTTATACATATTATAGAATAGGCGCGTCATTACGCCCTTGAGTTCTATTTGTCTGTCTTAGCACCCGCTTTGCCTGCACGAAACGACATTGTTTACGAGTAAGTGTGATGAAAAATAGTTTATTATTCACAAGTGTGCCAATTTCTTTTTTGGTTTAAGTGCCTACTTAAAAATCTGAGGTAGTGAAGCACTTTAGAATTGAATCACAAGCGTAAAGTGATTCTAATATAAACTACTAAGCGATTACAGTGAGGGATTTAAAGGAACGGAGCTTAAAAATATGCTCTCGTGTAAAATATACAACTTTTCACTTCTACCAGCGAGGTAAATACGTGTTAATTTTAGGATTTAGGTAAGAATCATATTGTATTCAATGTTAAACAAGAAGTTTATTCTTATTCACAAATACTACATATAAAAAAAATAAACAATAGATACTAATTAAAAGTTAAAAGTGAAGTTGCTGCAATTGTGCAAGTTAAATAACACTTTTGGATATGTTTCTATGTGTACGTTAAATTACGTTACGGTTTGTTTCAATAACATCCTGGTTTAATAGTTGTCTTCGTCACTTTGATTCACAAAACAATTTGATGCTGATAAAAATAGTTTCCCGCCATTTTTCTTGATGTTTTTTAGAGTACCGTATCCAAAGGATAAAAAACCGTCCGTCCGTCTGTCACCAGGCTGTATCTTATGAAGCGTGATAGTTAGACAGTCGAAATGTTCACAGATGATGTATTTCTGTTGCCACTATAACAACAAATACTAAAAACAGAATAAAATAAATATTTAAGGGGGCTCTCATACAACAAACGTGATTTTTTTGCCGTTTTTATAGATAATGGTACGGAACCCTTCAAGTAAGATATAAAATATTTGTTCCAATAGATCTTAAATCGTATCTGAACCAGTTATCGTGTGGTTTCTTTTTCAGCGTCACTTAATTCAAAAAGTACTTACTTTGCGTCATGCGCGATGCAAGTTTTTGAACACAAAATTTACCCTTTTATTGCTGGAGACGTGAAAATACAGTTATGTACCTAACTACCATTAACATACAGAACTAGACAGCGCATTTCCCAGCTAGACGAAGCGAAACTGAGGTTTCTTGTCTCTTACTCACTTGATTTAATAAACATAATCAAACCACATACCGGACGTTGATAAAAACAGAAAAGAGACCACAGGTTTGCTTTGTTTCTTTCTAAATTATGGTAAATTTAGGAACGCTATTTCACAGCCCATGGCACAGATAATAGAACTGGAAGTCTATGTTACGAATCAAAAAAACAACGTAATAAAACTACTAATTAATTGTTTCAATTATTTGTTTAACTCTTACACTACGTATGAACGTAGGAGACAGCGCGAAATATTGTGCACTAATCCCAATGACGATAGCTAAGAAATCCTACTAATAAGATGTTAAATCTTAAAGAAAGCGGCAAAATTTCTATGATCCCTAGCTTAAAAAAACCGGCCAAGTGCGAGTCTGACTCGCGCACCAAGGGTTCCTTACAAACTTATTATATGTAGATAGCTCTTCCAACATGAGATGAAGTCTCCTAGGTCAAAGGGAAGTACCCCATAGGTTTTGATTTATTTGCGTCACAATATGCGATAAAAATGGCCATATTTTTGGCATATTTTATTTCCAAAATATGGTCATTTTTACATTTTTCATTTACTTAGAAGCTTGCTTTTTTTTACAACATTAAGTGACCGTAGCACAAAGACTTAAGCAAAAAGACTTTATTATTTAATATTTATTTTAACTCGATACCTTCACGCGTTCTTGAGTAAAAGGGTCTTGACAGACAAACTTTTTTTTTAAATGTGTTATAACTATAAATTAATAAAATTCGGATTTTGAACTATATTTGTGATGTAGGACCTTGTTTTGTGTCAAATTTCATGATTCTAGCACAACGTGAAGCAAGCCCATAGGTTTTCATTTTTTTGTTAATAACTAAATACCTAAATATCCTTAAAATGACCGTGTTTTTTTTATAGCGTTGACATAGAAGATTGATCTTTTACAGCTTTAAGGAACCGTATACCTTAGTATTTCATATTAATTTCAACTAGATACCTCCACGAGGCCTTGACAGACAGACAAACAAATTATTTTGTGTCTCTGAGGTGGTGGCGTGTGTGTCGGGTCGTTACGTTCCCTAAAACATGGTTGAGCGAAGCGATGGCTGATTCATGTGTCATACTCGTGAACGAGTGCCGCCGCCTGTGGAGGCTGGTCTGCTCTTGCAAACTTCTTTGTATTCTTAGTTTTACTTTTTTGTTTTGTTTATTAATACTGTAAGACATTGATTATTTCTTAGTGATGAATACATAAACTGTCTTTTTTTTATATTAGATACTTTTTTTGTTGTGCTTGTGCTTTATATTTCATGTTTTTTATGTTTGTAATAGAAAGTGTCCTTTTATGATAGGGAGGGCATTTTCCAATATTTTAATTGAACGCTGTAAGTGAAAGGGAGAAAAGAAATGCCCTTGCTGAGTTTCTTGCCGGTTTGTCTCAGTACAAGGTCTCCCGCCCTATAGACTTACGAACCGATGGCTTAGTGACATTCATAAGTGCTAATTATTGTAGCCTAAACTGAATAAATTATATTGAATTAGAATTTGAATTTAAATGAGTTATAACTACAAAGTAACAAATTTAAAATTTTTTCCTATTTTGATTTGTTTGTGAATGCCAAAATATGTGACAAAAATAGCCTTTATTTTCTGAGTTGACTTAAAAGCTTGATTCGAGGGACCGCAGACCTTAGCATTTGATATAAATGTCAACGTGATACCTTTACGCGTTCCTGAGTAAAAGGGTCTTGACAGACCGACAGACAGGCAGACGAACAACAAAGTGATCCTATAAGTGTCCCTTTTTTCTTTTTAAGGTACGGAACCCTAAAAAATATATAAAAAAAACACAATGATAGTTCAGTTTTACAATACCGGCTCAATAATTTTCAAGAAGTATTCAAATAGAAGAGAATTTATTTAAATGATATGAAAGAAGTTCAATAAAGTGTTCAAATATTAAATTTCAATATTAAATCATTTGTACGGCTTATTGAAAAATGTCGTCTTTGCTTTGAAGACTTTCCTCAACTAACTTTTGTAAAATTATATAAAATGAATAGTGAGATAGATACCTATTACACAAAGAGATTTTATAATGTTTCTCTAATTTTTTATCTATAAGTAATATAATCATGTACTGACACACGTACTCTCTCCCCGAGTGTGTATTGAAGAGCCAGTTTTAAAAAGTATGAAAAAAACATGCCTTAGAATACTTGACTTCAAATATATATTTCTTTAATAATTAATTTGATGTTAAATGTTATCAAATTACAATTTAACTTTAGCAATGATAATAATCTGTATAAAAAAGCTACTTCAGACAACATTTTTAAAAGCGTAATAAGTTTTTTAATTTGCGTCCTCGCTTGTATTGATTTGATAATGAGATAATAGATATGACTTGTCCACTGATACTTCGGCTTGCTTATTCTGTAAGCTATTTCAGTGACTTTTGTCGAATTTCTTATCATATCTGCAAGCCACTTGCTAAGCGAATTTGTGTTTTTTTTTGTGTGTCTGTGTCCTAGTTTCTGCGCCGTCTAGATCATAACAGAGCTTCTGAAAGCAGGAAACCAATACTTGTCTTTTATAGGGTTTTCATTTCTGTTTTCTTCGAAAAGATCACGCCAGATTTATTGGATCATAAGCAGGATGAGGTTTTTCTTCAAAAAACAAGATCTCGTCTTGTTGATGAGCAATAGACCAATCTTGCGTCTGAAATATTTAACAATTTTTTTTGAGAGCCGGTTCGTACGTTTTCAGCCTAACCGAACAAGCCGGTTACCGAAATTATATTACATATAAGGCCATAAATAAACGCTCTGGTAGATAAGATCGGCCTCTTTGCGTAGTGTTGGTGAACCAAAAAAAGGCCCTGGAAGGAGTTGTAGCCTCTCCTGCAGCAACGCAACGTTGTCATTGAATCCTTCTTAATAATTACAACACCAGAAAACAAAGCCAACCCAAAAACAATTAGCGGTATTGATATAAAAGACAAGCCAATTTTACAATTGTGTCATACGAAATAATAGTTGTTGTAGGTAACAGACCTTAGTGATCCTAGATAATGCACATAATAATATTTTTGTACATTAATAAAGATAAATTAATAATGACACCAGGTGCCATGTTGTTAATATCTATAAATACAATTATTATAGGCAAATCATGAGCTAATAATAAACATATACAATATATTTAACAAACAGCCCGTAAGATGGCGACCTGCAAATACGAAATAAGCTTGCTAATGAAGCACTCCATCTGAAGTTGCGATCCATTTCTCGCATCATTACCTCACTTGATCGTTGACACAAACGTTTCAAGTATTTCGATTTACAAAGAACCTTATTTGTTTAGATAAATCTGTAGTTCCTTTTATATTTTTGGCGCTATTTTAAGAAGTACGAGTATTGTAGTAAAACTCCTTTTAGTCAGGTTCATTTAATACTATATTTTCTGCGATCAAGCACCACGCTTGCAAAATGCTACAACATCGAAGTAATAATTTAAATAAACTCATTTTTTTTCAATATTTACTACCGTAATTAGCCTAATAGAAATGTAAATTGTATACCTGTGTGCAATTGATGTTAAAACAAAATATTAGGGAGTGAAAGATTTTTTAGTAGAGGGTTTGAAGCCTTTTTAATATCGACTTTAAGTCGAAAAAAGAAAGTAATAATGATATAGATTAAATTATCATCTAAATTAGTTATTATGTTATTGTTGCGAAAGGGAATTCTTTTTAAAACGAGTGCTAGTTTGTGAAACGAGGTGTAGCTGATGAGTATTACAATAGTACAGAACGGGTGTCTAAAAGACAGATTTCAAATCATACCAGGAAATAAATTATATTAATATAAAATAATTACAAAAAGTATAGTAAGTACTTAAGTCTTTTTATCAACAAGCGCCATCTAGTGGAAGCCAGCTCACCTCACTTTTCAGTACGGTTTACGTGTTGCTCGTGTTTTAATGGTGCAAATGCATACTTTATGAAACAAGTTACTAAAAAGACAATTAATATGTTAGATACCAGTTTTGGTTTCCTAATTTGAAAATTAAAGTACAGGAAAATATTTTATATAAAACCGTCGTGTCGATTTACTTACTAACTGATTAAAAATCAACTCACAGGCTAAACCAGAATTAATAGAGATGTAAATTATTAATAGAGAAGTAAAGTAGTTTCCTTTAGTTGTATATAAGAGCACTCAGAAACTAATCTTGAAAATTCGCACACTAAAAAGTTTTAATAGGGAACAAACTTCAGCAAAAATATTGAATATCTCGAATACTATAAATTATGAACTTAAAAATTAGTTCGTAGATTCTTCTTAAACTATAATTTACTTCATATTTTTTGGCGTAAAGTAGCTGAAGGATATCATAAATACTTTCCATCCTGGTTAATCAAGGTGTTCCTGTAGAAATCCCACGGCAAAAACCGTATTTTGAAAGGGTGACGCCGCGAGAAGAAGCTAGTAACTATTAAAAATCATTGATACAAATCATCGTAGGTAATCAAATTCCTCGTAAATCGGATGGGATTATATCCATTGTATCCCTTCGTATGGCAAAGATCGATCAACCCTTTAAGAAACGAGTTAATTATCTTGGGAATTGTTAAATTTTCCGGTAACCACTACCAAACGTAGCTAACAAACCAAACGCGATTAAATCCGCCTTTGCGCAAAAAAACCGGATAAAAAAACAGAAACATAGACAAACAAACAAAGACATTCCCCGTGATTTTAGCGTTGGATCCCAAATTATATATATGTAAGTTACTATTAAAAAGTATGTTTGTTTTAGCTGAGATTTACTATTCAAAGCGATCGTAACGTAAAGCAAACCTCTGAAACGAAATCCACACAGACAAAGTCATGGAAAATTACAAATTACAAACATGTGCAAATTTAGAGATAAATTGTTTTTTTTCTGCGTTTCAACACTAATCGTTTGTGATTACTCATAACATAGGAAATAGAGGTTCTAGCGGAAATGGAATGTCCACATAAGCTTTCCGTCCGGACTACCCGCTGACCCGCAGTTACATTAGTTCTACTACAATATTACTAAATCCACTACGTACGGCCTTTGGCGCTTAGGTGCGTTAGTACTATTACTTACTTTGTGGTACTTTCAACTAGACTTTTAAATCTTTTTACCCGATAATGCACAGCCAAAAGGAATGGTTGTTTTTTAGCAGTCTTTGTATATATGTATGTATGTATGTATGTTTGTAATTACGTATGTTCCGCCGTAGCGCCTAAACTACTGGTCTGATTTTAATAAATGAGGTGTCAATCGATTCGTTTTTTAGACCGGATATCTAAAGTAAAACATCTAGTATGGCATCTAAAGTACGCCGTAAAGTCATGGACTAAAAAAATATCATCTGATTTTATTGTGATGAGTATCAAATTAAAGAACATAAAAAGAATTATAGAAATATATAACAGGTGAAGAACAAAACATATCAAGATGTATCTATTTGCAGATGTAAGATAGTTTGTTATTATTATTCTTACATAAATATCTCATCATATGACAAGGGTGTCATTCGGTGCATCTTAACAATCCGCGTGTCATAGGGTATATGACTTGCGATGGGGGTATATTATGTTTGTTGTTTTTTGGTTTTAAAAAGTGTTCTAATAACAAAAACGTTTGCGATACGCACTTGGCCGGTTTTTTCAAATTAGTCTAATTTCAAACAAGACACAGGCAATATTTAAAATAAAAATTTATGAACAACCGTAAATAAATTTTATGGTCATTAACAACGCACAAAAAGCATTATGTTAAGTCAGACAAAGAAGGGTTGGTTTAGTTTGCTGTATTGCTGAATATAGCCCATTCATGGCACGTACCTATGGACAAAGGAGGGTATACCCGGTGACCGTTAATGAACAAGTCGGCTTACGGCACGTCGAAGAATGTCGCTTCAAGTCCTTGTCGTTCCAGCACGTCGAGTTGATATGTCTATCTTTTATTACTTTAGTATCTAGATTCAACTGGTTTTATGTTGAAGATTGTATAAAATTTATTTACGAGTATTGATTTTATTTGTAAAAGCAATTTACTTAATATTTATTCGTAGTGTTCGCTTTGATAGTAAAATTGTTGTCACAGCAAGTTTTAGATCCCCCTGAAGATGTTTTTTTAAGGTTCGGAAATAGTAAGTAGTAATTGGGGGCCAGGTCTGGAATATTCAGTGATTTGAGCTCACGGTCACTTGCGGCAGACTTTGCCATCTGAGAGGTGTGAACTGAAGCATTATCATGCAGAAACAGCTTACCTTTTACCTCTCCTTGTTTTTTAAATTGCTGCTTTTAATTTTAATGTATTCTTTATGTAGTACGCTCTTATGATATTGACATCTTTATTCTTTGGCAACATTACATGATAATTACAAAATATGTTGGTCCTCAACTGACAGGAAGAGCTTGAATTTCCCGCAATAAACCTATAATAAACCGCAGGGCACTTAATCTATCATCCCAATGGAGCACCAGGGTACCGTAAAACATTTTGAAACAGGGTTGACCAAAGGAACATAAATTAGCATAAAATAATTTACATCCCTAAGATAATTAAAGAATTCCCATAGGAATCCAACGGTGATGATCAAATTCCTGACGAAAAGGCTGTGGGAAAAAGTTTGTATAAGTAGAACTAAAATGCATATGTATCTTTCCCAATGCAATATTGAGAAAACATGTACTCACCTAACATTATCTGTGTAAACATAGGTCAACCCACAGAAATGAGATACGGGACGGGATAGACATTATGAGGACGTTCGATCTGTTTGTTCGAGATCAAACTAACCCGAATCACGGTTATTGTTAATGCATCGTGGAGTGAGTAATGGAAGACAGAAAAACTTAGCTTTTATTATTAAAAAATGCTTCTTTATTTAAGAGTTTGCTTTTAGTTTATATATTCATCCATACTTATATTAGAAATGCAAAAGTGAGTTTGTCTGTTGGTATTTAAAGGTTTGTTTTTTTTATATACTTTTAATTTATGTTTACATCCATACTTATACTGTAAATGTTTGTCGGTCTTTCCTTCTCATCGCATCTAATTAAGCTGGAATTCAGCAAAGACATAAAAAAAAATTTAATTAGGAAAAATTCCCGCAGGAATACTATAACCAAATTCTACGTGAAAGTTTTATAGGTTGTTATAGCAAACTATCGTAGTATAATAACATATTCTTTGACGATTCAAAAATGTTTGTAAAACCCTTATTTGAATAAAAAAAATGGTTTTGACTTTGACTAAGCAGTTTCCATAGGACTCTTACGCCAATAGCCGAAAAGCTAGTATCAATAAAATAAAAAGTTTGCGTCGTTATCAACTTGTGTATAAACTAAGGTTACAACGAAAATAAAGTGTAGAGATGTGTTGCTAGGACTGAAAGGTAGATTTCAAAACATGGAAAAACTGGCCAAGTTAGTGACGTAGTCGCGTTAAGGAAGGGATTTCATAAAATGAGAATTATTGCAGATATTTGAGAAACTTGCAAACCGACTTAGTGTCCGTTGAAAGACCTATTTAAAAAATTCCATTGTCGTGATTTTATTTAGATTTTTAGAACACGTGGTTTGAAGTTATAAGGGGGGGGAAACACTAATTTTAAAACTTTAGAAGAGAATCGACTTCTAAAATATATGTACTTACATTTAAAGAAAAATAACCTAAGAACCCCAATGATATTCATCACGATAACAAGTCTAATTTTTGATAATTGAAACTTTCTAATTTTACTTCCCCCATTGAATGACGACAAAGTGTTATACCTAATTGTTTTCACAAAGTATTACAAAGCAACAAAATCATTGTTTTAATAAGTTCCCCGAGTTAATTAATTATTAAGGATGCTTTATTATTAAAACACACTTTTCTGCAGTCACTTTATATTAATTAGGAACAATCTGAAATCTACTTAATAATTACTTGCGAATGTGACTGAAGTGTCAAAATAAATTACAAAATCAGGCACTTGATCCTAGACATTGTTTGGATTCTAAGTTATGTTTAGGATCAAGTCTAATAAGATTAAGTCTAATCTTGAAACTTCTTTCTTAAAGGACCGGACACTTAGATTCAGTAAGTTACCTCTACTCATTTAATAAAACGACACAATTCATTTCAATAAGAATTTTTTCTTTTGGGAGCGTCTTGATATTATAGTTATGTTATTTTTTATCTCCTTTTTCTTTCGGTATGCAGAGGTGAGACTTACAATACAAATAAAAATAACAGCCAAAAGTTAAAGTTCTTGAAGAAGTAATATAAAAAAAAACTTGAATGTTATACAAGTACTAAAGCCAAAGCTATAGGCCTCGTCACGATAAGCTATAAATTTTGTAAACAAGGAACTTGTACTAAGTTACATAGCGACAGTTAAATCAACAACAAATAATCCCAAATTCAATCAACTCAAAGTAACATCCGGGTGATACGAAGCTAACGAGCAATAAACAATTTCACTTGGTTTGGTTATATTTTAGCCTTATAAAGCGCTGTCGTGTAATGTTTTGTGGTACTGGTACACTTCTGGTCATGAAACGTAAACATTTGGGCCGCCATTTTGAAGTAAGTTCACGCCGACGCTGTCAATGCTGTCATTCGAGTTTCAAATAAGTCTCAGTTAAAAAAAACGGCTTGATTTGGCTCGCGCACCGAGGAACCCGTACAAACTTATTATATTATTATGTAGATAGTTCTTCTATCATGAAATCAAGTCTCACAGTTTATGCCTTAATTATCAGTTTATAGACTTTTCCTATATTTGTGATGTAACATCTTGCTTTATTTTCAAATTTTATTATTGTAGGTCAACGGGAAGTACCCCATAGGTTTTGATTTACTTGTGTTACAATATGCGACAAAGATGACCGTATTTTGGGATATTTTTTTATTGCATTGACTTAGATGCTTAATTTTTTTACAACTTTAAGTGACCGAACAACTTAGTATCTGATATTAATTTCAACTTGATACCTCCACGCGTTCTTGGGTAAAAGGGTCTAAACAGGCAGACACACAAAGTTTGTTTTAATGTGTTATGATTACAAATTAACATATTTTCCTATATTTGTGGTGTTAGGCCTTGCTTCGTGTCGAATCTCATGATTCTAGGACAACGGGAAGTACCCCATAAGTTGTTTTATACGTGAATGCTAATATATGTGACAGAAATGGTCGCATTTCGGCCATATTTTTTTTTTATTGCGTTGACTTAGAAGCTTGAATTTTACAACTTCAAGGGACCATAGATTAAAAAAAAGGTCTCGGTAGACAGACAGACGGACAGACAGTCAGAAAGACAGACAGACGGACAACAAAGTGATCCTATAAGGGTTCCTTTTTACTTATGAGGTAAACCTAGAAAAAAACAAAAACACAAACAAACTGTTTTTTTTTATTTGATCCAAAGGTTGCGAACCCATAAATGTGTGATTACAAAATTTAAAATGTATGGCTTCTCATGACGGGGATTACAGTGTAGCTTTACATATTATGTAACACGTCAAAATGTGCTGTCTTATATAACTTTTTGTATTTTTTTTTTATTTACATATAAGTTTTATTAGATATCCTAGTTGAAGCAAATCGGTCAATTTCAAATTGTACGTGCCCACCTTAGATTCCGTACCAACATCTATGTAATTTATGAACAAAAAAAGTGTCCCGCTAAGTGGTCGGCCATCTTATGACTGAACAAGCTCGACGTTGCTTAACTTTGAATATCGTTTCCAATACTCTAATGTGTAACTTTTTCTCTTAATAACCCAGACCATTGTCGCTAGATTTTTTTTTTTTTTTTTTTTTTTATACCACTAAGGTGGCAAACAAGCTTACGGCCCGCCTGATGGTAAGCGGTCACCGTAGCCTATGGACGCTTGCAACACCAGGGGTATCACTTGCGCGTTGCCGACCCTTCAGAAATCTAATAACTTCTTAATAAAAAAATCTAATAAGATGGCGCTGATACGAAAATTTAAGATGGTTATGGCTCAAGACTGTCTCAAACTTGGCAGGTTCATATTATTTGTTGTTATATTTTATACTCATACCATAATCACTGTAAGTTTTAAACTTGTATGTATTGTATATACGAAAAAGCAAAAAAAAAAAACACCTTTTATTATTTACGAGATAATCCGCCAATAAAACACATATTCTGTACAAATTTCAGACTTCTACCTACTTCGGTCTAAAAGACAGAGCCCTTTAATGGTCAGATAGACAACCAGCGCAGGTTTCGTAATAGGGCTTCGTTAGCATGCTTTGGTTACGGAACCCTAAAAATAACAGTGCCGTTACACAATACTAAAATCGATAGTTTCAACAGAGAAAAACAAATTAATCTCCAACCCAAACCAAAACCCATTAAAGTAAATAAATAATTAGTGACGCGGCACTGAACTCGAATTAGCTGAAGATAAAACTTTTTCATTATTCCATTTCGGCTTTTCATTATAACAAAATAAATTGCTTTCTAAGCCACAAAAACAAATGACCCTGACTAAAGCTTATGTTTATCATCAAGTACAAAATTATTTATCAAGAAAAATGTTTTTTACGCATTTTATATAAAAACTATTTTTACCCGCGGTTCCATCCGCCCTAAATTCGGTCATGGACTCAAACTATCTTCGTGCCAAATTTAATTTTAATCGGTACAGCGGTTTAACCGTGAAGAGGTAACAGACTGACAGACACAGTTACTTTTGCATTTATAATATTTATATGAATAGTTTATTGCGTACCGAGAACAAAATGATATTTTTTATGGTTCCGTACACAGAGGATGCCAACGGAGCCCTATTTCTAAGCCAACGCGGTCTGTCTGTCTGTGAGACCATTAAAAGGCTCTATCTTGTAGACCGAAATAGGTGAAAGCCTGAATTTTTCACAGAATATGTGTGATAATAGGGAATTTCCTAAATAATAAAAGTTAAAATTTTAGGGTGGTGCCCATACAAGATACACATTTTCGTTGTCTGAATAACTAGTGTAATACATACAAACTTCAAACTTGCAGTGAAAAATAGTGTGAATTCTATAGCATAACAACAAATAATGAAAACCGGCTAAGTTTGAGATCTCGCTTACTGTTCAGAGAAACAGTAACACATTTGTTTGTTGGAAATGATATTCAAAGGTACAACGTCGGGCTTGGTCAGTAATTGGATAGGCGACCGCTTAACAGGACACTTTTTTTTGTTCGTGTTAGTAAATTATGTAAATGGTGGTAGGTACGGAACCCTCGATGTGGAGTCCAACTCGCACTCGACTGGTTTTATTGTTACTTGAGTTAGGAAGCAAGTTATGTCGAAAGCTTTTATTCCGAGGGTAAGAAAAGCCATTTTGTACTAGGTACGAACAATACTTTTTCTACTACTGTTCGATCCTTATATGTCATCAGAAAAAAATGCCATGATGAGAATACTGGCCAGACCGAGTGCGAAATGAAACTTCAACCAATATTTTATACTGTCCAGTGAGTTATTTTAACACGGGGTCCAGAAAGTTCAAATTTCAAGTACGTAATGGAACTTTTCATATAAGAAAAAAATAAATATGAGCGCGTACATCTAAGACGAAAACTACAAAACTTGGTCCGCGTAGACTTTTAAAAATGAATAAGGCTTTATGGTTTTGCCTACAAAAATATCGGAATACTTACAAATGTTAATCCCCTATTTTGCCCTATATTATAAAGTTTTCAAAATGTATTTTGAACAAAATTATTAGAGCCGTTTTCGAAAACAATAACTGAATAGTATGTATAAAATACTAGGCAAAGTATTTAAAAATAATATACCTACCTAATGAATCCGTTACAAAAGTACAAGTTACAAGATCTAGCTAGAGAGACTTATGAATATTTAGTTTTAATGACAAATATATATCTTAGGGCGCTTTCGTTTTGGGATGCAGAATCATTATTTTCATTTTTTTTCATCCGTTCGTTTAGTATTGGTATCAAAAATATCAAAATTTTAGTACCATCTGTAACAAACTGTCATGCTTTCTTTAACGATATTTTTGTTATTTTTGTCACTTTTGTCAACGAAAAATAAAACTTTAAAGGTGGAGGTGGGGTTTTTGTGTTAATCTGTTGTGTGTCATATTAATTGTTAGTGGCAGTGTGTGTACGTCAACCGTTCGTTTTGCAAGTTTTGCATTTTAAAAATTTTGTTAGTAACGTTTCAAAACTACACCAACGATAGGTGTCGATGGCAAAACTGGCGTTATCGAAAGTTTGAAAAGTATTAATCGTGGGAACTCTTAATCCTAAAACGAACGCGTCCTTAATTATATATAATTTATTAGCATAATATTATTATGTATGTAATTTTAACGGTTTTTATCCCCAGAAGCTGGTAACCAGCGGCTGGGCACACGACCACTCCAGACTGTGGTGGACAGTGTCTTTTCACGTGAGCCTATAGCCGCAACACTGTTTCTAATACAGTGTATCTGGACTCAGGTTGCTACGTCCCGTAGGTACGTCGTACCAGCTGTAAAGTAACAAGCGGTAAAATGAAAGAACTAGGACCATGCTATGTGAAATGGAAAATAGAAGTAAAAAGATATCATAGCTTAGGAGAGCAAGGCTTAACGTAGCTTTTAAAAAGTAGAGTAAAAATTATTGACTGCGTATCGTGTATAGTTTCGTAATTAACATTAAAACACAATAATAATATTTGTAATATAAAGGATATTCGTTTTTTTTGTGTTTGTTGTGTTTATTTACATTAAATATTGGTTGCTGTTTCTTCTCATTGTTCTTTTTTGCAGAATTGCCTGATATGAAGTCCTAATAACAGCGTACAGCAAGTTTGGCTTGTGGCCAGTTTTCATGATATTTCTTTTTTGATCTGTTTTTTTCTGTATGATATTATATAAACACTTTCTTAACGAAAGCCAAGTTACACTTGGTTATTGTTTACCTTTATGAGAAAAAGTTGGTTTTATTGGATATCAAATAAAATAGTAACTGGAATGAAATATTAAAAAGACCTACACAATCCATGCTATGCTATTAAATGAGCAAACTTTTTAATATATTATGCATAGATTTCCATAATACATTAAAGGTATTCATTCATTTTTATTGTTTATGGGCGCTTAGGAGAATGATACCTAAATCATAGATTATATTATACTGCCTAAATTAATCTTATGTCAGCTCAAAGAAAAATGCGTTTACACGAATGCTAAGTACACAATAATATGTATTATGTATATGACTTTCAAGAAAAACTACGGTAAACTTTAAAAAAATATCAGCCATGTGCGTCCGTTCCGTACAATGCAAATTATTGCGGATTGCCGAGAAACCTAAAATATATTTTAAAATACCTATGACTTCTCACACAATCAGTGTGTGAAATAAAAGTTTTTAAACCTATGTAAGGTTAATGTATGGAGAACTACAATATTTTGTTTTCTTAATTTTATTGCAAAATTTATATGGCATTTTACATAAGTCATCTTTTCTAAAATAGTTAAAATTCTATTAGAATTGATGCAAAGACCGTATAAATTTAAGTGTTTGCAATGCTCGTACGTGCGAAAATGATAAAACTATAAGGGTTCTGGTTTTACCATTTACCTACGGAACCATTAAATCTTAATTTAGAACTGAAATTGAATACCGTAACTATTTAGTTATTACAGTACATATCATTGGGTTATTAAATTATTAAAACTGTAAATAAAAATTTAATCAATGAGAACGTACCTACTAGTTACCTCAAACATATCGCTAACTACGTTACTATTACTATTACAACGAAGTTCAGCTAGGCTCATTATTAAGTGGCCTGGCTGCTTCGTAAAATAAATATGATTCTATTACTCGTGAAATAGTTGATTTAAATTCTTTATCCAAAAATAAAAGATGTCAAAAGAAATTCTAGCTCATTGTAGGTTTCGTTTAGGATATTCAATAACTTTATTGTTGAACGAAGCCCGTAGGAGCCTTTTTTATTAAATTTTTATTGGATTTTATGAAAAAAAGAAATCTATCTTTTCGCAAATATTTGTTCAGTACTATTTGTTAGGGTTCCGTACCCAAATGGTAAAAAACGGGACCCTATTACTAAGACTTCGCTGTCCATCCGTCCGTTCGTCTGTCACCAAGCTGTATCTCATGAACCGTGACAGTAAGACAGTTTAAATTTTCACAGAAGATGTATTTATGTTGCTGCTATAACAACAAATATTAAAAAACGGAATAAAATAAATATTTAAGGGGGTCCCATATAACAAACGTGATTTTTTTTGCCGTTTTTATAGATAATGGTACGGAACCCTTCGTGCGCGAGTCCGACTCGCACTTGGCCGATTTTCTATATATTGTATTATATATTTGAATCTAGCGCCGCAAACCTTTTTGCTACATATCTCTTCCCTTCGCTCTGCTTCACATCAACCGCTATATGCCATACTGTATGGGCACGACTTTCTTTAGAAAAGAAGGCTTAGGGCGTAGTCCACCACGCTGGATTCGTGCGTTTTGGTGGACGCAGGTGAGCCAGTGGTGACTTGAAACAGTTTTTAAGCCGCCCCTAAGGCCTCTGACTAGGCTTAATGATGTTACATGCCAAGAACGGCCAACGGACATGAACCAGGACCGACGACGGATTAACGTTTCCTAAAATTACCTAGACAAATGAAAATTTTGCGCAAAATAAATTTCCCTGTGTCCTATTTAGGTGAATTCTTCTTTGGTTCAGAAGGTATTTTTATCTTTTTGCTTTTTTTTTTTATACCGCGAAGGTGGCAAACAAGCTTAATGTCCGCCTGATGGTATGCGGTCACCGTAGCCTATGGACGCTTGCAAAACCAGGGGCATAACTCGCGAGTTGCCGACCCTTCAAAAATCCAATAACTTTTTTATAGAAGAACCCCACACTGTAGTCCTTAGAGAAAACCTTGGCAGGTTGCTCATTCCACCATCCGATTCTTACAATCAGGACCGTAAGCTTGTTTACCTTAGTGGTAAAAAAAGCAGATTTACGGCCATGAATTCATCCAGAACTAAAGTATGTAGTTGATGAAAAAGGTTAACCCCCATATTTGTATATTAATCCACTGGAATTTTGTAATGGAAAGTTTTATGCTCACATTCTCATCATATCATTGTTAAAAATTACCTGGCTTAGCTGATATTCGGATAAATAATATTCAGGATTAAATAAACAAAAGAAACGGAATCTCATAGAGGAAAACGAAGCCAATTTTAATGGATTTTATTTTATTCGATGTTATACACTCTCTAAGACGCAGATGTCGATAATAAAATTAGAAGAGAAATATTAATAACCATCATAGTTTTGCCAATTTAGCAGATTTTTAATTTTGCTCGAATCATCCATACTTAATACGTGTAACAAATAAATAAATAATCGTAAGTAAAATTGATCGTCTTTACGTCACATAGGAGCATCCAATCCAGCTAAAATTTGGCACAGAGATAATTTAACAAATGGATTTAACGAGATAATAGACAGGCATCTATAACTGTCTTTTTGAAACTAAGATCATAGTCTCCTTTTGAGATCTCTTTTTGTACTCAGGAATAACTATAACCGAATTCCACGAAGAGTCGCGGGTAGAAACTATTTGTAGATAAGAAAGACGCTTTTGTACCAAGTGTATTTATTCTGTGTTGAAATATATTAACATCCAAAGAAATTCTGTGTAAATAAAATAGGTAATCTTTTTATGCGTAAATGTCGAGGTAGCAGATAATTTCCTGTTTTCCATGAAACCATGATGAGAAACAGGATCTTCATTAAAAGTATTCTCAAAGTAATTGAAAAAAATTAGGGCTTATTTTTACATCATTTACTTAAAATATTAAATTTTCCTTATATTTTCCGATACTTAAGGTAAGTGTTACAATTAATAAATTTAATTTAAATAGTCTTAGTACTTTAGATAGTGAAGTTTCTTGATTGTTTATTTGGCACTGCGTTTTTCTATTAATAAGTTTGAGACACCTTAACATTTTTTTGCATTTTGACATGCACGCACTCATTTACGCAAACCTACTTCATAATCTAAAATCACCGAAACAGTTTCCAATTTACAACATCTAAAATATTACATTAGGTGCACCATAACAATATTAAAAATCAATAAACACTGACGAGCAGACATAACTAGTCACTTACATAGAAGACAATATATCCTTAACAATTCATAATAGCTCTATGAAATCAAAGGAACGTTGAAACGTATTTAATTATTTGTGCATAAAATAAAACCATATATTATATATCTTTTTTTCATTGAGCTACCTTTACTAGTCACACTTATTTAAATTACAAAGGCGAAAGTTTGAATGTATGTTTGTTACATCTTCAAGTTCAAACGGCAGGATCAATTTAAATGAAAAATGGTATGGAGCTAGCTGACTCCCTGGATTAACACATATCTCTATACCAATTGTTTCTAAATCGATTCAGCGGTTTAAGCAGGAAGAGGTAACAGATAGACAGACATACGTTATTGACCTTGAAACGGCTGAACCGATTTTGATAAAACATGTTTGAGAACCACCATTGGAAAACCTGCTTTCACATTAAAAAAAACTGTATACAATTCGGTTCACCCTTTTAAAAGCTACGGTGCCACATACACACACAACATAGATGTCAAACTTATAACACCCTTCTTTTTGCGTCGGGGTTTGAAGAGATCCCCTTTAATGTGATACAAATAAGATCTATAATAGAGTTGTGGAGGCGTTTTTGCAACTTTTTTGTGATGAAAGCGACACAATAATCACTGTTGAAACTTGGAAAACAGTTCCGTGCAGCCAAAATAACATGGCTATATTACTGGATTGTGTGATGAATCCTCGACGTACCTAGAAGGTATTAGTCTCTAGTTGGATGTCTAGCTAAATTGTTTACCTAAACATTCAAGTGTTAAGTTAATTTAAATAGATGAAAATCTCGTCGAAGTTCATCGTTCGTACTCGGAGTTCAGCCCTGTAGACCTAAATAATTTTCGTGATCGTCTATTTTAGAAGGCAGTGGGTATCTAGGTATTTTCTGTATCAAAGGTTCTCGTAGGCATTTTTGGCAAAAGGCTGTTGCTTTTTGTTTAAACAACTTAAATAGTGATTAAGCTTCTATTGTTGCAAGTTGCATTATATTTTCAGTTACTTTTACATTGCATATGAACAGTAATCGCTGTTGTAATTTATCAACTCAGATAAGTCTATTCGGTGATCAATTTATATAGAACAGTAGGTTAAACTAAGATTGTAACCTGAACCAGACATTTCAGCAGTATCGTATCCGAATACGACTCTGAGGCGAAATGGATCGATTCTCCCTTTAATGGGGTATTAATGCCCGATACATGTATGTATATATATATATATATATATATATATATATGTGTGTGTGCATATATGTGTGTGTGTGTATGTGTGAAGGCGCCATCAGTTGAAAGCTGGAAACGTCCGTCCATCTTGATTAGTCAATCAAGTTTTTAATGATCATTTCTTCTAAGGTACCTTTTATTTATAATGAGAAGAAAAATCGATTGTCAAACCCTGAGCCCTGCTCTGATTCTTATAGTAGGAACACTCTTAGTCAATACAATATCGTTAAAGATGAGATATATTTTTTTTTTTTTTTATACCACTAAGGTCGCAAACAAGCACACGGTCCGCCTGATGTTAAGCGGTCACCGTGGCCTATGGACGCTTGTAACACCAGGGGTATCTATGTATTCTGCGTCGTAGTTTATCTTTATATATATAATTCTACTCTACGTGTGTATGTCACTGTAGTCCTCCTAAACCGGCTTGACCGATTTGAATGATTTTTGTATTGTATGCGTTTGGGTGGCGCCCTGGATGGTTTAGATTCAGAAATCAGCCCGGCAGATGGCGCTGCAGTGGGTAGACTGCCCGGTCAGCTAGTTTTATATAACTACATAATTATACTACTACTACTATATAATTTGTTAACTGATAGTCAAGCTCTTTGTTATAACGAAATAATAATATGTTAATGTTTATTAAACCATTTACTTTCTATTATATATCGGTAAACCCTTTTGTAAGTCCTTGATATATAAACCTAAAAGCGTTTCTTACGAAAACTGACTGAATAGTTCAGTTTATAGGTAGATGCACCTTAAATATGAGAAAAAAAAAAAAAAAAAAAAGAAAACCAGGTATTAAACGAAAAACTACATTACTTTTATATTATCCAAAATAAGAAAGAAAAATTTAAAAAATTTGACTATTTTCTCAACGAACTATTTTGGGGCAGTTGTTTAAGATCGGATGGCCCAAAACCCTAAAAAGGAGTTGAAACTCCAACTTTTAAACAAATTCCTTTTGGTCAGTTAAAACTTTTTAAAAATCAGCAAATTAGCACACAAGCGATCGGCTGGAATCTTGTCAGAACAAGAAAATTTCTTGAAATGATATTGTTTTACCTAAATTTAAGGTAACACAGTGAATTATTCACCGGTGAAAACTGTGAAGTAGTAGTTTACTAAGTGCATTTTAAACGCCACTCTATGGTGGCATGGTCCATATTTCTTTAATTTCTTTATATTTTAATAAAGGAAAAGTTGCTTTTGCATATTTATGTTAGTCTCGACACTATTAATGTGCTTTGACTGATAACAGACCTGCCCTATTAATACAACAAAATATGTAATAAGTCTATACACCAAGAAAAGTAACATCTAATAAACGACTACTTACGTAAAATTCAAAGAAGTGGTCAGAAAGCAAATCGAACTAGCGGACATAATGCACAAATTTTTGACCTACTGTCATGATTTCTAATAATTCAGCTACTGTAAGAAATTTGTACTGGCAACACAGATAGTTTTTCTCCCTTGCAAACGCCTTAAATAGGGGAGCAAATGCTCAGAGCAGTCTCTCGGACGACGCTTGCTAGATAATACATAAGTGCAACGTCGATTGTAAGAGTTACTTCAGTTGATTAAGATGTTGATATGTCGATTTAGTATTATAATTAAACCAACTGTAAAGTATGTATTCATATTTTTTATAAACAAGTTGAATTAGTAATTTTGACGAATTTATGATGATTCATCGTATTACAGACATCAATCAGTAGAATACCAACAACTAACGTTATCGGTAACGTATGCAAAGGATGGTAGATAACTACCGAAAAAAACATCTACGGTAACCAATGACGTAGCTCATACTATACCCATATTGCCTTATATGTATAATTATGTATACTTTTACGACCAGTCTTTGGTAATAAACTACATGCTAACTTTACCGATTTATATCAAATCTACTAGTTGTATATTCTCAAACTTAATCTCAAACTTTTTTATTCAAATAGACTTTTAAACAGCACATTTAATCGTCAGTTAAATTATTCATTAAAAATTACCACCGTTTCGGAATGAGTTACTACCGAGAAGAACCGGCAAGAAACTCAGCAGGTAATCTTTCATATTTTTTCAACTTTATATTAAAATACAATATAGCCTTACATTAAGTGGTAACACAACTGCCAAATTTCCCAATACAAATTCAGCTACCTTAACCCAAAGCAAAATGCCATAAGACATGACTTTTTTTTATACCACTAAGGTGGCAAACAAGATTACAGTCCGCCTGATGGTAAGCGGTCACCGTAGCCTATGGACGCTTGCAACACCAGGGGTATCACTTGCGCGTTGCCAACCCTTCAGAAATCTAATGACTTTTTTCTCGAAGAACTCCATACTGTAGTCCTTGGCAGGGCAGTCTCCCAAAATAACTTGTTCTGCTGTGGTATATTGCTCTAGAACTTTGTCAGTCGTCAAACTCAGGTGCGTGAAGAGACGAGTTACGTCCCTGTCACCGCTATGAGACCTGTATAGGCACGCATAGATACAAGTGTGGCCGCCGTAATCTACGCGCACCCACAATATCGACAGGACCCTGTCTTCAAGGCTATGAAGGCGGCGACAGCAGATATCCTCCCGGACGAACATACATACACCGGCACGACTCATAAAATTGTGTTCAAGTTTGTAGCCGGGATAATGTAGGTATGATGTAAGGCCGGGCAGGATATCTGCGTCTCCGTTAGAAAAAGAATGGTTAGCTGCGCAGTCTCGAGATAGTGGTGGACTGCGTTAAGATTTTCGTGAATACCCCTGATGTTGCAAAAATCCACATTATATGTGGATGGAGTAGCCGCTGTACAAACTCTTTTCTTTTTTGTTCTCATGGCCATAATATATAAAAAAAGTTACTAAGACTAAGGATGAGGATTCACTGCACAGACAGCTTAAAGGACAAAAGGTGCGGTTCTAAGACTGCCGAAGCTCGCCACAGATGATACAGTTGCTGGCACGGCGGGCGAGAGGGCCCCTGATTTCCCTCTGTTGTAGTTGCCGGGGCCACTCCGGTCTCCTTCTCCGGCACGATTACCACTTCAGATACTTTACGCCGGCTGGCGGATCAGCCTCCCAGGGCAGAAATTAAGTGATCCCTGGGTTCGGGATCCCGTTCAACCTGCGGGCGGCCAGCGGTCAGCCGTTTCATCAGGTCTCCCTGACCGCCGAACCAGCACGCTGCATCTACGCCGAGCATGACAGCAACAAGCACCACCGGTCCTCCGCTGTCCGCGCAGCGAATCCTCAAAGAGCTCTGGCAACCTTACTCACCGCCAGGAACACAACACTACTATATACGGAATACGGAATGAAAATAACTAAAGTGGTCACTTTAGCTGCAGCAGTGTCAATATCTGTAGGTTGCCTAACTTTGCTAACTGCATAAGCAGCTGAAGTAAGTTGAACTGAAAAGTATCATCTGCAAATAGTACAACCTTGCACAGCTTCTCTACAAAGATAGGCAAGTCATGAATGTAAATTAAAAATAGAAAAGAACCTAAAATAAAACCTTGAGAAACTCCTAATTTTACTTCTGAGTCATTGGATTTTACTTCATGAATTTAAACCTTCTGCATGAATGAATGAATATTGAAGATGGAACATTTACAGTGTGTAAACAATTGCAATAAAATTACAAATAAAACACTAGCACTAAGCACACAAATATAACACAAATTTCTAAGCCCATTTATTCAATAAATAACAAAATAATTTTCATAGCAATATAATAAATAAATAATACATTTAATTTACGGTATCTAGATTTGTAAAAGATAGGAATTTTATTTTAGTACCCAAACTTTTACCATTATTGAACGCAGCATTAAATTTCCATCTCATCAATTTCCAATCACAACTACCCTTTATACGTAGAAGGTTAATAAAATGCAAAATTTATGCAGTTATACATTGAGTACATATTTTTTTATGTAAAAGAACATAAAAAATCAGTAATAAGTTTTTTATCATGCTCAAAATAGAACTTTGTCCCGAGCGAATTAGATAAAGCAATAAAATATCTCAGGCGAAGCAATTAATGGGTCAAAAGGGGAGAAAAGGCAATAAATAGACACATAAATAAGAACTGATTGATAACTTTAATTAATCCACAATAGCCTGTCTACAATCAGCAGATAAAATTATACAAACAGGATAAACACACAAATTCTAGAAAACTTATGCACCCCTAGTACATAGATCTTCAAAGCACACATTTTTTTATGGAATCAATATATATATAATAAAATAATAATATATCTTCGCTCCTTGAATGTAGGCGTCTTTAAAGAAAACGAACATAAGCTAAATCATCAATATAAACAAACTATTTTTAGTTTCGTTGCAAAACCGCAGTCAAAAGATTTAACCTCGAGCCAGGTCCAAAACCTGAAACCCTCTTAGACCCTTGGATCAAATTTGCAGGTCCTAGCTTGGAATCAAAACTGTGTGTTTGCTATGAAAATAAAAATAATCGTTCGTACAAAAAAACAGTCATTATTTTGACTTTTATTTATTGATCATTTTGTTACAGATTAGTAGGGTCTATATGTAGGTAGTATAGGTAGGTAAGTAAACTACTCTGTTAATAAGACAAAGAGGAATGAGGAAAAACAGCAACGTCAATCATTTGGAATTCATTAGCCCTGAACGACTTTGAACCAATTAATTTTAGCCAGTTTCCTTTGGACAAGTAAACTTAACAATGGAAAACTTTGATAATGCATGATATTATTATTGTTCCGTTGTTGAATATCAATGAATTGATTACTGATTTAAAAAAAATATTTGCTTATGAGATCACTGGGGAATCATTTATTAGTTATTTTTATGAATGAGGTCAGTAAATTTCGGAATTCCTTTATTCATCAAAATAACAGCAAAGTTGTATGATAAAACTTATTCGAGTATAATTTTCGAACATTCTTATGGAAAATACAATTTAAATTATAAATAGTCTGCGATTTCTTCTTAGTTCTTTGAAATTACAGATCATTAATAAATCATCATGTGAGTTACTTAATAATGTAATAATTTAAGTGTTTTTGTTTATTTTGATTACAGTAAAAATAAAAGAGCCAGTCTTAGTTTCCATGTTTTTATTAAGGTTAATATGTAGGCTAGATAGCGATTAATAAAACATTTTTATTTTTAAAAATTGAAAAAAAAATATGTGATAAATTTTGCTTTTGCCTAGTACATTATTTAAAAAGTGATTTGAATTTTTTGTATAAAACTTAAAATAAATTAAGAAGTGACTATAGTTTTAAAGTGTGTGTTATATTTAATTTTTTTTTGTAATAAAAGTTGATTCAATTATTATAATTATATTGTCATATTAACATATTTGTCGTCGTTTAAACAAATGATATTTTCATAGAGACAGACACAAACGATAATATCAAGACAATTTTCGTAATATTGCGATTAAAATTTGTTCGTAGCAATTGTTTTAAAGAAATAAACAAAAACAAGAATAAAACAAATAACTTAAGACAGCAGAAGTAAAAGCGACAGCAATCGAAAATTGAATAAAGGAAATGTGAAGTAACTGCAAGACATTAATTAAGACATAAATACAGCCGTCGGCGCGTCACGATTTTACGTCGGGTTCAACGTCACAACTTTAAATGTCGCGTTGTTTTTAACAAAAGTAACTCAGACTTCAATTTATTTTCAACATGTGTAAAGTTGTTTCACGTCAACTTAAGACGTTGAATTTAAAGATAATTAAGGTTTTTTAATAAAATTGTATAACGTAAGTCCTTGGCCTGGTAATTATTCTAAACCCTTTTTCTGGTAAACTATACCTTACATTTGTAATTAAATGGAAGTAACCCTGGACTTAATCTTATGTACAAGTCCAAAAGTAAGACCTGTTTTTGGTATTTTAAGTTGCTACGCAGATGGCAGATATTGAGAAAGATGTGATCAACGCTAGGCCCCAATGGCGACAAGTTCAGGTGCTGGCCGACATGTTTTGGCATCGTTGGCTCCGAGAATACTTGCCAACGCTACAGCGTCGACAAAAATGGATCATCAACGCGGCCCCCATAAACATTGTGCTAATAGTGGACAAAGAACGACCACGTAATATGTGGCCCCGTGGCAATTGGCAAACTTAGTGCAGTGTATCCCAGGAATGATGGACAAGTACGAGTTGTAGACATTCGAACAGTACATAGAACATTGAAACGGCCTGCTGTGAAGATGGTTGTGCTTTCTACTGACGGGACGGTTATCGGGTAAGCTAGGGGGTGGAATGCTACGGAGTACACCTTCACAACGGCGTAACATAGTATAAAAGAAGGCATAAGCAATTGTAAAAATACATATTTCTGAGCCTATTCACATAAGTATAACTGACATAGATATATTTTAGTTTTACTTTTGCTTTAGTTTTACTTCGGAGCTGTTTTGCGTTGCCTACGTTAACATATACCATGAGAACCATTCCTACTTGCCTTTTTCCAAATAAGGTTGAAAAAATCGACAAAACTTTACGTTGCGCTCTTAAAATAATTCTTAATATTGAACTGAATGACACACAGTTGCGGCAAGCGTCTTAAACAATTCGTCTTGGTGGTCTTGGAATTCGCTGTGTAAAAGATACGGGAATAGCTGCCTTTCTGTCCTCGTCACATGGAGTTGCTAGCCTTGTCACTCGCATTTTACCTTACAATGGTGACAGACTAAGTTTGCCCTTTAAAGACGATACCTTAACAGCCTGGTCAGCACTGGGACTAAACCATAGCCTACCTGATAAATTACATATTCAGAGAAATTGGGATGATATCCATGCTCGTTATATTCTTAATGAATCGTTTAGCATGACCACGCGCAGCTGCTAAACCTGAATCAGGAGCATGGCTTAACGCTCTTCCCTCTCCTAGCTTAGGTACACTTTTAGACCCTGATACTATAAGAATAGCCACGGCTCTCAGTCTAAGTTGTGGGATCTGTATTCCACATCGTTCTTCTTGCGGATCTTTCGTCGAAAGCAATGGTTATCACGGTCTAAGCTGCATACGGTCTACTGAAAGATTACTACAACCTCAATGAAATAATTCGAAGAGCTGTAGTTTCTGCTAATATTCCCTCCATACTCGCACCAACCGGTCTCTTCAGAACCGATGGTCTTACTTTAGTTCCTTGGGAGAAAGATCGTTGTCTTGTATGGGATGCTACTTGTGTGAGCACTTTTGCTTCTTCATTTATGAAAGGCAGGTTATGCTGCAGAGATTGCAGCAAGGAACAAACATGAAAAGTATTCAAACCTTGAATCTTCTTACATTTTTGTCCCATTGTCGTTTGAAACTTCTGGCAGATGGTGTACCGAAGCAAAAAAAAAATGTTGAAAAATTATGTCATCTTATAAGACAGAGAGGACATGATCCCCGCACCGGATCATATCTGTTTCAAAGAATTTCGCTAGCCATCCCACGTGGAAATGCGGCTAGCGTCATAAATACTTTTCAGCCAAATATGTTAAGAGGCGGACTTTTTGACAATACATTATTTATTTATTTACAATATATTATATATAAAAAAATTATTTTAGTTTAGGCTTTTATTCTTAGATAAGGTTATTTTGTGGTTATTTATTTTAGATTTAATGTATTCGATAATAAGTTGATTGTATGGAAAATAATGAAAATCAGTCATTTTTAAAGCTATATAACTGACAAAGAAAAAAGTCAAAAGCAAGTGCGTGACTTCCTAGTACTTCAGTCTATTAATATCCTAGTTTGCTCACAAAGTTCTTATTGATTCACAATAAAAATTAATTTTGTGTGAAACACCAACAGAAATGAATTTTTATAATAGTAAAAAATAGTGATTTTCAACAAAAACAATGATGATTCTTAAAAATAAAAACTACTCGTTCGGTACAGTCAATATAGTTCAATTTTGTAAAACATACCAAAACACCCAATTTTTAACAAATATGCAGGATGCTTCCTTAGAATTATGCCATAAAAAATACATATTTCTGAGCTTATTCACATAAATATAACTGATAGAGAAAAAAAGTCAAAAGCAAGTGCGTGACAACGTAGTACACACGTAGTCATTTTTCAGTATATTCATATCCAAGTTTCCTCACAAAGTTCTTAATGGTTCACAATAAAAATATTTTCTTGCAAGAATCTCAAAATAAAGTTGAAGAAACATTTTCTACTTGGTATCTACATTTTTGTATCGCACGAAGTCACTCTCTTCAGCAAAAGCACTAAGTACAAGATATTCAAATAAATTAGTTCCCCCGTTCCGTTGTGGAGGAAAACCGCGGAGAACTTGTGTCTCAAATCGAGACCACACTGTCCCAGGTCTCTAACTGGGGACGGGTAAACTTGGTCCGATTCAACCCTTCAAAGACACAAGTCTGCGCGTTCACCGCTAAGAAAACCCCATTCACTGTAGTCCCACAATTCCAGAACACTGCCCTCTCCATCTCCAAGAGCATTGGGATCCTTGGTGTCGACATCTCTAGCGATGTTCAGTTCCGAGATCATTTACAAGGTAAGGTGAAGCTGGCGTCCAAAAACCTTGGTGCACTCAACAGAGCGAAGCAGTACTTCACGTCGGGGCAAGGGTTGTTACTTTACAAGTCGCAAGTTCGGCCCCATATGGAGTACTGCTGCCATCTCTGGGCAGGTGCACCCGGATACCAGCTTGGCCCTTTTGACTCGGTTCAACGACGGGCTGTGAGAATTGTCGACGATTCCAAACTCACTTGCGGTATCGAGCCCTTAAGTCTGAGGAGAGACTTTGCCTCACTGTGTATGTTCTACCGCTTGTACAATGGGACGTGTTCTGAGGAATTGTTCGAAATGATGCCCACGGCTACTTTCTGCTATCGCACCGCTCGCTATCGGCAGGGAATTCATTCTCACACTTTAGAACCTAAATGGTCGCGTACAGTGTGGTTTCAGAGAAACTTCCTCACGCGAACGCTTAAGTTGTGGAATGAGCTCCCTGCCAAGGTGTTCTGCAAGGACTACAGTATGGAGTTCTTCAAGAAAGAAGTTATTAGATTTCTAAAGGGTCGGCAACGCGCAAGTGATACCCCTGGTGTTGCAAGCGTCCATAGGCTACGGTGACCGCTTACCATCAGGCGGACCGTAAGCTTGTTTGCCACCTTAGTGGTATAAAAAAAAAAAAAAAAAAAAAAAGTTAAAAGCTTTCCGATTTCTATTTGCTTTTCACCTGTGAATACATTACGTTCACTACACTAGTCAGAAAAGGTTGCGTCCAAAGTAAGAATCAAAACGAATTTATAAAATCGATAACAAAACTTCAGTGAAATTTATTTGCGTAATTTATTAATAATAATAATACTATACTTTATTGCACATAATATAACAGAAACAGTATTTACATAGAAAAAAAAACTTATCGCTATGAAGCGATCTTTTCCAGATAAACTTTGGGTGAATGATTTCAAATTAAAAGCATATAAAAAAGGTAATGTGTGCATTAAAATCAAGTAAAAAATTAAAACTAATTATACATCATTAACAAAATTTATAAAAAAATATAATTGGAATATTAAACACAATTACATAACACAATACCTTAATAAATAATTAATTAAGAATATATTTAAATATATATACACTAATATATATATATATACATACATACATATTCATTTCTAGAATGTTTTCAAGGACTGTGCTCGTTTTATACATAGTTTTATACAGAGGTAATTTGTTCCACAATCTAATTGCTTTTTACAGTAAATGAGTTATTATACATTTTTGTATAGTGCGTTGGATTTTTTAACAACAGGGTTGTGGAACCACGTAGAAAAGGAGAACCAATGAACCCGAAACATTCTTTTAAATACGTTGGTGTTTTTAGATTGAACAGGACATTATAAAGAAGAAGTATGACATGAGTATTCCGGCGAAGAAGAGTTGGGAGCCACTTAAGCTTTGTTCGGAATTCGAATATGTGATTATACTTTCGCAGACCAAATATAAATCTCATGCATACATTTTGAAGACGCTCAATTTTATCAAGCTGCTCCTCAGTGAGATCAAGATAGCTATCATTAGTCGAGAATAGAAAGAAGTAGAGATTGAGCAAGAGTAATTTTAGTGGGGATGGGTAGGAAATTACGCAATCTACCTAAATATTTCGCAGCAACAAATATTTTTTTGCTTACTTCTTTAACTTGTGGACCCCACAATAGTGTTTCATCTAAAAGAATATTTAAGGTTTTTACAGTATCATCATATGGGACAGGGACTTTATTTACGTATACTAATGGCAGTTGTTGTCTATCAATTTTGGCGATAAGTCTATTACTCTCCTCAGTAATTATTCTTTTGCCTAAAACTTTTTTTATTAAGTTGCATTAAAAGTAAGAAAAAATTCTAGCTGAGTGTGTTTATGTGCCTATAATATAGGTGCTCTATAAACGAAAAAAATTTGTTACTTGTTCAACAAATAAACAAATTTGTTTTCTGACGTTAAATCCCGAGCTGGTGAAGTAGTCTAGAATTGATTTGAATTTGTATAGAGTGGGGGATTTAAAGGCAGGGGACCTTAAAAATTTGCTCTCGTGGGAATCATACAACCTTTCATCTCTATAAGCGAGAAAATTTTAAGGTTAATTTCAAGTTTTACGTAAGAATCACACTGAATACAATTGAACAATACGTTAATTTTAATGGAAAAA
Organism: Apoda limacodes; assembly: GCA_946406115.1. Classification (NCBI taxonomy): domain Eukaryota; kingdom Metazoa; phylum Arthropoda; class Insecta; order Lepidoptera; family Limacodidae; genus Apoda; species Apoda limacodes. Next base: position 21,153,365 of record OX291545.1, read on the forward strand.
TAAAAATATATACTAAATTAAACTTAAAGTTGCTGCAATTATGCAGGTTAAATGAAATTTTTGGATTATTCGTCACCACTGATTAAAGAGAGAAACTATATATTTCGTCACATTCTGTTCGAATAATTATTAGCAGCTGAGCATTGAATAATTATTTAATGGGTACTGTATTACCTTGACAGAAATAGGTATCTTCGTCATTAGATTTACTATTATTTCATCTAGAAAACTGCAGTTCATACCTACGTTAAAAAATTAATGCTGATGAAAATAGTTTACAGCCATTTTGATTTATTTTTTTCTTTCGGTATAAAGGATACGTTATATTGTCATCGAAAACAAAACATGATACTTTTGGAAAATGCTATATTTATTCTTAAACCATTTTTTTTTTATGTACAAAATTATTTATTTAGATAAACCAATAACCAAGTTATTAAGAACAAAATAAAATAAATACATAGTTATATATGTTTCAATTGATGCTCCATTGCCTTCTTCAAAGGATTCCGGCTCCATCTTCACAACCAAGGGATCTAATTTGTCTCATTGTTTAAAATAAATTATTTATTTTCTTTTCTTAACCTTATAAAGACTGCGCTTATAAAAGATATTGTACTTTCATTCTCAGCCAGTAAATTAATTGAGAGTATGCTCTTCCCCATTTCTTGTTTAGTTTAGAAGTTTAGTTTTTTTAAGAAACTGTTATATTCAATGCCTAGGGTTCCGTCACATGAAATAATCAGTTCGGTGATTGACGCTCTTAAATCTTCAACAGCAAGATTATATTTTAATTGTTTCTCTATGCCTTTGTGCTGTTTTTTTCCAGGTTTTTTTTTTATATCACTAAAGTGGCAAACAAGCCTACGGTCCGCCTGATGGTAAGCGGTCACCGTAGCCTATGGATGCTTGCAACACCAAGGGCATCACTCGCGCGTTGCCGACCCTTCAGAAATCTAATAACTTCTTTTTTGAAAAACCCCATACTGTAGTCCTTAGAGAAAACCTTGGCAGGGAGCTCATTCCATAACCTAAGCGTTCGCGGGAGGAAGTTTCTCTGGAACCGCACTGTACGCGACCATTTCGGTTCTAAAGTGTGAGAATGAATTTGTTGTAAGAGGAAGTGTCAGCATTTAATATGCGAACGTCAAAGAACGCTTTCCTTGCAGGTTCCCAAACACCATTTCATAATACATTTCAATTCTGGTTGACTTGTATTTGCATCACGCAATATAGGTTCTGTTGTACTAGGTCCCCAGGCTTATTCAGCCAAATGTTTGTAATCATCTCTATGTTGATTATAACCTTGTGTTTTAAGACCACTTTTTTTGCAGTTAAGTGCGTGGTTTAGGTTAAAATCACTTACATCAATTAATTAAAACGACTAAGACAAACTTTAATTAATAAAAGTAGGATCAAAAATTTGTTCTGATAAATCTTAAGTAAATATAATCTGAGCCAGTCATCCATCGCGTTGTTTTTTTTTTTCAGCGTCACGATTTCGAAAAGTTAATTTTCAAACTGAATTACTTTGCCACATGCTCGATGCGAATTTTTGAACACTAAACCAATACCATACGGCAAAAGTTCTAAGATGACAATGACAGTTCAGTTTTACAATATCGGCTCAATCGTTTTCCAGAAGAATTCAAATATTTTTGAATTCATTAAAATTATATAAAAGAAGTTCAATAAAGTGTTCAAATATTGAATTTCAATATTAAATCATTTGTACGTCTCGTTGAAAAATGTCTTTGTTTTCAAGACTTTCCTTTAATAACTTTTGTTAAATTATATAAAATCAGTAGTAAAATAGATACCTAAAACACAAGGAGATTTAAAACTGATTAAATGTTTCATGAATTTTTGTTTATCTATAAAGCAAGGAATCTTGAAGCAGTATTGAAAAGAGCAATATATAAGTCTTTAGACACTAGACAGTAATTATGTCACTAGATAATTCTCGCGTTGTATATGCCGCAGGCAAATCGTATAATCCGCCGTTTCTTAATATATGGAAACGAAATTAACAGAAATTGCACTGTATAAGTCATGTATGTCAGGTTAGGTTCAGTTTCTCTTTTGTAAACGTAGATGCGGAGCGAGCGAAGCGAGCGGAGCGTTCCAACCAAGCTTCATATAATAATCTGTTCAGTTATATGATAATTTCTATTCCATACTTTACGATCTGCCTAGGCATATTATGAAACGGCAGATTATACGATTTGCCTGCGACATATAGACTTGATAATAAGATATGACTTGTCCACTACTACTTCGGCTTGCTTATTCTGGAAGTTATCTCAGTGACTTGTCAGATTTCTAATCATAACTGAAAGCCACTTGCTGAGCGAATTTGTGAATCAGACCTGTCGTCAGTGTTCTCGTTTCTGTGCCGTAGATCATTACAGAGCTTCTAAATCGATACTTACGTCTTTTAGAGGCTCTCTATTTCTGTTATTCTCAAAAGGATCCCGCCAAATTTATTTTCCAGAAGCAGGTTGAGCTTTTTCTTCGAAATAGGAGATAACGTCTTATCAATGAGCATTAATATCAAACTAAGTTTGCATGCTAATTTAAGCAAATTATGTGATCAACTAAATAAATTGTAACATCTTTAGCAAATAAAACTATATTTTAGCAAATAAATGATTACTGATTGATTGATTGAATATACAAGTACGTAAAAAATATTTTTTGAGACATTATGCTTTCATCAGACTCTGGTTGAAGACCAAAGTACCTACTTATCAAGACAAATCAAACAAGCCCAAACTCAATGGGGTAGCGTCGTTTCGTTATAGAAGTAATATGGCCAACTTCCAGCTCCATCATGTGCAAATTCAACTTAGTCGAACACCGGGATGTGGGACAAATTTAACTTACAATTTTTGATTACAGACACAGACAGATGACTAGCTAAGAAAAACGAGCTCAATGTATAAGATATTCTTTTATTGTATACTGAAAGACCGGGCAAAGCATATCTCTAAAATGAAATTCACACAGACGAAATCAGGGACAACAATAAACATGTACAAATTTAGAGAAAAATTGTTTTTGTAGTGAGTAACAAACACTAAACGTTTGTGATTACTCATAATATGGGAAATACAGGTTCTAGCGGAAATGGAACGTACACATAAGCTTTCCGTCCGGACTACCCGCTGACCCGCAGTTACATTAGTTCTACTACAATATTACTAAAACCACAACGTACGACCTTTGGTGCTTAGGTGCTTGCACGTTAGTTATTGCACTATTACTTATTTTGTGGTACTTTCAACTACACTTTTACATCTTTTTACCCGAAAACGCAAAGCCAAAAGGAAGGGTGGTTTTTTTACCAGTCTTTGTATGTTTGTTACGTTCTACCGTAGCGCCAGAACTACCGACCCAATTTTAATGAATGAGTTGTCAATCGATTCGTTATTTTAGTCCGAGTGACATTTAAAGTAAAAATCTAATATAGCGTCTATAATATGACATGAATTCATAGACTACAAAAATATCCGATCTTATTGTAATGAGTATTTAATTAAAGAACATAAACGGATGATTAGAGAAATATATTAATTTCAGATGTAGAACAAAAAATATCAAAATGTATCTATATGGCCATGTAAAATAGTTTGTTACTATTACTGTTACACATACATCTTATCATATTACAAGGGTGTCATTCGGTGCATCTTAACAATATGTGTGTTATAGGGTATTTGACTTGCAATGGGGGTATATAATTTTGTTCCTGGTTTTAAAAAGTATTCTAATAACAAAACCATATGCGATACGCACTTGATCGGTTTTTTCAAATTTGTGTAATTTCAAACAAGACACAGGCAGTATTTCACATAACAATTTATGAACAACCGTAAATAAATTTTATGGTCATGAACAACGCACAAAAAGCATTATGTTAAGTCAGACAAAGACAGGGTTGGGTTAGTTTGCTGTATTACTGAATATAGCCCATTCATGGCACGTACCTACGGACAATGGAGGGTATACCCGGTGACCGTTAATGAACAAGTCGGCTTACGGCACGTCGAAGAATGTCGCTTCAAGTTCTTGTCGTTCCCATCACGTCGAGTTAATATGTCTATCTTTTATTACTTTAGTATAGTCTAGATTCAACTTTATAGTATTGTATTTTGTAACTTGTTTTAGTGTAATAAAATGCTGAAAAGGCAGTATTAAAGTAATCGGTAAATAAAACATTTATAGCTGCTAATTTTGTACTGATAATGTCTGTTTTTTCGGTACCTAATTATAAAAGCATTTTATGCAAGCGTTGAAAAATTACTATATTTTAACACGCAGCCGATGGTTGAAAAAGAAATCTCGTAGACAAGTGACAGGTGAGCAATATTTTAAGTTTCAAGCACGTGGTATATTAAAAGTAGCTCAAAACATGACTTTGTGGGGACTCGCGAAGTGGGCAATTTTATAAAAGCCTCATTCCTCATCTATGATTGACATAATTTTAATTTACATGATAAGGTTTAGAAACTATGAATTATTTATATAAGTTCCCGGTATAGTGACGATGAAAATGTCGGTGTATTTTTGTAATATACATATCTTAATTACATATCTTGCAATGCATTTATTTAGTATGTCAATTATTATTTTTAAGACCATAAAAGTAGTTTTCACTTTGATAGTAAAATTGTTCAGTCACAGCCACTTTTAGCGCCTTACATTTCAGAGTATCGATTCCCCCGGAGATGTTGTTTCAGGTTCAGGAATAGTAAGTAGACTGGACTATACTATAGTAAGTGGCCCGTGGTTTTGAGCTCGCTGTCACTTGTGGTAGAATTTGCGGCAGAAGCAGCACGCCTTTGCTTTTAATAGTCATATATTATTATTGTAGTACGCTTTCATAGTATTGACATCTTTATCCTTATAGTCTTTCGGCAACATTACCTGCTAATTTAAAAATATGAGGCCATGACCTCCTCAACTGTCAGAAAGACTTGAATTTCTTAGAATAAGGAACACCTCTAACATGCCACTGCATCGACTCTTGCTTGAAGAGTCATAAAGATACTGCTTTTATTGCGGCATAAAGATATTCGTAGTATATACTATTTTTGGCACATGAAGGACGAAAAGTTCATGTGAGACATAGAACAAAAATTTACCGCAGGTGAAACCGCAGGGCACTATCCGTAACATCCCAACGGAACATCAGGGTAACGTAAAACATTTTGGCATAGAGTTAACCAAAGAAACATAAAATACTTCACATTCTGATAATCAAAGAGTTCCCATAGGAATTCAACGGTGATGTGATCAAATTCGGGTCAAAAAAGCTGTGGTAAAAATTTGTGTGAAAAAGTGTATAAGAAGAATTTAATTGCATTTATATCTTAACCAATTCAAATACAAATTATTGTGTAAGCTTTTCATTTCAAGTTGTGGGTTTGGCTTAAATAATTAGTTCAATACAAAGCTAAAACAATATTTAAAATAGGTTTGTCAATACCGCAAATAAATGTGGTAAAAAATATACCGCATGCAATATTGAGAAAACATGTACTCACCTAACATTATCTTTGTAAACATAGGTCAACCCACAGAAATGAGATACGGGACGAGATAGACATTATGAGGACGTTCGATCTGTTTGTTCGAGATCAAACTAACCCGAATCACGGTTATTGTTAATGCATCGTGGAGTGAGTGATGGAAGACAGAAAAACTTAGCTTTTATTATTAAAAACTGCTTCTTTATTTAAAGGTTTGCTTTTTTATGTGATTTTATTTTACATTTACGAATGTAAATACTTATGTTACAAATGAGAAAGTTCGTTTGTTGGTTTTTCCTTCACATCGCAACGGATCATCTAATTGAACTGAAATTCGTTACAGAGTTAGTTAGTTAGTTAGTTTCCGTTGAAATGGATTGGTAGGTTGGAATGATATCCTTAACAATAAGTATAATTTTTGATAATTGAAACTTTCTATTTTTATTTTATTATTTATTTACTTGAGTATAATCCCCATTCAACGACGACAAAGTGTTATCCCACAAAAAACATTTTCGTGTCAATTGTTGCCAAGACGAGGTTCGCACTGTCAAAAAGTTATCAGATGTAGAGCCAAGCTTTTAACTCTACACGCACTAACTCTACAAGCCCTTACTTTACAAACTCTACATCTTAGTCAAAATATGTTACTTGGCCGTTGGATTCACTTTCGGTGAGATTTCACTTCTTAGGTTGTAGTTTCTGTAAGTTGCTTATGACAATTGTGTTTTTTGTTGTTTATAAATGGTTAGATTATAAAAAACTTCATTCGCATACTATGTCATCAAATTTTGAAGTTCGACCTCTGATACAGCTTATAACGATTTTTATATTACAACAACCAGGGTCTACACCATTCCCATAGAAGTTTTCTTTTGTTAATACTTGTCACTGCACTTAAATTTTTACCGAATAAGTAACAAAATCGATTTTTTAATAAGTTCCTCGACTCAATTAAATATTAAGGATGCTTTATTATTAAAACATACCTTTCAGCGGTCTCTTTATATTGATTAGGAACGAACCGAAACAAACTTATTGATTTTCTGCTAAAGCGACGGTAGTGTCAGAATAAATTACCACATTAGCCACTTGATCCTAGACTAGTTATAATTTGAAAATTATTATTATAAAAAAAAAGTAAACTTAGTCCAAATTCCTTGAAAACCTTAAATCAACCATGTTACATGGTAGGACACTTTTCATTTAGTTAGTTAACTCTACTTATTTAATAAAGTTACACAATTAATAATATTTCATGACCTTCCATTTGAAAGCGTCTTGACATTATAGTATTGTCATTTGCCTCCTTTTTCTTTCGTTATGCAGCGATAAGAATTACAATAAAAATAAAACTTTAAGTTTCAAGTTCTTGAAGAAGTAATATAACAAAAAACATGAATGATGTCATTCAAGTTTTTTGTCAAAGCTTTAGATTTATATAGGTATTACGCAATAAATTTATTCATTGTACATAGTAACGTAACACGTCAAATTGTACCGTCTTATATATTTATTTTCATCACACTTACTCTTAAACAGTGTCATTATATGCAGGTAAATTCGGTGTTAAGACCTTTATTACTCCCACGGGCTTTTTCTTTGTAAATGTTATTTTGTCTAAGCATAACGCGCGTTCATAGAGACGACGGGCGGTAATGACGCGCCTATTCTATAAAGTTTGTATAAAAGCTTTATCGTTGTTCTTAGCACGAACTACGCGCACACGACCAGCGAGCAATTACTTACAAGTTTTAACTCCAAACAAAACTTTTTTATTTATAAATTCTCTAGATATAGCGGATGCTACTTTTATTTCCGCCTTTGTGTATTGGTGGGTTTATTTATTTATTCATCTTTTATTTTTATTTATTTACCCGCAAATGTAATGAAAAATATTGTGCGTAACACGGCCGGTACGAAAATGACTAACTCGTCATTAAAGCCTTCGGCCTAAGGCTTATAAATGGCCTCTTGTTAGTAATTTTCTCCTTGTCCCGCTTAATACACAATGTACTTTTTTGTTTTTCTTTTTTTACATGAGTTTTATAAGCGAGCCTCGTTTAAGCATATCAGAAAAGTGCGAGTCGGACTTACGCACCCTGGGTTCCATATCACCATTTAGGTACGTAATTTCAAACACCAAACCAAAAACTAAAACGCTTAACTTTAAACCATTGCCAATAAAAAAAATATGTGACTTTTTCACTAACTAATCTAGCTAGACTATTTGGCGCTAGATGGCGCTGATACAGTAGTTTAAGAAGGTAATGGCTTAAGCTCGTCTCACACTTGGCCGGTTTTAATTTAATATTTAGGTTCACTGTTATCTTGAAGCTTGTATGTATTACTGTTTTTACGATGGAGCAAAAATAACGAAAACGTGTATCTTGTGTATTGTGTGTGTATTATTTATTAGGTAATCCGCTATCATGACACATATTCTGTGAAAAATTCAAGCTTCTACCGACTTTGGTCTAAAAGATAAAGCTATTTAATGTTCAGACAGTCAGCATAGGTTAAGTAATTAGTACAGACCCCTAAAAACGACAGCGTGTAACATAATGCTAAAATCGATGGTTTCAACAGAGTACAACAAATTAATCTCCAACTCAAACCAAAACCCATTAAAGTAAATAAATAATTAGTGACGCGGCACTGAACTCGAATTAGCTGAAGATAAAACTTTTTCATTATTCCATTTCGGCTTTTCATTATTACAAAATAAATTGCTTTCTAAGCCACAAAAACAAATGACCCTGATTGAAGTTTATGTTTATCAAAGAACGAAATTATTTCCATCGGCTACTTATATTTTTATTTGTATTTAAATACACAGTAAAAAAAATATTAAAGTCATCGGTTCGTAGACACAGGTCAGAAGTTCAGATGAGGTCAGAAGTAAAGGTTTTTACGCATTTTATATCAAAATAGTATATTGCGTACCTAGTACAAAATTACGCTTTTAGTGACCCAAGGTAGGAATCCAGTTACGTCGAAAACTTCATTCTGAGGGTAAGAAAAGCCATTTTGAACTCGGTACGCGCGATACTTTTCTACTACCTGATATTTCGATCCTAATTTATCATCAGAAATTACTTCAACGCTTTTTCGCCATGTTTTTAATGTTTTCTTACTTCATTGTAAGTATTTTATTATACCAGCACGCACTGTGCAAATAACACAGTGCAGACCAATGATAGTGCATATATTTATAGAGGCAGACATCATACTAGCACGCAAAAACTATGGCGGAATTAAGACAATTGTCGTAATTTAATTCAATCACATGACACTTTCTAAATATAGTTATTTCCTCCTGTTTCACACGTTCCGTATTATCTATTGCATTCGTCTAAGGTTAGTACGTGTAAGATAACAGCTGATCAAAATTAGATTTCGCACAATATAAAGGTATCATATCTTCACTTAAATAACAATGGTCCAGACCGAGTGCGAAATTAAATATCAACCAATATTTTATGACCTGTAAGTTATTTCACAAGGACCCTGTTATGAAAAAACTGAAGACTGATTTTCGAAAGTTTGATTTTCGAGTACGTAGGGGAACTTTTTATTGCAGGAAAAATTATACAAGCGCTTTGTTAAAACTCTAACATAAACTCTAAAACTTCGTCCGCGTAAACTTTTAAAACTGTTTTAAACTGTTTTTGATTTTTCCTACAAAAATATCGGTATCCTTATTTTTTCATTCCCTTTTTATATTATATAGGTTTAAAAATTACGGATTTCAGTAAATTTTATCAAAATCGTTAGAGCCTTTTTCGAGAACGCTATTATAAATTAATATTATTTCTCGACAGTGTATCATTAATAGTATTTATGAAATATAAGGCAAAGTGTTTAAAAATATTATACCGAATAAATCCTTACAAAAGTTGCGCATTTGTCAACAAAAAAAACAATAGATAGTATAGTTCGCGCCACGTAAATTGAACTAAAATGGCGGTTGAACCAAAAAATGGGCCGTAAATTGGGCCGCGATATTATTATTTTGTTTCTACTTACGTTCTGTCTGTATATTTGTACCGGGCCGTCGAACAAGTCGGTATGAGGTGTGTGATGTAGGTATTGAATGCGACTCGTTGTCAACAACGAGGGGGGACGCGCCTCTTCTATCGGTGACGAAATCCAGCTGAAGTCCTTCCTGACAGCTTTTCTGTGACTCACTTTAGCACTATAACTACACCGAACGACAACCGGCCCTTTTTCCAGTTGAATGATTCTAAATCTTCTAAAATTCTTAATCGAATTAAAACTGTAACGAACCGCTTAACGTATACAGTGAGGTGCTGCTATGCTAAACTGCGCAGGTACAGTACGGACAAATGTACTAACGAACCAAAAATGTATTACTGCGCAGGTTCAACTTCCGTGCCGCGATGTATACGTGACAAGATCTAGCTACAGAAACTTTAAAAGAATAATTTATACAAAATAAAATTCGTACAATTCAACAAATCCTTAACAATATATGCAAATGCATGTCACAGTCTTCTCGAAACCAGATGGTTTTTACTGACTAGAATAAGGAGGCTGGTCACCACAATAAAGTGAAGGTATAAATATTTGGTTTTGAAGAATAAAGTATGTCTTGATTATATACGATTTCTTTGCCTAATATTGTTATGTTTTTATATCCTTGCGGTCTTTATCCCCAGAAAAGTGTAACACGGTAGTGAACAGCTTCTTTCCACCAATCACTTGAAACCTGCGTGACGGGTGATAAGCACATCACCGCAAAACTGCTTCTGATAGCAGTGTATCTGGACTAAGGTGGCTCTATATATGTGTATGTCACGAACGTCGTAGATTACCAGCTTTAAAGTAACAAGCGATAAAATAAAAGACCTGGGACAGAGTTATATGACCCCATTGCCTGAGAAGGAAGTGCATGGCGGAAAGCGGACTATTGGATGTAAGTCAGTATTTGGCAGGTTATAAAACTATATATTACGTTTTCAGAAACTAATGACAACATTCTACGCACCGTGATATGTGAAATGGGACACAGTTGTAAGAAAATACCTTAGTTTGCGAGAGCAAGGCTAAACGAAAACGTTAACAGCATATTTAGAAATAAGCTAGCTTTCCCATTACTTTTGAAAAGTAGAGTATTATGTTCATGTGTGCATATTCGTGTACAATCGTAATAAATACACGAATAACATTTGCAATATTAAACTCAGGATACTCATATTGTTTTTTTTTTATATTTTTTTAATTTGTATTGAATGTTTCTGTTTTTTCTCATTGTTTTGAAGTCCTTCGTTACAGCGTAAAGCAAGGTTGGCCCGTGGTCAGGTTTCATGATATTTTTTTTGATCAATTTTTTCTGTATGATATTATATAGAAAGTTTCTGTACGAAATCTGAGTTAAACTTGATCACTTTGGATTGGATATAAAATAGTAACTGGATTGATATACCAAAAAGACTTACGCAATTTGTTAACATTTCAATCTGAAAGTGGGAAATATTGATAGGGTCTCTGGGTGGCAAAAAGGATTATTTCCAAAGACTCAGCTTTTTTTTTTTTTTATACCACTAAGGTGGCAAACAAGCTTACGGTCCGCCTGATGGTAAGCGGTCACCGTAGCCTATGGACGCTTGCAACACCAGGGGTATCACTTGCGCGATGCCGACCCTTAAGAAATCTAATAACTTCTTTCTTGAAGAACTCCATACTGTAGTCCTTGCAGAAAACCTTGGCAGGGAGCTCATTCCACAACTTCAGCTTTTCAATACTATCCTAATCCTAACCAATATATATTTGTATTAGTCTGTTTGTTTATTTGTTATTCCTTAACGTCTCTACAGAACAACTAATTAAGCTGATATTTATCGCATCAATTTCCTTGTGTACAAAGCAAAAGAAGACCCGGATAGGCAGCCGTTTCACAAAAATGGTGGTTAATACTTACTTGCTGTGAACTTCGGTTTCACCTGCGTGATCACATATATTCAAGGGAGAAATGAACAAACAGACCTTTTCTATTTGATTCCCTAGCAGCCTAGTTGATAGTATGGCCGACTGCTGTGCACACACATTTATGTGATAAACATTTATGTTTATCTTGAGTCTGGGTGTATTTATGTATGGATGTGTATGTATTTACAAAAAAAAAGTAATATATGTATATGTATTTGTATCCGTTGTCTGGTACCCATAACACAAACTCTGCTTACTTTGGGACCAGACGTCGCTATGTGTAATGTGTAATGTCCAAAATATTCTATTTACACTATTAGCATGATTATTCATATGTGCTTATGGATATTTGTGCCTTGTTCATTATAAAACTTATTCTCCTATATCATAATGTTTCTATTCTTTTATTTTATCACTTCTACTCTAGCTGGTGATTGTCTACTTATGGAACATATAAGAATCCACCTTAGTAAGTGAACTTAAGTATGTAGATGATGAAAAAAGGTGACCCCCACATTATGATATGGTTGGTATGACAAACTACTAGTGAGGTATACATACATATAAGAATTAGTATGGAAAGTTATATGCTCATATTTTGTCATTGACAATAATTACCTGGCTAAGCCGATATTCGGATAAATGATATTTAGGATTAAATAAACAAAAGAAACGGACTCTGATAGAGGAAAACGAAGCCAATTTTATTGGATTTTATTGTCACTCGCTAAGACGCAGATGTCGCTAATAAATCCGAAGAGAAATATTAATAACCAAAATAGTATTGCCAATTTAACAGGCTTTTACTTTTTGCTCGAATCATCCATACTTAATATAATATAATAAACGTAAAAGTAGGTTTGCTTGTCTTACCGTCGCTACTGAGAAAAGGATTAAACGAGGTAAAGACAGGTATCTATGATTGTCTTTTTAAAACTTAGATCATAGTCTCTTTTTGGGATCTCTTTTTGTACCCAGGCGGAGCCGCGGGTAGAAGCTAGTTGTAGCCAAGAAAGACGCTGTGAGAAAATATTGTATTCTGTGTTGAAATAGATTAACATCCAAAGAAGTTCTTTGAAAATATAATCTATACCAATATTATAAAGTGGAAAGATTTGATTGTTTGTTTGTTTGTTTGTATTGAATAGGCTCTGAAACTACTGGACCGATTTGAATAATTTTTTTACCATTAGAAGCCGACATTATCTCTGATAAACATAGGCTACTTTTTACCGCAGGAAAATACCTCATTCCTACTGGGAAACGGGTAATAGGACAACGGGTAGTAAGAATTATCCTTCCTTACTTATCTTTTTCACAAAACTTCTTAACGGCTGAACCGATTGGGTTGAAATTTTATATGGGTATTTCGATGGTTTCCTGGATGATTTAAAAATACACTTGGACCCGGTAGGTGGCTGCTGTTGGTATGTCAACTACTAAACGACTTGACCGATTGGGTTGAAATTTTGTATGTGTATTTCCATGGTTTCACAGACACGAATGTATTATGCCATCAAAGAGGAAAGATTGGATTGTTTGTTTTTTTTTTGAGGTATTGCCGTAAGAACCTACGCCGATAACGAAATTTAGGGCGGGCGAAGCCGCTGGCAGAAGCTAGTTGAAAATAAAATAGGTATTCTTTGTTTCCGTAAATGTAGAGGTAGCTGATAATTTCCTGTTTTCCATGAAATATTGAATTGAAAAAGTAATTAAGGATTATGTTACCTATATCAATTACTTATAAAAAAAAATCCTCGGTACGTATATATACTAAAATGGTCATTTAACTTAATTATTCTTAGTAGCTTTGATTATTTACCATTAGTACTTTAGATAGTGAAGTTTCTTAATTGTTTATTTGCATGGTTTTTCTGTCAATTATTTTGACACTAACAGTTTTGCACACTCAACATTTTTTTGCATTTTGACACATTTACACAAACCCAAATCATAAGCTAAAATCACCGAAACCGTTACCAAACTACAACATTGCAACTCAATACCTAAAAGATTATATTAGGTGCACCATAACGATTAAACAGAAATAACTAGTCACTTTACACAGACGACAATATTTCTTTAACAACTCATGATAGCTCTATGAAGTCAAAGGAACATTGAAGCGTATTTAATTACTTATTTAAATATGTATGTGTTAAATATAACCCTTTTAATATACTATTTGTTCCATGACGCCACCTTTACCAGTTTTTGAAATAAGTTTATGTTTATGTATCTAAGTGACTATAGTTATTTTTGTTCCTGTGTGTATTTTGTTGCGCATTTCAAAAAATAAATATATTATTTTCAATCTTAAGAGGAGGAACAGCGATTACTAGCAAAGCAATACAAGTAATAATATTTGAGTTGTTAATATATTTAATGCTTTTCGCCTACGTTCATATTCCGCGTTGTGCAGAATTTGTCTGGCTTTATGGCCTCCTCTTGAGTGAACAGTAAAGTTAGAAAACAAAGCGCAGTTTCATTACCATAAGTCGTCCCGCGAGAGACGTGCGAGCGAGCGCTTAGCGCACTTGCTGACTCGGTTCATGCTTACAAGTTACGGTAAGAGACACAATCAGTATTCCATTTCAAATGTGCTTCGCTGATGATTATAATAATCGTTTGAAGTCGTTGAAACTAATGATGCTTTCATAGAGACAGAAACGAAAATATCAAGACAATTTTCGTAATGTTGCGTTTAAAATTTGTTCGTAGCAATTGTTCTAAAGAAAATTTAGAAACAAAAGAATATATTAAAAATAGAAAATAAAACAAAAAAACAGCAATCGATTATATTTTTAAATCAATGAATTGTGAAGTAACTGCAAGACATTAATACAGCCGTCGACTCGTCACAATGTTGCGGTACAACGTCACAACTTTATATGTCGCATTGTTTTTAACAAAAGTAACTCAGATTTCAATTTATTTTCGACTCGGGTGAAGTTGTTTCACGAGAACTAAAGTCATTTAAATTAAAGATAATTACGAGTATTGTATAATGTAAATCCTTGGCCTAATCGGTATGTAGGTTTTTTAAAACCTAACTAACAAACTAATTAACTTAAATTTAATCCTTTTTTCAACTAAAATGGTAAAATCTTTTAATGGTTACTTAAACAATTTTTAAAAGACTTTTTAAACTCTGTAATTGACAATAAATAACATGTAGCTTGAATCTTTTAGACATTGTTAAATTCAGTCAGTCTGAAGTATTTTAAAGTTGTGTTTAAATGATTTCGTTGCAGTTAAGCAAAGCTATTAAATTATAACATCTGCTAGTAGTATACATAGTTAGTACATTTAGGGCTGAAAAAATATTGGGCCATTAAATAGTTACTTGACTAGTTAAGAAAATGATTTAATATACAATTATTGTTTCTTTCTCAGTTCCTCAAATACTATGTGTACAGTAAGCGACACAATAACCTAACCTTAATGTACTTTGCACCGCAGGCGCAACAGAGCGAAAAAGTCGCGAAAGAGAGATAGTCGTAATTTATTATTTCGTCTAACACTGGCTACTCTCTTACGTAGTATCCCCACTGCATCGCTTCTCATAAATTATGAATGAATATATATGTGTGCGTGCGTAATAATTATTATAGGGTTCGTCTGCATAGTATTTAACAATTCCTCAGATATACAAAATGGTTAAAAAACTTCAACTTAATCCACTGATTTTATCTTGTCTAGTATTGGCAAAAGTCATCAGTTGGCAGACTCTTTGGTCGAGACTGGCTGTTTAGTAAAAATAAAATAAAATAGCAGAAGTCGTAGTAACGTCATTTAATTATTAAAAATCAACATGACAATTTAAATTATGTACTCATATCTTATCCGATACCGTTGATTAGTATTAATGATTTTCAACAATTACTAGCTTCTCACGGCTTCGCCCGCGCAACGGACCACCTTGATTAACTAGAATAATAAGTCTTTATGATATTTTTCAGCACTCCGTTGCATAGCACCTTTGGGCAGTGAATGAATGACATTTTCATGCTCAAGCTCAAGCCCCTAATTTGTAATTTCCAAGATATTCAATATTTTTGATGAAGTTTGCCCCGATTTAAACATTTTAGTTCCGTTCCGTTCCGTTTCAGCATCATACCAGCCAGCGTTCCACTGCAAGGACTCAAAGAACGAGTCACATAGGAAAAGACGGTCAGCGGAGGGGTCTGTAAAGTGGTCAAAACTGCGGGATGGAACAGTGCAAGCGTTCAAAAAGGTGGTAATTGAAGAAACGAAGGGTCCTCAACCACTAGTGTGCAAATTTTCAATATTATTTTTTTAGTGTTCCCCAGTACAACAAAAGTAAGCTTTTCTAAAAAAATTACGTGTCTATTAATTCTTGCTTAGCCTGTGAGTTGATTTTCAAACAGTTAGTAAGTAAGTCGCCACGACGGTTTTAAATATGTTTATGTGCTATAATTTTCAAATTAGGACACCAAAACTGGAAGCTATCATATTAGTAGTATTTTCAGTAACTTGTTTCATTCTATATGCACATTCATCATTAAAACACGAGCAAACGAGTAAACCGTACTAAAACGTGAGGTGTGGCATGGCGCTTATTGATAAACGCTATGCAATGCAATTGAAACTTTATATGTTTAATAAGCCCCCTATTGACATCATAACGTGATAAAAAAAATCTGGTATAATGCAAACCCAATTTCAAATAAACGACGAAGCACTTTAAGAAAAGGTAGGTAGTGCCCTTGGGCTTCGCTTGGCTTGTCTTTCACAAACAAACAATTAGGTATCACAAAAAAACAAAGCAACGAAATCGTTTTTTTAATAAGTTCCTCGCGTCAATTAAATATAAAGGATGCCTTTTTATTAAAACACACCTTTCTGCGGTCACTTTATATTAATTATGAACAAACCGAAATATACTTAATGATTTTCTGCTGAAGCGACGGTAGTGTTAGAATAAATTACTACATTAGCCACTTGATCCTCGACTAGTTTAGAATTTGAAAATAATTATTATAAAAAAAAAAACTTAAATCTACCATGTTACGGTATATATTGTAGTCTTTGGGGTAGGACACTTTTCATTCAGTTATTTAATAAAGTGACACAATTTAATAATATTTTATGAACTTCCTTTTGGCTGCGTCTTGACATTAAAGTATTGTTATTTGCCTCCTTTTTCTTTCGTTATGCAGCGATGAGAATTACAATACAAATAAAAATAAAACTTAAAATTTCAAGTTCGTGAAGAAGTTATATAACAAAAAACATGAATGATGTCATTCAAGTTTTTTTGTAATAGGTTTAGATTCATGTAGTTATTACGCAATAAATTTATTTATTGTACATAGTAACGTAACAGGTCAAATTGTACCGTCTTTTATATTTATTTTCATCACAATTGCTCGTTAAAGTGTCATAATGTGCAGGTAAATTCGGTGCCTTTACCTTTACCTATATTACTCCCACGGGCTTTTTCTTTGTAAATGTTATTTTCTTTGAGCATAACGCGCGGTCATAGAAACCACGGGCGGTAATGACGCGCCTATTCTATAAAGTTAATATAAAAGGTTTGTCGTTGTTCTAAGCACGAAATACGCGCAAACGACTAGCGAGCAATTACTTACAAGTTTTAACTTCAAACAAAACTTTTTAATTCATATATTCTCTAGAGCTATATCTAGAAAAAGGATGCGTTGTTTTCTCTACTTTTATTTCCGCCTTTGTGTAATGGTAGGTTTATTTATTTATTCATCTTTTATTTTTATTTATACACCCGCAAATGTGATGAAAAACATTGTGCGTAACACGGCCGATATGGAAATGACAAACTCAAGTACTTAATTAAAGACTTCGGCCTATGTCTTTTAAATGGCCACTTGTTAGTAATTTTCTCCTTATCGCCTTTAATGCATAATTTACTCTTTTGTGTTTCTTCTATTTATACATGAGTTTCATAAGCGATCCTCGTTTAAGCAAATCAGTTAAGCGCGAGTCGGACTTACGCACCCTAAGTTCCTTATCACCATTTAGGTACGTAATTTACAAACACCAAACCAAAAACTAAAAGAGTGCCACTACGCGATAACTCATTCAATGACTGACCACCAAGCCCGACGTCGCTTAACTTTAAATCGTTGCCAATAAACAAATGTGTGACTGTTTCACTTAATAATCTAGCTAGACTATTTGGCGCTAGATGGCGCTGATACAGTAGTTTAAGAAGTTAATGGCACAAGCCCGTCTCACACTTGGCCGGTTTTAATTTTATCGGTTGTTTTAGTTAGGCGCACTGCAAGCTTGAAGCTTGTATGTATTACTGTTGCAAAAATAACGAAAACGTGTATCTTGTGTGTGGCCCCCTAAAATTGTTACTTTTTAATATTCATTAGGTAATCCGCCATTATAACACATATTCTGTGAAAAATATAGGCTTCTACCGACTTTGATCTAAAAGATAGAGCTATTTAATGCTCAGACAGTCAGCATAAGTTAAGTAATTAGTACAGACCCCTAAAAATGACAGTGCTGTAACACAATGCTAAAATCGATGGTTTCAACAGTGTACAACAAATTAATCTCCAACTCAAACCAAAACCCATTAAAGTAAATAAATAATTAGTGATGCGGCACTGAACTCGAATTAGCTAAAGATAAAACTTTTTCATTATTCCATTTCGGCTTTTCATTATTACAAAATAAATTGCTTTCTAAGCCATGACCCTTATTAAAGTTTATGTTATATGTTTAAAGAACGAAATTATTTTCATCGGATACTTACATTTTTATTTGTATTTAAATACACAGTAAAAAAAATAATTAAAGTCATCGGTTCGTAGATACAGGTCAGAAGTTCGGATCAGGTCAGAAGTAAAGGTTTATACGCATCTTATATTAAAATAGTATATTGCGTACCTAGTACAAAATGACGCTTTTAGTGTCCCAAGGCAGGAATCCAGTTACGTCGAAAACTTCATTCCGAGGGTAAGAAAAGCCATTTTGTACTCGGTACGAACACAAGACTTAGACAAGCAGTTTCAATGAAACTGAAGCAGTGACAGGTACAATTTAAGTATATTGTCCATAATTGAGTAACAATTCTAGTCACAACAGTGATAAAGCCCTAAAATAATTTAACAGTGGTAAAAGTGCCAAAATAATTTTCAATCTTATTTATCATTTTGCAATATACCTTTATGTCAATAATCATTATTTTTTGTCAAATTCTTTAGACATTCCTGATACTCCAGCCCGTACCTCAAGATCACATACAACTGATGCTCAAGGTTCCTAAATAAGAAAAAATATGTAGTTTTGTTGTATGAAACCACGATTAATATGTAAGTATTGTTAATTGTTAATAACATCACTTTGTTTTCTTCTAGATATGTCTAGTCTACGATCTGGGTCTAGACTCCTTGATTATGATACACCTGCTGCTCAACATATAGGTATTAAATCAAAGTATAATGCTGAGTTAAACCAACTACTTTGCTATTTTTGATCTTGCATTAAAAAATAATAACAGCTTTATTTTTTTTAAGGTGGCAGAAACATAAGTAGCCAAGTTATTTCAGAAGAATTCTCTATTTGAAAATATAATTATGATAAACTTCAGAAAAGAGAAGAAAGATTACACTTATTGAAACTAAAAGAGCAGGAATGGCTTGTAAAGGCTGAAAGCGGGAAATATTGATCGGGTCTCTGGGTGGCAAAAAGGATTATTTTCAAAGACTCAGCTTTTCAATACTATCCTAATCCTAACCAATATATATTTGTCTTAGTCTGTTTGTTTATTTGTTATTCCTTAACGTCACTACAGAACAACTAATTAAGCTAATAATTATCGCATCAATTTCCTTGTCTACAAATCAAAAGAAGACTCGGATAGGCAGCCGTTTCACAAAAATGGTTGTTAATACTTACTTGCTGTAAGTATTCTTCGGTTTCACCTGCGTGATTTATTATAGTTGCTATTTGAAAATATAAGCTACACTTGGGTAAACGTTTCAAACCAATCCGTTGAGCCATTCACATATATTCAATGGAGAAATAATTAAATAGATCTTTTCTATTTGATTCCCTCGCAGCCTAGTTGGTAGTATGGCCGACTGCTGTGCAGAGGGTGTGAGTTCGATTCTGGCACTGCACAAAAATTTATGTGATAAACATTTGTGTTTATCTTGAGTCTGGGTGTATTTATGTATGATATGTATGTATTTACAAAAAAAAAGTAATACATGAATATGTATTTGTATCCGTTGTCTGGTACCCATAACACAAGATCTGCTTACTTTGGGGCCAGACGTCGCTATGTGTAATATGTAATGTCCAAAATATTCTATTTACACTATTAGCATGATTAGTCATATGTGCTTATGGATATTTGTGCCTTGTTCATTATAAAACTTATTCTCTTATATTATAATGTTTCTAGTCTTTTATTTTATCACTTCTACTCTAGCTGGTGATTGTCTACTTATTGAACATATAAGAATCCACCTTAGTAAGTAAACTTAAGTATGTAGATGATGAGAAAAGGTGACCCCCACATTATGGTTGGTATATCAAACTACTAGTGAGGTATACATACACATAAGAATTTGTATGGAAAGTTATATGCTCATATTTTGTCATTGACAATAATTACCTGGCTAAGTCGATATTCGGATAAATGATATTTAGGATTAAATAAACAAAAGAAACGGACTCTGAATAGAGGAAAACGAAGCCAATTTTATTGGATTTTATTGTCACTCGCTAAGACGCAGATGTCGCTAATAAATCCGAAGAGAAATATTAATAACCAACATAGTATTGCCAATTTAACAGGCTTTTACTTTTTGCTCGAATCATCCATACTTAATATAATATAATAAACGTAAAAGTAGGTTTGCTTGTCTTACCGTCGCTACTGAGAAAAGGATTAAACGAGGTAAAGACAGGTATCTATGATTGTCTTTTTAAAACTTAGATCATAGTCTCTTTTTGGGATCTCTTTTTGTACCCAGGCGGAGCCGCGGGTAGAAGCTAGTTGTAGCCAAGAAAGACGCTGTGAGAAAATATTGTATTCTGTGTTGAAATAGATTAACATCCAAAGAAGTTCTTTGAAAATATAATCTATACCAATATTATAAAATGGAAAGATTTGATTGTTTGTTTGTTTGTTTGTATTGAATAGGCTCTGAAACTACTGGACCGATTTGAATAATTTTTTTACCATTAGAAGCCGACATTATCTCTGATAAACATAGGCTACTTTTTACCGCAGGAGAATACCTCATTCCTACTGGGAAACGGGTAATAGGACAACGGGTAGTAAGAATTATCCTTCCTTACTTATCTTTTTCACAAAACTTCTTAACGGCTGAACCGATTGGGTTGAAATTTTATATGGGTATTTCGATGGTTTCCTGGATGATTTAAAAATACACTTGGACCCGGTAGGTGGCTGCTGTTGGTATGTCAACTACTAAACGACTTGACCGATTGGGTTGAAATTTTGTATGTGTATTTCCATGGTTTCACAGACACGAATGTATTATGCCATCAAAGAGGAAAGATTGGATTGTTTGTTTTTTTTTTGAGGTATTGCCGTAAGAACCTACGCCGATAACGAAATTTAGGGCGGGCGAAGCCGCTGGCAGAAGCTAGTTGAAAATAAAATAGGTATTCTTTGTTTCCGTAAATGTAGAGGCAGCTGATAATTTCCTGTTTTCCATGAAATATTGAATTGAAAAAGTAATTAAGGATTATGTTACCTATATCAATTACTTATAAAAAAAATTCCTCGGTACGTATATATACTAAAATGGTCATTTAACTTAATTATTCTTAGTAGCTTTGATTATTTACCATTAGTACTTTAGATAGTGAAGTTCCTTAATTGTTTATTTGCATGGTTTTTCTGTCAATTATTTTGACACTAACAGTTTTGCACACTCAACATTTTTTTGCATTTTGACACATTTACACAAACCCAAATCATAAGCTAAAATCACCGAAACCGTTACCAAACTACAACATTGCAACTCAATACCTAAAAGATTATATTAGGTGCACCATAACGATTAAACAGAAATAACTAGTCACTTTACACAGACGACAATATTTCTTTAACAACTCATGATAGCTCTATGAAGTCAAAGTAACATTGAAGCGTATTTAATTACTTATTTAAATATGTATGTGTTAAATATAACCCTTTTAATATACTATTTGTTCCATGACGCCACCTTTACCAGTTTATGAAATAAGTTTATGTTTATGTATCTAAGTGACTATAGTTATTTTTGTTCCTGTGTGTATTTTGTTGCGCATTTCAAAAAATAAATATATTATTTTCAATCTTAAGAGGAGGAACAGCGATTACTAGCAAAGCAATACAAGTAATAATATTTGAGTTGTTAATATATTTAATGCTTTTCGCCTATACTACGTTCATATTCCGCGTTGTGCAGAATTTGTCTGGCTTTATGGCCTCCTCTTGAGTGAACAGTAAAGTTAGAAAACAAAGCGCAGTTTCATTACCATAAGTCGTCCCGCGAGAGACGTGCGAGCGAGCGCTTAGCGCACTTGCTGACTCGGTTCATGCTTACAAGTTACGGTAAGAGACACAATCAGTATTCCATTTCAAATGTGCTTCGCTGATGATTATAATAATCGTTTGAAGTCGTTGAAACTAATGATGCTTTCATAGAGACAGAAACGAAAATATCAAGACAATTTTCGTAATGTTGCGTTTAAAATTTGTTCGTAGCAATTGTTCTAAAGAAAATTTAGAAACAAAAGAATATATTAAAAATAGAAAATAAAACAAAAAAACAGCAATCGATTATATTTTTAAATCAATGAATTGTGAAGTAACTGCAAGACATTAATACAGCCGTCGACTCGTCACAATGTTGCGGTACAACGTCACAACTTTAAATGTCGCATTGTTTTTAACAAAAGTAACTCAGATTTCAATTTATTTTCGACTCGGGTGAAGTTGTTTCACGAGAACTAAAGTCATTGAAATTAAAAATAATTACGAGTATTGTTTAATGTAAATTCTTGGCCTAATCGGTATGTAGGTTTTTTAAAACCGACTTACAAACTAAGTAACTTAAACTTAATCCTTTTTTCAACTAAAAAGGTAAAATCTTTTAATGGTTACTTAAACAATTTTTAAAAGACTTTTAAAACTCTGTAATTGACAATAAATAACATGTAACTTTTAGACATTGTTAAATTCAATCAGTCTGAAGTATTTTAAAGTTGTGTTTAAATGATTTCGTTGCAGTTTAGCAAAGCTATTAAATTATTACATCTGCTAGTAGTATACATAGTTAGTACGTTTAGGGCTGAAAAAATATTGGGCCATTAGTTACTTGACTAGTTTAGAAAATAATTTAATATACAATTATTGTTCCTTTCTCAGTTCCTCAAATACTATGTGTACAGTAAGCGACACATCAACCTAACCTTAATGTACTTTGCACCGCAGGCGCAACAGAGCGAAAAAGTCGCGAAAGAGAGATAGTCGTAATTTATTATTTCGTCTAACACTGGCTGCTCTCTTACGTAGTATCCCCACTGCATCGCTTCTCAACCATAAATTATGAATTAATATATATGTGTGCGTGCGTAATAATTATTATAGGGTTCAAATTTTTGTTACCTACGATAACAAAGACGTATACAAAAAGGTGATCGCCCTTGAAAACCTTTATTATCTTATTTTTTTTTCTTATTTTTTAACAATCTTCTAGAAAAATCTTCTCGGTAATTTATTGATTTCATTTATAGTTCTGTTTGGATTTGGTTTTTGTGCCGCCGTAATATTTGTCCCTCCCATTCAAAAGTAGGATTTGGAAGATACTGGAATAGTAATAATGTAGCAATTTCGGTAAAAAACATTTAAGAAGTATGGAAAAAATCGTCGATTTGTAATGTATTATAAATTTTAATTAATTTTTAATATTTTACTTACCATCATCGTTAGTATTACAGAATTGGCATTTTAGCCTATTTCGCACTCAGCGTCCTCTATAATTTAAGCGCACTTTGGCGCAAACATTCTTAGTAAGTATAGGTATAGACTTGTACCCAAAAGTGGGAAGTGTGGGTTGATATACTTATTCATTTAGTTCTTTGTTTCAATATACTTAGGTGACAAATAAGCATACGGCCCGCCTCGTGTTAAGCAGTCAACGCAGCCTGCGGACGCTAACCCCTGTGCGTGACTAACTTGACTCCCTTACGCTGGCTAGCGATGCGATAGTAGAGAGGGGACCTGACGTCTGCATAGTTTTTAACAATTCCTCAGATATAGAAAATGGTTAAAAAACATCAACTTAATCCACTGATTTTATCTTGTCTAGTATTGGCAAAAGTCATCAGTTGGCAGACTCTTTGGTCGAGACTGGCTGTTTAGTAAAAGTAAAATAAAATAGCAGAAGTCGTAGTAACGTCATTTAATTATTAAAAATCAACATGACAATTTAAATGATGTACTCATATCTTATCCGATACCGTTGATTAGTATTAATGATTTTCAACAATTACTAGCTTCTTCTCACGGCTTCGCCCGAGCAACGGACCACCTTGATTAACTAGAATAATAAGTCTTTATGATATTTTTAGCACTCCGTTGCATAGCACCTTTGGGCAGTGAATGAATGACATTTTCAGGCTCAAGCTCAAGCTCCGAATTTGTAATTTCCAAGATATTCAATATTTTTGCTGAAGTTTGCCCCGATTTAAACTTTTTAGTTCCGTTCCGTTCCGTTTCAGCATCATACCAGCCAGCGTTCCATAGTAACGTAACAGGTCAAATTGACCCGTCTTATATATTTATTTCCATCACAATTACTCGTTAAAGTGTCATAATGTGCAGGTAAATTCGGTGCCTTTACCTTTACCTACATTACTCCCACGGGCTTTTTCTTTGTAAATGTTATTTTCTCTAAGCATAACGCGCGGTCATAGAAACCACGGGCGGTAATGACGCGCCTATTCTATAAAGTTTATATAAAAGGTTTGTCGTTGTTCTAAGCACGAAATACGCGCAAACGACCAGCGAGCAATTACTTACAAGTTTTAACTTCAAACAAAACGTTTTAATTCATATATTCTCTAGATATAGCGGATGCGTTGTTTTGTTTCCGCCTTTGTGTAATGGTGGGTTTATTTATTTATTCATCTTTTATTTTTATTTATATACCCGCAAATGTGATGAAAAACATTGTGCGTAACACGGCCGGTATGGAAATGACAAACTTAAGTAATTAAAGCCTTCGGCCTAAGTCTTTTAAATGGCCACTTGTTAGTAATTTTCTCCTTATCACCTTTAATACATAATTTACTCTTTTGTGTTTCTTCTATTTGTACATGAGTTTCATAAGCGATCCTCGTTTAAGCAAATCAGTTAAGCGCGAGTCGGACTTACGCAATCTGGGTTCCTTATCACCATTTAGGTACGTAATTTACAAACACCAAGCCAAAAACTAAAAGAGTGCCACTACGCGATAACTCACTCAATAACTGACCACCAAGCCCGACGTCGCTTAACTTTAAATCGTTGCCAATAAACAAATGTTTTACTGTTTCACTTAATAATTTAGCTAGACTATTTGGCGCTAGATGGCGCTGATACAGTAGTTTAAGAAGTTAATGGCTCAAGCCCGTCTCACACTTGGCCGGTTTTAATTTTATCGGTTGTTTCATTTAGGCGCACTGCAAGCTTGAAGCTTGTATGTATTACTGTTGCAAAAATAACGAAAACGTGTATCTTGTGTGCGGCCCCCTTAAATTATTACTTTTTAATATTCATTAGGTAATCCGCCATTATAACAAATATTCTGTGAAAAATATAGGCTTCTACCGACTTTGATCTAAAAGATAGAGCTATTTAATGCTCAGACAGTCAGCATAAGTTAAGTAATTAGTACAGACCCCTAAAAATGACAGTGCTGTAAACAATGCTTAAATCGATGGTTTCAACAGAGTACAACAAATTAATCTCCAACTCAAACCAAAACCCATCAAAGTAAATAAATAATTAGTGACGCGGCACTGAACTCGAATTAGCTGAAGATAAAACTTTTTCATTATTACATTTCGGCTTTTCATTATTATAAAATAAATTGCTTTCTAAGCCACAAAAACAAATGACCCTTATTAAAGTTTATATTTATCAAAGAACGAAATTATTTTCATCGGATACTTACATTTTTATTTGTATTTAAATACACAGTAAAAAAAATAATTAAAGTCATCGGTTCGTAGATACAGGTCAGAAGTTCGGATCAGGTCAGAAGTAAAGGTTTATACGCATCTTATATTAAAATAGTATATTGCGTACCTAGTACAAAATGACGCTTTTAGTGACCCAAGGCAGGAATCCAGTTACGTCGAAAACTTCATTCCGAGGGTAAGAAAAGCCATTTTGTACTCGGTACGAACACAAGACTTAGACAAGCAGTTTAAATGAAACTGAAGCAGTGACAGGTACAATTTAAGTATATTGTCCATAATTGAGTAACAATTCTAGTCACAACAGTGATAAAGCCCTAAAATAATTGAACAGTGGTAAAAGTGCCAAAATAATTTTCAACATTATTTATCATTTTGCAATATACCTTTATGTCAATAATCATTATTTTTTGTTAAATTCTTTAGACATTCCTGATACTCCAGCCCGTACCTCAAGATCACATACAACTGAGTTTGTTGTATGAAACCACGATTAATATGTAAGTCTTGTTAATTGATAAGAACATCACTTTTTTTTCTTCTAGATATGTCTAGTCTACGATCTGGGTCTAGACTCATTGATTATGATACACCTGCTGCTCAACATATAGGTATTAAATCAAAGTATAATGCTGAGTTAAACCAACTACTTTGCTATTTTTGATCTTGCATTAAAAAATAATAACAGCTTTATTTTTTTTAAGGTGGCAGATACATAAGAAGCCAAGTTATTTCAGAAATATTAAGAAATATAATTATGATAAACTTCAGAAAAGAAAAGAAGAATTACACTTATTGAAACTAAAAGAGCAGGAATGGCTTGTAAAGGCTGAAAGCGGGAAATATTGATCGGGTCTCTGGGTGACAAAAAGAATTATTTTCAAAGACTCAGCCTTACAATACTATCCTAATCCTAACCAATATATATTTGTCTTAGTCTGTTTGTTTATTTGTTATTCCTTAACGTTACTACAGAACAACTAATTAAGCTGATATTTATCGCATCAATTTCCTTGTGTACAAAGCAAAAGAAGACCCGGATAGGCAGCCGTTTCACAAAAATGGTTGTTAATACTTACTTGCTTGTCTTTTTAAAACTTAGATCATAGTCTCTTTTTGGGATCTCTTTTTGGGGAGCTGCGGGTAGAAGCTAGTTGTAGCCAAGAAAGACGCTGTGAGAAAATATTGTATTCTGTGTTGAAATAGATTAACATCCAAAGAAGTTCTTTGAAAATATAATCTATACTAATATTATAAAGTGGAAAGATTTGATCGTTTGTTTGTTTGTTTGTATTGAATAGGCTCCGAAACTACTGGACCGATTTGAATAATTTTTTTACCATTAGAAGCCAACATTATCCCTGATAAACATAGGCTACTTTTTACCGCGGGAAAATAGCTCCTTCCTACTGGGAAACGGGTAATAGTACAACGGGTAGTAAGAATTATCCTTCCATACTTATCTTTTTCACAAAACTTCTAAACGGCTGAACCGATTGGGTTGAAATTTTATATGGGTATTTCGATGGTTTCCTAGATGATTTAAAAATACTCTTTGACCCGGTAGGTGGCGCTGCTGTTGGTATGTCAACTACTAAACGACTTGGCCGATTGGGTTGAAATTTTGTATGTGTATTTCCAAGGTTTCACAGACATGAATGTATTATGCCATTAAAGAGGAAAGATTGGATTGTTTTTTTTTTTTTTTGAGGTATTGCCGTAAGAAACTAAATTTAGGGCGGGCGAAGCCGCTGGCAGAAGCTAGTTGAAAATAAAATAGGTATTCTTTGTTTCCGTAAATGTCGTAGCTGATAATTTCCTGTTTTCCATGAAATATTGAAATGAAAAAGTAATTAAGGATTATGTTACCTATATCAATAACTTATAAAAAAAAATCCTCGGTACGTATATATACTAAAATGGTCATTTAACTTAATTGGTCCTAGTAGCTTTGATTATTTACCTCTAGTACTTTAGATAGTGAAGTTCCTTAATTGTTTATTTGCATGGCACTGCGTTTTTCTGTCATCATTTTGGCACTAACAGTTTTGCACACTCAACAATTTTTTGCATTTTGACACATTTACACAAACCCACATCATAAGCTAAAATCACCGAAACCGTTACCAAATTACAAAATTGCAACTCAATACCTAAAAGATTACTTTAGGTGCACCATAACGATTATTTAAACTTAAACATCAATGTACACTGTCGAACAGACATAATTAGTCACTTACATAGACGATAATAATTCGTAAACAACTCATGATAGCTCTATGTAGTCAAAGGAACAAACCCTTTTAATATACTACTTGTTACATGACGCTACCTTTACTAGTTTATGAAATATCGTCGTTTATGTATCTAAGTGACTAGTTATTTTTGCCGGTTCGTGTATTTTGTTGCGCATTTCAAAAATAAATATATTATTATCAAACTTAAGAGGAGAAACAGCTGTTACTAGCAAAGCAATACAAGTAATAATATTTGAGTTGTTAATATATTTGATGCTTTTCGCCTATACAACGTTCATATTCCGCGTTGTATGCAGAATCTGTCTGGCTTTATGGCCTCCTCTTGAGTGAACTTGAGATACAGAAATCATAAGCTCATCACATAAAATCTACAAATGATTTTCTAATAATAGAAGTTGCAAAAGTAGTAAAGTTAGAAAACAAAGCGCAGTTTCATTACCATAAGTCGTCCCGCGAGAGACGTGCGAGCGAGCGCTTAGCGCACTTGCTGACTCGGTTCATGCTTGCAAGTTACGGTAAGAGACACAATCAGTATTTCGTTTGAAATGGCTTCGCTGTAGATGCTTAGTATCTACATATACCTGCAAGTAGAACCCATGTAACTTTCTTAAAAGTAATTTATACTAAATCTTAAGTTTATAATACTTAACTGAAATGATAAATTTGGTGTCAAAGTACAACATATGAAATTTATGACTTTAATCACAAGTGCGATGTTTCTTTCGTTTTTATTTTTAACTTTATTCACTATGTTTTGTATAATTTAAGTAAATTTTGATAATCAATTTTTTTGTAGGTATCTATGTAAATTTTGACTGTCAATAAATGTCTATGACTACACTAATTCTAAGTTTTTCAATTTCACCTATCCCTATTAACAAGGATGGATTTTCAAAATTTTCCATTTTGTTTCTTTCACTTAAAAGTACATTTTAATTTTTGCTTTTAACCTTTTTATTTTATAAATTATTATTTTTAAATTTTAAATCAAATTGTTATTTACATTGTAACAATATTTGCTTTATTAGTTCTTATAAACAAGTTGTTATTGAGGCTAAGATATAGGCTTGATCGCGTAAATACGCCATTTTTGTGCAAAATTTGGGAGAAAACTATCAGATCTAAAATATTGAAAAAATATATGTCATAACATAAATCTTGCCTTTGTCCAGTAGAAACATTACCTAACTGAATGATTTTAAAAAGGGTGTAGCAGTGACTTTCAAGTATATATTACATTTTGTTGTAATAAAAGTTGATTCAATAATTAAAATTATATTGTCACATTATCATATGTCGTTACAACTAATGATACTTTCATAGAGACAGAACGAAAATATCAAGACAATTGTCGTAATGTTGCGTTTAAAATTTGTTCGTAGCAGTTGTTTTAAAGAAAATGTATAAACAAAAGCATAAATAAAAATAGAAAATGTAACAAAAAAACAGCAATCAAAAATTAAATCAATGAAAAGTAACTGTACGACATTAATTGTGACATAGATACAGCCGTCGACGCGTCACGATGTTGCGATACAACGTCACAACTTTAAATGTCGCGTTGTTTTCAACAAAAGTAACTCAGACTTCAATTTATTTTCGACTTGGGTAAATTTGTTTCACGTGAACAAAGGTCATTTAAATTAAAGATAATTACGAGTATTATAATTCCTGATAGGTATGTAGGTATTTTAAAACCTAACTAACAAACTAACTAACTTGGACTTAATCTTATTTATAAAGGTAAAATCTGTCAATAGTTATTTTAACAATTTTTAAAAGACAGTTAAAACTCTGTTACTGAAAATATATAACACGTAGCTCAGCAACAGCGCAAACTCGAATCTTTTAGACATTGTTAAAGTTATGTTTAAATTATTTCGTCACAGTTTAGCAAAGCTATAAAATTATAACATCCATGTGCTTAGTGTGAATTTTTGCGTATTCGTTACGCTACTATCACGTTCGCGTATTCAATAAAAATCCTATGATAAAAAAATAGTCTCGAAACGCGCCCGCTGGAGGCGCTCCTTCATTTCCATACATTTATTTCGTTGACGCGGCAAACTCACACTAGGCACACTGCTCGTATATTATGTTTAGAAAACACTAACAACTTAACAACGATGACGTGCTAATAGACGAATAAAAAGGTGGTAAGGATCCCTTAATGCATATACCCGGAGAAAGTAGTTACTTACATATTATTTTGTAGACATATTAAATAGTAGATTGTGGCACAAGGGACCAAAATAATGTATTTAGGGCCAGAACAATTGTTTGAATCCGCTCTAAAAAGCGAAAGATTCTAGAGGAGAATCCTAAGCGTAGCGAGGGATACTAAGTACGTCGCTCGAGGTAAAATATTTTGGTACCGTGTGGCACACTCTGCTTTTCATCCCCCCCTGTGCGAAAAAATAATAAGAAAATTTATATTTGCAAATCCAAATTACAAATTTATATTTCTCTTGATTTGTTTGGTAGTTAACTGTTTATGGCCGTTTCTGCGTTTAATTTTATATATTCTGGTGTTAATATTTCACTTTCACTGCTAGAACTCCTCTTTTATTCAATTTGTGTGAATCAAATTATAATTGTCTGAGATATTTTGATAAAAATTAATAAAAAAACGAATAAGAATAAAGAACCAGAGAACCGTAAAGTGCACCAGAATGACCCATTTTGCTCGCACTTATCGAGTAACCCTTCGCCTCTTTTTAAATAAATTGAAAAGTTTTTATGCTGTTTTCATCAATGATGTCCATACCAAGTTATAAGTGCACAACGGTCGCCATATTAAAATAGTGTAAACAAAACATACAACGACACTAGCAACCAAACACCCAAGGTCAGAAGGTCAAAAAGGTTTGTTACACTGTATTCTGATTGGCAGCAGAAAACAATGTTTTTATATCTGAATCTACTTTCAGAGGCAAAAGGAAACAAGGAAATGTTGAAATGAGCAGTCATGAAAATAATTAAGATCCCGACGGAGAGTATTTCCGGGAATGGCCGATAATTAGAAATATCATTTGAACGAATCAATTTGTAGGATGATGCAGACATCAAATAATTTGTTTTTAAGAGCGTTCCCTATTTCAATATCCTTGAGCATTAGTGTTTCCCCTTATCCTACTATTTCCCCCTCACCTTTAGTTGTCTACGAAAACTTAGCTACCTAGCGGAAGTGCGCAGCACTTCAGTGACAATTCCATAGAATATTTAGACTGGGCATCAGTTTATCACAACAGGTAATTTCATATTGCACTTCAATAGATAATTTTATTCTTGGTTAATTTTAGGTTTAGGACTTAGGATATATTTGATTTTTGGAACAAAGTACCTTATACTTTGATTTGGGAATGAAGAATAAATCGAAAAAGCGGAATTTTTTGTGCGACACCGCTACTTCACAGCTATGCATGCATGTGCGGATTTCTATATGACCTTTTTAACGCATCTTGCAAATATAAATATCATAAATGCCTGAAAAGCCTGCTTTAAAAGTGTCTTTGTCAGTTAGGCTTACCCTTTGAGCCGATGATTATAAAACTTGATGAGAGGAGAACATAGCTGGACGGAGTAAATAAGAAAAAGAAAGCAGCCTTTACAAATATGTGCTATTTACGATTAGGATAGGTACGTATAAAAATCAAATTAAATTTATAACAAAGATTCGATCATAGTAACAAGCATTTGATTCGAATGAGATCTAGATTTTATTTTAACAATCTTTATTACTTTTGAATTATACCTACAATATAAATTTCAGATATTTTAAGTACAAAAATGTGAGCGAAAATAGTAAAACGGACCGCTAATGGTCAATCCGATCGTAAGTCCACGAAAGCAAAGAAATTAGCAGGTACACTTCTTATTGTACTCCTTCGCACACTTGAGTACAATACAGTACTTATGCACTAGTTTTTGGTTTCTTAGCATACTTTATTTAGTTACAATTACAAAATGAAAACAATATTTTAAATGAACAACAAAAGAAAATACTGTATTATTTACGCAGAAGCTCGAAAAAAACCCTATTTGCTTCTCGCCACTAAGGCAATGTCGTCGGATGAGCAACCTAAAAGTCCGTGATTGCTAAAGGCCAGTACTTGTTAAATAAAATAAGAGATATTAATTATTCTTCTTCCAACTGGTTTTTTTTCTTCGAATGTTAAAGAGATTGTTGTGAGCATCTTTGTAAGAAACTTCACCACTGGAAAACAATAAATTAAAACACATTTATCATTACTATGAAAATGTGAAGTATTTCTTAGTTTACGAGTTAGCCTAGGATGACCCCTTTTTTTATTTGTAATGATTTCAAGAAACAAAATTTACGCTAAATATTAGTTTACTTTGATGCATCATAGCAATGTGAAGGAATAATCGCCCTTTTTCTTAGGGCTTGACTAACAAATATTGATATTTCGAACCTAAAACTTTTTGAGAAAGCCTACGTTATTCAGGAATAGTGTAGCTTATTATAAGTGAAAGATTTTTTTGATACTACAAAGGTCTTGCGGCCCGCCTGATGGTAAGTGGTCACCGCAGCCTATGGACGCTTTCAACACTTGGGGCATCACTCGCGCGTTGCCAACCCTTCAAAAATCTAATAACTTTTTTCTTGAAGAACCCCATACTGTATTCCTTAGAGAAAATCTTGGCAGGGAGCTCATTCCACAACCTAAGCGTTCGTGGAAAGAAGTTTCTCTGAAACCGCACTCTACGTCATCATTTAGGTTCTTAAGTGTGAGGATGAAGTTCCGTAGTTCCGTATTTGCAGATTACGAAACAAACAAAATAATTTTACATCTTTATAATATTAATAAAGATTTGCTACTTGAAGACATACACACACAAACTAATCATATGAGATCTAGAAGTTGACAATTAATCCAGTAACAAAAGTGGAAATTAGCATAAGTACATTATCTACGTATTTGTCAACTCTGTTAACTCGATGGTCTGTGGCACAGTGCGTGTATGGATCTGGAAATTTAACTGGCTAATTTGTGCAATTATTTTTCCGTACGTATTAGGTACAAAAACAACAATTTCTGGTCTTTCTTGTGTCGTAGTACCTAAACTTAATAACCACTTAGAAGGTTAGTAGGCACATAAATTATTATTAGCATAGATTATATAATACTATTTATTAGTAAAGTATGTATGGTTACATATAAAATAATGCGTCTTTTCACAAATAAAAATGCGTACTTTCGCTGAATATAATAAAAAAAATTACAAAAAAAACAATATACCAGACATAAAAAAATGTCTTCAAGCAGTTGAAAACTTTAGTCGGCACAGCTACAAATTTTAGGAAATTAGCTCTTAGCATAGAGGCCGCAAATGTTCTACCGCCCGTCGCCAGAGCACGATACCGCTACCAAAGGATTGTAAAATAACACTATTTTTGTATATTTTTCACAAAATACAAACTTTATTGAAAAAAACTTTTTACAGAATTGAAGAGTTCACTTCACTTTCACATGTATCTTGATTTTAAATCGATATATCACAATCACTCGAAGTTTATAGGATATTTCGATCAAAATATGCTACCTGCATTTTGTTATTTTAATTCAAAACTAAAAGTGTTATTAAAATTCTGGTTTTAGAGAAATAAGGAGAATATATTAAGAAATAATATATATATATATAATAATATATAATAGTTATGTCATATTTTATAGCATTTCAAAAATATAAAAATCGAAGTTTAAATTTGGACCATTTCTTACTGATTTAAGTTATTGCTATTTTTAGGGTTCCATACACTTAGGTTGCCAACAAAGCTTAATGGGCTCTTTCTTTTAGATGAAATAGGTAGAAGCCTGAAATTTTCACAAAATAAATGCTGTTATAGCGTATTCTTCAACAAATATTAAAACGAAACAAAAAGCAGAAATAAAAGGTAATTTGTTGTTTTTGCTCCATCGTTAAAACAGTAATGCAAACAAGTTGTTTTATTACAGGTACCTGTTTTTGTTTATATGTAGGTAGCCTAAAGTTCAGCCATTTTTTAGGGTTCCTTACGTCAACAGAAAAAAGAAACCGTTACAGGATCAGTTTGTTGTCTGTCTGTCAAGACCCTTTTTCTCAAGAACGCGTAAAGGTATCAAGTTGAAATACCTTAGTATATGAAACACTAAGGTCTACGGTCCCTTAAAGCTCTAAAAAATCAAGCTTATAAGTCACCGCGATAAAAAAAAAAAAAAAAAAAATACGGCCGAAATACTGCCAATTTTTGTCGCACATTTTGATATTCACAAATAAATCCATACCTATGAGATACTTTCCGTTGTCCCAGAATCATGAAATTCGACAGGAAGCAAAGTCTCACATCTTCATTCGAAAAAATCCGAAATTTGTTCATTTGTAGGTAGTTATAACGCATTAAAAAAAGTTTATCTGTCTGTCAAAACCCTTTTATTCAAGAACACTTGGTGTTATTAAGTTGAAATAAATATCAAACACTAAAGTCACTTAAAGTTAAATCAAGATTCAAAGTCAGTGCAATAAAACAATATTCTCAAATTACGGTCATTAAACTGATTATAAACCTGTGAAACTTGATCTCATGATAGAACTACAGATAACAGAGATATCTCTACAGATAATAGGTTTGTACTGAACCCTCGGTGCACGAGCCGGGCTCGCACTTAGCTGGGATTTTTTGGATTTCTTCTTTAAATAAATAACGTATAT
Organism: Apoda limacodes; assembly: GCA_946406115.1. Classification (NCBI taxonomy): domain Eukaryota; kingdom Metazoa; phylum Arthropoda; class Insecta; order Lepidoptera; family Limacodidae; genus Apoda; species Apoda limacodes. Next base: position 21,188,049 of record OX291545.1, read on the forward strand.
TGAATGAAATAAATGTATAATGTTTTTTTAGCTATTATTTTCTTATATTATATATGTGAAAGGGTCAGAAAAAGTCTTTCAGTAAGGTTTACTTTTATACTTACTCGCATACACGTGCTAAGTATGATGCCAATGACTGCCAAAAAACTCAATACCTCCTTTTGCCATTCCTACAGTCAAGTACAAACTACCTCATTTCACTAAGGCAAAGATCGAAGTGTTGAATTTGGAAAACACTTTAACAACATCCTTTCTGTTTAACAACGGTTTGGTTTGTGGCGCAGTACCGTCGTGCATAACAATTTTTCAAGATAGAAGAAAAATCTCAAAAGAGGACGGCGTTTTCTTTCTGGATCATTTAATTTAATTACAAAGTTACTTCTACGCAAAGTCCGCGAAATGCGCAGTGAACCGTGAAACAGGTAAATGAAATGTTAATTGAGCAGAAATTTCAAGACGCTAAAAATATATGCACCCGCATTAACATTGTTGTATTCATATTTGTCTGATTTCCTCACAATAAAAAACACAGATTGTGTCTTTTTGTTATAACTGCCTCCAACAATGAATTTGCATTGAGCTAAGTTGAGGTAAGAGTTTTCTTCATTTGCCGTCAGCTGCCTGTTAATAATTTGCTCTTATTTTTTTATAATTTTTTTTTTTGGATCAGTGCTGGTGGTTAATAAAATATTTGAATGTCAAAAACATATTTTGGCCACATTTTAACGACCTAATAATCATTAGCCTACTGGCAGGCGTGCAGTGGCAGTTTTTTTATTAAATTCTTCAAAAACAAAGAAAAGCGTGTTGTCAAAATTTTCAGTTTTTAAACAATTTCGCACTTGATACCTACGTGTGTGTATGCCGTTTGTCTGTGTTTTAGCCCTGATGGTAAGCGGTTACCGTGGCCTATGGATGCTCGCAACACCAGGGGTATCATTCGGGCGTTGCCGATCCATTAAAAGTATATTAACTTCTTTCTTGACGAACCCCTTTCCAATTCCCGTAGAAATCCCATGCCAATAGCCTAATTTAGCGCGGATGGAGCTGCGAGTAAAAGCTAGTATAAAATAAAGCTGTAATATTCCTGCAAAACACAATAAACAAAAAATAAGTGTGCTGTAAGTTGTAACACTTAGTGGAATAAATTTTATACATTTATTGTTACCGTAGTCAGCTGCGGACTGCGGACAATTGTTCCCATACAACGGATTTAATTGAATTTCGCCTGCAACATATCAACTGTTTCCGTTTCAGAAACGTTTATGGTTTAAATTATTTAGTGTAAAATCCTACATATACTCCTAGTTTTATGCACGCATTTTTTTGTTTCATATCTAAAGTATTTTTAAAGTTGTAGCTCATTTTTAAACCATATAACATTTAAATGTATATTTTTTTCATCTGCGAAAAACAATGTATCAAAAGTGTAATTAATTAAGGTGCTTCATTGCGTTTAACTTAAACAAGTTTTAACTCCACACCCACTTTAACTCCACAAGTACAGAGTCCGATGCCACGTTGCGAGTCCTGTAGATTTCTCGGGTTTACCATAGACCATAGACTAAACTGGAAACACCATGTGTTAACGTTGTGTGAAAAGCTGAGTAGTGCAGTATTTGCACTACGAAAGCTAAAACCACTCGTGTCTGACGTTGCACTACTACAAATATATTTTGCCTACTTTCATTCCCTTCTGTCATATGGCATTATTCTAAGGGGCAACTCGACAGACTCCAATCGAGTGTTCATTATCCAAAAGAGAGCTCTTCGCACACTGGCGGGTGTAAAACCTCGCCATTCATCAACTATTTAAAAATATGGTATAATGACACATTATTCTCAATATGTGTTTGATATTATAATGTACACTCGACGCAACATAAACACCTGTAAACGCATCAGTGTTCCAGGCAGAATGACTCGTCAAACAGGGCGACTACAACGTGTGCCACGACGACTAGCACTGCTGGATAAAAATCCGCGAGTCATAGGCCCAGCTTATTATGAGCACCTCCCCGTCGACCTAAAAAATGAACTCTCGGATCAGAAATTTGGTCGCCAGCTAAAAGAGCTTTTACTGACTCAATCACTGTATTCTGTCAAAGAATACAGTGACCACGTTTGACATTTTTAATATTTGTTTGTTTTTGTTTTGACATTTTTATTTATGTTTGTTCTTGTTTTGACATTTTTATTGACTTTTAATTTTTATTTATGTTTGTTTTAAATTTTGACATTTTTAAATCTTTGACTGAATATTGACTCTATTTATATGTTTATTTTTAATTGTTGACGTTTTATCTTAGAATATTTCTAAGCCTTTATTTTTCATTGTGATTTTAATTTTTATACTTGACGATCTTTTTGTGAATTGGTTAATGTATTATTATTTTAATGACATAATGTAATTTTTGATGAGAAATAAATGACCTACCTACCTACCTATGTCCTATACAGATTTTATATAAACCTTCTTATATTAATATATTAACTTATAAAATCTATTTATTGTTACGCAAGAAGAGGTTTTATTTTAATCGCCGTCTCAACATAGTTAATTAAGTTAATTTTACAGTATTTGAAATTGGAAAACCAATTGTAAAATAAAAGAGTGGTACTTATTTTTAACCCTTTTAACCATATTTGCGCCAAAAATTAGGGCAGCCCACCACGATGGTTTGTTGCAACGCGAATAAATGGTTTTTTTTTTCTTTGACGTATGTATTTACGATCTATATGACTTACAAATTTTGATTTTTCAAACAAAAAAAACTTATTTAAATCAATAGAGATTAGTAAAGGTTTTGGTATTAAGGCATAGTGTAGCTTTTAGCTTGTTAAGTCGTTGCAGAGATTACACGCTACATACATACAAGCAATCAAATTGTTAGTATAGATATCTATATATGTGAAAGAATAAACTGACTGACTAACTGATATACCTATAGACACACAGCCCAAACTACTGGCTCTAAAGACTTGAAAGTTTGCACGAAGGTTTCTGTTATATCTGTCTTAGCCATCTGGTTAAATTAGCCAGTTAATTAGACGCCTAGGCAGCTCGTCAAGTAAAGAAAAGAAAGAAACAGAAATCGTACTGTATAAGTCATGTATGTTGGGTTAGGTTCAGTTTCTCTTCTGTAAACTATGATCCCTCCAGCCAAGTTTCGGATAACAATCTGTTCAGCTATATTATTATTTCTTTTCCATACTGAACAATCTGCCTAGGCGCCCAATTAACTGGCTAATTTAACCAGATGGCTACTACATATAAAGGTTTTGAAAGGTCATACTCTATACTATGGAAGTAAAATAAAATAAAAAATATAAGTTTGTATAGAAATACTTAATTTTTAGGGTTCCGTACCCAAAGGATGCCAATTGAGCCCAAAGCCTACGCTGTCTGTCTGTCTGTCTGTCCGACTATTCAGCTGCTCTATCATTAACACCGAAGAACGTAAAAGCGTGAAATATGCACAGAATATGTCCTATAATGGCAGAAAAAGTTAAAAATTAAGATAGATTTCTATACAAGAAACACTTTTTTGTTGTTTTTGCCCTTTCTAAAAAACAGTAATACACACACACTTTAAACTTGCAGTAAAAAATAGTGTAAGCTCTAAAGTATATCAACAAATAAAATAAAAACCAACCAAGACGAGCCCGAGCTATTAAATTACCGTAGCAGCGCCATCCAGCGATTATTAAGTAGTTTGATAAACACTATTGTTTGAAAACGATATTCAAATTTAAGCAACGTCGGGCTTGGACAGTCATTGTATGGGTGAGCCCTTAGCTGCACACTTTTTTGTTTTTGTTTGTGTTCGTAAATTACATAAACCGATTGACACCTCACTTAACTTTTTAAAGCTAAATGCTTAAAACTTTGTAGTTGGTCCTTAGGATGAAAATTAACGCTGATGTGTTTCACAGTTTTTGGAAACAAGGCAAAATTGGGGATGAATAGGTATTTGTATAAGAGTTCAGATATTTTTATAATTAAAATCATAAACAGTTAAAACTTTATGTTTAAAAGTCCACGCGGACGAAGTCACGGGTATAAGCTGGTATAACATATGTAAAAGAGTAAACTGACTAACTGAATTATCAACGCTTTTTTGTTTTTGTTTTTTTCTGAGCTGACTATACACTTGGCTGTTGCAGCCATTACTGCTTCACCGGCCTTTTTGGGGCAGGACTCTGAAAGAGCCTCAGCCCATATAGCGCCCAACGCTCAAGGGCTCCCCCAGAGGGAGCCTCGGCTTGGGTTGGCGCTCTTTGGGGCGTCCCTTCGACCGGCGTAAGCCTCGAACCCGAAGGTGAGTCAACGCCAGGAGGGGAGTTCCCCGTTACGCGGTTGCGGTTTCGATTGAGTGGCGGCGATAAGCGCCGCGGCACTCTTTGATACCTTTTTATTATCGATGCGCAGAATCTGTCTTTCTACTGATCTGGAGAAATTTTGCACAGAGGTTTCTGTTATAACGTAGATGAGCACTAAGAAAGGATTTTGCTAAATTTATTCTCTAATTTCTATGAGAATCCCTATATTTTTGTGTTTAAAAACTTAAAATTTTGCAGAGATTTCTGTACCCGACTACCCTATATCGTCACATATGGCTTCGGATACTGGCAAGTCCAACCTTTATTTGCGGCGCCATGGCTGTCTAGACGTAGTCGGACTTATCAAAGGCGATTACTGACTTTATGAATGAAATGATTGTTTAGGATGGTATTACATTGACAAGAAATAGGTATTAATAAAACTAGATCCAAACGGAAGGGGTGATAAAATATTTAATCCTATTATTAATAATATTGGCTATCTAAGATACACAGAAACGGAATTAATACCAAACTTTGTCTTCGTAACCAACTTCGGGTTGAATAATTTCAGTATAATTCCTAAGTTTGTTTAACTGTCTTGAATTTGACTTTTAACCAAAATTTTCCAGTTCCTGAGTTAAATTTTCAGTTGATTCCGCTTCAGTTGCCAAAAGATTTTAATGCATACCTTCTGATGTGTACATTACCATCATCCTTTTATGGAAATAATTTCCTACAATTTCAATTTCTTTAATATGTATGTTACCATCACACTTTTATGGGAATAGGTTCCTACAATTACCATTTCTTTAATATGTATGTCGCCATTACACCTTTATGGGAATACGTTTCTACAAATTCCGTTTCTTTAATATGTATGTTGCCATCACACCTTTATGGGAATATACGTACCTAAAATTTCAATTTCTTTAATATGTATGTTGCCATCACACCTTTATGGAAATACTTTTTTTTATACAACTAAGGTGGCAAACAAGCTTGCAATCCGCCTGATGGGAAGCGGTTACCGCAGCCTATGGATCATTGCACCACCTGGGGCATCACTTGCGCGTTGCCGACCCTTCGAAAGAAGAAAAATCTAATAACTTCTATCTTGACGAACCCCATTCTTTAGTCCTTAGAGAAAACTTTAGCAGGGAGCTCCTTCTACAACCTAAGCGTTTGCGGAAGTTTCTCTAAAAACGCAATGTACGTGACCATTTAGGTTCTAAGGTGTAAGAATGAATAAAGGTGCGATTGTAGAAAGTAGCCGTTGGCAAAGAGCCAGCCCAATAGATTGGCTTTCTCTTAAGTACTGTGGGCCAAGTCACCACCGGCAAAAGTTCCCCCAGACGGATAGTTCGCTAGTCGGCCAAACATTTTGCCGATGAATTGAAATTTTGCTCTGGCAGTTGCTTTCTTACTGAACCTTGAGGCAGCATTTAATTTGCGTTTTACCTCAGAAATATTCGGATCCTTATTATTATGAGCCGTGGTCCAAGCCTCATACGCAGTTTGCTTGAGAATTTTAGCTTCTCTGCAAGACCGATCACACCACGATCATTTTTTGATACCGGCAGCTACTCGCCGGTTAGGAATAAAACATTCCACACCAGCGAGAATTGTCTCATGGATTGCGGTTGCGCAGATGTCAGAATTTTCTGTGCTACAGCAAAACTATTTCCACGGGTACGATGCATAAAATTCACGCAATCCATCCCATTCTGCTACACACGACGCCAATAAGTTGGCCCAGATGGTTAGGGTTGTGTGCATGACACTTGAGTTCGAACGAGACAATAGTCCGAGGAGCCAACATGTATTACAGGATAAAAAAGTAACCAAATTTTTCAGGTATGCTAATAAAACTCACACATGTATTACAAAAACAACATATAAAATAATATGACTTGTGTCTACGTATTAAATTTTTAAAAAACGTCTTGTACAAAGAGGAAATATTAGGCGGCACCAGTTAGCTTATATGACAATCAGTGTTGTGAAATAATTCGGATGCGCACAACCATCGTCTACCTCTTTATCAAAACTAGGGAAGAGAGCGATAATAGAGTTTAAAAATTCATATTACCTCAATTAGCAAAAACATTAAAACTTTTCGGTCAATTTCGACTATCTATCATAGATATATTAAATTCAGTAAATCTATTAAGTATTTTGCAGAAAACAAGTTTAAAAAAAAGTTTTTATAAGGTAACATAACGTAAGTTAACAGTGTAAAAAAATTTTTTTTAAATGTTTCTAAACATAACTCATATTTAATAAGACAGGAACAAAGTATAGTATTATCATGAATTAAATAACATAAATAAAATAGTTTAATAAACATTAAGAATTTTAAAATATTTTTTTTGCAGGTAGGTACATCACATTGCCTTTAATTTGCTAAGCAGTGTTATATTATATTTCACACATAATAAACGAAAACAAGAAGGTAATCAAGTAAAGGTTCAAAAATATTCCCTCGCTAGCGCTCGGGCTCCAAACTAGGGCTCGATGCAACAATTGACTAGGGTTTTTTTTGGGGTGCGTATTGTTTAAATGTAACATAACGATACACAACCCAAAAAAATTAGAGTAGATTTCAAAATTAAAAAAAAAATAAGTAACGATTTTTCAATTTACAGTTTGTTAAAGGTTCCTATTCAGCGATGGAAACTACGCACGATGCTCTAGAGACGCTCAAAGAGCTATTGATATTTAAATTTCCCAAGAGGACATTTGCAATACGTGACATAAAACACCACTTTTGTAAAGAATTTCAGTCGACAAGTTTGTGGATCGCAGCTTTCAAAGAGGTATGTATTAAACATACCTACATACATTATTTGACACAATGTTTTCACGCAGAAAAGATTGCGAAAATCTTCTCTAGAAGAAGAAAACATGAGTGAATCTGGTTTACTAACATTTATACCACTAACCAACGTAGGAATATTATATTTAACCAAAATAAATCAAATAAGGGCAAAATACAATAAAACAGACCGAGGACGAGTGGAGTATATAGTAGACGATATATGTTGTTACGAAATTGAAAACAAAATGTTCCTCCTAAAACTTACGTGATTTGAGACAAAACAATAGACCACTATGCCAACGAGCCATCTACGAAACTATTATAATTTAATAATATCATTCGAATAATTTGTATAATTTAATAGTTTTTTTCAATAACATACATTTCAAAACTTTGTACGGGTAAGTAAGTATTCCCCCATCACCCACTGGTGGGTAGATCAGTGGGTGCACGGGTCGTGAGCCAATTTTTCTAGTCTATACTAAAATATAAAGCTGAAGAGTTTTTTTTTTTGAACGCGCTAATCTCAGGAACTACTGGTCGGATTTAAAAAATTCTTTCAGTGTTGGATAGCCCATTTATCGAGGAAGGCTATAGGCTATATATCATCACGCTAATACAAATAGGAGCGGAGCACTAATGAAAAATGTTTCAAAATCAGGGTTTTTTTTTTCTATACTAATATATAAAGCTGAAGAGTTTGTTTGAACGCGCTAATCTCAGGAACTACTGGTCGGATTTAATCTATACTTAATTAAAATATAAAGCTGAAGAATTTGTTTGTTTGAACGCGCTAAGCTCAGGAACTACTGGTCGGATTTAAAAAATTCTTTCAGTGTTGGATAGCTCATTTATCGAGGAAGGCTATAGGCTATATATCATCACGCTAATACAAATAGGAGCGGAGCACTAATGAAAAATGTTTTAAAATCAGGGTTTTTTTTTCTATACTAATATATAAAGCTGAAGAGTTTGTTTGTTTGAACGCGCTAATCTCAGGGACTACTGGTCGAATTTAAAATATTCTTTCAGATTTGGATAGCCCATTTATCGAGGAAGGCTATAGGCTATATATCATCTCGCTTACACAATTAGGAGCGGAGAACTAATGAAATTTTTTTCAAAATCGGGGTTTTTTTATCCTTTTGAGAGCTTCCGCTGCGTGCGCTGCGTAAACGGTTAAAGTTTCGCAAAAATCATGTATGACAGAATTGTTCCCCTATAAAAGTTCTAAAAAAAAGTCCGGAACAGCATATGTCTATATGTTAAGGTTGGCTCACTATAACCTTTTTTATGCTAACCATATTTGTTCTAAAATAATGCATAATTTTTGAAGGTGTTTATAGAAACATAATATTAATCTTGATCCAAATAAATACGTTATTCATCACAAGCATTTAACTTAAAACAAAATTGCCGTATTCATCATTCGATATCAACGAATATCTTAGGAGATATCGCAGTTTTAAAATAACGTGGCAGCAAAATAATTATCAAGTATTGTGCGCGCATTTATGATGTGCGAGGCCGGTGGGCTGTCATGAGGGGGAAGGGCGGTACGTATTATTTAAAAACATTTTACTTTCTGTGTTTTTTTTTTATAATTGAGGAGTTGCCGTAAGAATCCTATGCCGATAACCAAATTTAGGGCGGGCGAAGCCGCTGGCAAAAGCTAGTATTGTACAATTGTGTGGCAGAAGTCGCACCGCCTATTGTACATTGCATCTTATAATAAGTGTTCCTTAAATTAGGTTATTTGTTTGGTGTACATTCAACAATATTTATTGTTATTATCATGATATCAGAAAATTTAGATTTATTTCAGACTAGGTTTTGCTGGTATATTGGTGTAAGATTTCAAATGCAAATCCTCAATCATAGACAAAAACTGAGTCACACTTAACGTTTTCAAGTAGGCTATGTCCTTCCCCGGAACTCAAACTATCTCCATACCAAATTTCATCTTAATCGGTACAGCGGTTTAAGCGTAAGAGGAAACAGACAGACACTTACTTACTTCCACATTTATAATATTTATATAGATTTATCGGCACATTTACTTTAGAGTTTAGAGGGGAACGGTAATTTTTTTCATCACAATTACTCGTAAACTTTGTCATTACGTGCTGGTAAAGTGGGTGCTAAAAACTTAATTACTGCCACGGGCTTTTTCTTTGTAATTTTTTTCTTTGCTCAAGGCAAAGCAGGAGTTTATAAAACCCACGGGCGATATGATTTATTATGTCATTGAACGCACCGCGCGCGCTCTACTTGTATGATAAAAAAGTACATAGACGTTACGAATTGTTTTATTTATTCTGCCAAGTATTTACAAAAGTGCCATCTGTAGTTTAAGATATGAACTACGTGCCAAATTTATCTGACCCGGTGATCAAAAATCAAAACTACGGTCGCCATATTGAAATCGTTTGAACTTATAACGACACTAGCGTCCAAAAATTTTAATTCGTTAATTATCTGAATATCGCTAGATGGCTTCACTACTGTTCCCACCTTTTTTTTCTTGAGTTTGTTTATTTGCAATTTTAGGAAAGAAATACAAAACTTCTTCGTCGTCAGATGAGTTTATAAGCGACACCGCCAGACACTGTTAATGGGACTCAACAGATATAATAAATCTGTTACAACCGAAGCCTAAATACAAGTAGGTACGCATACCTAGAGGAACAGGAAGAAAACGAGTTCGTTTTCAGAGAATGACCTATAAGCTTACTTTGGGGAAATGCCGAAAAATACAAACCGCCTCTCCTATAGGCAATTTACTCTATGTTGAAGACCGTTCTCAAGTCCAAATATTCCATCAATATTGAAAAGTATATAAAATAAACAGCATTTTTGAACAGGAAGTCAAAGAAATGCGTGTAAAAATTCAAAGGTTAAAATATTAATGAACCCCCTGCGATAAATATTTACACAGTACGGTAACTTGAAAAACTTTAGGTGTGTTTTAAAAAAATTTAGAGTTTTTTCGATTGTGTGTAACACGGGCGGTAAGTAAATTGCAATAGCCTCTTGTAACTAATTTTCTCCTTGCCGCCCTTAATACACAATGTACTATTGTGCATAAACTATAATTTTTGCAAGTTTTCGAAACTCAAGGGAATCAAAACCTATCTTCCCGTGAACTCAGAATCTTGAAATTTCGGTACAAAGCAACGTCTATGCACAGATAAAGGAAAACTTGCGAAAACCGTAAATTTTATGTCAGATCATATAATAAAAATATTTATAATAATTTTTCATACAGGATTGTACGGAACCCTCGATGCGCGAGTCCGACACGCACTTGGCCGCTTTTTTTAAAAAATAAAATATCGACCACTTCACGGCAATATATATAAATTGACTAAAAATCACGGTTGCCGTGGCGCACTTGGTACCTCTTCGCAGCCAGGTGTAAATAAGTATGATTTTGATATATTTATACGTTCATAACGTATTTCGTATATTGATCTGTTGAGTAGATATAATATTCTGAATTAAGACGTGTTCATTTTTCTACTATGTTTTTGTATCGTATTTGTACTAATCAGTTTGATGTACTGAATTGAGCAATCAATTGTATTATATTGTGCTTCGTACTTTACACCGGCGGCGGAAGGTCAAATTTTTTTTTTCTGAAATGACAATGCAGTTGGCTGTTGCAGCCATTACTTTTTTGGACGAGACTCTGAAGGAGATGGTGATTTTGTGTACGCTCGAAAAAGCGGACTGCCAGGTCTTTGAAATATTAGGGAATCGTGGGGAGTTCGAAATCTCTGTGTAGGTAGACATTGCGGACGTACCAGGAGGCTCCGGAGGCCGCTCTGAGAAAGCGGTTTTGGAGGGTCTGTAGTTTATGGAGATTGCGCTTGGATAACTCAAAGACTACGCTAATATAAGCTAGTATTGGGGGAAGCAAGTTGTGTAAAGATTCAGCTTATTTATAAGCGACATCTTACTGTACTTGCCTATCATGGGATAAAGACGACCGAGGACAAAAGCGGCTCGGTCTTTAACTATTTTGGTGTGATCGCGGAAGTTCAAACGCCTATCCAGGGTCACACTGAGATATTTTGTCTTATTTTGCCAGGGAATGGCACGACCGAAGTGTGAGAGGGGAGATGGCCGCGGAGGGCAGCCTGAGGTAAGGAGAACGACAAAGCTTTTGTCGGGATTCACTTCGATTCTCCATTTCCGAAACCATTCGCCTAGAGCGGTGATAGCGGGTTGGAGTCTCTTAGTGATTCGACTCACTTGCCTATCTGTGGTATAGATAGCGATATCGTCCGCAAAGAGGGCGAATTGGGTACCTATCGTTTTAGGGATGTCGTTGGTGTACAGAAGGTACAAGATAGGGGCGAGCACAGACCCTTGCAGGACTACTGCTTCAATGGGACGGAGGGAAGAGAGAGTGCCTTCAACTTTATAGCGAGAGCTACGATTCGACAATTAGTCTCGTATGATGAGCACGAGACGGTCTGGCAACTGATAGTTGTTCAGTTTATAAATTAAACCGTTGAGCCAGACTTTGTCGAAAGCTTTCTCTACATCAAAGCGCCCGTGTGGCAGGGCTTACCTAATACTGGTTGAAAGCCAGTGATAATATGTGCCGTGATGCGGAGGACTTGATGGATGCATGAGTGTTTAGCACGGAAGCCATACTGCTCGTCTATTAAAATGCCACTGGAGACTATAGCGTTCCGTAGGCGAGCGAGGAGGAGGCGTTCGTACAGTTTACCAAGGGCCTTAAGTAAACTTATTACCTGGCTTGTGGATGCCTATAACAATTGCATCTTTCCATTGAGAAGGAAAGGTGCAATTTTCGATAGCAGCGTTGAGAATTGCTTCTAGAAGGCAGAGAAGGAGAAGAGTGAGGCGCTTTAGGATGTCGTTAGAGATACCGTCCGCGCCGGGGGCTTTACGGGAGCTTAGGTCTTTGATGACCTGTGTGACTTCGTCAGGGGCAGGGGGTCCTGTGGGGGCAGAGAAGTTCTGCGCTCCACTTTGCCGTCTACCACACGCACGTGGTCGGGATCGAACGGATGTGTGCTTAAGGCACACTGAGCTTGGAAGCTAGACGCTAGGCAATCCACTTTGGCGTCGTCATCGAACGCGGGAACGTTATTGGGACGAGATAACGGAGGGAGGGGAAGGTGCGTGTGCACCGTTTGTTCTTATCAGGAAAGTGTAGGACCAATCCCCCGGCACCTCGGCGCCGTATCGTTGAAACTTACAATAATATCTTTAATGATCTTGATATATCCATTTATTTTTAAAAGTAAGGTTATTGCCTTTTTTAAAAAGTTTAAACAATAAATTTTGACTAGCGTTAGGTGTGAACACTAAACTCGGCCGAGTTAAGAGAGATTTTATTCGGATAATTATACAGTCAACATGATCATGTTTCGAGGATTAGGGGGGCCCCCATTTATTACAGGTCAACACTCTGGGTTTTATAACCGAATTTATAAAGCCTTTTTAGAGCCAATCAAATGGAACACTGTTAGTTTAGTGTCTACAGCTCATGTTTATGTCTATAAATATTAAATTATCCATCAACACTGATCAATTTATTTTACAAATAGAAATGAGTTACCATAAAAGTAAAGACTTTCATTCGGCTTGAAAAAAAATAATTAGGACACACAAAATTACATTAGGGTTTTCAGCTTACGTTCGTTCCATAATACTAGATCTAGCTTTCAGTTTTTTCTACAAGAGACGCATCCACATAGATTAGCTATAGGTTTCTTATAATGTAGAAATTAAAATGAAACAAATTAATAAATTATTAACTCTAATTCTTTTAAGGAGCAAAAAAAAAATTAAAAGCTGACTGCGCCCAAAACTTTTCCTAGTAATTTCTTTATTGCTAGTCATCCACTAGGATGACCCTCAGCCAAGGCTCTTCTCTAATCGCTAGGGGTTTTTGCCTACTGATAGTGGAACAAAGGAAGAGCTACCAAACAGAACCACTATCTTCACTCCTAATGCTCCTCTAAAGAACAGTTAAATCGGTGAATCAGATATTAAATTAACGCTTACACAAAAAAATATTAAAGAAGAAGCAATAAACTTGGGTGTTTCCTGTCAAACAAACTTTCACGAAGAATGCTAGTTGTTTTTTTGCAATTTATAATAACATGACACGAGCCTTATTAGAACTAAGAATGAAACAAACGGCTATCTGTTTACTGAAAAGACCATGACACACACATTTAACAGGTATACAAATAGCAAATAGAGCGATACTACAATTCTTAACTGAGGCCCCGTAGTCGTTTAACACTGATTATGCGGAATATATACAATCTCAACTTTATTTATTGTTTATTAATTACTAATAATCAAACACAATCACAAAGTAAAATTAAATTAGGAAAAGACGAGCTGATTGCTCTCAATCTATTTTCTGAATGCCACGTAGTCGATCCAGCCAGACCGTCAGTCTCGTATATCCCCACGCTCTAATCTCGTGAAGCTGTCTTCGAAAAGAAGATCTCCAATCCCTGTCATCGGGGGCGGTATCTCAAAATAGTGGGACGTACAATCTTGACCTTAAATAAGGAAATATCACTATTTTTTTACTTAATTTGGGGTGTATTCTGCACGCTCCCATAAGAGATCCGCCATGTTCTCAATCGTGGGTTTTACCCGCTATCTTAATACAAAAGGAAGGGCCTCACGCGTTGTCAGTGTCAGTTTTTATTTATTAGTTGCAAGCCAAAGGGTATTTGTGGAATTTATTGAGCCTAATTAGGTGTGTCATGTTCGAGATGAATTTTGAATACGGCGAAATTTTAGGGAGTTTAAAATTTCGCTGGGTTTTATGGTAAAGGGCTACTTTAACACATTTGGTTCGGAAATATTTATTGTAACCCAAACTTCTAAGTCTTTCTCCAAGAATACGGATCGCAAAACTTCCAAACGTTTGAAAGCATGGCAACCGTTTTTTTAAGATTAGGCAGAGCTCTGAGCCATGGCTATTCTTCAGTCAGTTTGTCGACGTCTTAGGAATGGACGTAGAGGAAATTGCACTTATTTATTATGTTCGTCGAAGAAAAATACTAAGAGAAAATAAGAAAGAAAGCAAACTATGGTTTCATCCTTTTATATCGGATCGCAGCCGAAATGGTTTTAAAACTATATAGAGATTTAAGGAAATATCCTGATAATGTCGGAATAATCATTCGATGCACTATCCCATGAGCATGGACGGTTTTGAATGTCCACGATACATCTTTCGGTATCAAAACAAATTTTTTCAACGTTACACAAAAGTACTAAAATATAAGCGAGCGTCCAAAATGGCGTTCGGTTGGCGACTGAGTGAGTGAGGTGCAGCTTATGCGCAAGCTACATACATATACATTTTAGTGGCAACATAGCCAGGCTGCCAGAACATCCAGTCACCACGTAGGGAGCCGTAAATCGTGGCTACACTTCCAAATTAGCGACGTTGCCAAAGCGACGCCAAGTGAGTGAGAGCCGATACATTCCTATATGGATTATTTGGATACGTAGCTGGAGACGTCGCCATGGGATCCCGGTGAGGCAGAGCGCATGCCCTGTTAGCCTAGCCAGGGAACTTGACGAATTTTACAGAAATTATTTAATTGTTTTAACTATAGCCATAACAGTGTTTGGTCGCTAGTGTTGTTATTACGCTATTTCAATATGGTGATTATCTGATTTTGGACCACAGGGTCAGAAAGGTGAGGTGCACTATACGTAGCAAATGTTTCATCGCTGTTGGCTTTAGTGTAGAAAGCGTTACGTGGTGCTACGGACGTTGCAAATCAAGATCAGTTGACTTATAATACCTACGCGCTGCAACGCACAGGTGTATATGTATGTTTGTCTGTTTTTTGTTAGTTTGTAATTTTTTAACTTTGCTACTTGGCAACCAACTAAACTGAGTTTAGAACGGAGATTGTTGAAGAGACGAAGAAGGACACAGGCTACTTTTTATACCGGGTAATTCAAAAGGTCCCACAGGAATCACTATAACGGAATTTCACGTTAGCAAACTATAGCTACAGCTTACTATAGCAAACCTTACTTTATTCAAAGAGTTTCCGTAGAAATACAACCATCCAAAGCTAGTTAGTTAGTATTATAAAATAGTAAGGGAAGATAAACGGCTTATAACAATACTTCTAAAGAAATCCAAGACAGCTACAAAGCTGGGTAATTAAATGTGACATAAAACGCAGACGCTCCAACAATGTTGTAACTAATTAGCTGAAAAATTTTAAGGATCATTAATTTAACCATTCTTTTTACTTAAAACAAATATAATTTTCTTACATAGTTCATTTGCCTGGGACCTTATGATGTAGTTTATAATCTCTTAATTAGATGCAGTCACAACTATTTTATTATTTTTTATATGCAGCCAGTTTATAAGTAGTTTAGTTCAAAATCTTTATACAGAATTTCCAAATTATTTATAGAATAGCTTCTATAGGAACATTGTTAAGTTTATATTTATAACTGAAGCTTCTTTAAAAAGTATCTACTAAACGAGTTTTAAAATAAAAGTCTTTTTTCCCTATTGCCCTTTTTACGATTTGTGTTAATGACGTGCGACTTTATACAGACTCAAGTTGCTCAGCGCGCAATTGAACGTGCTATGCCTTAACTTTCTCTAAGGGATCGAATTCGAAATGAGGCCATCCGGAAGAGAATGAAAGTCACCGAGATAGCTCGTAGAATCAGGAAGCTGAAATGAAAGTGGGCTGGCTACGTCTGTCGAAGGACCGATAGTGGTTGGAGTGGAGACTGTGTATCGGAAACATGGAAAGCGAAACGTAGGAGGCCCCCTCTGTGGACCTATGACATATTAAGAGTGTGGGTGGTAATAGCTGGATGCGGAAGGCGAAGGACAACAAGGAGTGGCGAGCTATGGATAAGGATTATGTCCAGCAGTGGACCAAAATACGCTGATACCATTACGATGAACGTTTTCAAACCAATTTTTAAATCAAAATTTTTAATTCTTTCGATTTTAATTTTTCCGTTTTAGTAGTCAAAAGCTAGGAAGTAAAAAGAAATCATTTTCTGAATTCTAATTATTTGAAATCTTTATGTTGCCTTTACTATACTTACATATTAAAACTTTCTGATAAGTTTATATATATAATTATCTTACTATTCCCATAAATTTGCTTTATGCTACCAATAAAGGTGGCAACCTTTGATGATTTAAATTATTAGAAAATTGATTTTTACAAAAAGAACACGCCTTATTAAGGTTTAGAGACGATTTAAGGGCGCAAAAAAAGGCCGCTATTCCCAGTAGTTCAGTTGACTGGACTAAAACTAACTTAAAGTGAGATTTTTTTTTTCTCGTCAGTTGAAACAAAACGTGGTTTTATTTTATTACTGTAATCCATTTTAATGAACTGAACTAGCGAATTTCTTTTTTTCGTTTGTTAAGTTCAAAATGAAAAGGAGCCCTCATAGTTTTGCCATGTCCGTCCGTCTAACTGTCTGTCTCTCCATGGCTTAGCTCAGATAATATTAGTACTTGAAAGCTGAAATTTGGCATGGGTATACATACTAAACAGGCCGACAAAGTGGTAAAATAAAATAAAAAAATAAATAAAAAAAATTATAGTACCTCTCCTACACGCAATGTGGGGATGAATATTTTTGCTTTTATCTACCCCATAGTGTGGGGTGTCGTTAGGTAGCTCGTTTAGAGGGTAACTGAGGGTGTGTATAAACCATTTTTTGATTCAGCAATGCGTTAGCGAAATATTAGCTATATTGCCAACTAAAAAAATCATGGCAGTAGCATATATAACAAAATTAAAAGAAAAACTATCATAGCTAAGTAGGCTTTACAACCTAATGAGCAATAGTCGACTAACTTAAAAAATGTAGTCGAAAAAGTGAAAAATTTCGTACAAATTTCATAAAAAAAAAGATAAATGGTACATGGTATGGTAAGTTGCTCTGTCGTAAAAACAGTGACACGTATAAGCGTCAGTCTTCCAGTGTTCTACACTATGAATATGAGCTCTAAAGTATAACAACAAATAATAAAAACCAACCAAGTATAAGACGGGCCCGAGCCATTTACCATCTTAAATCACTGTTACAGCGCCATCTATCTATTATTAAGCGAAACAATAACAAATTTGTTTGTAGGAAACGTTACCCAAAGTTAAAGAACGTCGGGCTTTGTCAGAAATTGGATGGGTGACCGCTTAACGGCACACTTTTTGTTTTTGTTTGTGTTTGTAAATTACGTAAATGGTGGTAGGTACGGAACCTTCGGTACGTGAGTCCGACTTGCACTTGGCCGATTTTTTTTAATTATTACAAAGTTTTTTAAAAACATTGGAACATTAACAAGTAACATTCGAATCTGTCGAATGTACTAGTTAGTCATTTTCAATTTAAGTCCTAGTCCTCATCTTCGCTTATGTGATGTTTTTTACCAGGATTGTACGAACAGCAAAAAACGCTGCATCTACCTTTATTTTTTTAGAAATTGCGCGATTGTTGCTGGTTTAGTTTTAAACATTCCATTAATACCACTACGAGCCAACCTTCAACACAGTTTGTGGTTCTATGGAGTTTACCGAAAACATTCCAAGAATATTTTTGTTTCATACAGAACTGCACGTACCGAATTTAAAGTATCTTCAAAGTCGTTAATTGGAAATGTAATGTAATCAATCTTCGGTAACGCGATCTGGTGGCAACAGCGGTAAAACACAACACAAACCCACAAATCTGTTTTTGCGTTTGCCAGTTAACTTCAGCTTCTTGGCTTTTTTTCACAACGAATTAGTAAAGTGGTAATAACATCCTTGATGTTTTGCATTTGGAAAAACTTAAAAGCCCATTTTAAGTGGCCAAGATTATTCAGACTAAGTTTAAAGTGAAGAGTATGCATATAGTACGTGACAAGTTGGAAGTGCGTGTGGCGTTTGCGTTAAAAGTGCTCACAAATTAAAGATGTTAGTACTTATTTATTGTTAATTTTTTTATGTATTACGTTAAAAACAAAATTCTTTCCACGACAGAAATAAGTAACTATATATACTAATAATGACTGGACTATTGTACATCTATATAGTCAAGCATTGAGGTACCTATACATACACGTATCCGTGGTATTGGTTCCGTCAACTGAACAGACAAAAAAAAACCCACTACTAGAAATAAAGGAAAATAGGAAACCAAACCGTACACGTAATTCGATAAACATGCTTAAGAATTTGTACTTATCTCCTTTAACAAGGACTCCTTTTTTTCCTTTATTATCAAGCGCTTGATCGCCTACTTATCTTAATATCACATTTTTTTATGGTTTCCGTTATAAAACTTTTTAACTAACAATCTAAATCTAAAAATTCAGACACTGCGATTTAAAGCCATTCAACTCCTTTCTTTTTCCAAAAATTTACTTGGACAAGGATAGGAATCCTTTTTTTCTTCTTCTCGAAAAAGATTTAACCAAGATTCGAAGGGCTAAAAGTATCTCCAGAATACTTTAAGTTCACCTTTAAATGTTGGTGTTATTTGGACGTATGACGTTAGAAACCGATGAGGAGCTTTTAACAAAGTCAACGTACAACTAGTTTTGACCGTGGGGAAAAAAAGTTGGTAAGAAAGCAAGTCCGATTTACACTTTCAATTTTATAAAGTGTTGGATGGTTTTCAATTTACTCCTACCACCAAAGCTGCAGAAAATACAGATATTTATACAACACCTGAGTAAGTGTATGAGCAGGTACGTGCTGTAAGCTGCTGCGGGCTGTACACAATCGTTTCCATACACCGACATTAATTCGCTTTTAATTGAATTTTGCCTCGGGTTACCTACGGTCGAATAAATTTAAGCTTCGCTAAATAAATTACATAATGTTGTTTTTCCTGATTTAATTCCCAGTTGGTATTTAATTCAATTTATTGTCCAATAACAGTAACACGATATTACGTCAAAAACATTTAATGACTAAAGGGTAAACAGGTCAATCCTAATTTTTAACTTAAAGTCCAAAATACCAAGTTTTTAACGTGATGTTCTAAACAGAAGTAGTCGTCGAATAGACATAATACGTACGTAGAGTTCAACCCGTGATATTACAAATTATAAAAAACTGTTGCCAACCATAAAAAGATAAAATATTATTTCAAACATTGAAAGCTCCGTAGCATTTAAAGGAAGTTTTTGCAAACAAAAATTCACGTTAATTTTATATATTACGCAAGTTCACCTATCTCAAATTATGTGTATTTCAAGTCACTATACGTAATTTCGGTCTACGGAACAAAGGTCAGAGGACAGACGCAGACGAGTTAATGAACAGACAGAATAATAATACAGCTCTGATTGGACCGATTAAGTAAAGCCGTGTCCGCACAGCGGTTGGCATGCTTATCGCCTAGAGGCTAGCTACACACCTGGTGATTACGTTAGAGTAGCTAAATGACAATTCTTGCACTTGATCTTGATCTTGATCTAGGTGATAGGCGCTGGGCAATAAGCAAGCCATCTGCACTATCACATAGCAAGCAAGTAGTTAAAAAAAAACGTTCAATAATTATAACCTATCAACACGCCAGTGGTTAGCTAACCACCTAGCTAGTCGCCTTCAGTGCGAGCATCGTACTATCCGACTCACCAGGTATGTAGTTAGCCTGTAGGTGATAAGCATGCCACCCGCAGTGCGACCGCTGCCTAAGGAACCCTTAAAACCGATCGTGTTTATGGAGTAACTTTTACGACACTTGTTCTTAGAACTTCACGACTACACTAAATGAAATTGTCTGCTTTACACCTGTAGACTACGTTTAATAGAACAGTAAATTTTTATGGTCCATTTCTGTCTTTTTAAATCTTAACGGCTTTTGCAAAAGAGATTTTCACTGCTATTGATAGTCTTGGACTTTTTGATACAACTGTTCGCTTTCTTATAGATTATTTTTGTGCTTAGCTATATTTGTATCAAAACTTAGGTCATCCGCAAAAAATATTACCGTGGGAACTCTCAACTCTCCAAAACGCGCGCACTCAATGGGTGATCCGTTACAACTTCAAGCAATAACATCAAACAAACTTTCAAACTTTTACTAAAACTTTAACATACTTTTTTATACAAATTTTTGGCCCTAACATTAAAATCATACGACTTCTTTTTAAACTTTCCATCACATTTCGAAACCCTTCAACCGTACCTATAGTAAAATCGTGTGGTATTAATAAGGTACATTTAATTCTTAATCTCAATACCAAAGGATCAATACCATTTAGACTTTCATATAAACTTTTAACCATATTTAATCCGTCTCTCTGTAAAATTCTTTCTTATTGGATAGCATAAGGAATCCTAATATCAGACATTTAATGATAAAAAAAAGTACAAATGAAGATAACCGGTAGATAATAAACACTGCTTTTAATTCAGCCGCAAAAGAAAGCTTACATAAAGAAAAGATGAAACCTAATTATTGTTAAAAAACCTTTCAGACTTGATGCTATAAAATTTCCCTGGAAGGTTTTATGTAATGCGGCCATACATTATGAAATTAAGAAAAAAGTCTTAAATAGAGCCTCAACAAAATTCTTTCACTTTCGTGTTTTTTTTTTATTTAAATCGTTGATTAAAACATTATTTATTGCAATACAATTATGAATTATAAATACATTTAAAGAATATTCTTAATTCTGGACGATTACTAGAACACATGTTTGAAATTGGTAAATAAACATTTAAAATAATAGATTTTAGTTATGGTTCTCCGCCATAAAATCGTTAAATTAAGTTATTAAAAAAAAAAAAAATTTATTAATTGTAAGTTTAAACAAAAAAAAAGATTTGTAGAACGTTTATGATTGTAAATGTTGATGAAGGTTCATGTACCTATAATTTTAATAAAAAATATAAAGAAAACATTGTATATGATAAAATAAAGAGTTAAGTAAAATAAATAAAGAAATTATCACTAAGTACTTAGCTTTATTTTCGCCGTTGAAGCTGCGTCTCCACAGAAGATACCAGAGTTTAACAAAACTCATGGTAAAATTGCAGTCCTTGATTTAACTTATACGCGCACTTCCTAAATTTCGATTATGTCTTTCAATTTGAACTTTTACTACCTAACCTATTTCGTAACATTATAAATGCACGACAAGAGTTAATAAGAACAAAACAAAAAAAATCATTCTTTTTCCTGTAAATTTAGAATACCTAAACAACCTTCGGTACGTTCCTGAAACCTTTTCAGATTTGTAAATTTATTATTATTATCTGAAAAGTAACATTCTAAACAAATCCCTACTTTATGAGCTCCCTTCTCGCCTTATACTCATAAACCTTCCTGAGCTAGAAACTGCGATCAGCCTGCGATACCATCCTAGCGACCTACTTCCCCTAGTTTCTAAGTTATAAATTTCAAACTATCAAAACAGATTTACAGATCATCTCATAGGTATCACACTAGGACTCAGACATAGATTGTTCATTCTCCTCCTAAAATGATACTTATTACACAATCATACTTCTCTCCTAAAGTCTGCAGACATCCTAGACTTCTAAGTCATGTTAGACTCCTAAGACATAGAATATCTTAATATCAATGTTGAAAGGTAAAGGTAGTCCGCCAAATCCCATAGAAAAAAATTCTAGCCCCGGCGCAAATGTTATGTATCTCAGATTTTAGTATTATAGTACGGAAAATATTCAAGAGCATCACTTTTGCCAGATTCGATGGCTAAGATAGTTTTTTTGCCTGAAGAAGTTTCATAGGCGCTCAATATAAAAGATACACTTTAATGGAAAAAATCGAATTGATTTATGTTCTGTACTTATAATTAACAACACATGTATATGTATACATAACACATGTAACACACAAAAATTGAACAAATATCTGATTTCCCAGAACTAACACACGAGGAACTTATTAAATTCGCAATAGACACGTACCACATACAAATCGCTAGGTCATACTGCAGCGAACACATTAAAAGAACTGGTGTGTATGAGATCGAGGTGTACAGACACTCAGAGCAAATTGAAATACGTGATCAACTCGTTAGGTCGCAGTCTCAATCAGACAATGTACTGTTTCGTTGCCGAATCCTTTCACGGAGATCAAAAACTTACTACCTACACGTATTTGCTATTTAGCACTGCGATTTCAGGTATCAATTCAATCAAACAACATTTTTGTTCCTCTTATCACGGACAAAGAACACTTGGAAGTTGCGCCCATCTCATAAATGTAATGTATTGTCTCGGTTGGGCTAGAAATAATGAATATGATCTAGCTTTAGGCTTAGATTATGTATTATTAGATTAAGAAAACTAATGTGTATGTTTGTCTAAATATATATTTAATAACGACCTAGATGACCTTAACACGACCGCCATCGCACAGGCATTACAAAACACACAGAACACAAACACACCGTCATATCGTCGACACCCACCACGCTCCAACGCTACGCTGCGCTTCAATCCCATCCTTGCTACTGCCAGCAATGCCCTAAGCCGAGGACGCCCTTAGGCCTGTTAATCTGTTGCTTAAAAACTTTTCGGCTGTGAGCTTTATGCGTTTGCCACTGGCCCGTCTGAAGCTGTAGAGACCATCCAGGAAAACATCATGTCAAAAAAAAAATCGAGCGCCTATGATACTTCTACAGGCAAAAAAAACTATGTTAGCCATCGAATCTGGCAAAAGTGATACTCTAGGAAATTTTATTATTATAATACTAAAATCTGAGATACATTTTTTTGCGCCAGGACCAAGGCTGTTTACAAAAATTCAAAATTCAAAATTTCTTTATTTCATTACAAGAACATTATAACAAGGTTTGGGTCCCTCCTGTTAAGTTGTTAAACCTGTATTAGGAGAATCCCGCTCTTTCTGTCCATATTACACGTGTAACAATCTTATTTTTGTAAATGAATATCTATATAAATGGTTTAACTTCTGGTTAGGGTCTTCTACGAATAAAAGGTCATGTGTTAATGTTGACTGTAGGGTAGTAAAGGCGTCAGGATAATTAATAATAGATTTATTCTTTGGAGCTTGTAGGTTTTTTATTTACTATAGATAAATATACTAGTCATTTTGTGGTCAGTGACTGTTGTATCTAGAACTGCGATTGTCGCTGAGAAGTTATTTGGATCTAAGTCTGTTATGATGTGATCTAGGCAGCTGTTAATTCGTGTGTCAAATCTGTGACCGGTCGAGATAGATGTCTGAGTATTTGTCGTTGTGTCCATTCATTATATTGATATTTATGTCTCCTGTAATAATGATGTTTTTATGTTTTAAATGTGACAAGTACTCGTCGAGAGAGTCAATAAATTTTTCAGGATTTTTTTCAGAAGGAGAACGATATATGCAAATTATTTTACACGAAGGTGAAGAAATTTCTAGGCAAGAAGCTCCAGAAAGCATTATTTCATTGACTGTGTGTTCAAGGTTTTTTTTTACAAAAACTACAACTCCGTCATTTTGATTTATTTTCCTTTCAGAACTATAATTTAGGTAATCAGGTCTGGCTGGCAGTGGTCTGTTTGGATTAATACGACATTCTGTCAAAACGATGATGTCAATATTTAGGTTTAGCATACTGAGATTGATAGGTCATCAATATTTGATTTATTATGAACACTTCTGATATTTTGTGTAACAATTGATAGGTTGGGGGTGGTTAGAGGTAAATTTTTTGATAATTCTTCAATATGACAGTTAACTGCGTTTATGTTGTTAGTATTGTCTATTTCTTGGATTAGGTGATTTTGCTTTTTATCCATTTGAGTTGTGTAAGTGTCGAGAGGGTTGCTTGCAGTAAAAACAGTAGGGTTGTATTGACAGTTATATAGGTATGTATGTATGTATAATATATGGAGACAGTTATGCAGGTGTGTATGTAATTTTAATGTATATAGGTGTTTTGGTTGGTGTGTGGTATGTATAGTTTTTGAGTGTATAATTCTAAGTTTTTTTTTGGGAGTCACGAATTGTGTATATAGAAATATGCTTATTTATGTACATAGTAATATTCTTTCTAAGATTTTAGTGCAGTAAAAACAGTATGGTTGTATTTTAATTTGACAGTTATATAGATGTGTGTGTGTATAATAATATATGGAGACAGTTATGCAGGTGTGTATGTAATTTTGATGTGTATAGGTGATTTGGTGTGTATGGTTTTTGAGTGTATTTTTCTAGGTATTTTGTTGGGAGTCACGGTTTGTGTATCCAGAAATATGTTTATATATGTACATAGTAATATTTTTTCTAAGGTTAATTAAGTGATGCTTACCGGTGTATTAAACCAAACTAGAAGGTAGGTTTTTTTTAATAAAAGTATATATGATACAAGTCACTTATTCACTAGTTGTTGCACTTGAGATTCACTGGCGATGGTAATAATTGGAGAGTTGTCATCCAGGCGCAGGTATATTTTCCCGTAGTTGGTCCAGCAGTATTTATAGTTTTGGTCATTTTGATGTCTCTTGTGAGAAAGAAAAGTCTTGCTGATTTTGGTGTGAGATTCTCCGAGATATAAATTGGGATATCCGGGTTAGTCTTAATTCCTTGGCACTAAGTTTATTTGATTTATTCATATGATTAAAACTTTTTGCGGCCCTTACGGTGTATAGTTTTGTGAAGGTGTCGGTAAATTCAACACACACAAATAGTGTACTTTTTTCTTTTTTGTCTTTATTTATTTTCATCCTTAATGTCCTTGACGTCCGATTTCCCAACGGTAAGTTTTAAGTTTTCAGATAATTTGAGCATCATACCTATTAGATCTTGTTTTGTCTCTTGGCCTTTTAGGGGGACATTTTTTATTTCAATGTTGGATTTTCTCTCCGCTCTTTGGTTTTCTTCTAATCTATTTTCTAAAATAATAATATTTTCTTGGTCTTTCTTTCTTTGCGTTTCTAGCTGCTCGATTTTTTGTTTGAGTTAAGTATTTTCTTAGCATAGTACTGTAATTGTGTCTTGAAAGGTGTTACTAAATTGTTGGATTTCTTTTGAGGTTGCTAAAATACTATTTGTCTGATCTTCTTTGCGCCTGAGAAAATTCATTAAATAATTCTTTTATGTCGCTTTTAAGATCCTTTATTATACTCTCCAATTGAGAATCATAGTTTTCATTTTCTCTTTTTTTTTTGAATCGGGTCATAACGTATTGCGGTGAGGTAGTGTTATCAACAGAGGATACGTCAGGTAAGGATTCTGAACTATCCGGAGAACGGAACATCATAAGAAAACAAACAGATAACTGTATAGTATTGCTCACGCAGGCTCGTAGCGTTCACGTCTCGTTCCGTAGCTCGTAGCAGCGTAGCACGGTGCGTGGTGGGGCGGCGGGTCACTGTCAGGAGCTACGCGTGATATATTTTGTAGCTGAATGCGAGACAAGGTTAGCAATTATTGACACTGTCTCTTTTCATCGAGGAGGTGAAAGCATTAATTTCAAAAGCTCGCCCCTACTCCACTAAATGATAACTCAATTATTGCTGTCGTTGCCGATGCCCTCTTCTTCGGTTTGCTGTCGAAAGTCACTCCTCCAAACTGTATAAAAGGAAAAGAGAACCCTACCTGAAACTTTAAGATTCGTTTCAGGCCTAAGCTCCTAATTTATAAAACCGGTCGAAAGATGAACAAAAGAAAAAGTAAACCAAATGCAGAAAGTTGAAAGAGGATCTTCTCTCGTCTCATGTTTTATCAGCTCCTAAATATTATAAAAATAATATGTTATAAAATGTTTAATACCTTGTTATTGAAGGGATGTTCAAATACACAATTACCTTATCTAATACACTTTTAATAATTTAAACTTTTAAAATTATTACTTATTTATTTGTCTTCTGATCGGTCGTCTCCGGACGAGAGCTAACGAAAAACTTTCTATTTTCTAGAGTCCTTTTTTATTAGACCGGTCGTCTCGGGACGAAAGCTAACAATTAACTGACTTAAATTCCTACACAATTCTTCATCTGAACTTTCAGCAAACACCCACTTCGTAGGATAAAATTAAGTTACGTTTGTTAAAATCTCCACTATAACCCAAGATAAGAGTTTTCACGATTTTTTGTTCCAAATATTATTGCAATATTGCAAATAGTTTTGCCAGCCCTAACAAATCCGAGAGAAAACGTATTATACTGTGGATTTATGGTTTTTGGACTTACACGACGATTAACTCGCACATGTAAAGATTTGGAACAAAAAATCGTGAAAACTCTTATCTTGGGTTCTAGTGGAGATTTTAACAAACGTAACTTGATTTTATCCTACGAAGTGGGTGTTTGCTGAAAGTTCAGATGAAGAATTGTGTAGGATTTTAAGTTATGCCAGAATTGAACTTTTTAATTTTTTCAAGGAAAACTTTGACCCTTTTTATTTAGAAAAATCCATAAAATCATGTTACCCTAACAATAACACTCTATATAATTCATCCAATAAGATTTTCTTATTTTGGATAAAATTTTATATAATTATTTATAAATTATTCATTTATTTGTTATATAACTTCTTTGGTTATAAATAAGATTTACAAATAAATAGTTCTCATCCGATTATTCCCATTATTTTTATGATTTTCCACAAATCTGCATATTGTTGACATTAAACGTTCGAAAACTATTATCTTATTTTAAATTGTATACTCTTAAAATGTCTAATTTCACTCTAGAATAATCAGTCAGAATGTTGATTTTAAATTGATTTAAGATGTTGATAGTTTCTAACAAATTAAATCAATAATATTTGTTTCCTATTTTGTGTCAACCCTTAGGTTTGAATGTTTCAAATACGTGTTACTGATATTCCTGCTAGACGTAGAGATTTTTTTTAGGCACATATACGAAACTCGGCCAGTTTAACTTGGCCTGTGAAAACAATTTAGTACTGCGTCTGTAAAACTTTACTTAACTCCGATAAAGATTGAAGCTTGTGTGCCCTTTGTCGAGTTCTAGGCAAAATTAAATATTGGAATGATTTTACATACCTGTAGGATCACTTCATGAATAAGTGAAGTCTACAGATTACATAATAAATAACTGTAGATGGTATCCAGGACAGATTATTTTATTTGTAACAAAAGTAAATAAATAAAAAATAAACTGATTTTCTTATATCAATTTTCACTGTAGTAGGAGCTTAGGTGCGCAAAGCGCTTTAAGGAATAGAGGTCACGTCTCTAGTCACCATGCGTTGCCTACGCGTTAGACTGGTCGACCTACACTTACGCCTGTAAGGACAGTTCAGCTTACGCTATCCGTTGAAGCGGCTTATAATCATGCTATGCTAACAAAATGTCTAAGCTCTCATAAGGAAATTCCTCCATACATTAATCGAGGGATAAAAAACTATAATAAGATTATAGTTATATATATAAGATTACATATTTATATATATATTGCAAGTTATTACCTTCCAAAGTTGAACAGTTTTTGTCCACTCCTCCTAACTTTTAGATTGCGTGTTCTAAAAATCACAATGGTAGATAATTTTTTTTGAACATTTTTGAGTTCCAAGTTTTTCAGATAGGTATCTATAATAATTCTCATTTAACGGAGCCCTTACTTAATGCATGTTGTCCAGTTTAACAATAAATAATTTTGTTCTTCCGACAAGTTTTCAGGTGAGCATAATTAAATTCTAGTTAAGCTGAGGCGAGCATTATTTTCGGAATAAACCCGGAATTCCAGCGACTTTTCCGTCCTCATTATGTAGTCCGCAAGCGTTCTAACTAGATACCTACCAACAAAGGTTGCCTACATTGCGTAAAAGCCATATTTTCGTTTTTGTGAAAAAGGACAAGAGGGTAGAGACAGTTTATTTAATGTAAAGGGAAATCAGTTTAAAATAATACGGACAAGGAGAACTCATGTAGAGTATCTGTGCTTAAACATACATACCTACTAAATGTTTCATTTTAATTTTGTGAGATTTACAGTATTTAAATTGACTTACTCCAACTGGGAATATAAATATTCGTGCATTCTGGGTAGGCTTCGATTTCTTTTTATTGTGTACTTGTTATTTTTATTTTCACTACACACACACAATAAGAGTAGGTACCATCAGTTTTTTCAGTTCGTTACCTTGATCCGGGGCGATTTGGACCTCAGTCTTCTTATTTATACATAAACTAAATTTCAGCCCTGTACTCTATATGTCTCTATATAGATCTTTGTATTTTTGCTGAGTCAAAAAAGTTAACGATATATATTGTTTTTATGATTTAAAATGAATCTTGTAATTCATTCATATTTAAAATAAACATTATTCTATAATTCTTGGCAAAATATTGTTAAGGCTACACCCTAGACAAAATGTATGGTTTTTTTCCGCTTCTTTATATAATCGATTCCACCTGTTATTAGCTATTATCCTGTTTCTTGTGTGTATTTAATTACGTTTCCAAAACACTTTCCACATCATCATAAAACTAAACATACTTGTCGGTACTATACGACGATTTCGTACATTCTGTAGATCATCGTGGTGTGTGTAATCATTCCCCGATGTAAGACCGAAACAATAAACTACAAGAAGAATACGGTTTTTTACCAGCAAACTTGGTGGTTGACCACATATTATGTACGCCAGTAAAGGTTCAAATTTTCAAGATTGAAATTTAAAATTCAAAATCCTATATATAATAAACAATAAGGATGTTTCTGTTTATTTACGTAGTTTAGAAATGTATATCATCAATTGTGTTGAATTATAATCATGTGAATATCACGTTACTTTAAATTACAAAGGACTAGATTTAACCGATAGAGGTTGGAGAGATGGATTTTAATAAAGAACTATTCCTATAAAAGGCAAAGTTTAAATCTTACTAGAAGTTTATGGGTGACGCTAGATCTCGAGAGCACCGCAGCCGTAAAAACTTGTATTCCAGATGGCTGAGTAATAAAACAAAGTTATTCTAGAATCTTCGAAGTTCAAGAAAAGTATTTTCTGATCAAGTTAATTGAATTTTTATTTATTTGTATGAAATCTTTGAGCAAAACGATATTCGATATGTGCTGGTTAAGCTTAGTTAGTATAATAAAACACCACATAGTATTTTTTTTATATAAATATGAATTTAACGCATACTTTCTTTTTACTTCTATAACACTCTAAGAGTATCTATTTTTTTTAACAACCATATACTTTTAAAGTTGTAAAAAACTACTAGTGGCATATAAAGTGGCCTAATCCATCAATCTTACAATACACAAATTTTCATAGAATTGAGATATACATATTAACCTCGAGCCAAACTTGTGCCTGCAACAATTCACAAAAAACTTTAACGGTTTTTATTTAGATATCCGCAATAATTCTTAACCTTTTTTTTTCTTTTTTTATACCACTAAGGTGTTAAACAAGCACACGGTCCGCCTGATGGTAAGCGGTCACCGTGGCCTATGGACGCTTGTAACACCCCCTGGTGTTGCCGACCCTTTAAAAAATCCAATAACTTCTTTCTTGAAGAACCCCATACCTGCTGAACCGTAACCTAATATATGTACGACATGCACTTGGTCTTTTTTTATTTTCTATTTTCGTTTGAGGTCGCAACCACAGAAATGCCCTGCCTGCTGACAGAGTTAATACTGTAAGTTATTTTTATCCTCACTACTTATCCAGAATTTGAAGACAATCAGCAAATATACGTACGTATGAAACATATTTTATGACTAAACTATCTAACTATAGTTGTACTACTAAATTTACGATGGTAAATACTCGAACTTCTGGTATCACTGTTTAGCAAAAACTGTTTATTTTTCTTTTCTATTGAGTCTATTGATCTTTTGTGCTATACTACCAGCCAAGTTACGTGACGTTATATAATGATAGAACATACAGCGTCTTTATAACAGGACTTCACGACCTACCGGTAGGACAAGCTTTTTCCGACAAGTAAAGAATTTCTGGGTCTTCTAGCAGGATGAAAATTTGATTTCTATGTAACGCTGTTTCTTCTCTCTAGTAGCAAGTTTTTGAATCTCGTTACTATGAGCGATAAGAGTATATTAATCTGAATTTAATTATGAAGAACTGTAAAACTTCTTAAAATAGTAACAAAACGACTAAAAACTTTATGACGAACAGAAAACGTAAATCATCAAAACAAGATTGCACTAATGCTATATATAACAACCAGTAATGCTTTCTATATCTGCAACAAAAAAGTTTTGTGACATTTTCATACATTTTTCGAAATAGCTAAAAATATTTATTTTTTTACGTTTTTCACTCCAATATATAAAAAAAAATGTAAAATTAGCAAAAACTTAATCAACAAAAACTTCATATAATTATCGAATCGAATAGTTGAGTAATGCAATGTATAGAGGTGAACAATCGGTTAGATATACAAAAACATTTTTGGCCAAGCTAAAACGAAAACGCTTCGCTCCGCTCGATTAAAGATGTGACAAGACAATCTAATGACCATTTAAAACATACAAAAGCATATGCTATCCTGACAAAAATAATTCTACAAATATCTTAAAAATACTCTGTTTATAGTTTATATATAACTAATAATTTGACTAAGTAGTTTCAAAGATTACGTACTACATCTAAACTTACAAACTATACCTTTTAATGATATTATATAGTGCAGATATGAAACAAATTACCATCAGGTAATACGCGATTTTTCTTTCGCTTACAACCAACTTAATCATAAACTGAATAAGGATAAATTAAGAGAAAACCTAGTACACAACATAATCTAACTCTTTATCAAATTTCACCTAAATCTGTTTAGCGGTTTATGTGCGTTTGGCTTAAAATAGCGTATAATTTGCTACCCCTTCTATACGGCTAATCCAGCGCTATAACTAATAGTATTTTTTTCAGTTAAAGTGAAGCGTCATTCTTGGTTTGTAGTTGGTATAGTACATCCGGACGAACTGATTATTGCTGTTAAAAAAACACGGGACTTACTGGGATAAAGAATTAATTGAAGTCCAATGAAAATCGAATGTGTCTTAATTCTTAAATCAAAATTCTTATATGTAGTACACCTCGATGGAATAACTTATTAGAGGGACAGCGAACAAAATAAAGCAAGGGAAGCAAGGGTAACGAAGTGTGTCACTGGCAGACTCTCAGACCCACGTCATACACACAGGCCCAGTATTGTAAAATACACAATTCAATAAAATGCCTCAGAGATTATTTTTCTGATTCTCATTACATCCGAGTGCAATAAAAGCTTTTTCAATTAAAATGTGTTACAACAATAGTCACTTCTTTTTAATAGTATTGCGTATTGAGTAAATCTGTTGTGTTATGTTGGAAGGATTTTACTGAAGTGAAAGCACATCGTGCAAATACGAAAAAGAATTTATTCATAGGTAATTTTAGACTGAACTGCTTGAGTTTTAATCACTGATCTATGTATTCTTTTATGCCTTCTGTGATATCGCTATATTTACAAAAAGTAGTGTGAATACTGACTATAAACATTAAATTTATGTAAGTACTACTACGGCTACTGTGAGCTGCAGAGCTAATAGCCAGGCCATAGGTTGATTGAACTGATAAAATATTTGGAAGGAAAAGGTATTTAGGGAAAAGTTCCCAAACTTAGTGAGGACCAAGGGAAGTCGGTAGAACAAAGCAGGTAAGACCTGTCCATTTTTAAAATCTAAGAATGAGGTTAATACCTCATGTCCAGCAATGAGAATCTAACAGCTGATATTTATTATTCTTTAAGACATATAACAATTTATAAAACGTAATAAATGTACACAGAAGCCAAAAGTTTTAAATAGCTCTAAATAAAATAATGTCTTTGATACTTTCAATTAACTACATATGATATAATATGTTGTTTCTGGAAAACAAACAATCAATTTTATTCTTCTGAATATTTTTCACGAAATATTTAACGGATACATTAAGCCATATCAATTTGGTGAACACGTACATATACTATATTGTACCAAATCAAATAAGATTTCGCTACCAGAGTAATTTTAATAATGTTGTTAGGTTTAGAAATGTAACGAAACCGATGTAAAGTAAGATATTTTCTTTAGAGACTAAATTCAGAATATTAAGGTTCCGTACATTGGACTGAGGGGTAAGTTTTTTTTTTCATGCACCCCATCGTATGGGATATCGTTGAATAGGGCTTTAAAATGTATTTGAAGTTGCTAAGTTTTTTTTTTATCTTTACGTTATTTGCTTCCAAAGAAGAAAGATTTTGAGCCCTCTCCCTCTAACTTTTGCACCACGTGATCTTTAAAACTAAAAATAATCTAGGACTGTACAAATACTTCCAACAAAAATTAGTTTGAACAAAATAGGTTCACAGGTTTTTAAGAAATCAACAAATAAAGAGAAATGTATCAAGGAAATTTTTATCCCAGCAATGAGTGACAGGGTGTAATAAGATTGTTAAACGTGGGATGTAAGTCATCAATTACACCACGAGATATTTAGGCACACGAACGAGCGAACTGAGCGAGAGTGCCTATAGTTCGAGAGTGGAATTGATCTCTTGCACCTGAGTTAAGCACTCCACTTTTCATCACGTCTGCGAGAGAACCAGAGGAAACAAAAAAACTCATTTTCAGTCCGCCATTTAGTAAAATCGTCATACGCTTTCATATAGCTTTCTTTTGATATTGGGGTACCAGATTTTCTACAATTACCTTTGCTTCAACTTTTATTGATTCTGATGCAAATCCAAGTCATCATCGCTTGAACACATCATTTTTACATTCAAATTATGTTTACAACAACGATTTTAACAACTAAATCTGCTTGCCGCCAATTTCTTTTCGTTCGATTTTTTTTTTGGTCATGGTGGTGCGATTGTTTGATTAAAAATTACTTGATAAATAGTGAAACTCTTGTTCGACCCTTAAATTTACTTAGATCCCAAGGGATGTAAATTTTACATCCTGCATTTCGTGTTAAATCTGGCTATTTTCAGTGCATTAATGATGAAAAATACGTTATTTTTTTTTTTATAACAAGGAACACGATATATAAATTAGATATGTTTGCAAAGTTTTACAATTTAGTAATATAAACTTCAACTGTTATCTACGTATATGTTAAATGATACAATATGACATTCTATAAACAAAATGAGAAGAGTAACATAACCGACGTCTTGCATTATTTCTTGTTTCCACATTTTATAAGCACAATTATTTTTATGAAGACATTTTTGTTGGTTAACATGAACATTTTTCCTCGAAACCCCACGTCGCTGTAAATATAAGGATAAATTTGATCTTGTTTACCTTATTGAAATGGTTCATTTCGTTCTAAAATAAGGTTTAATTTTTTTAACATATTTTTAAAATGTGAAATTAACAATAAGACGTAGTGTTTGGTAGAATTTTATTTAAATTGCAACTAAATATTCAAAAAAGCTGTTTGGAACAATGAGGGATGAAACGCATGGACATACATAGGTATATAGGATATGCTAAGGATTCAGGAAGGAAATAAAATCAGAATAAGCTGTGTACAAATTAAGAAAATAAATTCACTCGATGAACCAGGCATTGTACGGAGTGAGCCGAAAGGGTTAGTTAGTTCATTAGCGATGGCTTAGCGATCAAATCTTGGCTATGAGCTAGGACTGGTATCTTTGTATTTCCACATAACTGCGACTTTGGTAATTTTTAGTTTCAAATCAACCGTGTCTATAAAAGTAACTCTTACTACACTTATCTTTAATTTAATGACAATCCTAAACAAAATTGTCCATTTTTACGCCGGCAGACTTTTTTTATAAGTTTTCCATTGGTCACAAATGCTCTTTGCCAGGCGATAATCTTGAAAAACATTTTTCGACTTATTGCTTCTTCATAAAAAGATTATTATTAATTCGGGATAGTTTCATAGTAATGACTTAACGCTGTTATAGCAGAAATAGATGTTATAACATTAAACTTTTTACATCTTTTTATTTTTACAAAAATTCACTAGATAATTTAGCTCAAAAATTTAAACTTAATTCTTGTGTAAATTCATATAAAATTTGCTATTGTGCAAGTAGCTTGTGAGATATCAAATGTATGTGCCAATTATTCTCGTATAAGTTACAGCTAAAGTGGATCCTTTTACTTAAGCAAACAAAGTGTTTGACTAAGTACTATAGACTAGACTAGGGAAAATTTACGCTATTGGTAGAATGGATGTTTGCTCAACAGGATTAACAGAAAAAATTAGAGATCTTTACCAACGTTGTGTATAATCATAAGTGAATTAGTTTTTCATTATATTAAATTTGAAAAGAATTTAATAGATGTATATGAAAAATGATCAGCGCCACGTGTTGGTGTAGATAAATTAGAAATGGTATCATAGAAGAAGAACAGATTAATATTTAGAGAGATAAATTGAGAGAATCAGGCTGATTTTATGGAGAAGGAAAATGAGCTACATGATATCTGCCTTGTCTCCGGATAGTCGACACATACAAAAAAAAACCGGCCAAGTGCGAAACTTATTATATATTGTTGTATGTTTTTAAAAATATTTTTATTACATGATGTAACAAAAAATTACGATTTCCACAAGTTTTCCTTTATCTGTGCTATAAGACGTTGCTTCGTACTAAATTTCAAGATTCTGAGTTTACGGGAAGTAACCCTGTAGGTTTTGATTCCCTTGCGAGTTTCGAAAATTTGCGGCATAAACGGCTGTATCTTTTGATTGCGTTGGCTTAGAACACACAGCTCCAAGGGACAGTAGACTTGAGTATTTGGTACAAATTTTGGATTGATACCTCCACGCGTTCCTGAGAAAAAGGGTCTTGACAGACGGATGGACGGACAATCCTATAAGGGTACCGTTTTTTTTCCTTTTGAGGTACGGAACCCTAAAAATTATCTAGGTGAGCCCTAAACGGTGTGACTTAAGATTACTCGATTTTATTTTAGCTTTCGAAAGGAAAATATACAGTGACGTGTCTATATAGCTTAATTCAAATAATATATTGACCTCAAATAGTTAGTAGTATGCCTAAAAATCGTTTATTAAAAAAACAACCAGCTTCAAAAAGATGCACTAAAAATAATAACTTATTTCCAAAACTCTAATCTGAATTACAGTTTGAAGTTGGTTTCATACAATTGAAGTGTGTTATAAACTGTTAGGTACATAGAAACCAACTTCAAACTGTAATTTAGATCTGATTTTTGGAAATAAGTAATAATTTTTACCTTTATAGTGCATCTTTTTGAAGCCGGTTGTTTTTTTTGTTAAAAAGTTTTTAAGCTTCACCAGCTCAAAATAACGCCTATTGTTTTTTTTTTTGACCAAAAGTTTTAAATGCATTACATTAGTATGAGACTACCTCGGAAGTATACCTTTTTAAATAAAAAAAGAATTTTGCAAATTCGTCTATATATAACATACATAAAAAAATCCGAAATGAGTACCTCCTCCTTTTTTTTGAAGACGGTTAAAAAATAACGATCTGCACAGACCCCGGAGGGTTTCAGATTTTACAATCGCTTTCATGCACAGAGACATACTTCTTGAATTTTGATGCAAAAATATAAAAATTGGTTCGGCAGCAAGTACCGTACATGCAACTTCTCTTGAGAAAAATTCTTTTACAAAAAAAAATTACGTTATATTGTATCCGCCATTTTGAATTTTAAAAAACTGATAAAAAATTCGAAATCAGCACCCTCGAAAACCCTTTACTACCCCTCGATAATTGAAATTATACATGAAATTTATGTTGCGTGCATAAAAAAGTCAGTTTTTTACGGATAAAAAACGAACCGCTGGACCGATTTATTTCAGACTCCTTTCAGATCTAAGTCATGACGTGGCGTATCGATTGATATGTCATCAGAGCAATTCGGTCCAGTAGTTATTGAGGAATCGAAAGCCAAAATATGTCTACATACCTATTCCAATTTCCAACTTCTCAAGAGAAGTTAATAGACAACCAACATTTAGATTAACTGAATAGTTTATAGCTGATTGAATTCTTTATTCGAATCAGGCTGTTTGATAATCTTTTCTCCGTACTCAATTATTTAATCAACAGGAATAGTAAAAGATTTTTTGATGAAACATAAGTGAGAGAACATCACGTGAACCTAAAATACACGTTAGATTTCAGCGCAAAGCAATAGGAAGAAGTTGGCCAAAATTGACATCAAAGATGCCAATTAAGGCAAAAGAACGCAAAACAAGGCAAATTGAAAAAGTTTTTAAAATAGAAAAAAAAACGTACAACCGAATTGAGAACCTCCTCGTTTTTTGAAATCGATTATTAAGTGATGACAATGCACCTTGCCACCATTATTGAAATAACTCTCAAGAAAATATTGCTCCATATATTTAAAGACTTGTCATTGTTAAACAAAGTAAATTATTTTCTAAACATCAGGATTATAGTGACAAATTGTTGATATTATGTAAACAACTTTGTAGCTAGGCCAATTATATGTATTATTAAATCAATTTTCCCACATTATTCCTGTGTTACTAATAGTATGCTTAGCTAAGATAACCAAGTCGAGGAGACAACACGTATTACGAGAACCAAACATTTAGATTATGTTAAATCCAAACTTTGGACTTTGCTTTGAAGCTGTTACAATCTCCAGTCCTGTCGGATAGCAAAGATATACATTATAACAAAACTAATAACTAACTCTATCTTCCTGTCTTGATTAATTTAGTAGTGTTTTATTGTGATTCGTAGTTTCATAATTCAGTCATCTTTTATCAATCTTTTACACCATCCATATAATTTTCGATAAATGGTTAATTAAAATTTGAACTTGGGAGTAACATAATGGTTGCATTTTAAAACAGAACCATTGTAGCGATCGTCTTATCTAAAACTACACCCCCCTTTATACACACAAATAGTTAATAGCCAATCGGTGACCAATATTTGGACAGTGGTTACGTAGATATCATCAGACTACGCGACAAGCTACGCGTCAACAGATTCGGATTTCCTGTACAACTAGTTTAGAAGTAAAAGTAATTTGTCAGCCTGGTCGATGCCCGCTCCGACCTGACTCCGGCAGAAAGGTTACGCGTGGCCTTATCTAGCATCTCCCGTTAGACGACGCCAGCTATAAGGTAGCGCGAGAGTTGCTGGATAAGCGATATCAGAATGTGCGGCAACTGGCAGACGCACACGTCTCCACCATTCTGGGGCTACCACGGGTTTAGGACGTTAAGAACCTACGGATTGGGTTTCTTAACGTCCTATTAGTCGCGTACAACGCATTAAAGCTTTGGGCCTGTAAGTGAATGACTGGTCTTTTCTACTCCTTCACATAGTTTTGGGAAAGTTGTCGGTGGACGTGAGGAGTAGGTTTGAGTGCTCCCACGGGGGAGACTCGGACACCCCCTTCCCCAAATTTCCAAATTTGGTGGGATTTTTGGAGGAGGAGTGTCGCCGAGTGGATAACCTCGCTCTCTCCAAGCCCTCCACCTCCTACGTTAGGACTAGGCCACCACCGGTGTAGTTGCCTAGACAGCTGCCTAGACCTCAAGAAGGTGGTGGGGTTTTGCTGCTGCAGAGGATACTGGACCGCGGACGTACGTATATTGTCACGGTAGGGACCACATGGTGACCGAGTGTCCCAAATTTATAAGTTTGCGTCGCGTGGGTCGACACAACATTGTGCGCATGCGACGCTGGTGTTATAGGTGTCTTGGTGCAGACCACGGGGTCGCTCAGTGCCCTTCCTCGGACACGGCGATTGTGGTTGTCCACTACACTATCATTGGCCTATCGCCGTCATCGTGACAAGCCACGAACAAGTCGATAAGGTTGTCCGTGGTGAGCGGGGAGTAGTTGAGGGAAACCGTCCCTGGATGGGAGCTCAGACGCGATTCCAACGGGCTTCGCCACCATGCAGCCTGGCACGGCCGGGGGAGCTTCTACTCCCGTCGAAACTCCGATCGGACCAGGTGGGTATATTTTGCAGATGCAACCCCTGTGCGGATGGTGAGCGCGAGGATGTCGCCACCTATAGTTGAGTGGCCGCGATTGAAGCGACGTCTATCGGCCCTTCCGACCGGTGGGAAGGCGACCGGTGAATCCGACGTATCGTGCCCCCTCCTCCGCCAGCATGAGGCGTCCTCCTCACGAGGACTGGTAACTCCAACCCATCTTCTAATCTTTTCCTTTATTTACTTGCAACCTCCACCACCTCCGCTCTTCCTATTTTGTGCCCACCACTAGTGCCTGCATGTTACAGGACCCTACAACTTGTGAGGGTCTCTCTCTTACTGAAGCGATTCAACGGTTTTGGAAAGTGGAAGAGTCCCCAAGTGCATTTCGTCCCTACAAGTCTCGTTTGAGTCACTGCAGTAAGCTAGCCGAAACTAGACTAGCATCCATGGAGAGACGTATGACCCGAAGTTCTGAATTTATGCAAAACTAGCTTCTGCCAGTGCAAAATTTTTAGGTTAGTATCTTTTAGTTTTTTTATTTTCATTTTGCAGTAGATAGGTAGTTCGCTTCGTTAGTGTAAAAGGTCCCTCGAAGGACATGCAAGCAGGTGTTGTGGGCAAATATCGACACTAAAATACGAACATTTTACATACCTCTCAATACTCCGAATCAATAAAGTCTTTTAACGTTTTTTTTAGTACAAAATATTTCTAGAAAATTTATTCTTTCTACATCCTTAATTCATACTGAAAAACTAAGCAACGTAAATTATTTTAAAATCTATACATAGGGCGTGATTTTTTAGCTGTTACGATCGCGTTTGCTTTCGTGATGTCTCTTACTGTTTTGTTGGAAATTCTATTTGCAACTAGATTGCGAGGGAGTCAAATTTGTTGTAATATGACGATAATTGTTCAAGATGTCGGAAAAGCGCATCAACTGTAAGGGCAGAAAGAACAACTTATAACACTTAGAAATACTACATGACTTACACCTGGTATCCATATAAATATAATAAATGCGAAAGTAGCTCAGTCTGTCTGTCTGTGTGTTACCTCATCACGCTAAAATCGCTATACCAATTAAGATGAAATTAGGCATGGAGATAGTTTGAATTCCGGGGAAGGACAGAGGCTACTTAAGAACATCATGTGTTAGTCAGTTTTTTTCTATAATTGAGGAGTTGCCTTTGTAATCCTACACCAATAACCAAATTTTGGGTGGATGTAACCGCGGCCAAAAGCTAGTACTAAAAATATTATCAGGACAAATTGCGCGCTTTCCTACCATACTAGGCAATTTCCGTCTTCATGGAAGACTTTGAGTGTGCACCCGGTGCCCAAAAAAGGCTTTAGATCAGATCCATCGAATTACAGGCCTATCGCTATTACTTCTCTTCTCTCCAAGGTGATGGAGCGTGTGATCAAAACACAGCTTTTGAGATACCTAGAAAAACACGACCTGGTCAGCGACCGTCAATATGGCTTACGCCACGGTCGCTCGGCTGGTGACCTTCTAGTGTATCTGACACACCGATGGGCACTAGCCATTGAGAGTTAGGGGGAGGCATTGGCATGTAGCCTAGACATAGCGAAGGCGTTCGATCGGGTCTGGCACCGGGGTCTTCTATCGAAGTTGCCATTTTACAGAGTGCCCGAGGGTTTGTGCAAATGGGTGCAGACGCATACGAGCCGTAGTTGACGGTAGTTGCTCTGATAACATGGACATTAATGCTGGTGTCCCGCAAGGCTCTGTGCTGTCTCCTACGCTGTTACTACTGCATATCAATGATATGTTGGACATCAACAACATAGATTGCTATGCAGATGACACTACTGGAGACGCTTATTACACGGGCCGTCCAAGCATCCCTCGTTCCGTTGTGGAGAAAAAACGTGAAGAACTTGTGTCTCAAATCGAGATCGGTCTGTCCAAGGTCTCTGACTGGGGACGGGAAAACTTGGTCCGATGCAACCCTTCAAAGACACAAGTCTGCGCGTTCACCGCTAATAAACCCCCCCACAATTCCAGAACACTCCCCTCTCCATCTCCAAGAGCATTGGGATCCTTGGTGTTGACATCTCCAGCGATGTTCAGTTCAGAGATCATTTGCTAGACAAGGTGAAGCTAGCGTCCAAAATACTTGGTGTACTCAACAGAGCGAAGCAGTACTTCACGTCGGGGCTAAGGTTGCTGCTTTACAAGTCGCAAGTCCAGCCCCATATGGAGTACTACTGCCATTCCTGTGTGTGTTCTACCGCTTGTACAATGAGTTGTGTTCTGAGGAATTGTTCGAAATGATGCCCACGGCTACTTTCTACCATCGCACCGCTTGCCATCGGCAGGGAATTCATTCTCACAACTTTAGAACCGAAATGGTCGCGTACAGTGCGGTTTCAGAGAAACTTCCTCCCGCGAACGCTTGGGTTGTGGAATGAGGTCCCTGCCAAGGTTTTCTCTAAGGACTACAGTATGGAGTTCTTCAAAAAAGAAGTTATTAGATTTCTGAAGGGTCGGCAACGCGCGAGTGATACCCCTGGTGTCGCAAGCGTCCATAGGCTACGGTGACCGCTTACCATCTGGCGGACCGTAGGCTTGTTTGACACCTTAGTGGTATAAAAAAAAAAGCCTCGTCATTCTATAGTCTGTAGCTTTTTTATGTCTATCCAATTCAGGTTAGACTATTTAAGGGGGCAAATCCGTAGGCAAATGTTAAAAATTCAAAGTGTCTTTATATTGAATTGAATTCACGAAAATAAGATAAGTAGCTTACTGAAAATTAAAAAAAAAATTATCCGACTTTTTGTGCAATCTTAGTTTCTGTTTACCGTATACAGAACAAGATTTCTTAATTTTAGAGCAATAAATGCGTAATAATTGATTTTTTTAAATAATTGTAAAGGCTTGCCAATATAAGAATACGATTTTACTCTAGTTCTTACGAGGTACATATGTTACCAACACAGAATTCTTTATACGCCAATCTCACAGGAAAATCTTATTATGTAGCTACACCATATCGAACCCTACTCTTGAATTATGTGGATCGTCAAGTTTCCTCGTAATTTTATTGCGAACATTTAAGGGAACTCATTTACCCGAGTTTTTGTGGATGATCTGCTACGTTGGCGGCAGATTTTTCTCTGCCACTAAATAAAACTTTCGCTTGTTACAATTGGTAAAGGAATTGTTGAAAATTCCGTATTATTAAATCAAATCATGCGTCAAAATCTGCCCTTTAAAATCAGTGGGTTCCGAGATAAATTTGACTTACATGGCTCGTTTGTTTAACGTTTTAAATAATTAATGTATAGAATGAGGATGTAAAGCTGCAATGTTGGCCATAATCATCAAGGGACCTTTTTGTTTTTTACGTCAAGGACCAGAAAGTATCAAGTGTGTTTATGGAGGAAAGTAATTATTTTTAAACAGTTCCATACTGCTTTTATGATTTAATAATAAAGCTGTTTGGTATACGTACACAGGGTGTCCAATGGTCCAAGTTACTTAGTTTGTTGTACGTTGTACGTTTGCTTTTTTTTGCACTTAGTCATTGAATTTGGCCACTGTATGCAGTGGTTATCTGCATACGCTAGCTAGACATTGGT
The DNA here is from genome assembly GCA_946406115.1 of Apoda limacodes. Lineage (NCBI taxonomy): Eukaryota > Metazoa > Arthropoda > Insecta > Lepidoptera > Limacodidae > Apoda > Apoda limacodes. The sequence goes on from OX291545.1 coordinate 21,229,735, forward strand.
TATTCATAATGTTTCATATCTGTCCAGAAGTCTAGAACTTGCCTCATGTTACTTAGAATTTTTAAGAAAGGTATTTCTTATAGTGTCTGGATTTTGCAAGCGATCATGGTTTTCCGGTGTAGAATACATGAGGAAGTTGGCGTCCACGCAGCCTCTACCACGAACGTCGAATTCTGAAATCTGTCCTATGGACTGTGCAGTAGCCTCATAAAATAACTATCTCTCATTCATCAACTTCCGCCATCTTCTCTTCATTCTTACTTGACGTAGCAATCAAGGCCACACTAAGTATAGTGCAATATACGTACAATGAAATTTGAACGCGGAATATTACCTCTAAAACAATTCATTAAGTCCAAATACGGCTAGAATACATTGTTTTATTACGGAGTTCTGGTGCTTCCGAACTTCCGGCTTAACTATCAGATCAGTTTGATAGTGTTATTATTTTTTTTTTTTGCTTTGTCATAGTCTCTTAGCTATCTTAATCGTGATACCTTATCGCGACACTTAAAAATATATATTATTCATAATCCATTTTTGATGATGGAATCTATGAGGAACTAAGGGAACTACTCCAATATCATAGCGATGTTGGCATTTTCCGTAAAAATTTAAACATTTTTATTCAAAACTATAACTTAGTCAAGTGTAACTTATGTAGTAGACAGGTGGACACCGTAACTTTTCAAAAGTCCCGGTGTCAAATGTTTGATTTTTTATGGTAAATACTAAAATCGCTATGATATTTGAGAAGTTCCCTCAGTTCCTCATAGATTCAATCATTAGAACTAAGTTCCTTTGCAAATAAAAAAATAATTCCAAATCAGTTTATAAATGACGGAGTTGCGCGGTAACAACCATTAAAAAATCAACCAAATTGCGAAGTTTCAAGGTGGAGGTTTCGCAATTTAAGACGGTTAAAATACCATCAATTTCTCATCAAATTTAACATCAAGATTTATAGGTCTTGTTTTAGACTGCTAAAAATGTTTAAAATTACAGAATCTCACCAACTTTTTTTGTAATTCTCGTTCATAATTTGTTTTTAGTTTGCGGATTAAGTCCTTACAGAAGTTTCTGTATCTAGTGTATGTTTATTTGAGCAGAGTGTTATTGAGCGAGCTTTTGCGTCGCATTATGTAATTTATCGCGATGCTTTATACACCATAATATACCAGGTGTTATCCACGGTTTACTTATAAAGTACTAGCTTGTGCTAGCGGCTCCGCCCGCCCTAAATTTGGTTGTCGGCGTAGAATTCTTACGACAACTCTTTGATTATACTGAAGAAGTTTGCTATTGCTGTAGCCATAGTTCGTTCTTGGAATTAGGTTTAGGTTACTCCCACGGAAACTTTTGAAATTTTCGGGATTAAAAGTAGCTTTTGTCCTTTTCTGTATCTTAAACTATTTCTGTGCAAAATTTTAGCTCCATTGGATGCTCCATTGCGGCAGGATTAATAAACAAACGTTATAGTTATCCTATCCATCCAGTGGTTAAAGCGTGATTACGTTACAAAACCATACATCCAAACTTTCACATTTATAATATTAATGGGATAGCTGGTCATTAATGAATTGGAATAAAGGAGTGTGGTTTAATGATTGCAGCCACATATGTTACAAATCCCTTAGCTGCGTTGCCGTTTTCGTTGCTAAAAATTTCACTAAAGTCATATTTTTCAATATCGGAAGCTAATGCTGAGTATTTTTATATAATTTTTTTGAGTCGAAATTCTGACAGGTTTTGTCTGCAAGCACAACAATATTCCGCAAGCAGCATTCTGTGAGAGTCAGCAACAGTTAAATATTCTTTAGCATGCAAGTCCATGCAAAGCAATAGTTAAAGGTAAAAAATTTAGCCAGTCGTAGAATTCCAAAATTCCAATGTTGAACATTAAGAGGGTGTGACAATTTATGTGGAGTCATGGAATATTGTCTAACTAGAGCAAATCCTCTTTATTCTGGATCAGAATTTGTTGTTAGCCTTCAGACATTCGTAAGTATACGCGGCCCCACGCCATCCTGCAATATGCGTAACTATGTTTTTTTGCATGAGTTTTGGCCAGGTAGTTGGAACACTTTATTATTTTAGGAGTAAGGTTTTCTGACACGTATACTGCGGATTCTGCACCAGGTGGGCCTAAATGAGAGGTGTACAATTTATTTTGTTTATTTTTGGTCAAATCTTAAACACTACTCAAAATTTTATTTCTTACAATGGTGCTGGCGAATTTAGCGATGACTGGTTTGGTTTTGGAATTCTTGATACGGAACACGTTTTTGATATCTGATGAATGAATTTCAGAATTTATTTATTTGCCTAGATTTCGTATGAGTTAATACTTTCAGTATCTGAATAGGGAATGCTGCGGATTTCTATTGAAGTGGAATGTTCCTAACTGTCAATACTGTGTTCTAGAAATTGTATATGAGTTTGCGTTACTTTTTGGGACTTTTCAAAGCTACCAGTTTTTGACTTTAGATCATCCTACTGTATGGAGACAAAATCAATAGATGACTGAAAGTTGCGGTTTTGTTCCTGTATTTCCCTTAGAGACTTCATGACAGCTTGCATTTTTGCATTTTCAGACATAGCTTGTTTTAACTATAACTGCAGCAATAGCTTGCGACCGCGCAGATAACGAAATATAGGGCGGGCGGAGCCGCTGGCAAATGCTACACGGCACATTTTAAAGAAAAAACATAATTATTTGAATTTAGTGTGTGTCACATAACCTTTAACCAGCATACCAAGACGCTTCTAACGATACTTCATTTGTGAAATTATGATGGGAAGTTTATAGGATAACAGGAAACAGATGAACAGACATACATAAAAAAATACATACGTAAAACATGTATACCATGCTTCTTTTGGGTTCGCCAAAGTTGCGTAAAAAGAGTTAAAAGTCACACAATAGTTGCAAATATCGTTATATTATAACAACTACCAAATTAGAATGTACTCTTGTATCTAAACAAATAAGGAAAATGGTAAATAATACCACAGTGTACGCAATAGCGACAAAATATACGCTTCTGTCAGACCCACGTCAAATACAGCCAACTTAATTCTTAGACTGGCAAAATATACAATTCGTCGCTGAAATTTCAATTTAGGCAAAAAAGAGAACAAACTATTTACCGTCTATTTTAATACCCGTTATTTCTAAACAAATTTCACTTCAAATATCTCCTGGGTAGATAGGAAAGGTACAACTAACTTTGTTCGTTTAGGATTTTATGATAATTTGTTTTTGAAAGTAAATATATGTTTTTAATAACCAAAGAAACTTATAAAAAGAAGATATCAGATTATTCATAAAATACAATCAAAAAACCGTTAGTGTTTCGTAGAATGTGGGTACGTCTTTTAATAAAAGCAACAATTTCTTAGAAAGTGCCATTGGATAATTTCGATACGGTTCTGATCACCAAGATTAAATAATCAGCCTGTTATTCAAGACCTTATTAAAAACATTTCGCTACATCAAAGAAGAGGGCGCCCATGCTGAAGGGACTCATTTCGTAAAAAATATACCTTGTTTTGATTTCTTATACCTTTTGAGAAATCTAATCTAATTTTTCGGATTAGAATTCGTAACAGTTTTCAAAAACACAACATCTTTTGTTAATATATAGAATACTATCGTTTTTATTTTTATCTAAACTGATTGTAGATTATGTGGATAGGCGTAATAAAAACTTAAAATCTCTGGACAAACAAACGCTTTATCTTAAATATCTCTATCGCCGAAGCTAATGGTAAACCCTACATCCAGAACCCCTAGAAACACAGAATTAACTTTCTCTAAGCCAAATATATTTTTGACCTAGATTTACCTTACGTTTTGTCCGGGGACGTCGTTAGGAAAAATCATCTGATGAAATTCGTGTACCTACTTTCGCCGTAATCTTACCGTTAAACTATTACAGCAATAAAATAAAACATATAACAGCTGAAAGATCCATCTGACAATAATACAGAAATATGGCCTTTTATATATAACATAAATAATCGTCATAACCTCCAAAAGGTTATACTAAAAAAAATTGTGGCGACCGATTCACTTGCTAAAAAGAGAGCTAGCGGCCAAACAACTTGTCCATTTACGACAAATAAAACTGTATTTCATAGAGAGAGATATGTATTGTGAGTAATGTAACACCGAACAATATTGTAACATAAAACAATTTTTAGCGACGTTTGTAAAAAAAAATGCCGAAACTGATAATAAAGAAAAGGAAAAATATAGGCATTAATCCATTAGAGATCGAACAAAAGCAGTCTTAGGTGCGTAGAGAGATATTCACTACCGTGTGACTAAGAAAGAAGCCCAAGAAAATAAAAGCAGGTCTAATGAGTTCGACCAAGATGTTCAGCGCCGACTACACATTTACTTTTTCGCAGCCATCTGCCTCGGCCCAGGTGCCTATGGATGACGACAATCCTGTGAAGATAGAAAATTTACAGTTGACAAGGCAAGAACAATACCAATAGTCTGAGTAATATGGGTCCGTCCATGTCGACTAGTTCGCGGCGCGAGACATGTCGTCGTCGAGAGCCTACGCTGCAGCTGACAAACACTTTGTGAAAACGTGTTTGTATGAAAAAGGTCGAAGTCTCCTGTGACGTGTGTCACAGACTATAGTTCGCCAATGATCCGATCTAAAAATCATCAAATTCACTAAAAAGCTAGCGGTATTTGTACCGCCGTACAAATAGAGGTCAGTGTATCCGTCCTATTTCTTTCTATAAAATATAAATAATATTTTTTTAATACTGTCTGAAATCAAGACATCTGAAAATTATTTTTCATACAATTCATCGCCTAAATTCAAATCATTGTGATCGTGGTATTTTTGTTTATTTCCTCATGAAATCATGAAAACAAATTAAATTATGGAAAACTGCTAGCACCTTGCTTAGATTGTGTAAATTTTATTTTAAAGTCTTTGGATATTATCTTTCAGTTTATAAGTAGGTACTCATGTTTTTATAAAAAAATTGTAAAATATGTGTAATCCTTGTCTGGTACTATATTAAAAAAACCCCTTTATTTGGCTGTAAAATTGTGAAAGTAGAAAATAATAATTTATGGGTTCTGGTTTCAACGTCTTAACACCTGTGATGTGGTAACACCTGGCCAAAAATTTCCAAACAAAACAAAGAACTAACTATGTCCAATTTTATATCTGATAATTAGTTTTATATCTGATCATGTTGTTTGCTTTCCGAGTACTTACAAACAGTACCTAAAACATATAGAATATATCTGACACATAGCACTAGAATAGGAAGTGGGTATTTCATAGCAGGTTATATCGAGTCGGGAGGACGCATGTTGTAATCCCGATGAAGCCGCTTCGCCAGTTGGCTAGGAGCCATTTTATAGTGTTTCCTTTTATTTTTTAGTAATATCACTACAAAGTATTTTTGGGTCAATCAACTGTTTGTTTTGGCTCTGTCCCGGAACTAAAAATCTAAATTTATGAAAAAACCTATATTTTTTATTAGTTAAACAAAAGTGTTTCTTGAATTAAATATGTAAACAACACACAAATGCAACAAATTACATTATTCCGTAATTTATTAAAATTTTAATAGTTGCCTCGTTGACATCAAGGCTCGTTTCATAGTAATAATGTTTGTCCCCGGTCACAGGTAATACTACAACTGTAAATTTAAATATGCAGAAGTGTTGTACGAATTATCTGTCAGTAAAAAAAAACTACCAAAGATTTTTTACTATTCCTATGTAATGGAATTTTTCGCAATTTTCTAATGTAAATCCCTAGTTTCAAGTCATTCAATGGTTGTTTTGCAAAAAAAAATAAAAAATGATATTAAGACGGCGATGTGGCTACATAGACATTATAGAAATCAAGCTGGTATATCTGTGAACCGCGCGAAATAATGTTATATTCGGTTTGATGATATTAAGACGGCGATGTAGCTACATAGACATTATAGAAATCAAGCCCGTATATCTGTGAACCGCGAGAAATAATGTGATATTCGGTTTGATGATATTAAGACGGCGATGTAGCTACATAGACATTATAGAAATCAAGCCGGTATATCTGTGAACCGCGCGAAATAATGTGATATTCGGTTTGATGATATTAAGACGGCGATGTAGCTACATAGACATTATAGAAATCAAGCCCGTATATCTGTGAACCGCGCGAAATAATGTGATATTCGGTTTGATGATATTAAGACGGCGATGTAGCTACATAGACATTATAGAAATCAAGCCGGTATATCTGTGAACCTCGCGAAATAATGTGATATTCGGTTTGATGATATTAAGACGGCGTTTAGCTACATAGACATTATAGAAATCAAGCCGGTATATCTGTGAACCGCGCGAAATAATTTGATATTCGGTTTGATGATATTAAGACGGCGATGTAGCTACATAGACATTATAGAAATCAAGCCCGTATATCTGTGAACCGCGAGAAACAATGTGATATTCGGTTTGATGATATTAAGACGGCGATGTAGCTACATAGACATTATAGAAATCAAGCCGGTATATCTGTGAACCGCGCGAAATAATGTGATATTCGGTTTGATGATATTAAGACGGCGATGTAGCTACATAGACATTATAGAAATCAAGCCCGTATATCTGTGAACCGCGCGAAATAATGTGATATTCGGTTTGATGATATTAAGACGGCGATGTAGCTACATAGACATTATAGAAATCAAGCCGGTATATCTGTGAACCTTGCGAAATAATGTGATATTCGGTTTGATGATATTAAGACGGCGTTTAGCTACATAGACATTACAGAAATCAAGCCGGTATATCTGTGAACCGCGTGAAATAATGTGCTATTGGGTTTGTGTGAATCCAGCAGCACCAGTCGGACGTGTTTCTTTTGAGTGAGTGGGTGTGTTTTTTGTGTGTCCTCTGTACCGCCGCAACAAAGATATAAGTAACTAGATATTTTAATACTAGCTATATTTTAGTAGCTACCATGTTCTTGGTTTTGCAGTAGTAGTAGAGAAAAATGTAATGGGTCAATAAAGCTCCATCAATACCCTCAAAATACAAATATTCTCTGGAACAACCATTCATTCAGTCATTTGGGCAACTAAAAAGGTGGTCCAAAGGACAATATTAGTTGCCCATTAGACAAAATGTTAAATTCCCGGGTCCGCGTGTACCAATGAGTCTTTTCTTAATTTCTCATGTACGGTCATTTGCAATAGTCCATATATAGTGTAAAGGTTAAAATTGCGTGAAGCTATTCTGTGAATCTCGCACTCACACATTAACATTATCAGAACTGTCAATAATATTAACCTTTAATCGACAAAATTAAGTTCAGTTTTCTTTATACTAACCAGTTTATTTAAACCTATACCTAATAGTTCCTCTATCTTTAGGTTTCTTAACCTAACAATAAACAAATAAGGTGTAATCTGCAGTGTTGTTCTACATAAGTTTTGTTTATTTCGCAATCAATGTTATGTGCCCGGTGTGGTAGTGTAGGTAGGCGTTGCGATTTAAACCGGCGAGCCTATGATTCAAATCACACTATTTCCGTTTTGAGTATTTTTGTTAGGAATAACTTTTTTTTATGTTTTGACATCTAGTTCTCTCTGAAAAGGACCAGTTGGTATGAGAACTTTTTGTTTTGTTTGCAAGAATTAAAACACATGCAATCAAATAAAATGGTTTTTATTAAATTTTTATAAATCATAAATAATGTTTTAGATAAATGTCTCTTTTTTCTATATATATATTTCCTATGGTTATAGCTTAAGTAATCGTTTTCGTAATGAAAAGAAAATTGAAACTTAACCATAAGAATAAAAAAAAATACAAGTCAACATTCAGTCGGTAACGCTGCTATATTTTGAAAAACAACAAAGTAAAAAAAAATGTTATGTCTGAGATATATTGAAATGTAAAAAAATATCTGTAAGAGAAATAGTACTTTATTTTTAGGGTTCCGTATAAATGTCTCTTTTTTCTATATATATATATTTCCTATAGTTATAGCTTAAGTATTCATTTTCGTAATGAAAAGAAAATTGAAACTTAATTATAAGAATAAAAAAAAATACAAGTCACCATTCATTCGGTAACGCTGCTATATTTTGAAAAACAAAGTAAAAAAAAATTGTTATGTCTTAAATATATTGAAATGTAAAACAATATCTGTAAGAAAAATAGTACTTTATTTTTAGGGTCCCGTACCCAAAGGGTAATTAGCGGAACCCTATTACTAAGACTCCGGCTGTATCTCATGAACCGTGATAGACAGACAGTTGAAATTTTCACAGAAGATATATTTCTGTTGCCGCTATTACAACAAATACTACAACAGAAAAACAGAATAAAATAAATATTTAAGGAGGCTCCCATACAACAAATGTGATTTTTTTGCTCGATTTTGTTTGATATTGATAACGGCAACAGGTAGACGCTTAAAATATTTACAGAATAGTTAGTTATATAGTTACTTTAAAAATAAATAATTAAATTAAAATAAAACAAAAATTAAAGGGGGGCTCCGATACAACAAACGTAATTGTTTTGCCGTTTTTATAGATAATGGTACGGAACCCTTTGTGCGCGAGTCCGACTCGCCTATTTAATATAACCTCCATTATTTTCAATTACAGCAAGCAAGCGCTGCCGCATAGATCCGACTATATTAGAATAGATCTGTTCCTCTAATATTGTCCCAAATTTCCACACAGTGAGCCCTAATGACTCTGTAGTTCTTTCATTTCGCATGTCCCATCTTTGCACCATCAAACCCCATAGGTTTTCTATGGACCAGCTGCAGTCATCCACCCCCACATATTAAGTGATATCCGTCTAGATTCCATATTTGGGACAACATTTTGTTCTGCATAACGGGTTTCATTTCTGCGCCACAAATAAACCCTCCCGTTTTCAGATGATTCAAACGACTTCTTATCGGTGAATAAGGTGTGCTCCTAGTCAAAATCTAAATACTACCTTGCAAACAACAATCTATTTTGTTTATGGGTATTAGTTAAAAACGGTTTTTAGCTGGCTTTCTATGATGCAATCCTTCAATATGCAGAGCTCGATGAATAATGTGTGTTAAACATGTTCCCAAACACAGCAGTCGGTATGAAACCATTGTTCCACCATAAATCTTCTTTGAGTTGCATCAATGTGCCGCGAGAGTCCACTTCGAGGTTGAGTTGATAAATTCCCCTCCTCTTGGTTGCGTGAGACCCAACGCTTTACGGTAATCCACTAAAAACTAAAGTGCCTGATTAAAATAACGGTTTTTCAAACTACTGAATTATATTTTAATTTTTTTTTAGATATACTTACAAAACCCTAACCCTACCCTCAGAAACAAATCGGCAACGAACGACAAAAATAATATGTCTACCTACGTAGCATCCGCATCTAACTTAATAGCTATTAGAAAATTGGTCTAAGCTGTTTAACTGAACACAATATTCATAATTCGTAAAATGTAACAAAAACAAAAAGAAAGGCATAAGGTGAAATTCTAATCCACAACCTCCATTGCTCTCAAAACACGTATTAAGATCTGATACGTCTATCCACTAGGCTACGGATACGATAACTTTTCACGTGAAATTATAATATCTAATATTAAATGAAACTGATATTACTCAGGTCCTACGAGACATATTACTTTATTTCTTCAAGTGTGTGAGTGACTACGCCTTGCCATTCTATTTTGTTTTGAAACTCTATATGCAGTTTTGCAAATGAGTGAACACTGAGTTATTTATTCACACCACTGGCTTTTCGGTGTTGGAAAACATCGTGAGGAAACCTGCATACGTCAAGAAAAAAAAAAGAAGTATGTGAAGTCCACAATCCGCACTGGGCCCGCGTATGGACTATAGCCCAAATCACCCTCGCTTATGAGGGTAGGCCGTGCCCCAACAGTGGGGACGTATGAAGGCTGGCGAGCTACTATGAGAGCCAACGTTTTGCGAGCGTAAGTCTTTGCAGGTAGGATGCCCTGGTCGAAGCCTCTCGTCTTCATGCTCTGCGGTATAACTCATCAAGCATCAGCCGGCCATCCTAGCTGGATCCGCCTATCGGCTTCCTTCTCAAAGTAGTTCCGGCCTAGTCGGATTTAAACATCTTGCACTACCTCGAGTAGTGTAGCAGCAACCTGACTTGTGTCTTGTCCAAATTCATGTAAAGGGGATTCACCCTAGATGTTGTGAGGGTTCCTCTAGGGTATGCAACATTCTGCTCAGTTCTTCTAGTGACACTGCCATAGTGATGAACGATATCGGCGGCAAACCTACAGTGTTCAATTATTCGCCGTTTTCGCTTATGCAAACAAGAAATATAAGGTTTAACTAACAAAAACAAAAACACCCATCTAGGGAATCGATAGAATGCTGTTGAACAGAGGATGCATGAGCTAGAGCAAACCTTTTCGGAAAAATACATTGCTACAATAGCTGATTTACCCGTAACAGAAAAAGAAAATGCTTTGATATTAAGTAATATAGTTGCGGACAAATTGCATATTGAAAATATTAAATTAAAAGTGTTAAGAGAATTTATTGGCAGAATTGCAAGATGGAAAACAAACAAACTGGATTCTAAATGCGCGTAACTGTAAGCATACATTAGTCGATATAATACCCTCGATTGATGCGCAAAATGCAAAAGAAAGCATCTATATTAAAGAGGCTTTCACGCAATTCAATAAAACATTGTTTTGTAAAACTAGAAGTGAACTTCAAAGTAAATATAAGTATCAGCGCTTTTAAGATGAAAAAAATCAGGGTACGTAAAGAAGACAACAGCAAAATTATAATTATTAGAAATGTAAACGACATTCAGCAGTTACTAAACGAATAGAGACAGATAATAGTTTGACTAGTATTTAGCTATATTCACAATGGCTGAATGCATCGAAATTAATGTTAAAGAACTAAATAACTGTTTAAATTTAGAGGATTTTTTAAAAGTGTATCCAAAAAACCTACACTTAAAAGCATACATATAAATTTCCGTAAACTATTCAAAAAAATTAGTAGTCTTCTACAGTGCATAAACGGAGTAAAAAAAAATCGACATTATTATTATTACAGAAGCAGGGACTTCCGATTACTTGAAATCTGTATTTAACCTAGAAGTTTGTATTATGCACTCAAGATTTAGATTGAATCGCAAAGGGGGTGAAATTATTTTCTACAATAGGTCTAAACTTACTTTTCAAACTCATAAAATAAGCACTTTATACCATGAATGCAGGTACATTATCCACCCCGAATCACTATAAATATACATTACACAGGCCTCTCAACTGTAATAAACACGATTTTATAGAATACTTAAATAGAATATTTAATAAATAAATAATTTAATTTAATTTTATAGAATAATTTAATAGTATCCGCAAAAAATTTTCGCAATCGGATAATTTTATTTCTCATAGGAGATATAAATATTGATTTGAAATCCAAAAACTTTGTTGTAAATATGTATTAAGATACGCTGTGTGAATATGGCTTTGACTGCGGAATAACAGACTACACAAGAATTGAGCTATGTGCCAGCACAATCTAACAAAATTGTGCATGGATCATATGTCCGTACGATCTCATAAGCAGGATTTTTTTACGGCAGCGCTTGGAAAAACACTAGCCGACCATCATATGATTGCTGTTTCGTGCATATATACAGGATATTCAGAAATATGAAATAAGAGTAAATAAAAATATATTAAATTATGAACTGGAGAACATTGACTGGACAGAAATCGATTTAATAGCATGCCCTGTATCAATTTACAATTTAATAAAAAAAATATTAAGCAAATGCTACGATAGAAGTCAATTTTTATCAAAAAAAAATACTTCTTCTAGACGTTATACATAAAAATGGGTTAGTAGTAAAATAAACAATCAGTGCAAAAAGGAAGACGAAATGTTCGTAAACTGGAAAAAGACCCTAAAATAATATATTAAAATTAGAATATAACAAAATAAGAAATAAAACAAATAGAATGGTACAAATTACGAAAATTAATTATATTAAAACAGAAATAAATAACAATAAAAAAGATTATCAATAAATTTTCAGGAAAAATAACAAAAACCATCGTTACGCAATAATCAATGCTTTTAGGACCCTTAGAAAATAAAATATAGAAATCGCGAACTTATTCGGAAATACTACTGATAAAGAAAAGGAACAGAAATTATTTTTACATGACTCTATGAGAAATTTATTTAAAGCATTTATTTTTGATAATGAAGGTTTTAAATTCCATTCTGACAAAGATGACCATCCTATGTAGTCAAGCTCAAAGTTAGTTGGTGGATGGGAAATATGTCCATTGCCCCTTAGAGAAACATACGAATGCACCAACTAAGGTAATAGCCATTAAAAATGAAACAGTGATTGATTATTTAGACCTAAGCAATTTTTGTTTAGATGGTTTGTGTCAATAACAGAGTTAATTTATTTCAGGAAATTGTGAATAATGAAATGGGAAGGACATTGAGATAAACGCGTATGCAGTTTAAGGTAAAATACAGGGTAAAGATAGTTTGAATGGGTTAAAGGTAGGACATTTACTTAAAAGGAAAAAAGGCAAAAGCATAATAAATGACTCGATACTGTTACGCCGGTAACTTTTCAGAAGATATCGTCGGATAATAAACAAAATACAACAAGTTGCGTTGTTTGTAATGGCCTTATATTGAACTACTAAGAACTTATGATAATTAAAAACTATAGATAAGTGAACCTTATACTCTTGACATAAGATTGCTTAAATTTCGAAATGGTTTTAAATATTGTTTACTAAGGAAACGCAGTTATAAAAACGAAAAGGCTTACCGGTAGCACCAGTGATTTTTATTCACGCCGACAAAAGCAGGGGTGTTTTAGAACATTGCACGTGTACTTAAATAGTAAATAACTCTTGGAAATAACCAACCTTTTTCTGCATTTCTTTTGTATACATACTTTTATACATAAATACATACTTTTTAAAAATATGTTTTTTCTTTTTTTACTTTTCTATAGCTATACATTTGGTATCAACCTAAAGATTCAAAAGTACCTATCGAAGATAAGGCAAGTTCCTTAGACAGCCAAATTTGTCGTTTGGACAACGTGGTTGTCCCCAAGTTTATTAACTAATCATCGCACTTTGTTTCCTATTCCATATTCAAATTACTTATACTTGATACACAGATTTATTAATCATTCTAAAAGATATAACTATATAGAACTTTGTTTTTAAATATGAACTATTTTTTATGATAATAAAACTTTATTTTAGTTATAAGACAATGGTTGCCCAAGAGACATTATTATTTGAAAAAACTCCAGAGTCTTAATTAAATTACCAGCAAATATTTATACATTGGATATGAAGGTTAATTCCGTCTTTGCCAGCATAAAATCATTAGTTTCATGGATCATTCATCATGGATTTCTTTAAAAAAAATATTATTTGTTTCGTTGTTTAAAGGACGGTTTTTTTGGGGTCCTCTAGAGTTTTTGACCAAAAGATCACCTTATTGTAAAAAAGTGCTCTGCTCCATAAGAAATTTAAGAGATCGATAGATAAATAAATAAATGTTTAAGGTTATCAAAAGTTTAAAAATTAACCAAAAAAAAATAAAATTTAAAATATTTGCAAACAGGACAAAAAATACTTTTAGTTCAATTTTTAGAAACGTAGCACAAAAACATCAACCCATAAAAAACATTTTTAAAAATCGCAGAACAAAAATGAATAACCTGTTAAAGCGTATTTAGACCAGAAACCATAAATAGTCCATAAATCAAATAAGACGATGATTCTGTGATAACCTTATAGAACATATTTTATACACAAATACGTGTGTTTTATAAAAATACGTGTATTATAAGTACCTTAATCAATCAAGCTTTATAAGGTGGCCGTACGGGTGGCGTTTTCGCATGTTCAATATTTCGCGCTCATATCGTTGCCACCGCGCTAGGCCAGTCATTGTAGCCTTCGCCTAAAAGGACTAAAATAGAACTAAGTGTATAAACATCCAAAGGTTATTTCTATTTCCATTTGTAAGCGCAGCGACAGTAAAAAAGATTTATTCTCGACTGGCAGGAATTCACAGAACCCATCATCTTTGTCGCGAGCTTTTTGTTATATTTTTGTACATTTATTTTCTTTTTAACTACGTATCATTATTTGCGAGCTTAACTTGTTGATCTAAAACGTTCCTATAACAGTTTCTATACCTACTTATGTATACGTTTTCATTATACACATCATATTTCGCAAACAACTTATACCAGCACTGAAATTAGTTTGTCAAATCGGGAATACATAGCCTAAATAGTTTATTATTGTAAAAGGAGTTAAGCAGGGAATTATAGTGCAATCATTAACTTCTCAGCAGCACCCCCTCTAGACGCGTTAGAACGTTAACAGGATTCTGGGTCAGAAAGATCTTTGTAAAAAATATTGGAGTCATATGCCAGGATTTATTAGGAAGCCTTTATATGAGCTGTAAAAAAGGACAAGTAGTGTGACTCAGTGTAGCCGATAGGTGGTGTAAGGTAAAATATAACAATACCAAAAGGTTTATTGTACTGTCTGCTCAGATCAAGCTGACTCCTTGCAAATGCGGTGGCATAAAGCATTTTGTATACATTGTCAACGGACAAGAAGGTTTTGAATGGAGGAACTACCATCCTCACCCTGAACGGGAAGCGGGATTTATTTTACGTAATATTGTTGTTTAATTTTCAAAGGAGTTTAGAAATCACCAAATGATATTATTATGGAAGTGGAAAAGAAAATCTGGTAAATAAAAAAGGGCTCGCAAATTAATCCTCTTGCAATTATTTGGGAGAACCCGGTACTTCCTAATTGTATAGGAAGCAGAGAGCTTCCACCCCGAGCTGTCAGTCAAAAGCTCTCTGCTTACAGTTAAACAATTAACTTAAATCCAGCTTCCAGTCCGGAGTGAGGATGGTAATTTCCAGATGTGTGAATTCCAATATTTAAAAACAAAATTTAACCAATACATCGAATCAAAAAAAAAAGAAATAAGAATATTTCTATGCAGGTATTTCTTAATTAATTTGCATATTCGTAAGATTATGTATTATTATTATTTATAGCACTGTATAAGTCCTTAGTAGCTAAATGAATAAAAAATATATGGCTTCTGAAAACTTCAATATAAAAGCTTTTTATTAGCGTTTATTTATATCTACTTTGGAGGGCTTAACTTTCTAACGAGCATAAGTGCTCGGAATTTCTCATGAATTAGTGAAGTTTTCTGTAAGCCGCCGAGTAAAGATGGTATTGGCAATTAATGTTGCCGCTTTTGGAAGTTGAGTTCCTAGTAAGTGCTGTGAAAATGTAAAAGTATAAATTCCAGATACAGATATCTTTGCTATAGATACCAGATAACGGATAAAAATACATATACAACTTTTTTTTGCAAATACATACATATTATACATAGAAAACACCCAGTCTTAAGATAAACACAAATGTACATCACATTAATTTTTTGAATTGTTCGAACCTACACACCAGTAGTACCCACGGAGCAGTTTTTTAATTTAATTTTCAATAAAAGCTTTTGCATTTGGTAAAACATGATTTTTAAGATTTAACGCAGCCAGACAACGTTTTTTAACGTAGAACACGTTAACCCAAAGTGCATTCAAGATTGCGTCATAATCCGATAACGGAAAGTTAGTTAAAATAATTATATTCCAAGGTTTGAGCCAGACTGAAAACGTTTATTTACCTATTGCCTTGTCACGTGAACCCAAAGCATCTTGTTATGTAACGAATTGTATGATTGGTTTGAAATAATAATTTGATTTTCTACACCGTTATTGAAGTTTTCTCGGAATTTAAAATATAATTTTGAAAAAATAATACAATAGTACAATTCAATATATGTGTGGCAAATCTGTTATAACAACGAGTCCCGACTGATGGCAAGAGTCGAAGGCGAGGGTAAACATACGGAACGAGTTGAAATGACAGTTCCGCATGTCTATTGAACGACTGTTACTGTCACAAAAAAAAAATTATATATGACAGTATATTTTTTTGATAAAGTAAAAAGCTCTAGTGCGTAATCTTCAATTTTCTGCACGCTAGCTACGTTATAATATATCGCTTTTTGAGCAACTTAAAAGAATATTAGGTACTAAATTTTGCCACTCGGAACCGATTGAATTCTAAACTATAAAACGAGAAATATTTATATATTTGTAATTCCGTTCTTGAAAACGGCTCTAACGAGTTCGGTGAGGTTTATGCATTAACGTTGGTATTAGGGGGCGGAAAATCGCTTTAGCGAAGTCTCGGGTCTGGGAAAAATCATTTTCTCTGTGTATTTACACACAAAGTTGACTTGTCTGTGCAATATGATAGGTAATTTCGCCGTAGTAATCATTTTCTCAACAGCCTAGTGAGTAGTGCGTACATCTACCACGACGGAATGCGCGAGTTCGAATCCTGCAACATGTATAGATAATTCTAGTTTTTGTTTGTATTAAGGTAATGTTTTACCGACAAGCCTAGCTGTTATAAGAGTTACAAAATGATAGTGATATATAATGATAGTAAAAAAACCGTCTTGTGGTTGTTTTTATTCTAATAAATAAAGCTTCCAATATTAAGTAGTTCGCAAAACTACGACAAGCACTCATCATACCTAAACTTAGTTTGTATTAAACTAAACTTTGTTTAGTTGTATATGTAGATGCATTTTGCAATAAGCGTAACAGCCTATTAGAATAACGTTCTTAGTCGGTTGAACACAACAGCCAATTAGTATTGTCAAGCCTATTCGGTGTAATAGATTGATTTGGGTGTGGGTACTGTGCAAATAGACTTAGGTACAAAAGTTTTCATGCGGAAACATATCAGTTTGTACATTTGCGTGCAAACTGTCTAGATTACAAAACCAGCCAAGTGCAGTCAAACATGAATAAAGGTTTTGAAGTATGTCGCCTTTGTAATCACTGAAAATTATGGAGTACTTTCAAGAAGGGTGTGCTTAGGTTTGAAGAGAGTGGGCAAAGTGCTTGTAATGCCTCTGATATTGTTAACCATAAACATCAGACGAGCAATAAGCTTGTTTGCCATCTTGATGATATAAATACAAATCAAAATATCCGCCATTATTGAGAAAGTTGCTAGTAGACTTAGAGAGGGGGCGTTAGTGTTCCCTAAATTTTGATAGATATAATAGAAGACTAATTATAACAAAGACTTGATGTAGAAAATCGGTATGTTAAACCCTATAACACCCAAACCACCCAAACAACATATTATTTTATAAAAATCGGAACAGTCATTAAATCCCTACATGGCAATGGACATACATATTTATAAACACGCCTAAAAACATTACTCCTTTTCGAAATCAAACAATAGGTTAGTCAAAGTCTAAATTAATATTATTTAAGCAATTTCGATTTTCAAGTTATTTAAAATATATGCAAATTGAGTTAAAAGATTTTACGCATCTGTTTACTTCAAATGGTCCACAAAGGACGTAGAAGTCGCCGTACAATAACGACTTTAGAAAGTCGGGATAAGGTCGACGTAAGTCTACGTACGGTACGCACGCAACCTGCCTCAAATTGGGACAACAATCGTCTACATCTAACTCACAAGGTTACTTAAGGCCCCTCTTACAGCCCACTAGCGCCGCCATTTGATATCCTTAATTTACTCTTCGTAGAAAACGAATTTCTAAAATCCAAATGTCGCAAATATAAAGCTGGTCATAAGCTATTTTTATAAGGTTTTATATAGTATCTAAATAATATCTGTGAGTTGTAGTTGGCATTTCTGCTAAAAGTGGCCGTTTTAGTGGCCGTTATATATATAAGTACAGATTTTGTTCGAAAATATTTATGTTAAAAGTATTTATAAAGCTTTTTCAGATTTTTGAAACACCTACTTGAACAGTTAGCGGAGGGAGGGATAAAATTAATGACTTTATTAATTTGTGGAATGACGCTGTTCGCTTACCGATCGAAGCGCTCACCAACCGCTTCTAACTGTTAGATATAGCAGATTACTGGATCCCGCTGGGGGACGTACGTAAGATCGCTTCTAAGAACGCGACTTTTTGCCGTTACGGTAATTGTTATAATCTGAGGTAAATTTGGCCAAGCTAAGCACTCTTCACCATGCTATAAAGTCCAACGTAGCCCAACGGAAAAATTATATGGAGGGTAACCTCCTTGCGAAGATCTCGTCTTACCATATTACGAATTATAGAGTAGCAAATGCAGAAAGCTAGTGATGTGCGACCGAGAGAAAGATATGATTGATTAAAGTGACCTTACTGATTTTAACTTAAAGTGTTGCTGACCTTTGCCTTTTTTTAGAGCAAATTGTGCTCTAATTTTTTTTTAATGTAGTGCCACGTGACCAAAACAGGCCGCGTTTGAGAATTAACACAGTTTTGACTTTCTGAGACATATATCTCTTAAACTAATAGAAAATGTTTTTTCTATTACTCATACTATTTCTGTTGTTTTCAATGAAATAGCTTTTACTCACCCAAAAAAAAACTCTAAAGAAATCCTGCCCCTATAAAAATTTCCCTTTTAACAATTTTTTTTACAAGAACTTTTCTGTACCAATTAAGATTTAGGGGGAAAACTCCCAAGTTGTCATCACTGAATTAAGTTCCAGAGCTTAACTTATCACTATCATGTATACTTGTACAACAATATTTTTTTAAGGTGATGGCAAACCCAAACGAGGTAAGTTAGTAATTCTTGTAGAATTTGTTTATTTTTTTACAGTCCTTAGTATACTTTTTAATGTAAAATAAATATATATGCTATAGTTCAAACCTTAATTAAATGGAAAACAAAAAAAAATTACTTCTGACACTCTATTTTTGGGGCTTAATTGAAGTTGTTTGGAAAACTAAGAGTGATATTCTCTTCATTTCATAAAATCTAATCCCTTTAAACGAGCAATTCTTATTATATATAATCTAAATTTTGGAAACGGCTCCAAAGATTTTCAAAAAATTTAACAAGCGGGCGTTTCGGGATCGATAAATCGATCTAGCTAGATTTAATTTTTAGAAAACGTTATTTTATCCGTGTTTTTAAGCACGTACAGGCATAAACTGAAAAATATGACTCTTCCAGTAGTAATACTATTATTGTTACCACTTGACAATAGATGACGTTGTTGAGCAACAACAAAGCTACTTGACAACAGATGGCGTAAAATATTAATATGACCTAGTTAATTTGCTAATTTCATAATTCTAAATCAATATTTTAATTTTATACCGACAAAAATCCGAGAAAATTGAGATTTTCAACGTGCGGTCACGTGCTAGCGCCTGTCGTACCTATGCGGAACCGAGTCTCTTTGTATGCTTCAATAGTGTGATATATGTCTTTGTACACTGGTCGAAACGGCACCCTTTTGCTGTTATTTAGAATGACGGTATTATATTGTCTGCACGTGTATTGAACGACTGTTTCTGCAACTATATTCCGAAAGAAATAAGCAAATAAATTTGGGCAAATCAACAATTTCCGTGTTTTATTAACATTTGAAGCAAATGTATTCAAAATAAATTTTGACCGTAATTTATTTTATTTGGTAAAGTAAAAAGCACTTTTGCGTAATCGTAAAATTCCCGCACATAAAACATCTAGATAATACGAAGTACTAGAAAATTTAGGGTTCCGTAAGATACACGCGCGGAGACGAACTGCTAGTACTATATACATGTCTATTTTATAGAAAAATTCTAGTTGATAAAAAAAGCACTTACATAAAATGTCCATGTTACCAGAACCAAATTAAAACAAAGTGAGTTGCTTGCAGCAGCTCCATCACTAATCAAAATAGCGCTGGGATTTATGCGAGGAACTCCCTGGAGCTATTCGCATAAAACAACGTTGCGCTCTCAGAATACCTACTTGCATGAAATAAAATGCAAACAAGTTGACTCAATATCGAAGTCAAGACAGAAATAATGTTGTGCACACACTAGCTAGCTAGCTAGCTATCTTCATTATTATATCTGTCCGATCTATTATGTTTTTTCCGTAGAAGAAACTATTTTTTATGACTTCAATTGGACAGTACGGATATTTGAATCTCTTACACTCTAAACTCGGCGGTAAGCTACGAGACTTTCACAATCTTTTAGTTAACTTCAGATTTGTATGTATGTATGTTAAGATCAAATGTTGGCTAACAGTCTCGAGCTGTTCGGACTTTGGAATTCGAGAGAAAAATGTATGCAAGTACATTCACGGGTTTCGAGAGGTAGGTCAGACTTCCATACGTTTTTGTCTCGAATTTCAGAGTTCGAATATTTCGAGACATGTTCCAATAAGGTCCCTGCTATCAAATGTAAGCGAAGCGATAAGCGATGTAGCCTTTGAGCTATGTCGGTAATTTTGGCGGATCTTCGGCGAATGTCACTGGCAACACACACTGGTTGTAGATTTTAGTCTTTAGGCAGCAGGTATTTTGGACAAAAAAATGTTCTGTGTTTCCCAAACTCTGCCCAGCTGAGCTGGATTCTTCGATCAACCTTTTTTTTAATTCGGACTGACTTCGGAGACTTGGCTGAAAAGATTTTTTTTTTGAGGCTGCAATACCAAAATAATGCCCCTCTGTAGCTGGTTAAAATCCCAAATTGGGCTCTAAAAAATATTTAATGTAGAAACAAAACCTATTTAGTTTAATATATTTGCTATCTAAACCACTGCTTCATTGGTACTCATAACGTTGAAACTGCGGATGTTACAGAACATTAATCAAGAACTAGCGGCCAACCCATTGGCACTGCGCCAATCGGATGAACCAGACTTAATATTTTAAGCTATGAAGTATATTATTTAATAGTTACATACAATAAAGAATATTTATTTTTATTAGGTACCTACTGAACATCGAGAGATTGTTGTAGCCAAGGTCCACTATCTTGTATTACTTTCATATTTATATTTACAGTGCAACAAATCTGACCCTTGCTCAAAAAACAAAACTACAGTCGCCATATTCAAATGATGAATTACAAACGACACTAGCGACCAAACACCCAAGGTAAGAATGTCAGAAAAGTTTTTTGTACGATAATTGCGAATGACTTACGCTTAGAGGCCTGTTTTTTTTTTATTTTTAATGGGTTTTATTTTATTATGTTAGTCCGAACCAAAACATAAGTAGCAGGTGTCTCAGTTTGTTCATACAAATATAGGGTCAACTAGATTTGGACGATTAAATGTTATTTTGGTAGGTACTAGTAGGTAACACAAGAAAAAAAGTAAGCCAAATAAATAATTATAACTTTTAAATCAGGTTCTTCTTACAAATTACCTACAGCAGCGATAGGTACAACCGTTTGAGCAAATTACACTTTAAGTTTACATCGTTTAGTCAGTTAAATAAAGTTTCAGTACTTAAACATAGGTGAGCTGTAAAATGAACTTAACTAGGTATTTAAGCTAAAACATCCGAGTACATACATACCTTTTCTGTATAAACTTCTTAGATTGCAAGTTTGCTGGCAGTTAGGTACTGCAAGTTATTGCTTAACTAGTTTTGCAAAACTTATATTTGACTATTTCTCTGTTGCAGCGTTTGCCTCTTGCAAAATGATCTCAAAATATATAGATATGAATATAATAAAGGCACCTAAACTACTTTTTAAGTATGTCGTAAAACTATTATAATTTAAAGGTTCCGTACGTCCGATTGAAAAAAAGGCGGAACCCTTATAGGATCACTCGTGTGTCTATCTGTCCGTCCGTCGCAACCAATTTGCTCCGAATCTTATGCATCTATTAAGTTACAATTTGGTGCACATATGAATTTCCGTGACCCAAACATGAATGTGTTACGTTATTTCAATATAAGGGTCGCTTTTGGGAGCAATTAAGAAAAACGGGACCGTCTGTGGTGAGGCATATCAAATGGAAGTTTGCTAAAGAAAATATATAAAAATAGATGAAAACCTTTCCGCCCTTGTACTTCAAAACTACTACTTACTACTAGTATAATTTTTTTTTTTAAATTACAGAAAATAGCTATAGATGACAGGAAAACTTATGTGAGAAGTCTATGGTCTAAAAATAACATGGTAAATCTCTTAATATTGTTTGTAAAACTTCCCCATTTTAATTACCACAAAAAAAATTTAATCAGATTTAAGAACCATAGTAGATAACATATTAATCGAACGGAACCAGTTCCACCCGCACTTGTCCGATACGTGTTATGTATATTTCTGTCTCGAGGAAAGAACTTTTGGCTGTACATGGCTCTTCTATTATTATGAAAAATAAAAAGATATTTGTCATCATATTTGTTAATTTAGATTACACAAAATACATTTTAGATTTTGAAAAAAAAATTACTCTTCTATTGACTACATTGTTAAGAGTAAAAGTCAATTTTACTGAAACCCTGAAAGAGAGAAAAAAATGAAGTATAAAATCATAATACTCGAATGGTCTCCTCTTATTCCCTATCTGTACAAACAAGTGGAATTTCCGCAGTATGATTTAATGTTTTAATATGGAAAATACTCCTCATCCTTTTATTGTTTGCATATAATACATTCATAAACCGACATTTTTATAGGTTTATTGGTATTCATAAACTCTCGTAGTTTTTTATTATTACTAGTCTGCAGATTGTGACTAAAGCATGAATCTTGGTACACGTGTAGCCTAGGTCAAAATGATTAGATTAAGCCCGGTTCCCGCCATTTCCGGCCACGGGGGTAGGGAGGTTGAAAAATCGTCTGTTCGAGATTGCACCAGGGGCCGTCTTTGGTGTAATTTTCGTATAAATGAAGAATGAGGAATTCATATTTGATGATTTTATAATACCTTTCCGTACAAAAAATTTTAGTTAAAAACTGAAAATAACTGCAAACGATTTTCTCTTTCAGCGGATGTTACGTAAAAAATACTTACTTAATAAGATAAAAAAAAAACTAAATAGCGTAGGTATTTTACTTAATGCAAATAGATATTTTATATATACTTATTCTACAAAAACCGCCAGATATAAATTATGAAAACACCTCACGTTGTCGTTTTGCTACGAACGGCAGCGAGCGCCTTAAGTCAATGAGTCATCGTTAACGCGTCGTGATTTTACCAAAGTCCGTCTTTGGTGTCATTGTCGTATAGATACAGGATGCAGCATTGAGATTAAGAAAAATTTTTAAACCTTTATATTAACAATTTATATTTTTTTAGGAAAACTAAAAGTCAAAAGTATTATAGTTGGTTTGGTTACGTGGCACTTTGAAATTAGTTAATTATCATAAAAAAAAAGCGGGGACTTAAATTGCTATTCTAGTTTTTAAAAATAATTAACATATGTACTTATTACATAAATTATGCTCAAAATAAAACCTAAACGCTACGCATCGTCGAGGTCAAGAGACGCGATAGACTTGAGGTAAAATTTAAAAAAATCATTTTTCAGATCAGAGTTTCATATTATTTTGATATAGTTAATTTATTTGTAATACTTAACATATTTTTAATAGATATTATAGTTGAAGAAAATACTCGACTGCAAATTAAATAACAGATATCTAAATATTTGAAAATCTTTAATTTATTTAAGGTTTTCCACTGCATACACATATATCAGTGCAGCTCAACCCTTGTTTTATACAACTGCACATGTTACTGCATTTTTGTTCGCACTTGCATCGTACTAGCTCTAAACAAGCACGGGCAGCAACAGGTGCAGGAGTCCAGTGCGGCACCCAGACATTATCGATTTTCATCCATCCCTTCATCGGGATTGGGTAAATTTTGTTAAGCTGCCGTTTGACCCCACACAAACACTCCTTGATATTCAGCCCTTTTCTAGTGTTGATGGAGAGCATCTTTGGTAGGTGGTATATAAATACTTTTAACTTGTCCTAAAAAAAATATAAATTTTTAATATGAAGGTTTAAAAATTTCCCTTAATTCAATGCCGCATCCTGTATTTATACGACAATGACACCAAAGGCGGACTTTGGTAAAATCACGACGCGTTAACGATGACTCATTGACTTAAGGCGCTCGCTGCGGTTCGTAGCAAAACGACAACGCGAGGTGTTTTCATAATTTTAATCTGGCGGTTTTTGTAGAATAAGTATATATAAAATATCTATTTGCATTAAGTAAAATACCTACGCTATTTAGTTTTTTTTTTTTTTTTATCTTATTAAGTATTTTTTACGTAACATCCGCTGAAAGAGAAAATCGTTTGCAGTTATTTTCAGTTTTTAACTAAAGTTTCAGTTGGAGAAATTGATGTGTTCATATGATAGCCTAAAACAAAAAAACTCATTTTTGAAACCTTTTAAGACGTTTTTTGATAGACACAACACGAACTATGTACGTCCCATGATTCGTGCTACAACTACATCGTTAGTCCTTTTTTCACGGGCGAAGATTACAGCTACCACACAGCTGAGCAGCCACGGTGTTTTCAAGAACGCACACGTTGTGTCCCACTTTCAATCGTCGGCGACTTCTTGCTTCGAAGAAGTAGATAAAATAGGAAATTAATTCGCTTAACACTTTCTTTACCTGGCAGGTTCCTTGCCATGGCAAATGTATGTAAAGAAGTTTGCGGAAATGTCATAACCATTTTCGTCAAATTACTATGTTATCATTAACATACGAACAAGCTTTATAAAAGCAATAGAACCTAAAACAATTATCTTTAGTATTTTTGTTTGTCTGTATGTTTGAAGGCGCATCACACAAAAACTTTACACAAAATTAGATGCGGTTTTTATAGCTGTTTATTGCTGGAGGTCTAACTTATAATCTAGTAAATGATTCATCTTGATACGCCGTCTAGAAGCCGGGTTGTCAAGGAGTTGCCGTAGGAATACCCCGCCGATGACAAAGCTATTATTAAAACATAATAGGTACCTTTTAACAATTAGTCGAAGTTATTTCAGACTGTTCAAGCGTTGGAGATATTGGAAAAGTCGTTTTTTTGTACATTTCTGGAAATTAACAGAAAAACATGTCACATTGATGAAAATATAGGTTTGCAATCAAGAAACCAAGCCCTTTCACATGACATCCCATATGCCGTAGTATCCAATTTCAACCTCACCTACTTGACCCCATTTCCAACAATTTTACTTATTACCTTTAATGATTCAAGCAGGTTCTACAACTGCCTTATTTCGAGTTAACAGCTTTGACATGGTGATAACACCGAAGTCTTGCCATAAAGTTTCGGATCTTTAAAATATTTTGGTACGGAACCGTAAATATATACATCGGTATTGCAGCAGGTCGGGAGTTTCCGCTGTTTCGGGCTCGAATCCGGGTCTAAACTAAGTAAAACAACATACCTATAAGTAAAAGAGCTTTTAGCTCTTCTCATCTGAACTCGATTATAAACAAAACAAATTAATTATAAATAATTTTCGAAATCTTCGGCCGATTGTGACTGCTTCTGCCATTTCATGTCTCGTCCTCTCCTCATAGATTAACATTTTGATTTGCATTTATCCAGATGCTCGAGTCATGACCGGTTAAATCCATTAGAAAAGTTTAGGTTTAACCATTCGCGACTCTGGTTTGACGATTAACCTTAAAGTATAGGAATGCCCTATTTACCGAATACCTAGCGGCTATGTAGGGCGCGTTCGTTTACTTTGTCATCAGTCATCCGTTCGTTATGCATTGGTGACAAAAAAAATCAAAATTTAAGTATCATATTTAACAATCTGTAATAAGTTCGTTTACGATATTTTTGTTATTTTTGTCACTTTTGCCAATGAAAAATTAAACTTTAGACCCATGTCTGGAGGTGTGGTTTTTGTGTTAATCTGACAAACTACCTATACATATTCAGTGTTTATGGTAGTGTGTATACGTCAACCGTTCGTTTTGGAAGGTTTGCAACCAAAATTTTGTTAGTAAGATTTCAAAGCTACACGAACAATGAGCGCCGGTGGCAAACTGGCGTTATCAAAAGGGTGAAATGGTCGGAACTCTTAATCCCAAAAACAAACGCGCCCATAAAGTCATGCTAATCATGCTTCATTCTAAGCATGCAAGGATGCTTCCTAATAAAGAAAATTATCGAGTACCATAATACATTTGGGTCTTTCCGAACCACTGTAAAACAAGCGACTCATTCTTATATAAAATAGAAAATTGGAACATTATTCGTTCAATTTGTTTTGGATTCAAACCTGACATCTCGCAACGCGGCGAAGTATTTACTGCTAAAACGTTTACTAGAATTTCTAGTTATATGAGACCTCGTCATCCTCTCGATCGTGACCTCTACAGTTATTTATTTTTGTGTGGTCTATACCTGACAGTCCGCCTTAATCCAAATAGAATTCTGAATCCTTCACGTATGTATAAACCATACAAAATTTATAAAGAAATAAATGTTATTGTACTATACATAAGTATCTACCAAGTACACCGAGCAAGTTATTACATTTCAATGAGAATAAACAGTCTAAAAGTCGGCCATTACTTAGGTAATGTAATATAAGGGTATTTAGATCAATATTGGTTCTTAAAGGTGAACAACGGTTCTGTTATTATTTAATCAAAGTCATGTCTCACTTCTATAGAGCCACACAGCCTCTAGTGTGGCCGCGTTTCTCTGAGGTAAGATATGAACATTTTAAGCGAAAAGAGATTATGTTAAAAGAAAAACAAAAACTGACCATTTCACTGTCTCTTGAAATATTATAAAAATTCTACTTCAACTACATAACTTATAACTAACTGAACGAGCAAACGAGTTCTTAAGGTCAACATACGGAATTAGGGTTTGTACTTCTCATGTCTGACGATACCTTGATTATTCTTGATCTGAACTTTATGAAATTAAGTAAGTGAGTTAAATAGATAAACAAATACAATTTCTAGGTCAGAAATAAGCAGACTCAGTTATAGTGCCTATAGACATATGGGGTATAAAAATTTGAAGTCCTCAACAGAGTGAAGCAGTACTTCATGTCGGGTTGCTGTTTAACAATTCGCAAGGTCGGCCCCGCATGGAGTACTGCTGCTATCTTTGGATAGACTTTGTCTCCCTGTGTGTATTCTACTGCTTGTACAATGGGATGTGTTCTGAGGAATTGATCGAAATTATGCCCACGGCTACTTTCTATCATCGCACCGCTCGCCATCGAACCCGAAATGATCGCATACAGTGCAGTATCAGAGAAACTTCCTCATGCCAACGCTTGCGTTGTGGAATGAGCTCCCTGCCATGGTATGGGGTTCTTCAAGACAGAAGTTACTAGATTTTTAAAAGGGTCGGCAACGCGCGAGTGATGCCCCTAGTGTTGCAAGTGTCCATAGGTTACGGTCACCGCTTACTATCAGGCGGATCGTTAGCTTGTTTGCCACCTTAGTGGTATAGACCCTATACCAAAATTTTTAAGTGCTCTAAGAGAGGGTTTAAAAATCAAATATTAAAAATATACCCGAGTAAACATTGAGTATAGATAGGTTTTTATACTTATATTGTACAAAGTTAACGAGTAGTCAAATAAGCACTTTAATACTAGTAGATAAACAGTATACATAACTTCATGATTATACATTAAGATTGTATAAATTATACAAGGCGCTGTCTGCGCTTTCTTAGCGGAGACCAGGGAAGCTTATCGCGAAGTCTACATTACTCGCGAGTTTGCGTTCTCAGGGGCCAAATGTATAAAAGTATGTGCATTTGCTTTTCGACACCTAGTTATTTATGTTCCATCGTAAGCGTCTACCTACGTATATTTTATCACGGTAGGTAGATTGGTAGTTGAAAGAAAACTAGATTACGCACCTTGCCAAAGTGAGTTATTAATATGTTACTGTTACTTAGTTACTGTTATTATGTTAATTTAGTGCATAAACCAAGATAACACTCATGCATTAATAACTCACTTTGCGCTCGATCTAATCTAATATTTCGTACATTGAATTGAATTGAACAGATATGACAAAATTTAAACAGCTAGTCCAATTATATAAAAACTATAAGATGCAAAATGGAAAATTAAAAATTATTCATTAAAAAAACTGGTTAGATAAAGTAGGCGCCTCGCTCTAGTCACATTCGTATCATATAGGTAGATCCAAATTAAATTTATTTACAAGAATAATTAGGTTATTGCTTGTTCACCCAATATATGAATTTTGTTAATATTTAGTTTTAACTTTGGAAAGGTACAGGGGTGGGTACGATCTTAAGTGGACATATACGTTAAGCGAAATTTTAGATAATAGTTTTGGGGAATCTACTAAGCCTGTGGCAATTTTTAAAATATCAGCTATTTCGCGGCGTTTATAAAGCGGAAGTAGGTAATGTTTTTTACAAAGTTGTATGTACATATTAGAATTGTAGTTTAGTTTTAGCTGATAGCACATATGTCTAATTTCTTTTGAACGTTTTCGATACGAGAGATGTAAATAATAACGTTAACACAGGGGTACGTTTTGTTAGTTTGTATTTAGTGGGGGGGTGGGGGGTTCCGACTACTGAATTGATTCTAAAAACTAAAAAACTACACTATCTCCAAGTGACATAACAAAGTAACATCATGCTAAAAGGAGGAGATTCTTCATTGGACTGTATTTTTTTGTGTTTATGTTACTCGATATCTTCGCTGACTGTTAACTGATTTGATTCTTTTTTTTATTGTTGAATGGCCTATACTTTGAGGATGGTCCATATATATTGGGAAATAATTTGATCATAGTAATTAGAGTCGGGCTAGAAAATGTGGTTCTAAGATTAGTTTAATTACTTGGACGGTTTGCTAAATTGGATTGGATTAAATTGGAACAGCAAATAAAAATTAAAAAAAAATTACAATTCTAAAAATTAATTTTAGAAACTCATAAAAAGTAGAAATTAACCCCCAAAAGCAGACACAGATAGGTACTATAGAACATAAGGCTATACGTGCTTTATTTGCTTTGAATTATTATACCGAAAATATGCAAACAAGATAGGTAAAAATTGTCTATTAGCATCTAATGATTTTTTACACAAGCATTTAACAAGTAATTATGTTCACAAAATTTATGAAGAAAGTTAATTACAGTCAAGCGTGGAGGCTTCTTAAAAAATTCAGTCTGTCAGTATTAATTAATATTAAGTTTCCCTCGAAAATAAGAAAAAAATGTCACAGAAGTCATTAAGGAGCCAGGTGCGTAGGTACCAGAGTAACATAAAATGTGAACGTGTCATGAGATAAGCAGTACCTAATAAGAACACCGAGCGTGAGACGAAGAGGGAACCAGCACGTGCCGGCAATAGCTTCCGCTCTGCACCCGCCCATAGCAGCGCCTCAACGCTCACTCAGCTAATGTAATTAGACGCCGCGACCCAAAGCGAACAAGAAACGGTTCATTACTTTTTACTCCTTAAGAGTATCCCAGTCAGATTTGGATCTGACTTGAGAACTGCTAATGCTTGTGACACTGAGAAAGCAATGTGGCATCTTTATTAGTTTTAATTACCTACATATTAACTTAAAAGTTTCCCATACACGAAGGTGACGTAGGTCATCTATAATTTCGGATCGCAATGGATATATATTTATTAATTTTTTTTTAATTTCCTGATGCTAAATTTGGGTGGTCATTCAGTGTCACTAATGGTCACGTAGTGCAGGAAAGAAATCTAAATAAAGAATGAAAAAATATGATTTCGTTTCAGAATTATCAATGTAAATAAATATTTTTATAGCAAAGATGCAGTTAAAAGATTAACCTCTAGCCAGGACTTGAACCGGCAACAATTACATTCCGTGTAAGTGTTCTACCAATTGAGCTATCGATTCGCGGAACAAGTATATTATATCCTTTTGGTACAAGTCTGTCCTATGAAAATCCCAACTACATCATGGAATTACGCTCGTTACGAACGTCAAAAACAACTCCTATAGCACGGACGCGAAGCAGGAAGAATTTCGTTTAATGACCGGTCACTATTTGTCTCTGTTGCACGCGCATAATTATTTGCCTCACGCTCGCACAGATGCGATGTTCGATCGCTGTCCCCAGAAATGACTACTATTTTTACCACTGAACACAGGCTAAAAAGTAAAAGGTCAATGTACAAAATTATTTGTGCTTCGCGTCCGTGCTATAGTAACTTATAAGGACCTTGTAGGTTAATCAAACTTACAAATACACAAATTGTAAGTGGCACTCCATTAATACTCTGTATGGCGCCCAGCGTGACTTATGCTTCTATGAAAATATTAAGTAGGTATATGTAGTAAATATGTAGCCATAGATATGGCATATGATATATTTCTATCAAAGAGTTTACCAACTACTGACCTTCAGGGATTATTTCGATATAAAAGATAGAGTCCTTTAATGGTCGGACAGACAGACAGCGTATGCTTAGTAAAAGGGCTCTGTTGGCTCTCTTTGACGGAAGGCACGGAACCCGAAAAAGATAGATACAGATTCATTTACAAATTTTCATCTCATCTTATTCATCTTAACAATTTAATCATCCCTTGCTCAGACCTATTTCGTGTAGCGGACTGGTAAATTAATTACCGTTGCGATTAATTTTGCCTACCTACCCATACGCTATCTCGGCCGGAGTCGGTAGTAGTCCCAAAAACCGCACACGGCCTTTGTGGTTAAAAGATTGTGCCTACTAACTTGTACTTATTTAGGTTTATGAATTTACCGTAACACTGTAGGCATAAAATACATTGAAAATTTACTTTGTTACTTATTGACCTGCATGATTTTCAACATTATCTCAGCCCTTGGATGTCCACTGCTGAACATGGGGCTCTTACAGTTTTTATGAACGATCACGAGCTGCATCCACCGACGTCTCAAGCCCTGTGACCAAGTCTATGGAAACCTTAAAAAAAACATGGTTCCGAGATAATTATTAATTTAATCTCTTTTTTTAAAACTAAGATACACAGGGTGGAAAGTATGTACCATAAAAAATATTGGAGGCAAATTTTACATTCCTTTATTTTCTAAAATTAGTAAATTTCATTAAAAGATTTTTGGATAAATCATCTGCTTAAAAGCCGGGAATGTAAAATATGAAAAAAAAAAACAACCTATATTTTAAGACATCAGTCGAAATGATCATTTATAAGGATTTATTTTATATAACGGGTACGGAACCCTTCGTGCGCGAGTCCCACTCGCACTTGGCCGGTTTTTTTATTTATTTTATCTATATTTAAGATATGTTAGTTATAAAAACGGCAAATTGTTGTATGGGTGCTCCCCCTTAAATATGTTTTATTTAAATTTTTTTTTTTTGATTGAATATATAACTAAATATTCTGTGAATATTTCAACCGTCTCCCTGTTGCCGTTATCAATATCGAGCAAAAACGACCCAAAAATAACGTTTGTTGTATAGGAGCCCTCTTAAATATTTATTTTATTCTGTTTACTAGTATTTGTTGTTATAGCGGCAACGGATATACATCTTATGTGAAAATTTCAACTGTCTATCACGGTTCATGAGATACAGCCTGGTTACAAACGGACGGACGGACAGCGGAGTCTTAGTAATGAGGTCCCGTTTTTTACCCTTTCAAAGTCAAAGTCAAAGTCAAAATGGTTTATTCGAATAAGGATTTTACAATCAAATTTGAATCGTCAAAGTAATAAAATATTATTTTTTTGTTTGGGTGCGGAACCCTAAAAAGACCATTAAAATTAAAACATGCTTCATTATTGTGCCATTATTAATATTTATGGTACTCTTTCCTCCAACAACGGCCTTTCTTTTCCATCTTTCATTTTTGATATAGGGTATTCGAGGCCGTTCTGCTCCAAAGATTATTGGTTTTCTTTCAGCATTTAAATTTACAAGCCATCTTGATACAACAGTTTTGCGTTTAGTTACAAACAAAACTGTACATAGGTAAGTATAAGATATAATACCCGGACATTTAATAATTCCACTGAGCTTGGTTATACGATATTTTAGTGCTATAAGTCATTGGGTGTTGCCACACATTGCAGGACTTTGGACAAGATTGCGGTTGCCCTGAAAGTTACCTGGACCCTGGATTCGTGGGTTTGCTTTTTTGTCCCTACCGCTTGCCAAGTGTTCCAACCAAAGCAGGTAGAGCCACAACACGTTTGTCTTGACATGATACTAATTTTCCGAGTTCATACTCAGGTCTTTTGAAAGCAAGATGGAACCCCTATGTAGGACAAAAATAGAACCTGAGAATCTTCAGTGAGCGATTCTGCTATGATGGCTATATTGACGTCAAATTAGAGGTGTTTCTCCATGGATTAATGGAAAGGGTACATCTTACCTTTCAGAAATCACGAAGACTGTCGCAGGGACAACTATTTGTAAATACTATAATGATAAAATTTTATATACAATTTATTTTATAACAATAAAATCTTAATAAAATATTAGCTTTTACAGTCATTGTAGCACCATACATAAACTGTCTTATTTTATATACAATGTTTAAAATAGTAACAGTATTTGATTTTCTCAAAATATGTCTTTTTATAGACAGGTAAAAACGCTCTTATTTATTAATTATGTCTATGACTCTGGTCAAGCGAATAGTCATTATATCTCAAATGTAAGTAGTGTCTCAAAAGTAAAAAAAAACTATAACTAAATTCGGCTTGTGTAATAAACCATAATCAAAACAGATTTCATAAAAGCCTTTTCCACACACTTGCTCATAATTCATAAAGCAGCCCGTTACAGTATCGTTTTCTTAATAAGGTATATTACGCACTCCTGCGGTAATTACAATTAACTATTTAGATGCTATCGTTGTTACATACTAGGTAGTAGATACTACAAGTCACATTTTAGACATTTTATATATATATTTTTAAAGAAACATCTATTTTAAAACCTATAACATTACACGTACATCGACTACAGGCCTTATTAAAAGCGGAACTACTTATATTATCTCGTACACAGTACACAAACTTACATGGCGCGTAATGTAACACGTCGACGAAATCCGAAAATTGACGAACAACTCCCGAAAAACACGACGCCGCAAGCAAAAACGTTATGTCGTACATACACTGCTATATACTATTAAGTTAAATACTAGTGTTGTTTGTATCTTATGCGTGTTACGATTTGTATCTGATTTTTGCTGTATCCAAATAATCCTAATGTTCTTTCTGTTTCTATTCGGTCACTGGTATGACAGTTTCCCAAGTCAGACAGTATCACGTTATCTCGATCCTATTAATTTTATTGACTGTTACAGTTTACTTAGTTACATCGGCTTTATAGAACATTTAGTGGTTACCCACGCGATAATATTTCCTGTTTTCATAAAGCAAACCGAACACATCGCCATTTATCGGGTCCAATTTTGTGATTATTTTTTGGTACTAAGCCAACATATTACGAATATTGTGAACGCGTCAGAGAATTTGTTCTTTTTTACCCTTGCAAAACCCGTTCTTAGTGTTCGCCTTCTTTATTATAAGAACCTCTGTACGAAATTCCAAGTCTCTAGATCCAGTAGTTTGGGCGTTGATATATCAGTCAGTGATTGAGTCAGTCAGTTATATATATATATATATATATATATATATATATATATATATATATATATATATATAAATATAATATGGATATCAAGGATTTGTTACACGCAGATGTATCGGCAATTATATTATGCTAGCTTTTGCCCGCGGCTCCGGCCGCGCTACATTTGGTTATCAGCGTGGGATTCCTATGGCAACTCTATGTAGTACATTAATTTGATATAGGTACCTCTTATGTCTACTCAGCCATTTATTAACTGGGTTTTTGGTCATTTTAAGATAATAACAACTGTTTAAATAAGTTTGTATGGGTTAAATTTGAAGAATGAAACCTAACTTTAGACATGCCTTACATACCCTGTACATATAACAATCGAAGTAGAGAACATATTTGTATACTTATCTAGTACATTACTAGTGCTAGCATATGTATATTTTGTATGTATATTATATATGTATATTAAAAATGTATATGTATGTAATATTGCATGAATGCATCATACAACAGCTGTTATCTCAGTGTGATTTAGGAAATGTGTATTTCTGATGTGAATTTGATTTGGTGAAGTCTAGAAAAAAATCTTAACAGGTTTCATGATCTAGCAAGGCCTTTTTATATTGAGGAAAATTCTAGAAAATAACTATAGTTGCTCACATTATATTATGCTTATCAGCTTATAAATAATTTTGTTTAAAAATATGTATTATGCTTTTTTTTTCTTTTCGAGTAAACCTTATTTTATTGAAGCTGGATTAATAACAATTAAAACTTTTTTTACAACGAAAACTTATAATGCCTTTTATGTGATTGATTCGTAATTAAAACAGAGAAAATTTACTTAGTTATTTAAATTATTTTATGATGATTACTTACAACAATAGCAGACCTCAAAAAATATGTATTACATAAGCATTTGTTTCATTTTATGTCTAAAATTACAACACATAACAATAACAACACACAGGACTTACATTAAAACTTATAGGTAACTTAAGAATTATTTAAGGTAAATAATAAAAATTGCGTCGGGCTACGCCTAAAGTTCCTGTAGACATCTATTATCATATTCCTAACATATGAATGTATTGTCAAGCAAGAAAATAGTAGATTATATGTACAAAAAGTGAAAAAAAAGGTAATTTAATTCGAAGAACTAAGTTGGATCCCGAAAGCAGCGAAGGAAGCTAGAGTAGAATCCCTAGAGTAGCGAGGGCTTCCTGAGCGAAGCGAGGGTTACAATGAACCGAGATGAATTATTTTTTCACGTGTTTTATACTCTAATTTTTTACCATTGACTGCGAGAAAATAAAAAGAACTATTATCACATTTTGGTATATATACGGTAATTATTATCGGGTGATAAGAGAACAATGACATAAAACAACCACAATAACAATTAAATAATTTAACAATTGTTCCAAATTCAAAATGTTTATTTACTACCTATTAATAAAATGCAATTTTTCGAGTTGTTTCTGATTTTTCTTAATCGGGTGCAAGAGAAACCAAATTTATGAAACATGTTTACCGAAAGGCGAATAGTTTTATTGGTACTTTAAAACATAAAGTAACATTGATCCCTGAATCTCTGTTTTAAGGCTAAGATATAGGGTAGATAGGCGTATATATGTGGCAAAACTATTGAAGGCGATTGAGAAAAATATATCTTATACAACTGACTTTTATCTAGTGCATTACCTTACCTAATGATTTTTATTTACTGTATTTAATCGTAAAAAAAAAATTAGTGTCGGACAACCGTCCGGAATCGTGACAACTTGTGCCTTTCACTTTTTATGTCTGTCTCTCTCGCTCTTAGGCGGGCTAACCATGCCGCGTGCCTCTCACTCGCTCTCATTGTGAGCGCATAACGTGAG
Source organism: Apoda limacodes (assembly GCA_946406115.1). Classification (NCBI taxonomy): domain Eukaryota; kingdom Metazoa; phylum Arthropoda; class Insecta; order Lepidoptera; family Limacodidae; genus Apoda; species Apoda limacodes. The sequence goes on from OX291545.1 coordinate 21,265,193, forward strand.
CGGAGCGTAACGCAGTTTCTTGAAGTGTCACCCGGCAAACCAATTTATAAGACGTTGTCACGTCAAAATCTGGAAGTGACCTTTGTTTTAACACTTGTGCAAACTTTTAAAGCGTGTTTTGCGTTTGGTTGGCTGTAGCAAAAAGTCAAACAATGTGACTACAAACGATAATTAAGTACGTTAAACTCTATACAAAAATTTAAAAGATTCAATGCTACATTATGGTATAAATTACTTAAGAAGAAATACATCTCATAGTAATGTATATGACATTGTGTAATTATTTTTAGTACATTTGCATGGGCATCGTTTATAGCCCTCTTAGGCATCCACTTGCTCATACAGATCTGCTTAAAACTGTATAAAATATAGAGTGCAATCGAGACTATGTATTATAAATAACAATATTTATTTATAATACATAAACAAGGCTTGTATTATGGGTACCACGAACAACGGATACAAATACATAAATACATTTTTTTGCAAATTTATACATAGTAAACATCCAGATTTAAGACAAACACAAATGTTTATCACATGAATGTTTGTCCTGTGTGGGGATCAAAGTCAAGCCCCTTGGTTCAGCAGGTAAGTCATTACCCACTGAGCCACGACGGCTGCATTGTATAAGTCATTTACATATGCTAGTGTAACTCACAAAACTAAAGAAAGAAATCTTATTGCTTATAATTATTTCAATGTGCAGTGCACACCAGTCATAAAATATTACCAATGTCTATAGTAATATTTGTCAATTCTTTTCAGCATGCAGATTGAAATTTCTATTCCGAAATATAACAGTAAGAGACAAACATTTTATCCTAGTAATAAACTAATAGCAATTATTTGAACACTATAATTGTATCACTTTTAAATCTATAAACACTAACCACTTAACTTCGGAACTGTACTTCGTATTAAACTCATCTTATAGTAATAATTTTACTGTTACTTTAAAAAGTTTATTTTAAAACTGAAGGTACCTCGTATTAAATTCATCAAATGGTAAAATAATTGCCATCACTTTTTAAAGTTCATTTTACATGGTCACCGATTAGCTCGACATCTTCGGGCATATTCAGGCGCTACTTGGTGGAGCCACTGCGGCTGTATAGCGGATACGGTGACGAGGTACGATCGACGCGTGTGTAACAATTCCGTGTATAGCACCGCTGGTGGAGGGGGGCGTAAGTTATGGAGCACCCCCGCGGGATGTAGTGTTGCCGCAGCGCCTCCTGCCGTCACATAACGCCCTCCGGTACCACCTTGATTACCTCCCCCGCGTACCCAGGCGCAGTTCGTGAACAGTCCGCTTAGTAAGCACTTCAACAACTATAATGAAAAAAAAACGATTATAAGTACTCGAAACTAATTAAATTTTTGATACTAAATTAAGAGGTAGTTACTTAAGTGAAGACAATAATGACAACAGTAACTAAGCTTACGTGAGTAATGCAGCTCTATCTCAACTCACTGATGTGTTCATTGGAATACAAAAAAAAAAAAAATTATACTTTAGTGACATCAAAAAGGCCTTTTGTAATTATGTTGATTTGCTTTAACATACTTGAAAAGTAAACAGCATATACATGCCAGCCTTCATACGTCCCCACTGCTGGGGCACGGCCTACCATCATATGCGAGGATGATTTGGGCCACAGTCCACACGCGGGCCCAGTGCGGAGTGTGGACTTCACATACTTCATTTTTTTTGACGTATGCAGGTTTCCTCACGATGATTTCCTTTACTGAAAAGCCAGTGGTGTGAATAAATAAATCAGTGTACTTAAGTAATTAAGAAAAGACTCTTTGGTACACGCCGACCCCGGAGTTCGAACGTCCACCACTTAGGACGTGAAGCGAAATTTAAACCCCTCGGCCACCAAACAGCATATATAATTTAATTATTTTTTTAAATAAATGGAAACTGAGTAAGAGAATTTAAAAGTAGATTAATAAAGCCATATCCCGTAGAACACAATCAAATAGTTTTGATCGGATCTACTGAGCAAATCCATAAAAAAGTTGTAATTTAGGTAGTATGGCCTCTTGATGTGCGGATAGCGCGATCGGGTGGCGTGCTTGTGTGTCGCAAAATCGGAATGCTTCTATTATTATATTTTACTTTTTTTATATACTAGATTATCTATGGGTTACCTGATCAAAGGCGGAACCGCAACTGGACACAGTCATGTTGAGTCGTTGGCAGATGGACAGCAACTGTTGTCGAACGTCGCATGCGTACGACAAGTTCTTGTGGTTCAAGTAGTTTTCTTTACACCATTGCTGCAAAATAATGCTCATCTGTATGTGTGTTAAGTCACTGAACTCCACCTAAATGGCTGGACTTAATTTGATGGTTTTTTGTGTTGTGTTTGTATGGGTCTGTTGTAGCATGTCCATTGTCATGCTACGTCCTATCATTATTTTATTTCTCCCCAATTAACATTTAAGAGGAACTATACGAAAGAGGATTTCTGTACATATAGTGTCTAATTGTCATCAATCAGTTATTGGACGGCCAAAACAAAAACTTTCGTCATTTTCCAAATTTTAAATTCATATGTACACTATTCATTTATCATGGTCAGTTGTAGGGTACAAAATTGGCTGTTAACCCAAAATTTGTATGGGACAAAGCTGAAAAAATTGTAGTAGGATTTTTGCTACATATATGCTACAATATTAACCTTTTTAAGTGGTGCTTTACAAAAGGCCTTGAAGACATTCAGCAGCGTTATATGATCCCCGAGAGGTGATACGAACTTTTGTTTTACTTTGAACGCCTCTTCCCTTCTGTGCATTGGAGTGTGAAACACGTTTTCACAGGACAACACAGCTACTAGACTTAAAGCCTGAAATTAAATTTTATTCTTAAATAATGAAAAGTTAAACAATTAAATTGGGATTGTAGTATTACACTTATTTTAATAAATTGTATTTTAGTGACATTATTTCAAGAGTCAAGACATCTTTATAACTCATAAATTGTAAGAATATTGATTCCGTCTACCGGAAATTGTACCCGGGACCTTTGACGTGGCAGCCCAACGTATTACCACTTGTGTGTTAGAATGAAGCTTGTAGTTGGGCGAATACTATTTCGATAGTATTTTTAGATTCAAGTAGAACCCAACAATATTATTTGTCGAGGTAACTTTTCGTATTTACACTTCACACAAAAAGTACTTAATTTCAGAAATTCATTCCCAAATTGTTTCACAGTTTCATTGTTCCGGCACCAACCCGTTCGCAGGGCCGTAGCTAAGGGGGGGCATTGTGGGTCAATGCCCTACCTTGAAATACTAATGCCCTACCTAAGAAACACCACAACCTAGGTTATATACATTTTTTTTTTGTACCACTAAGGTGGCAAACAAACACACAGTCCGCTGATGGTAAGCGGTCACCATGGCCTATGGACGCTTGCAACACCAGAAGTATCACTCTTACGTTGCCGACCCTTCAAACATCCAATAACTTCTTTCTTGAAGAAAGTAGTCCTAAGAAAAAACCCTGGGCAGGGAGCTCATTCCACAACCCAAGCGTTCGCGGGAGGAAGTTTCTCAAAAACCACACTGTACGTGATTATTTAGGTTCCAAGGTGTAAGGATGAATTCCCTGCCGATGGTGAGCGGTGCGATAGTATAAAGTAGCCGCGGGCATCATTTCGAACAATTCCCTGGAGCACATCCCATTGTACAAGCGGTAGAAGACACACAGGGAGGCAAAGTCTCTCCTTAGACTTAAGGGTTCGATACGGCAAGTAATTTTGGGATCGTCGACAATTCTCACAGCCCGTTATTGAACCGAGTCAAAAGGTCCAAGCTGGTATCCGGGTGCACCTGCCCAGAGATGGCAGCAGTACTCCATATGGGGCCGAACTTGCGACTTGTAAAGCAGCATACTCTGCCCCGACGTGAAGCACTGCCTCGCTCTGTTGAGTACACCTAGTTTTTTGGACACCAGCTTCACGTTATCTTGTAAATGATCTCGGAACTGAACGTCGCTGGAGATGTCGACACCAAGGATCCTAATGCTCTTGGAGATGGAGAGGGGAGTGTTCTGGAATTGTGGGACAACAGTGAATGGGGTTTTCTTAGCAGTGAACGCGCAGATTTGTGTCTTTGTAGGTTTGAATCGGATCAAGTTTACACGTTCCCAGTCAAAGACCTTGGACAGTGTAGTCTCGATTTGAGACACAGACCCTGTCGTGTTCTTCTAGGTATCTTAGAAGCTGTGTGTTGATCACACGCTCGATCACCTTGGAGAGGAGAGAGGTAATAGCGATAGGCCTGTTTTTCCCGTAACATAAATTAATAAAAAAATATTTTTGTTCACTACCAGCGACGTCTATTAAATTAATTCTGAATCAACCACGGTTTTTTACAATCGTGGTAATATATAATTCTTGAAGAAGCCCACAGATTAAATGCATAATGGTTACATTATGGTGGCATTTAAAGTGTGCATGTAAGTAACCGTTTTGCTCTTGTTTTCCCGCGCTCCCACCTAATTAAATACATACATAACATCACGCCTGTTTCCCAGAGGGGTAGGCAGAGACCAAAGACTGCCACTTGCTACGATCCTGGCATACCTCTCTTGCCTCATCTATATGCATCAATGTTAATAACCTAATTACCTACTACCTTAATTACTCACGCTCACAAGCAGGTAAAATAACTAAAGATAAAAAATTACTTACGCCCTACATGAAACCACTGCTGCCCTACCTTAGATTTAACCCTAGCTACAGCCCTGCCCGTTCGGAACCAATCCCAGGTCGCAACGCCGGTGTTAACATCCACATTAACCACGAGCAGGGATCATACCGTTTGACATCACAAATGTCAAGTGAAATTGACATTTTCTCGTATAAAATGACAGTTCTAACACTAGTTCGGGTACTTTCGGGTTAGCGTTACTACACCGTATTTTTGTTATTCAAAGATGTCTGCCCTGCTGCCATCTATATTGTTATTTATCCTTTTCCTGGCTACATTCCATATCTTTATGTTCCAACTACTATAGCACGGACGCTAAGAAGGAAGAATTTCGTTCAATGATGGGTCACTATTTGTCTCTGTTGCAAGCGCATAATAATTTGCCGTTGCGCTCCTCTATGACAGAGGTCATCGCGTCTGTGCGAGTACGACGGCAAATAATTATGCGCGTGCAATAGAGAAAAATAGAGACCGGTCAATGAACGAAATTCTACCTGCTTAGCGTCCGTGCTTTAGCTACGTCACCCGATTATGTATCCAACGATAACCAGTATTGCCCATACCAATTCATACAACAAACTCACTTTGTGATTTTTGATTTTGAGCAATATGAACATGAGCTCAACTTGAGATTGAGGTAATGGTGATAACGCCCATTGCGACACTAGGAGTATGATTGTTTAGCTTTTGCAAATGCATTGCCTTCGTGCTATCCCATACAATTCTGTTAAAAAAAACCCTATTCCCTATCCTGTGGTCAGTGATACGCCATTACCAAATTTGCTAAAATTGCGCGTTAAAAAAACAAGCCCCATATTTTCCGAAAATCAACTTGCGTTAATGACTAATAGGCAAGTGTTGGAACATAAACACTGGCGTTTAAACCCAAACTGCCCGCAGAGATTACCACTGAAAATTTAACATACACTTAACAAATTATACACAAGGCCTCACCCCAATTCTTTATCTAGTACTCAACTCGGCAGGGCTTTTTTTGTATAGGAGGCTAAGTAGCGATTTTTTCCACCCGTGCCACGCCAACGTAAAGTTATATCAGAATAAAGCCTCCTATAACGTGGCAAAAATCGCTACTGTAGGCTCATGTTTCACGGCGGCCATTTAACCAACTAAGGACAAACATAACAGTATTAAATATGTATTCGTTCAGTTGTTATCTGATTTCTATAACTGCTATTATTTAGACAAGACGCGCCTACAAATAAAAAAAAAAAATATTGATATACGATAGATACCTCTTCAAGGCAGTCATGGTCCGTTGCACTCAATATCACTTTAGAAAACTTAGGATCGATTGGGAATGCCGACATTTTCTTCCCAAGAACTGTCAACTTTGGATTAGTTTCACTGTCAATTGCACCTAAAACGGAATAATACAAAATAATGATCATACCTTCATGTACTTACTGTGTTACTGTATGCTGCAAACGAAAAACTTTTTAAATTGTATCTATATAACGCTATTTCTCTAATAATAGTATATCGTACATTATGATACAAGTGAGCTAGTTTGCTCATCACAGACGAGGTTGAGGGTTGCAGCACGAGCCAAAGGCGAGGGCGTGATTTAGCTGAGTGTGTATTGAGCAGAGCTCACGAGTGTCATACGACTGTCGTTAACACACCTCAAGGACAGTAAATACTTATATTAGTGTTAAAATGTTGTAAAATGTTTATATTTAATAGAAACTATTAGTTTTGATATGTTTTTAACAAACAGGTTGGATTTATTTTTCCAAAAACATAGTTTACAGGTAAAACGGATTCTTGCTAAACATCAAAGGCACTTGTGCAGTAATTCACGCTATAAGAAACCTGAAAACGGCGCAGCAGCTCTTAAAGCAGAGCAATTGTGTTGAAAAATAATTAATATAGAAACTTTTATATGAGGCGTCAACGGCTCCTTCTTACATTTTATTATATATATAATAAAAATATATGTATAACTGTGTAGAGTAATATTTTAATGTATGTATAAAAAAGGGGAATATTAGTATTTGTATCAGTTTTTTGGTCTACGAAAGCAATTGAAATAATAAACAAGGAGCACATCGAAGTATACCGTGATAAATCACAATGTGTAGTCAGTCAATTACCCATTTCGAACGCTCGCGAAGTTTTATAACGTATAATGTAGCTTTTCGCTATCAGTACACAGACAGCTTAACATAAATGCGAAAAAAAAATCGAGGTGGTGGTCTTAAAATATTCTAATACTAATAAAAATAAATACGAAGCTAATTTTTTACCTAATTCTTTTAGTAGAGTCAATGATGCCTTTACAGATTCTTGTGGTGGCGTTTCGATCAAAGGGAATGTACTGGGCTCCAATCCTGCAGCAATCAACAGCAAAATCGTAGGCGCCAGGGGACATCTGCGATTTTCATCAACATTCATAAAATTTGTATTTATTTATTATGTGTTGCGGAGTTTCTGGCTCAGTCAAATTTTTTATTAATAGTACTGTACCTAAGTATTTCTGGGGTGTTATGTGGCGGACGCGATCGGAAGTCATCTGCGGTGTAGAGACGGTAGGCGACACCGGGCGCAGTGCGTCCCGCGCGGCCGGCTCGCTGCCAAGCGGCGGCCCGCGCGCACGCACACACACGCAAACGCTCGGCGCCTGTCGCAGTGCACCACGTCCTGATCACACTCACTACGTTTATTAACAGTTTAGTTATGATTCGCCCACCCTGCTGACTTCATATCAAAACACCATCATTCGTGACATTGACTAACGCTATAAATTTTAAAATAAATACAACAACGTACAAGGATATATCATATCGATCAAAGAAAAGATATCTTAAAATAATTTTTTTGCAAATGTCTCATAGTATATCATTAATTATCCAGCCCATATTATAATTATGAAACAATGCCAATTGGTTGGTATCCCACATTACTTAATGTCGAAGGCAAAAACTAAAAGAAAAAAAAATTGAGTAATTTAACAGGTCTGTTTAATGATGATAATTGTAGATATAATAATTTATCCCATATTCGTACTCATTAATCAAATAAAATATAAAAACATTTTAGTTTGTATTCTACGAGCACGAGGCACTGGTGAGATTCGAAATAAGTACGTGCATTTTACTTACCTTTCTTTGACCACGCCCGTATCAATGACACATTTGATAGAAGGTATAGTAACGGAGGCCTCAGCTATATTGGTTGCCAACACTATTTTTCTAGTCCCTGGTGGTGCTTCCTTCCACACCTGTAACTGTTTCGCGGGCGGGAGGCCGGCGTACAAAGGGCACACTTTGATTGGAGGACCTGGAGCTTCCTGTAATTGTCAATCTGCCATAAAGAAATAAACATATACAGATAAATTATTTTTAATAATCTTCTTTTTATCCTATTTGTGTCCACTGCTGAACGTAGGCACAGTGTACAGTACTAAACTATTTTGCCAGATATCTCCCACTAAGCATCTGATACGAGACTGTCATACACTACGCTCCCTGGTACGTGGTTCCCACTTTTTTTGGTGGGAACCACGTACGTCGGCCAAGTGCGAGTCGGACTCGCGCACGAAGGGTTCCGTACCATTAGCTATAAAAACGGCAAAAAGATCACGTTAAATATAAATATAAACCCCCTTAAATATTTGTTTTATTTTAATTTAATTATTAATTTTTGAACTGACCATATAACTAAAGCTTCTGTGAATAGTTAAAGCGTCTACCTGTTGCCGTTATCAATATCGAGCAACAACGAGCAAAAAACAAATTTGTTGTATTGGAGCCTCCTTAAATATTTATTTTATTCTGTTTTTAGTATTTGTTGTTATAGCGGCAACAGAAATACATCATCTGTGAAAATTTCAACTGCCTATCTACCACTACCATGAGATACAGCCTGGTGACAGATGGACGGACGGACAGCGGAGTCTTAGTAATAGGGTTCCGCTTAATCACACACTCCATCACCTTGGACATTCAACAATGAAACATTCCTCTTTCTAGAAGAAAAATGAGTATTAAACCATCTACAAAATCTTGACACCCCGCCACTGTACTTCATGATTATGTGTAGTCTAAATTAACAAACAACAAAAAATATATAATTAATTACAATAAGTACTTACTTATAAACACTTGTATACATTGTGGTGTTTAGTAACATGTGCCAAAATATTGCAGACTCACAATACTACAAATAAATTTTGAACTATAGAGCCAAATTAATTGATGGATTTATTTTTAAATTTTTTGGTAAATTACTAATCAGTGCATTTCAATACTATTACCCCAGCAGCAATATTCATTTAATACAATTTACCCATAGTCATACTCATATGTGACGATACAGGCTAGTCTAAACACCTTCAATGGCTGACCAAATGAAATTATTTTCTAGGCTGTGCTATTACTATGATAGGGAAATTATTTTACCGATTGTTTATTGGTATGGAACTATGTGAGCTACTTTTTTTGAAACTATTTAGTATTTAACTAAGATTACTATATTTAGTACTTACTTTAGCTATTTGTTTAATGTTATACATGGCAGTCTCAATTTCTTCTTGTCCAGTTAAAAATACTAGGAAATCATGACTGAAACAAGTGATAAACAAAAGCTGAAAATAAATAACAATTTTAACACAGTAGTATAAACAGAAATGTAACTAAAGTATTATAATACATGCCCAAAGATTTGCAGCAAAGATAGGAGGTAACAGTGTATCGGCATTCTCTATTGAACATAGCACTTATTGCACAAAAAAGGTCTGATAAACATTTTTTCTTTGCTTTCAGGCTTGCAGAATAAGCAGTTATTAATGAAGAGAGTGTAATAATACAAAATGGTAAGATTTTTTGTGGTAACATTTTCGATCAGCAGAAAAATCATCCACTTTAGGAGGTGGTATAGGCTAGATCAGGTAAATAATATTCTTTGCAAATTATATAGCCAAAACATAACATTTAAAAGAACAAACTTTTTAAACATCGAAAATTAAACTCATATGATTTGTTATTACCTAGTAAATTACATAAAAAAAAAGATTAAATCAATAAGTTGAATACAGAAATAACATAAATAAAGAAAAAGGTTGAAGGTATGCTCTACAGGAATAACAAATGCAAAAACAATGTTCTATATTTAAATTACCAGCACATTTTATTGGTTTACTTATATGTGTTCTACTATTTTTTTTTGTTTGTATGATTTCAAATTAATTTAGGGGTTTTTTTTAAAAAATCAACTAAATTAAATTGATTTTATTTAAATCACTAAACCCTGAAATACAATGCCTGCAAACAATGCATTTTAGTGGTGCGACTATAAAAATTAACATTAATGTTAACAACTCACAAGCTATGTATTATTCTAGTAAAAATTAATAAAAAAAAAAATCAAAATAATCAGTAAAAATCAAAAACAAACTAAAAACTTGGTTAAATAAAAAAAAACGAGCAACATTAAAGTACCTCTAAAGTATGTAACTGTAAATTATGTAGCAATGTTTAAAAATGCAGAGGCTAATATCAATAATGTTATTAATCTCACTTTAAAGGTGTAGTTCCATGAAGTTGAAATATTGTACAAATAGCAGCATACTGATAGTCTTCCTGTTTAATTTTTGAGTGGTATATTGTGACAGGGTGAGTTCTTCCTTCTAAATAGATTACTGGACAATTGTCATAATATCTCCTAAATAAGTCAACATCCATAGTTGCAGACATTATTATCACCTGAAAATGGTAAAAACTGGTATAATGACAAATTGGTTAAAATCTAAAAGTTATAAATAATTCAAACCTAATCTAGTTATGTTTTAAATTTACCTTTAAGGTATTCAATTTCTTTTCACCTCTTTCTTTCTGTGCTAATTTAACTATACCAAAAAGTATATCAGTGTTAACTGTGCGTTCATGTGCTTCGTCAAGTATAATCACAGAGTATTTTTTTAACAATGGATCTAATATTGCTTCTCTAAGCAACATGCCATCTGTTAAGTATTTTAACTTTGTTCTTGGACTTGTTACATCTTCAAACCTGACCGAATACCTAAAAATAAAAAAATAAAATAAAGCTGTAACTTTGATGCTGAATTTTCAATTTATTTAACTTCTTAGATAATTACCCCACTATATTTCCAATATCAGTATTCATCTCAGCTGCAACTCGAAGAGCAATTGTAATAGCAGCAACTCGACGTGGCTGAGTCACAGCTATGGCACCAGCTCCCTCAAGACGGAATTCATGTATAAATTGTGGTATTTGAGTAGTTTTGCCACTACCAGTTTCACCAATTAATATCATTGTGTCATACTTTTTAATTTCTTCAATCACTCTAAAAACACAATAAAGTAATATGGACTTTAGAATTATTTAAAAACAATTAACACTGAGCACTATCCACAAAAATTATAGTATCTGTATGCATGCTTTACTTTTTTCTTGCTTATTTATTATAATGTTAATAAATATACAAATAATGCAGTATATATAGTACATAACATGTATTAGATGCAAATCCAATTCATTTTTTGGATTAAGCACACTCTTTTTAAATCTACCAAATTGGCAGGATACGAAATAAGTCTAAAAATGTATTAAGTTTACTACCATTTATACAAAAATTTTTATGATTATTTTGAGGTTAAGCCGAACCTGTGTGTTTTATCAAAACAAGAGTCTATTAATCTGAGTAGTACCAGAGTAGTTGCTGGCTGCTACTGCTGCAAGCTTGCTTGGCTTGTGCCCAGCTCACAAAGATAACCTAACAGCTAGTTGCTATACTTTTAACTTTAACAACTACTACTAACTTTCTTCTATGTTCTAAGACATAAAAACTTTTTAATAAAAAAAAACAACCAGCTTCAAAAAAATGCACTAAAAAATCTGATCTGAATTACAGTTTGAAGTTGGTTTCAATTTAATTTACCTAAGAAACCACTTACATGAAACCAACTTCAAACTGTAATTCAGATCAGTATTTTTAGAAATAACAAATTTTTTTACCTTTTTAGTGCATATTTTTGAAGCCGGTTGTTTTTTTTTTAATAAAAAGTTTTTATTTTTTACTTTTGAGTGAGGAAGTGCTTTTTTCCAGGGAAAGTTATTTGGATGACATTTTTCAAGGGAAAGTTATTTAGAATTGTCTAAAAACTAAACAACTGAATCGATTTTGATAAAATTTCTATGGGAACAACCTGCAAGTATATTCTGTCGAATAAAAAAAAATCACGTAAATCGGTTCATAAACAAAAAGTTATGGCTGAAAATCCATAAAAAAAAAAAAAAACAATATATAAACAGTTGAAATGAGAACCTCCTCCTTTTTTTGAAGTCGGTTAAAAATGTTTAATGTTGAAAAAAATTTTTGTTCTATAACTTAGAAGAATATTTTGACCCTGAAATATAATTGAATTGGTACATAATGTGTTTAGTTTATTATTTATTGTTTTTATTGCGCATAGAATTTGACATTGAATACATCTATTGACATAAATTATATTGTAAGCTATAACATATCTATGACCTAAACGTTATGTTTTCCTTTATATCTGACACTTTAAACTTATTTCATGTTCTATGTAAAAATGATAGTCATAATTTATTTTTAATGATATTTGCTAATGAATTTACTCCCCGTTAGGGTATGCTGTATCAGATAACTAAAAATAGCAACTCAACCTACTACAGACAATGTATATGCTCTACCGATCTGCATCATCAAAATATAAGGTTATGGAGACACCATAAATTTTCATACAAAATTTCAGAAATGAATGAAGTCCCAGAATCACTTAAATTTTAACTTAGTAAAATTTTTGAAATTTTTCTTAGCGCCCCCTTTTCTTCACATCAACCGTGTATGGGGATGCTTCTTTATTGTTTAAGACATTTTTTATGCAAAACTGCTCGTACTCAATAAGTAAATATTTGCCTTCAAAACTGTGGCAAAAGAATTAATTCCAATTCACACCCAGAGCTGGAAGTTCCTTTCTGCCTGGAGTGCAACCAAAGGTAAAAAACTCAGAGTTGGGATGTAAAAGGTGGTGCTAAAACAATTGAAATTGAGGAACGAACCTGCTCCTTACTAAATACACAGGCAATGTTCTTCTGGTATCTTGCAAATTTTCAACTGGAAGCTCCTTTTGAGTTTCGTCTTTAGTACCGTTCTGCATAAAATTACCATTAACCTGGTGCACAAGTTTATTATTACATTTGACATTCTTCACTTTAAAATTATCAACAATTTTCCTTTTTAACATATTAGGTTTAGGCACATTTTTGATACCCACTGAAGTATATTTCGAATCCATCATTCTAAATTAATTAATTATTCATTCTTCACCTAAAAAATTTTACCACATTTTTACTATTGCACACATAATTTATGTTTTCCTTAATTTTTTTTAATTGTCAAGGCTTCTCACGAATCTCTGACAGGCTGTTGAAAATTTGATCCATTCTGCCTAACATAAACATGCTATGGCGCCAATAATGACGCCAAAAATCTTCATTTTTTCACAACTTTGCTCGCAGCTACTTGATCATTATTTTCAATTCATCCTCTAAAAGTCTTCGATGCATCTTCAAAAATAAGGAAAACATAAAAATAAAAATAAAATGTGGTAAAAATTAATCGGCCAATTACATAATTTACAAACATAAACAAAAAAAAGTGCTTAACTTTGAATATCGTTTCCTACAAACAAATGTGTTACTGTTTCTCTTAATAATAAGCTAGATTGTGCTGTACTGGTAATTTAAAACAGTAATGGCTTGGGCCCATCTCACACTTCGCCGGTTTTTATCATTTGTTCGGGCTTCTATCTATTTTGGTCTAAAAGATATTTAATGGTCGGACAGACGGACAGGCAGACAGCGTAGTCTTAGTAACATAGCTCCATTGGCACCCTCTAGGTACGGAACCCAAAAAAATAGACAAGCAAACACGTCTCCATTGCCTGAATCCGCACTTAACCTTTTGATTATGTTTTTAACACTAAGTAGCAGAATTTTTAGCGGTTCGCTTTTCGTTAGCTTTTGGTAGCAAAATGATAGCAAAATCTAATGTTGACTTTAAGCGTTGCTTTTGAGCGGTTTTGCTACGAAATGTTGCTACCAAAAACCCATGTCAGGAGGTAGGTATTTTGCGCTACTTTTTGACAGCTGTCAAATGCGAAAGTGAATCCTTTGAGAAAAATACTTATAACGTTGTTTTTTTAGAGAAAAGTTTATTTTTGCATTATGAACTATATATCTCTGTTGTTATCTACAAAAAAAAACAAAATAAAATACTTTAACATATACATGCACGGAACTGTCAAAAAATGAGGCGAAACACGTTTCGTTTGGACAATAATAGCGCCGCTGATATGATCAGATGCGCTCAGACGGAACGGGTAGTTGGTGCTAAAATGAGGTTTTAGTATTAAATTTTAACGCGGCTCAGAAGGAAAGCCCTATATGCCGCTCGCTATGCTCCTCGCATTGCCGAACACTGTTCCGCTAGCGTTCGCGTTGACGCGAGTGCTTGCGAGTGCCCGACCACATATTCAGTCAGCTTTCGCATTCCAACGGGTGGAGGTTGAAGTATAGCACTATGCATTTTGAGCATAGCAAATTAATCGCATTTTATAAAACGCAGAATTGTAAGTATGTAATATACCAACTTAAGATAGTAAAAGTAGTATACGTAACTAAACAAAATGAAAGTAACGAATCCATTGACGCTGCCCTAAAGTTGACGTCCGAACTATGATGGTACCCTATAGCTATATGCCAAAAAATTGGTTCATTTTAATTTAAATTTAATATTATTCTATATTTATTGATTAAACCACATTAATACCTTCTTGTAGATATGTTATAGTTGAAATTAACCAAAAAAGTCCATAAAAATGTGAAAATCAAATAATGTTAGGAATATGAGTAGTCAATGTCATGTTCAGATCAGTTTTGAAGTTAGACTGTGTTTTAAAAATTGCCCAGTTACACTCAGAAGCGGCTCGTCCTAAGGGACGCTGGTGCAGCGCACTCCCTTAAATAATTATCTACATAAAAAACAGTATGTTTTAGATTTTACTTAAAATAAATAATTTTTATGCTTCAATTACTCTTTATGTAAAAATAGAATTTCACTAAAAATATTCTGTACACACACAGCTAACTCAAGATTTAGTATGGAATTGCACTGAGAAGACTGTGTCACCAAGTGGAGCGCTAGCAATTGCGCCCCTATGAAACGAATTTCAGTTCAACGAGTGTGAAAGAGAAAGTTTGACACAGTCTTACACGAGAAACAGAAAAATTTGTCAGACGCGGACGGTGCCGTGCCTGCGCGCTTTTTCCGCTCTTATCACAACAAATGTTTTATTCGTGCGCGCGACTTTTTGATTAACAAATTAAATATGTACATGCCTACATAAACAGTTTCTTTACAGTCTAATAAGTAACTATAGCAAAATAAAATGTGATTCAAAAATAAAATGTGACAGTTCTAAAAGATTTTAGAAATTCAGCTTGAAATAAAGACAAAGGGTAACGAAAATGTGACACGCTAGCATACACGGGCGACGCACGTTTGTAATTCTTAATATTCAAATGACTTTTGGTTATAAATAGAATAATAAATAGTCAGCAATTGTTTTTTTTTAATTGAACACCCATTAAAAATAGTGACGAGCCGCCTTATTACATTGACATATGTTTGGGTACAGGGCTACGTTCAGTTTCAATGCCGTGTGATCACCCAACGATAAACTTGCCGTTCAATAACTCGGTGTGACTCACACGGCGAACGCACCGTGTTGTTCAATAAGCTGCTGAATATCGTCGAGCGATCGCACTAATCACACCGTGAAATAGGAGGGGGAATGTCGCACTTGGACAACTAACAAGAATTAATTTTTAGATTCAATATAATTAAAGCGTCTACTGGTGATAAAGAGTACTTCGTGTTGACTGACTAACGAGGAAGAATGATAAGAGTAGACAATAACACAATACTTGATAAATAGAATCTTTTTATAACCTCAATTTACATTGACTGTTTTGCAACCTAGCAGTAATTTTCAAATCCCTGCTGTTGTCAAAGCCGTTCAGTTTCAAAAGTCACGTAAACCGGACCAAAGACGGGCGATCGCCGACATACGGGCGATAATCACACCCAAAGTGAACGTAGCCCAGGCTATATAGCTCTAACTCTCAGCCGCCATCCAACAAACTTGGCGATTTGACGAAGTCGAAGAAATCAAAAAAAAAATAAAGAATTGCAAAATGTTTTTATTTACGGGATTTTGCAAGAATTGTTGTTCCAAAAGATGTTCGGGGGTAATTTCAAAAAATCTGCGTTTATATTCTAAAAATCCAATTGATAAAACCATTGACGTGTTATCAAGAGATATATCATTTCTTGGCAATAAAAATGTTTTACGTCCTGAACATGCCGATGTCGTGATTATCGGTGGTGGTTTAATTGGTTCATCAGTAGCATACAATCTTAAAACAAGAACTGGTCACGGTCTTTCGGTTGTCGTGTTGGAAAAGGATCTAGGAGTAAGTAAATTTGTCGGTTAGGGGCTCTGAGGTAAAAGTCTTTGTGGCGAAGCAACCGAGTATGAGTAATGAAATGCATTCCACCTCCTTCTCAGGAGAGTTATCTTTACTTTCACCCTCCCCAACCCCCAGATCCTTTTATTAGGCGAACTATAAGGTATTTTGGCCTGATTTAACCTCAAAAAAATATTCAGAATAAAAGAATCCTCCTCACATGAGAATTTGCCCTGCTTCCCCATTACCCTCTCCCAATCTTTTTAGATTGGCCTGAATGTAAAATTTTATCAAATATATTTAAAATAGAAGAGAAATAAACACTGAAATAACCTGATATGATGGTAATGATTACTACAGCTGATATCTAATATTAAAAATTATGAGGAATGTCATGTTAACATATTTGAATTACTTATACACATATCATATTTTATTTAGTTTCAGAAAGCACAACAAAACACATTGGGCAATATAATTCAGCATTATTCACTTCCTGAAAATATTCACCTCTCACAGTATAGCTCTGAATTTCTGAGAAAGAGCAAAGAAAATTTAGGAAATGATATTGATATTCAATATCAGCCGCATAACTACTTAGTGTTGGCATGTGATAATTATGCCCATAAATTAGAAGAAACTGTAACAACTCTAAAAGAATTTGGTACGAAAAATGAATTATTGACACCTAGTGAAATTAAAAGGAGGTATCCATGGATTAATGTAAATGACATCAAATTGGGTAAGATTTTATGATCATTTAATTACAGTAAGTCTGTCCCCAGGTTGTGAGGGTTGACACATCGCAGAATATAACATTGGTACCTATATGATATATTACAGTTATATATATATATTACATCAATTTGTAGACAAATGGCAAAAAAGCAACCCTTCGAAATTTGTCATGTCTGTCCTTCTAATAAAATGTTACACAGACAGGTCTTTTGTGAACTGCCATACAGAATATATGTTATGGATATGAAGAACAGTTTTTAAGGGGTAGCTCTTAATACATTGAACCCAGGGATGAAAAATTAACAATAACTCAAATAGACTATAAGATAGAAGAATGAAACACAGTTTTTAAGAAAACTACACACAATATTACAACTATTAGTGATAAAGTATATTCTCTCCAAATAGCTTTAAGCATAAGCAGACTAAATTAACAAACTTTGTAGGCTTACATTTGTCCACATAGCTTTAGCAAAGATTCAGCTATAACAACCGCATTTACCTATTAATCAATAGTGACCTCGATGCATACTTAAATGAATATCATTTACAAAATAAAGGACTAAACAGCTACATATAGTCAGTATCAAGATTCTGGGGTAGAGAAGACAATATTATAGCTGCTTCTGAACTACCTGGTCAATTTTTTTGTACATAGTTATAACAATCCCTAAGAATACAGACCAAGGGGCAAACCAGTTTCTGTTTCAGTTCAATATACAAAATTTTTACTCCAAGTATTTTTGGAGACCAAAAAAACATACCACCAAAACAGAGGTATGCTAACAAATATAAAATTAATGACAGTTAGTTACACAAATTTTATAAATACTCAATACATTATAAATGAGCTTAACTTCATTTTAATAATAACCGCTTATGAAAAAATGTTTTTTTGTTCTGCCCACTGTTTGTTGTGACGTTGTGAGGTTCTGTCACGTAACCATGTTCCGAGTTGTAAGCTGGATACAATATCTATCAGTCTAGACTGCTTGAGACACTCGGTATAGCAAAATGAATGTATGTGGTTGCAGTACTCTATAAGCTAAAACTCAGATAGTTGTTGAACATTAGTATTGGGGGTCTACAAGAAACCTTACCTAACAGCTGGCGATTATGAATCTGCCAACAACTCCTATAAATAATTATCTACTTAAGAAACAATATGTATTAGATTTTACTTAAAATAAATAATTATTATGCTTCAATTAATCTTTATGTAAAAATAGAATTTCACTTAAAACATTCTGTACACACACAGCTAACTCAAGATTTAGTATGGAATTGCACTGAGGAGACTGTGTCACCAAGTGGAGCGCTTGCAATTGCGCCCCTATGAAACAAATTTCAATACAACGAGTGTGAAAGAGAAAGCTTGACACAGTCTTACACGAGAAACAGAAGATTTTGTATAAAAAATTAGCAAATTAGCAAGTTAAGATTAAACAGTTCTAAAAGACGAAAATGTGACACGCTAGCATACACTGGCGACGCACGTTTTGTAATTCTAAATATTCAAATGAATTTTAGTTATAAATAGTATAATAAAAGCCGCCTTATTACATTGACATACGTTTGTGTCCAGGCTATATAGCTCTAACTCTCAGCCGCCATCCAACAGACTTGGCGATTTGACGAAGTCGAAGAAATCAAAAAAAAAATAAAGAATTTCAAAATGTTTTTGTTTACGGGATTTTGCAAGAATTTTTGCCTTAAAAGATGTTCGGGGGTAATTTCAAAAAATTGGCGTTTATATTCTAAAAATCCAATTGATAAAACTATTGACGTGTTATCAAGAGATATACCATTTCTTGGTAATAAAGCCTGATTTAACCTCAAAAAAAATATTCAGAGTAAAAGAACCCTCCTCACATGAGAAGTTGCCCTGCTCCCCCACTACCCTCTCCCAATCTTTCTAGATGTAAAATTTTATCAAATATATTTAAAATAGAAGAGAAAAAAACAGAGTGAAATAACCTGATATGATGGTAATGATTACTACAACTGATATCTGATATTAAAAATTATGAGGAATGTCATAAACAAATATTAGGCTAAAGGCTGAAATTCTGATCATTGAATTAGTTGGCTGATTTACCTTTACAAGCACAAGTACTGATTGTAACTGTAACAAGTTACTTATTTTTTCTTATACATCTTGAGACATTACTTACATTGCCATCTGGTCAGACTATTATACACACCAGACATGCATTTTTTTTGTAAATATATACATACGTACATAGAAAACACCCAGTCTCAAGACAAACACAAATGTTCATCACATAAATGTTTGTCTTGTGCAGAAATCTAGGTAGGTACCTCCATAACCGCAGAACATAACAGACGGGCGAAAATTTGAACGCCATTCATATCCGCTACAAGAAACTCAAAAATGCTAAAATGAAATGAATTGCAAAAGGCCAATGGATCGCGCCTAAGACGTTACAAGTGTCCTATTCTAATAGGAATGCTGAGAGTGTCAAAGGACACGCCAAATTTAATAATCCATGACATACTATAAGAGAAATCTCTCTCATGAGATGCGCTACACTTGTTACGTACATAATATTTGTATAAGGAGAAACATCGAAAAATAGGCCGACTAAAAAGAAGGCCGAAAAAAGGAATTTGAATGAAAACTGCGGAAAAAATATAAAGCAATGGATAGACACGAAATCCAAACTAGAGGATGGACGAAGCATGTCCCTTTCTGGATAAAAAACTGAAGATATACATACATACCTGGTTTTATATACCTAGCCAAATCTCTCTATTTACCCAACTACAGCAAAGCCAAAAGGGTTATGATATTAGCAACATATGTATGTGTATGTTTGTATTTATGTTTTTTTTTATTGTGTAAGTTGCTTATGCATATTATAAGCCTTGACTATTGTTATTTTAATTGTTTTTGAGGTTACAATTTTACCAACTCTATACAAATAAGAAAATAATAGATTTTAGATGATAGAGACCATAGAACAACATCTACTAAAAATTTACTTTTTAGGGTCCGTGGGAACAGAGTCTGAAGGCACATTTAACTCATGGGCTTTTCTAAACGGATTAGTGAAGAAATCAAAAGAACTTGGGGCTACATATGTTCAGTCTGAAGTTGTTGGTTTTGAATTAGAACAACAGCGTGACTTGCTCATGGAGGGTGTGACCCCAGGTTCGTTTCAAAGGATAAACAAAGTTATATACAGAACTGATGATAATGAAGAACATTCCATAAAATTTGCAGCCTGTATTTTAGCAGCAGGAGCGGAATCAGGTAAAATTGCCAAGCTTGCCAAAGTTGGCACTGATCAAGGCCTACTAAGTGTCCCGTTACCAATAAAACAGAGGTATGTGAATTCATGCTTTTGTATTAACTTGAGCTTGAGTTAAAGTTAAAAAGTAAATAAAGTGACTGTATGTAAAAAAATAAGACCTGCATACTGTATGTAGAAACATAAAAAAAAGCCGCTCCAGCGGTCAAATATGAAAATGGAATTTGAAAATGGAACAAACTTTTTAAACCCGAACATTGATAACTATAGAGCACTCATCATGTTTTGTTTAAATTCCGGACACAAAAAGAATGCACCATTAAATTAATTTAAAAAAGTAAAAAAAGATAGCGACATTTGCACGCAACGAATTGGCTGCAAAATTACCTAAACTATTTTTATTTTTGTCAATACAGTCGTCATATCAATATTTGTTTTTTTACACGCATGTTTGAGAAAAGCACTATGCAAGCCGTGGCACACCTCAGCATAACCGGACTTTGTGATGTGTGCCTCGGCCCGCATACTCACGATCGCCCGGTTATGCTGCGTTTGCGGGCCGCGGCAGTAATGTACTATAACTCAAAAGAGCGTACTATTACATCAACGGATATATCTCTCTCTCTCGCCAGCTTTCATACGTCCCCACTGTTGGGGCACGGCCTACCCTCATAAGCGAGGGTGATTTGGGCCATAGTCCACACGCGGGCCCAGTGCGGATTGTGAATTCACATACGTCTTTTTTTTTTGACGTATGCAGGTTTCCTAGCGATGTTTTCCTTTACTGAAAAGCCAGTGGTGTGAATAAATAACTCAGTATACTTCAGAAATTAAGAAAAGACTCTTAGGTACACGTCGACCCGGGGTTCGAACCTCCGCCACCACCACCGACTTATACGAGAAAATATATAAATAAACAAGAAAAATTATTTTTGGACATTACACACAGCGCCGTCTGGCCCCAAAGTAGGCCTAAGCCAAGCTTGTGTTATGGGTACCAGACAACGGATACAAATACATAAATAGTACTTTTTTTTGTAAAAACATACACACCCAAACTCGAGACAAACGCAAATGTTTATATTATGACATAAATGTTTGTCCAGTGCGGGAATCGATCCCACAACCACACACAGAAAGTAGCTGGCCACACTACCAACTAGGCTGCAAAGGAATCTTATATAATATAATATTTATATAACATACCTAAATGTTTTTCGCGAAGTTTAGAGATATACCTACCTAGTCAAATTACTTTAATAGGATTTTTAAATGCGTTAAAGCTCATAAGTAGCTGTCTGGTGACTTCGTTCGCTTGGTCTTAAATCAAATGTGATATTTTCTAAACTACTTAAAATAAATTCATTTTTTTGAAACGACTGTATTCCATTGTAAAATGATGCACGGAAAGGTACTTTTGTCCGCTTTTTCTATCATTGCATGCTGTTAGCAAAATGTGAACTCGGCCTATCGGCCAAACTATTAGTTACTGATCTATATATATATAAAAATCAATTGACGTTTGTTAGTCTCACCAAAACTTGAGAATGGCTGGACCTATTTGGATAATTCTTTTTTTGTTGTATTCGTTATTAGAGCAAGTTTTATATGTAAGGTAAAAAAAGGATCAAGTGCGAGTCGGACTCGCACACTAAAGGTAAACCGATTGTAATGATGGCAATGGCACACGCCGGGGAAGTTTTCTGAAAAAGAAAAACACTGGTCAAGTGCGAATCGGACTCGCGTACTAAAGGTAAACTGATTGTAATGAAATTTTGGTAAATTGTTGTGCACAGACGGAGAAAAAACTTAAGTAGCTACAAGTAAATAATACTAATAACTACTAAAATATTAGTAATTCTGAGGACAAGTAAATTACACTGACGGTTACCAATGAGTTTTACTTATTGTATTTATTAACAGAAATAAACTAGTCTTGTTAGAATAACAGTGCTGTTTACTAAAAACAAGTAAAATTTAATAGAATGCAAAAAACTATAACACGCTTACAATCAGCGTTTAATTACACCGATACGAGAAGATGGTCCATATGAAGCTCAGTGATGCGAAGCGTACGGTTTATATTGACTGGTCAGTGTACCTTGTAGATGAAGGAAGGGCTGCGGCGGATAGGGCGTCACTAATCTGTTCAGCTCAAAGATTCTATTTGTGAAGCGGCGGTCAAGGGGAATCCCCCGCCATGAGAGGAGTTATACCTAGAGAGCCTACGCCTTGTCACACTAAACTACCATTTCGGAATGTCGGTATATATGCGAACTATCGAAAAAACTTCGATAGCGCGATTGAAGACGCGTGACGTCAAACTTAATTCGTAGCAGTATGATATGATGTTTGTTATTAATAAACTTCACTAATTGTTAGAAAGGTGTTTGTAAACGTTTATTGGCCTTCACTGTAATGACAAGTAGTGTTTTATCTGCCCACTTTAATAAAACTTTTTGTATCTTTAGTAAGCCTTATATGTTGATATTAATTACCCTACTCATAAATTCGAGGAAAGTTTTATAGGATTTGTTACATTCTGTAATCCGAAGTACAAATTATTAATAACGGAAATAAATAAAACTATTATATTTTTATTATTTTAGGGAATTGATAAAATGTACTAAAATTTATATTGTTTTGTAATTTCCAGATTATTTTTTTTTAAATTAATTAAATTTAGTATTAACGCATTTTAATAAACAGTTTTTTAATTCGAACAATATTTTTTTTTCTCCGTGCACGCCGGGAAGGTTTCTGAATTACTAGAACCCTTTCACAATAGGTGGCGAGCCAGTTGTTTTAAAAAGAGAAACAACGGTCGCCGGGTCGACTAGTTCTTAATAAATTCAAATGACAATAGGTTTACATAGACCTAAAATGCGAATGACAAAGCTTTCTAGTCCTTCGAGCATGAATGTAACTGCCTGCAATTCAAGTGATAGCTCTCATTAAATAATAGGCATTACAGGATAAGCCCAGTAGCCATCCTCATATCAGTCCAATGCTGACAGAGGACCACCTACTTTTACATTACTTTTTTATCTTTCCAAAAGCTGACTCGTTCGTGACAGCATCACTAACGGTCACCTATTTAATAATGGCTTTATCGTTTGTTGTTTAGGTTTTTCTACTTTTGGAACTGGATAGCGCAACTGTGTCATGTCTCAGATCTTGAGTAGCATGATTTCTCATTTTTTTCTTCAACATACATCCATACATAACAAATATAACGCCTGTTTCTTTTGCTTCATCTTTACCGTAGCCGTTTTTTTAATATTTATTTTTAATTTTCAGACAGTGTAAAACGTATTCAATTGTAGATAAAGAAAAGAAAATGAAATTGAACTCGCCCTTTGTAATGGACACAAGCGGACTTTGGATGAAAAGAAATGGCTTAGAAAACAATATATTATGTGGCAGTGTGCCTTTAATGTCAGATGATAACCAAACTTTGGCTGATGAAGACTATTTAAACAACGTTATAAAGCCTTGTTTGATAAACAGAGTTCCTGATTTCAGTCATGCTGAGGTAAATTGAATCTATATAAGGTTTGCCTGGCATAAGTATAATTATATAAAAAGTACCAGATAGATATATTCTTGTATTACCGACTTTGCTACGACTTGCAATACTTTTACATTTTCTGTTGTCGCCAAACAATACCTTTACTTAAGTAATGGGTTTTTTTCATAAAATATTTATAACTAAACACTTCGCTACTGAAAATGCGTTGCTGTCGTATATAATAAACTTAAAACAAGTTTACCTTAGATAAAGCCATGATCTATATGATTTTTGAATATCCAAGCGACCACAACGACCGTCGCGTCGGTTCACGAGTACTAAAAAAATATATAAGAGGTTTTTTCTTATATAATAACCGCGACTTATGTGGTCTTTGTAGACGCTTATGTGGATCGCTACATAGGTAAGAGTAGACTAGCTATACTACAAGAAATTTCCTATTGAAAATTATTCTTAGTGTGCGGGGTCTAGTACAAAATGTATGCACGGAGTGCGCGTCTGGCGCACGCGAGAATTTTTCATTTGGAAATTTCTCGTAATGTACGCTTGGCCTAAAATGCCTATAGTAACCTACTAATTGGAGAAATTTATTTTATCTACTCGTAGTTGCAGCGCCTTAAGCAGACAGAAAAGTGTACTAGGTTAGTTAGTCTTCTTTGCCTTCATATTTTTATTGCCAATTGGTATAGTTGGTGAATCGTGTGAAAAGCGTCTATGTACGCAATACGTGCAAATCGAAGTCGCACTCAACAACATGTTTATATTTCATGTTACAGATAAATAGTTTTTCAAACGAAATGTTTGACGTAAATACTTACGATGAGACTGCTATTTTAGGTCCACATCCATATCACACAAATTTATATATTGCAGCTGGATTTGGAAAACAAGGTACCTACTTATTTAATTTGAGTTATATTATTACATTTAAGTACTTACTAAGCAAAATATTCGAAGAAGTATGTCTGGCGATGTCACTAAGGTGGTAAGCAAGCTTGCGGTTCGCCTAATGGTAAGCGGTCACCGCAGCCTATGAACGCTTGCAATACCTGAGACATCACTCGCGCGTTGCCGACCCTTAAAATATCTAATACGCACAGCCCAAACTATTGGATGCGAACTTGGAATTTTGCAAGGAGGTTGTTTCTGTTATAACGAAGGCGAGCACTGAGAAAGGATTTTGCAAATTCAACGTTTTTTTTTTATATTTTCAGCATGTTCTCTCGCGCCGGGTATCGGAAGAGCAATTACAGAGTTAATAGTTGATAGTAACTACACTACCATAGATTTTACGAGATTTAGCTTTGATAGAATACTAACCGACCAACCATTAGTTGAATTCAATGTGTACTGAACTCTGTTAGCAATTAGGTAAAGTTTAGTTGTAGACTTTTGTAAATAAATTAGTATAATTTTATTGGCTTGTTTTTTTATACGCAGTTTCTTTAAAAGGTTGTTATGTTTATAGTCAGTCATTGCCTTTGATAACCGACAGCGTCGAGAAGTCATGACGCCACAACAAAATGCATGTCTGGCTGGACACCACCCGACTACATATATATGGACACTATATGTGGCGATATAGCGTAGTTGAGTGCGCTCGCACTCCGTCTCACGCGCACCTTACCTCACAATTCCTCTGTCTTCGATGGCTGATTGAATAAAATTATTGCTAAGGCTGTGCTAAAAGATAACGTTTGTTAGCTTCTAGTTTAGATATGATAATTTAGGTAGGTATTTTGAGGATAAGATAAAAAAAAATCTGAAGTTTAAATATGAAAAGTCTTAACTTCTACCGTGTCGGAATTATGGTAGCGTTCAGAAGATAAGAAACGGTGAAAGAAACTCTCCAGCCATTGTTTATTACCAATTTTATAAAACATATCAGTATAACAACTTTTGCGAGATATAAATTATCTGCTTATTAACACTACATTTCAAGTAAAAACACAAATAAACCTTTAAGTATTTCTAAGATTCGTAAGCTATCTATTCACAAACTGCAAGAACAATATATTACCTGGAAGACAGAGCTTTGCTAGTTTTTTTTTAACAACGCCATCTATTGTCCAGTAGCTTTAGTGTTGGTGTGGTGGTAAAAATAATAGTATTACTACTCGCCTATAGATGTCAGGAAGAGTCAAATTTTATCAGTTAATCATTGCCTGAAAACACGGATAAAACGACGTTTCCTAAAAATGAAACCTAGCTAGATCGATTTATCGACCCGAAACGTAACATAATGAAAATAGTTAAAGCCGTTTCCGAGATTCAGATTATACATCTATATACATACATATATAAAAGAATTTCTCGTTTAAAGGTATTAGATAAGTACTTAAAGACCCTTTTTAAAATGGCTTTATTCAAACGTTTTGGCTCTTAACATAAATAAGACTAAATATATTATTTTCAAAAATACGTCACAAGAAACTCTGCATTCATATGACATTAAACTTCACACCTGTGATAGTAAAAACTCATGTTCATGTCCCGTTATAGACCAAGTTAATGACATAAGATACCTGGGAGTAATCTTAGACGAAAAACTATCATGGCAGAAACACATAATTAGCACATATGAGTGGTCGTGTAAGAAAACTCATCAGTGTCTTTAAAAAGCTTAGACAGGTAGCTGGAGAAACTGTACTAAAAATAGTTTATTATGCACTCTGTCAGTCTTTGTTGCAATATTGTGTCTTAGCGTGGGGCGGAGCTGCCAAAACCATTTTACTACAGCTAGAAAGATCACAACGTGTATTGCTAAGAGTAATGCTTAAAAAACCCTTTAGGTTTCCCACTAAATCTCTATACGATCAGATAGGTGTACTTTCAGTTCGAAAATTATACCTTCTTACTTTAATTTTAAAACAGCACACCAAAACACTCTTTGCCCTTGACCACACACTACGTAGGAGAAAAATCAGAGTCTGTCCCCCAATACAAAACAGTTTAAGCACAAAGACACCACCCTTTTCTAGGGCCATACTTTTATAAGAAAATTGTCAATATTTTGAATATCTATAGTAGTAACTACTACACGTGCAAAAAGAAATTAATCGAATACTTACTTACTCTGTCCTACGAAGGTTGAGAAGAATTACTAAAGATTCTTGCTTAAATTCCATCCGTTTATTTTGCAAATATTTTACCCAAATCCTCATGCTCTATTGAATTTATTGCTTATACCTATGTATGGATAAATTAATGTATATGTATGTATTTGTGTGTGCGTATATATATAGATATCTATCTCATTCCTTGTATTTATGTATAAACTTATGACATGTATGTTTATGTATTTTTTTTATATTATATACCTAAATATATATTAAATTGCAGTATTGTTATGAACATATACAATAGATAATATATTATATGTGTATGTATATATATATATATATATATCTATTCTTTACAAACTAAAAGATTAAATTAACTAGTAACTACATGCTTATACTGTACGGTCAGGTGGGATAGATTGGTGTCAGGAGAGGTAGACAGGTACAGCATTGAGCTAATATCATTATCAGCTATCCAAAACATTATGAGGAGGGTCTCAATTAGGATGTTTGAATTTTTTTTTCTCTTTATGTATGTTCGGGCAACTCCGTCATATATAGACGGATTTTCAAAATTCTTTTTTTTGTTAAAATGGTATACTTTCGAGGAGGTCGTATATTAATGTATTGAATTTAAAATTAAATTTTTGGTCAAAAAAATAATTGGCTTTAATTTGGAGCTGGTAAAACACCTTTTATGTTGATGATCGTACAAAATTTTTTTTGTGCAAAATCACAAATATAGGAAAAAACCGAAATTTGTAATTATAACACAATAAAAAAAGTGTCAAGACCCTTTTATCCTAGAACGCGTACCTACAGGTATCAAGTTGAAATTAATATCAAATACTAAAGTTAGTAGTCGCAAAAAGTTGTGAAAAAAATTACGGTGTAATTTTTGCCGCATATTGTGACACAAATAAATAAAAACCTTTAGATAGATTACAGATTTGTGGTTTTCAGTACAAGGTACGGAGACACTATCAAGCTCGTAAAATTTTGTACGACATCTTGATAAAGGGAAAGTAGCAAAATTTTCTAGCATACATTGTAACTATCGAAGTTATTAAAAAAGTCTATAGTTAGATAACCCACCAGGAAAAGCCCGAGAAATAATACGTTCGCTTTCCTTGCATTAGTCGTCTTTGGCACATAGCGCAAATATCTACTTTGTTCCTTGTGTGTGTAACCAACTAAAAGTTTCGGTAAAGTTTCGTACTTACTTATAATAAAAACTAGGTTTATTGATATTTTACGCGAGTAACAATGAAGATAATTTTTTAATTCAAAGTGATGGCTTATTTATAAGCAAACTTGCAACAATGATATATAATGTAAAACATAATCAGCGCTTTTTTAAACACTTTAAACAACACTGAAACAGACCTGGCAACCCTGATCATCACTGCTTATTTACCATCTCACCACTCGCCATCGGCAGGGAATTAATCTCCGTAATTAAATTTTCAAAGGTATTTCACTAATATGAGAAAATATTCGTTTGATAGCTCAAAAGCCGACTTCCCAACACTAAAATTGATAGTGAATATCCCGGCGTAGATGAATTTTCGCCATATTATAATTATTCTTATTCAAAAATATTATTAGACAATACCTAATTACGTTCCTTTTTTTTATCTGGTGTCAAATGATACCTACTTTGGGTCATTCTTGCTTTTATTTTACAAGCGCCTAAGTTAGCAGGTTTGGAATCATTATTAGGGGTACTACTGAGTATGGAATAACCCACTAGAACAAACGGGGGCACAACGTAGTGGAGTAACTAGGGGGAGGGTTCCATGATATTTATTCTTGGATAAATAAAATTTTCCAGTATTTCCATTCTAATTTCGATTTATCAATTCAATTATTTTTTACATCAAACTACTAAACTTGTGTTTTTTGTGCTATAAAATCTGGAATGAGGAAATTTGCTGAAAAATCAAAACTACCGGCAAAGCTCAAACACTTTGCAAGTTGAAGTGGCAATGGACTGGCCCCATTGTTCGTCATTAAGAAAGTTTCTTGGGTGGCGATCAGGGATCGGAAGACGCAGCGTGGGATGGCCTTCAACCAGATGTACCTACGGACAATCTGGTTAAAGCCACGGAAAGCCGATGGGGGCGGGCGGTTCAAGGACTGGCCGTTGTGGAGAGATATGGGGGAGGCCTACGTTATTAGGAGTATATATACATATATATATATATATATATATATATATATATATATATATATATATATATGTATATATAGTATATTTGTCATAAATTTCAGATATTTTGATATTTATTATAGATATCCGATATTTCCGAACCCTGACTAGGAGTTAAGGATTATACCAGATTATTTTGGTCCGTTGCTCGACATAACCCTTCTTGGGGCGCCATTTCTCCTAGTCTTGAGTGGAGATCGACTACCGTAAGGGATAAGCGTGGAATGCCCTCCAATCCGATGACCTTAAAAAGACTGGACGGTACTATGCGGAAGTTATGGAATAAGAATATTTTATTTTAATTTATTTATTTTTCTACTTAACTGGAAACAGAATTAACAACATTTTCACTTAAATTATAAATACACCCATCAACATGATTACTAGTTACATTAATTATTTCACCTATTTAAATGGTTGTGCAGGAGTGACAAATAGACTTCCTCCCTGCTTCGATGCAGCGCGAGATGGCGCGAAGCCCAACAGTTTTTGAATGTTTTGTCTGAAAATTAAAGCATATATTTGTTTTATTACTTATTGTGAACTGAGAGAGGAGAGTAGACTAGCTTTCTTGAGTTTTCAAGTTAACTTATTAGATGTGTAAAAATAAATACCTTGAAAAAACTAATAAACAACATTTACTCTGATGGATAGTGGTGGCGCCCTAACTCGAGCGTCTAACATACATAAACGCAAAATTTAATCGTTGCAATGTGATTTGATTAATATAATGTCGATAACTGCTACTCTAGTGCAATTTATGAATAAAAACCAAGGCAAAATGAAAAAATGCACAGTATCGTTCTGGCTTGGAAATACCTTGTATGTGGGGGAAATGGTTTAAAGCGCTTAAAATTAAAATGTGTTATTCTCACTGATTGCTTTTATATAACTTACTACTAAACCTTGTAAAAATTAAAATCTAAATCACATAAAAAAAAAATCTCTTGTAATTTTTTATTCTGAATTACAACAATTTTCTCATGTAAAAACTACCAACTTCAGTTGTCAAAATATATAGGACTGTATCACAGTAACTATTGATCGTAGACTAGTATTATAGAAGTTATAGATCTCATCAAGATCTTTATTTCTTATGACAGCTGTCAAAACATAAAGTGCTGTATCTCCGTAACTATGGACTGCAGACTAGCGGTTTCTTTATAAAAGTTTTAGATCTCATTAAGATCCTTATTTCGAATGACAGCTGTCAAATTAGAAATGGCTATATCTTCGTAACTATTATAATAATAATTTTTGGACATATTACACAGCGCCATCCTGTGTGCCATCCATGGTCCCAAACTAAGCAAAGCTTGTATGAAAACCAGACAACGGATACAACAAAGATGACTTATACGTCTAGATGCCGTGTCCGAAACAATATCAAACTGAGTGTTGCGAGCCATTTTCCTATCGATGTGTGTAAATCAGCTAATACGACTATCATTTTTACATCTGTGTGCGTAATTTCGGTGTTACCAATTTAAAGTGATTACCCCGAATTGGGGTGTTCTTACTTTTATTCGGTACTACAATTCATTTTCACTTTCGATGACCCCCTGTGGTGACACATTATTTTGAGATAGAACGTAAGCAATAAAAAGATACGAAGGTAGCAATCTGCTGACCATAGCCATGTAATGCATGTTAAAACCTTATACCTGTTCCAAATATTATATACTTACTGTAGTGCTCAAATATAGATGGATGTACAAAATAAAATCCGTCCTTTTCTGCCATGGCATCCGTGCGCGCCCTGTACGTTATTCATAGGTCCCGCCATGTGACAACAGCCGTGTTTGTTGACAAGATTTTTTTTAACATAGAATGCTATCGCATCAGATCAGATATGGAAATCGTTTTGTTCGCCAAATGTCAAGAAATAAAACAGCTGTTAACTATTTTTAAAGAACATCCACTGTTCTACCTCTTGAGCATGTGCAGCCTATGCTTTAAATGCGGACAGTAAGTGCCGCCAAATTTAACACAGAGCGCATTCATTTTTAGTATAGATGGAATGCGCGCGTACAGAGCATAGAACACATTCAATGCGTAAATATTAGAATGACTAAATTTCTTTTGCGAAAGCGATATTGCTGATATTGTTAGAGCAGCCCACAGGAATCAGATCACAATGCTTTTGTTTAAATGTGTACAATTTTCTCAATTAACATTTATTATTAATCTTATACTCGTTAGTAAGTTACAGTGTCATTTAATTACCACCGGAACAACGGCGCCTATTTTAAAAAGCCCTCTTAATTTTTTTGTTTTTGCTTTTATTTTTTTATTATTAGTTATGAAACCCGCATACATAACACATATTCTGAGAAAATTTCAGGCTTTTGCCTACTTCGGGCTCTTTAAAGGATAGGACCCTTCGGGTAGGGAAACAATCAGGGAATTTAATTGGTATATTAAAGAGTATTTTAATCTCAATTTACATAGGAAATATAAAGATTACATAAAAGAATTATTATTATTAAAATTAGTATAACATTTTATTAGTTATCCAAAATAAAATCAAACAAAAATCATTATAAGTACATTATATTTGTTTTTCTTAAGACCTAATAAGTCTATCATTGTAAATGAATAACTTATATTACTGATTGACGTCTCAGAATATTACACAAACAATGCAAATTATACTCGCCCTATAATTTAACACACCCAATTGCGCGTGTGGGAACACCGTCTTGCTAATAAAGTACCTAGTATTAGGTAACTAAAGTTAAAATTTTATATGAAGAGTCCAAAGCGTGACGTTAACGTCACAGTACGTTGTAAACAAAAGATATTTTTTCAAATTATTTGTCTATTTTAAGATACGGTAATTAATTAATTTCGTAGCTCATAAAATAAATGATAATTACTACTTTTTCTATTGATATTTACATCTAACTGTTAGTTTTTTTTTAAAACATTGCAGAAGTCCGGGGTAAAGGTTTATGTTCTATAGATACAATGTGTCACAGGGGTCATCAAAACATAAATATTTTATCAACCTGAAATAGTGTAATGATTTAAGTGTAGTAGTTTAAGTGCGAATAATTATTTTGATAACTCAGTTTGTAACTCAAATATTAGCAAGCAGATTATTAGATATTGTAATAACTTGTGAAAAGTAGTTTTTTATCATCAACCTTTTTTTTTGTAAATAGTTTAGCACTAGTTTATTGCACAAATTGACATTTTTATTACTTTACGCGGGAGCACAGTTCGCGTCGACGCACAAATTACGTATGATGTAGTGTGACGGCAAGTACCTGAAAATTCAAGTACTCGGTTCGGCTCGTTTTGTGTGCCCACACACACACGGTATCTAGATGTATAAGTCATCTTTGGAATACAAAAACGACCAGACTCAAGACAAACTTTAGTTCAGAAGATCCTGACGTCTGCGCAGCCGCTGAGACAATCCTCGCTGGTATGGAAAGTTTTATTCCTAACCCGCGAGTAGCTGCAGTCAAGGATCCAAATATTTCTGAGGTAAGACGCAAATTAAATGCTGCCTCGAAGTTCAGTAAAAAAAGCAACTGCCAGAGCTAAATTCCAATTCATCCCCAAAATAGGTGACTTGTGCGAGCTAAGGAGAACTTTTGCCATTCGTCATTACCACCACTGCCAAAGACCTAACTTAAAGTGACTTGGCCTAAGTGCTAAAGAGAAAGCCAATCTAGTGGGCAGTCTCTTTGCCTCAAACTCGAATATGAACGACGAAGGCGCTGTACTACCTACTGTACCGTGGTGCGGTAAGACCATGTCGGACATCTCTATAACACAGCGGGAGGTCCAGCGGGCGTTGCTTCCTCTAGCCTATATTGATGAAAGACTGCTAATGTGCACCCGGTGCCCAAAAAGAGCGCGAAAATCAGATCCATCGAATTATAGGTCTATCGCTATTACCTCCCTCCTCTCCAAGGTGATGGAGTTTGTAATCAACACACAAACAAACACAGCTTCAAAGAAACCTAGAAGAACACGACCTGGTCAGTGACCGTCAATATGGCTTTCGCCGCGGTCGTTCAATTGGTGACCATCTAGTGTATCACACACCGATGGGCATTAGCCATTCAGAGTCAAGGGGAGGCATTGGCATGTAGCCTGGCCATAGCGAAGGCGTTAGATCAGGTCTGGCACCGGGGTCTTCTATCGAAGTTGCCATTTCACGGATTGCCCGAGGTTTTGTGCAAATGGGTGGCTAGCTTTTTTTCCGGCAGACACATACGAGTTGACGGTAGTTGCTCTGATAGCATGGGCATTAATGCTGGTGTCCCGCAAGGCTCTGTGCTGTCTCCTACGCTGTTTATACTGCATATTAATGACATATTGGACATCAACAACATACATTGCTATGCAGATGACAGCAGCGGAGACGCTTATTACACGGGTCGTGCAAACATCCCTCGTTCCGTTGTGAAGGAAAAGCGCGGAGAACTTGTGTCTCAATTCGAGACCACTCTGTCTAAGGTTTCTGACTGGGGACGATCCCAAACACACTTGCCGTACGGAGTCCATAAGTCTGAGGAGGCTTTGCCTCCCTGTGTGTGTTCTACCGCTTGTACAATGGGATGTGTTCTGAGGAATTGTTCGAAATAATGCCCACGGCTAATTTCTACCATCGAACCGAAATGCTCGCGTACAGTGCGGTTTCAGACAAACTTTCTTCCGCGAACGCTTGGGCATTCCACAATCTAAGCGTGCCTGCCAAGGTTTTCTCTATGGACTACAGTATGGGGTTCTTCAAGAAAGAAGTTATTCGATTTTTGAAGGGTCGGCAACGCGCTAGTGTTACCCCTGGTGTTGCAAGGACCGTAAGATTGTTTGCTACCTTAGTGGTATAAAAAAACTCCTGTGGTGCTACCAGGCACATTGGTAGTACCGTAGGTAAGAAGTGTTTTAATTAGATACTTAAGCACTATACAAACTAACATAATGTAAACCATTATTTTAGTTCTTTTTATGAACCGTCATTGGCCAAGCGGGGGCTGCAAAATTAGTTGACAATTTCTGAAAAGATGAAATATAAGACCTGTTTAAGTTGTAAGTTATATAAACTCTTTTTATCTTTTTAAAAAAAGAATATCAAATAATTTGTTGGTAGTACCACGGGTAAAAAAAATACAAAAAAAATTACAGTAGTACCACGGGTAAGAAGCGTGTTCGTCAGTCTCAGAAATCAAACTTCACCTTACGCCTCCTATTACAATTCTGTTATCGCTCGTATAGGACACGCACACATTTGTGGGTATACACGTAGAGCCAAGGTGTGGTTTACGAGCAGTTGGATTATAAATTATTAGAAACACATAAATAAGAAAAAGTCCGCTCAAAAACCAGTAGTTCTTATAATTACCTTATGCTCATTGTACACAATATGTACAAAAATATGAACGAACAATCTGAGTAGTCGTCTCCAGGCAAGTTTCTGTGACTGAGACCTTGGATCCAAGATATAGGATAAAATGGTAGTTTAGCAACGACTCTGCCGTCAAATCTGGAAAAAAATATACCTTATTACTGGCCAACCTATTGTGAGATGCATCCTATTGAAATAGAGAAACCTTCATTTTACTCCATATATAATCCAAAAGTTGTGTTGCACACATATACACCCTAACAGATCAGCGTCACCTCATCTTGAGCCGTTTAGATTCTTTATAAGAAATTCCATATTACCCACAAACCAGCATAGTACCTAAGAATGAAGACGTGACTGCTGCACGTGACAGAAACAATTTTAGTCGGTAACAATTCCACATAAGCTTTACGCTGCCTTTGAGGAATGGAGGTAATCAGAAGGATTTCTCAGCTAAAAAAGTGCTTATTGCATGCAGATTCCATATAAGCTAATAGACATACGCATGAAAGACATGTTGGCTTAACAACTGCTGTCATATGACAGCCAGGACAGACAACCGCGACGGTTTAACATGCCTTTCGAGGCATGGAGGTACTCAGAAAATTGTGCAACCCCACTTGTCGCGCAATTAATTATAGTATTTATAGTCGAGCACTTACATATTATTGAACATGCTCAGTAGTGCTGTGAAGGCAAAACCAATCGCAAACATAGATTTCATTTTAACCATGGAAAGGTCCCTGTTGTCGTTTTTCAGTCTTTCCTCTTCACGCTCAATTTTCTTTTTAATTTGTTTGTCTAAAGAATCTCCATGAACTTCTTTTCGTTTTTCCACTGCAATTTAAACAAAATAAATATTTATTTGGAAAGTTGTATAACAATAGAATCTGTAAGTATTTAATAAAAAAATATTTTTTTTTTATATAAATAATTACAAAGAAATAGTAATATTGGGTGACATAAAACGTTTTTATGACTGAATATTACATCGTATTCCCACTAAAAGGGCACAAGCACCTCATTAGAGAAAGAGGGCTTAGGCAGGAGTCAATCATTCTGTGACCCATCTAATGACTTGGACAATCATATTGTAGTGATCTTTATATCACTTGTGATTCATGCTTATATTGCTTGCTTATAGTGCAAGTCATTAAGATGGGTGACCGCTTTTTAGTATTGAGAGGTTGTACGAAACCCTTAAACTACAACCTCGCAATACTAAATGTTATGCAATAAATTGTATATGCATGCCTTTGTAAATTGTAGGCAAACTTTACGAAACTTCTATATTCATTTTTATTTTTAATTTATTTTATAGCACTTACTTTCTAGTAACAAATAACATATGTTTTATTATTGCAACGTAGCTCAAATAGTACGCAAGCTGAAGTGGCAATAGGCAGGCTACGTAGCTCGTCAAACCGATAACCGATTGGTATGACGGGTCCTCGAGTGGCGACCATGGTCATTATAGAGGAGGCTTTACGTGCAATAGACTATTCCACCTAATTTTGGGGTCAGAAATCGAATTATACTACACAAAAGTGTACCTACTTGCTTTGGGCTCCGTTGAAATACCTACAGTAAGTAGTTTAGTGCGCGGCAAAAGGCGGCAAACAAAAACATACACGTTCACGCAAAATGTTTTGTTTTCGTTTCATTATCAAAATATAATGACATGAAATGGAATATACACCTCCAAACATTACAAAGAGCTGCCTCGCAGCCTAGTTGGTGGTGTGGCCGTCTGCTGTGCAGAGGGTGTGGTTTCGATTCCTACACTGGACCATTTGTGTTTGTTTTGAGTCTGGATGTAGAAATCGGTTTTAACCACTAGAAAACTGTGTATTTAGGTAAGGTAGGACGCAGCCCTAATCAAGTAGCAAGTACCTGAGCAAAAGCTAATTAACTTACGCTTTTTACTTTGACGTTCCACTTCTACTTTTAGTTTCTGATATTTTTCTGTTCTGTAAACCATAATCCAAGTGAGACCTGAAACAAATAAAGAAACTTTCATTATTAATATCCGGCAACTTGCTGTATAAGCGGAATGGCGCATATCTGTGGTAAAGAGGTGTCAAATTTATTGTCCAAAAGTCCCTTGTCATTAACATAATAGGGCAAGAAAGTAAGTGTTTAGTTGAGGAGGATGGAGAATTTTCGATTTAGACAGAGGAATACAAAGTGAGAGACTGTGACTAGTTGATTTTATGAAAGAGGAAATCTTTATGACGTACTCCACCAATAAATAGTAACGGAGGATACAGATCTAGCTACGCCCCAATTGTTCTGTGAAAAATGACACCAATCAACAGGGTAAAACCCGAAATCACTTGGACCATACGTTAATCCTTTTTAGAATAAATAAGATTAAACAATTAAGGCACATATTTAAAATGTCATCAAAACACTTATCCCCAAAAGCAAACGCGCTTTAAATACTGTGGATAGAGACATTATGTTACAAGCAATGCTTGTAACATTGATTTTAAACAGTGATTTTAATACGTAGTAACTAACTGTATCCCCTCACTTTTGGCTTTAATCATAATCTCGGATTCTACCAATATGCAACACATAGACAGCAAAATGCCCCATTCTCATATCACGATCTCATTTACCTATCCTGTAAACTTAAACGGTATAAGGCTATTACAAAATTTCTTACACTTTGCAATTTTCAGAATATTGATCAGATAGCTGCCAACCAATGCATTTCACCAAACAATTGTTGAATTGGCTAAGATCCCTTACAGTGAAAATATTATCAGGTTGTGTTGCAACAGCAAGGTACAATAAAAAACCAATCAAGTTCTGGTACGGATACTTTTCCAACTCCTTTGTTTTTTGAATTATTTTCCAATTTTAATCCATTTTCTATCGGAGTTGATACAGGTTTGCAGTTTGTCATATTGAAATTTTCTAATAATTTTTTCATGTACTTTCTTTGATTTATTTTTATTTCTTTTTGATCATTTCTGACAAACTCTATTTCAAGACAGTATTTTAAATTGCCCAAGTCTCTTGTATCAAACTTTACCATAATTTTCCCTTTCCCTTTCATCAAGTAAATCACTTCTGTATTCTAGTATTATGCCATCTACATATATACAAATTATTATCCTATCTCCCTCATTTTATGTACATACATACAAGGATCAGTACTTGAAGGTGTGCATCGAAATTTTTTAAGTTCTTCATCAAGTTTGAGATACCATTGACGTCCTCCCTGTTTAAGTCCGTAAATGGCCTTGTGTAACTTGCACACTTTCTTTTCTTTTAAGTCATTAAACAACATTTGTGCTTTTAATACGTAATTTTCATTTTCATTTGTTTTTCTTTCATTTGCTATAATTTTTCGGAATTTTCATATACCTATTTATTTTCTTCTATGTTTCCATTCAAGAATGGTGTAAATATATCTATTTGGTTTAATTTTATTCCTTCTTGAACTGCTATTGCTGTCAACAGCCTTATAGAGCTTACTTTTGTTACAGGAGTAAACGGTGAAGTTTATCTTCTTTGAATGCCATTATCTTTTAAATATTTGCTGAATTCATGACTGCAATATTCATTACCATTTTCTGTTTGTAAATATTTTATATTTTTCCTTGTGTAATTTTCAACTTTCTTTTTGTATTCCTTAAGCTTCACTTTTATGTTTAATGAAGTATTCTTTAGAATAGTTCAATAAGTTGTAATGTGATGAAGTATTTATTTCCATTAATCGAAAGTGTCGATATCGGTCCACATATGTCACTGTGAATAATTTCTAGATTTTCTTTTGTTCTTGGACAAGTATTCAAAATTCTAAATAGTTTTATTGTCATTTACCCTTGAATAGTCTCCAGAGTAACCTAGCTTATCGTTGCTATCAAATTTTAGTCTTTGTAGCTTATTTTCTTTCATTGCTACTTTCATATCTTGTTCGTTCATGTGGCCTAGCTTATAATGCCATCTTTTCATATTATTTTCTTCTGTATTATGTTCAAATTTTTTACATTTTTTTACTTTTATTGGTGTTATATAATACAATCCATCCTTTTTATAGGCAGTCATAGTTATCACTCTCTGTGGATCTCTTACGTTACGGTTGCTTTATTTATCGTAAACAACGCACTATAACCATAATCTGTTATTTTCCCAACAGATAATAAATTGACAAAAAAGGCCAGGTACATATAGACTGTTACTCAGAGTTGTTTTGCTTTCTTGTAGCTGTAATTTCATTTTTTTTTCTTTTCCCTTTATATTTATATTATGTTTATTGGGCGCTAGTTTTAACAAATCATATGAAACTTCTTCTTTTAAGTTTTCAAAATATTTTTTTTTATAGCTCATATGTGAAGTACACCCTCTCTAGTATCCAATTCTCATTTTCTGTAGTTGTCAGACGTATGGCATCTGCAATATTTATTGTCTGTTTCTAGTTGCTGTTTTGGTTAATGTCTGCGATTTATTTTTATCAAAAAGAGAGAGTTCTACTGATCGCTTTTCAGCAACAGTAGACATTTTCTAACATTTTAAAATGATTTGATATTATTACTAAGATATTTCTCCGAAGGATGTTAATAACATTGGGTAGTAAGTATGAAAAGTGTCGCTCTCCATTTGAATAAACAGCGTGGATGAGTGAACTTTTCTTTATTTCTTAGAATTCTTAGGTTTGGTTTTCGCGTTTTACGTACGAGTTTACTTATGTTACTTGATTCATATTTCAATATTTCAATTTTGAATAAGTCATAGACCGGTAACAATTTACAATATGAGAACAACTGATCATACTCACCCCGGCATTTCTTTTTTACACAAGGTGGTACATAGTTTTCAGTAATCTTATTTGAAGTTTATATATTTTCTCAAGATGTGTTTTAAATGTTCTACCATAGCTACTAAGACCATAGGTGATAACCGACTATGCTAATGCTATATTAAGTAGTATTAATGCTTTGTAGGGCATTCGATATTTAAGTACATAGAATTTCCACAGAATAGCTCTCAGTCTGTCACATATGGTGTTAATATGAATACTCCAGTTTAGTCATTATCTATAAGCAGTCTAATATAGTTTTGGTTAGTTACAAATTCAATATTATCGCAAGTACAGCTACAGCGATTATGCAAACAGTGGTGTGAATGGGCCACGATTCCAGGAGAGTAATTAGTTATGTTTTGGCTAGAATGGACGCGCATAGCTTTGGTTTTTTCAACATTAATTACAAGCCCTACATCATGGGTGAGTGAGACTCACCCAATTGATCAAAGTTTTTTTGCATGATTTTTTCCGCTTTTTCTAAGTCAGTGTCGACCACAACGAGACAGGTGTCATCAGCAAATTGATAGCCTGTTCCCTCGGTAATAAGGTAACACAATTGGTTCAAGTAAATCAAATATTCTATAGGTCCTATTATTGACCCTTGCGCTGTGCCTTGTGTGCTTAAGATCTTCAACACAAGGTGCTCAACCGCAGCATGTCGAAAGCCTTGGTGAAATCAATAAAGACAATGATAACATGCAGTTTATGATGGTGGTGTTCAGGCATTTCATTTGAACATTGACAAGGAAGTTTAGAGGTACTTTTTGAAAACCATACTGGTTTTTATTAATTATGTCTTTTTCTTGTAAATATGTCGTAATTTGGTTTCCGATGTATCTTTCAACTATCTTGTTAATACTCGATAAGATCGTTATAGGTCTGTAGTTACAGTAAAGTGATTGACTTCCCTTTTTATGTATGGGTCTAATTAGGCCAACCTTAAGCTTGTTTGAATAAGTGGATATGTCGATGCTGGTGTTAATCAAATGGGTAATTATAGGGGTTATTTGATCGGTTTTACTTTTTATGTCACGAGCATGGATTTCATCAAAACCTGGGCTTTTTTTTGTCGTTTAGATTTTTTATTATTTTAAATATCTCATCGTTTGAAGCATGTTTAATATGCAAAGGCACGTCCACCTGTACGGTATAAGACATTGGTGGAACTAGAATTTTAGTGTCACAAAAGTTTGGGCATCTTATGACACTATAATGGAACTCATAAGCAATATTTTTTGAAATTTGGTTGGCTGATGACTTCATCAATGGCCCGTTTCGTGTGGCATATTTCGTTAATTAATTCCCAGAGCATTTTACTATTTTTAAAGTTTTTATTTATTTGATTTTTTATATAACTATTTTTGCAATAATTTATATATTTATTAGTCTTATTTTTATACAAGTTATATATTATTCTATTTTGAATATTATTGGAGTCTCTTTTCCATAATTTGTAAAGTTTATCTCTGTTTTTAGTAATTTTTTTAGCTCTTGTATACTATTTTAGTAACAGAATAACTATCCTTTAGTAGTGTAGCTTTTCTTGCAGGACCTTTACTATTATATATATTTTCTAGATTGTCCCACACTTCCTTTGATGTTTTACAGTTTTTAATTTGTTTTAATTCACTTGGTGATACTATTAAAAACAGTTCTGACCTGGCCATCTCATCACTTTCATCAAATCTAATCTGACATTTATATTTGCTTTAACTCACAATGCTTCCTTTTTTTTTTCCGTCCATCTTGTGGTGGAATCTTGCAAGCCTAATTAACACCTGGCGCGCGCAATTTCCCATTACGGGATTTAGGCGTATGAAGCACCTCATTAACTAATTAACCTGACGCTCGAGGAGGTAAACATACTTCCTGTTATTATCCTTCGATGAAATTTTGCATACTTACTAAGCTCGGATGACAATACAATATTCCACAGCTACTTTGACCAACACCCCCTCCCAGAGTTTTACCAGGGGTACAACCTAGACATGGAGGTGAAAAATCTTCAAAATCTTCAAAATAGGTTAACGGGAGTTACGGGGGTTTTGATGTTATCACCTCTTGGCAAAATCGCAGGAAGTGCACCTGAAGGTGGACATTAGGGTGGAACGTGAAAAAGTGAGTACTTTATTGTGCTACGTATGTTGTTATCAGTTTACCTTTACTTAACTAGCTGGAACTTTTTCACGTTCCATCCTAATGTCGGTGGACTTCCTGCATCTGCCATGAGGTGATAACATCAAAATGAACATCAAATTTAATATGTATTAAGTATAAAATAATTTTAATTAACTTTAATTTTTTAACAAAGTTACGAGTCTGCACTGTACCTTACGAGAATTATACAGTAAAATTTCAAATATTTTTTTTAACCATATAAAACATAATACTCTTGTTTTTTAACTTTTGTGGATCAAAAAATTGATTTAAAAATTTAATCAAATTGAAATAAAGTTAAATTAAGAATTTAGCTTATAATAAAAAAAATATATTACATAAATTACAACACAATCTTAAATTAATACTAAAATACACTTTAATTTTCTAGGAATCGATCACCACAGAAATATGTGTGGGTAGTATTGTAATCTGTTTATTTATGTTTGAATTCATTATTAAATGCAAACAATGAATCATTTGTATATATGTCGCAGGCAAATCATATAATTCGCCGTTTTACAATAGGCAGATCGTAAAATAGTAGTAGTTCAACAGTCCCCTACTCCTCACCTTTCAGAAAGCCTGAATTTTCAATTTTTGTTTACCTCCAAATAAATCATAAGTAAATCAGTGGGGATTCCGCAGCCCTCAATTCACAGGGGTGTTTCCCTGCAGAAGGACTTTAGAATAAAGCCTCCCGCGGATTTGTCCTCCCCTACCAGTGCCCCCTCACGGAAATTCAGTTTCAGAGATATGGACCTTTAAAGGTTCCTACCTCACTACTCCATTTTTTATATCTATTCCCTTAGTGGTTTGATAAAATGTAAAAAAGGGGGTTTGGGAAGTTCCCCCTTCTTACTGCTCCTCCCCCACCTTAAGGGCATTAATTTTTAAGATTTTTTTTTGCAAAACTTTACTTCCGCCTTTTCTCTAAAAAACACTCTAGGGGTAGGGCAGACAAAGACCATGGCATTTCAGGGTTTACAGAGTTGGTTCTGAATTATTTTTTTTATAATAACCTAGCATTTGCAATTTTACTGACAAACAGTTACTTTTGCATTTATAATATTGGTATGGAGTTCTATCAATACACTACTACCCAAAATAGAGCATAAAAAATTTTTTTTTTTATTAAACATTGTAAACATATTTAATGGCTTTTATTAGTTATACAAATCTTTATAATTACTAAGTAACTCCAGCCTCCATAAATATTAAATTGGCCAGTCTTCAAAATTACCATTATAATTGAGATAACTAGAGACGATAATTGTTGCCGAATAAAATCAAAGTAAATCAATTCGAATCAAAATCTGAACAAACTTCTTTCATGACCCTAAAAATCTCTGGCCATAAATTAAACAAATATTTCTATTTTCAACACATTTTTTCACGATTTTTAAAAATTCATAACTCATAATGTATTCAAACTCAGATCAAACTTTATTCAAGTAGGTTTCTAAGAACACTTTTGAATCATCAATACAAAGTAAACAATGTTAATTTCGACCAAAAAGAGTTGGCAAGAAGTTCCATTTAAAGTAGTAATACAATACTTTGATAATTAGCTAAAGAGTATAACAATATGTACCGAAACACTTATTAGGTAATACAAAATAAGTTAGTAAGCTATTAAAAACAAAGTCAAACATGTCAATTTTTTTTTTTTTTTTTTTATGTGGCATAGGGGGCGCACCATGTGAAGCATCAAATATTGTTAATTGAGTGAAGGAATTTAGACATTTAAGACAATTCCCATATTTAATAGTACTTGTGGCATTAGCACCATCATAATTATATTTGCACAATCATATGTACATACATATACTTAAACTTATCCATACTATCCAAGAGTATAATATAATAATAAATATTATAAATGCAAAGTAAATCTGTCTGTTACTTTTTTATGCTGAAACCGCTGTACCGATCAGATGAAATTTGGCAGGTAGATAGTTTTGGGTCCTAGTATAAATTTCCGTACACTGAAATTTTAGATTTGAGGTCAAAGGGATCATATTTATCTACCATAAAAGTTAGAATGAGCTAGCGAGGAGGCCTTGTTCTAAAGCTGAGCCAAAAAAACTTGCGCATACTTGGCGACGTTGCTCCTTCTTGGTAAAGAAATATCACTCCACTGACTAATGTAAACAGTCACTACAGGCATGTGCTACTATCCAACGTACTTGTACTCGCCTTTTTACTGAATATTTGACCAGTGTAAACCGGGTCAGAGTAACAAAAAGGGGCAAGGGAAAAACCCCCCTTTGTACACACTAACCCAACCAACAAAAAGCTCAAGGAATCACGAATTTTCTTAATCAAAAACAGCCAGCATCGATCCTACTTGTTACTCAACTAAAGGATTTAATCTTACTTTCTCCCAGAAGAGCTGTACACACAGAAATAAAAACAATTAACAAAGGATCACTCCACTTACCTTCTCCCAGAAGAGCTGTACAAACAGAAATAAAAACAATTAACAAAGGATCACTCCACATTTTTAATTAATTTTAATTTTGTACTGTTTATTCAATGTACTCTGTGCAAGGAGGACACCAGGGGGCCGTTCAAAAACCGACTGAGTCGAGTAGAGTTATGACTCGAACCGTTCATAAACTAACTGAGTTCCAACCCTAATCCGTTCAAAAACGCGTAGAGTTGTTACCCTAGGGTTGGCTCAAGTGAACCGTACTCGACGCGGGTTCGTCGGAGTAGGCGGCCATATTTGATTAAAATAGTCAAAGCAATGTTTCCGTATTAAGAAAATTAGTAAATTATTTTGTTGTGTGTTTTTGTATTTAAGTATTTTTCTATGACTTTTGTATTTGGAGTTTTTTTAAGTAATAAAAGATTTTTAAGTATTTCCACACCACTACTAGGGTTCAGTTTTTTCTTAGAATCTTTAGTGCATAACCCTAAATGCCTTAAAATAGTTTTAAAATATTGATTTTAGCCGTAAATTTTAGCTGTTTAGAAATACTCCTATTTTCATTTTATTTTTTGTCAACATCAAATCTAACAATAAAATAAACCGCGATTCAAGTGTTTAGAATGCAAACACAACGTAACAACTACAAAAAGGTAAACATTGTTAACATACTGATAAATAAATAGTATTATAATATACTTAATAATAATGGTAAGTTTTATTAAAATATATGTATAATCAAAACAAAAGAATTCACCAAGTTCCCACCTAGTTTATAAAAACTTTATTTTTTATATTTATTTCAAATAAAGTTTTAGGCTATTTTTTTGACTTTGAGTGAAAACAAACTAAT
This sequence comes from Apoda limacodes, assembly GCA_946406115.1. Taxonomy (NCBI): domain Eukaryota; kingdom Metazoa; phylum Arthropoda; class Insecta; order Lepidoptera; family Limacodidae; genus Apoda; species Apoda limacodes. Next base: position 21,309,908 of record OX291545.1, read on the forward strand.
AGTTTCCTTCTTGCTTTTTTGAATTAAGTTTTCATAAACGAGTTTTATTTTTGAATTAAGTTTTAGGCTAATAATAAACTTTATTTGAAATAAAGTTTTAGGCTATTTTTTTGACTTTGAGTGAGAACAAACTAATAATTTCCTTCTTGCTTTTTTGAATTAAGTTTTCATAAACTAGGTTGGAACTTGGTGAATTCTTTTGTTTTGATTTTACAAATTAGTGTTCCGTAGGCCTTACAAAGGTATTTCAAATGAAAAAACTGCCCCTACAAGGGCGAAATTCCTAAAAGTGGAAACATTGATTAAAACCTGACAGATGTAACTCGGTTAGCCGTTCAAAAACTATAGGGTAGAGTTAGGAACCCGATGACGTCATTTTTTACTCAAGTTACTCGTTTTTGAACGCAACCCTGGGGGCCGTTCAAAAACCGACTGAGTCGAGTAGAGTTATGACTCGAACCGTTCATAAACTAACTGAGTTCCAACCCTAATCCGTTCAAAAACGCGTAGAGTTGTTACCCTAGGGTTGGCTCAAGTGAACCGTACTCGACGCGGGTTCGTCGGAGTAGGCGGCCATATTTGATTAAAATGGTCAAAGCAATGTTTCCGTATTAAGAAAATTAGTAAATTATTTTGTTGTTTGTTTTTGTATTTAAGTATTTTTCTATGACTTTTGTATTTGGAGTTTTTTTAGTAATAAAAGATTTTTAAGTATTTCCACACCACTACTAGGGTTCAGTTTTTTCTTAGAATCTTTAGTGCATAACCCTAAATGCCTTAAAATAGTTTTAAAATATTGATTTTAGCCGTAAATTTTAGCTGTTTAGAAATACTCCTATTTTCATTTTATTTTTTGTCAACATAAAATCTAACAATAAAATAAACCGCGATTCAAGTGTTTAGAATGCAAACACAACGTTACAACTACAAAAAGGTAAACATTGTTAACATACTGATAAATAAATAGTATTATAATATACTTAATAATAATGATAAGTTTTATTAAAATATATGTATAATCAAAACAAAAGAATTCACCAAGTTCCCACCTAGTTTATGCAAACTTAATTCAAAACAGCAAGAAGGAAACTATTAGTTTGTTCTCACTCAAAGTCAAAAAAATAGCCTAAAACTTTATTTGAAATAAAGTTTTAGGCTAATAATAAACTTTATTTGAAATAAAGTTTTAGGCTATTTTTTTGACTTTGAGTGAGAACAAACTAATAATTTCCTTCTTGCTTTTTTGAATTAAGTTTTCATAAACTAGGTTGGAACTTGGTGAATTCTTTTGTTTTGATTTTACATACTAGTGTTCCGTAGGCCTTAGAAAGGTATTTCAAATAAAAAAACTGCCCCTACAAGGGCGAAATTCCTAAAAGTGGAAACATTGATTAAAACCTGACAGATGTAACTCGGTTAGCCGTTCAAAAACTATAGGGTAGAGTTAGGAACCCGATGACGTCATTTTTTACTCAAGTTACTCGTTTTGCGTTCGAAAACGTTTTTTTATTTGAAATACCTTTGTAAGGCCTACGGAACACTAATATGTATAATCAAAACAAAAAAATTCACCAAGTTCCCACCTAGTTTATGAAAACTTAATTCCAAAAAGCAAGAAGGAAATTATTAGTTTGTTCTCACTCAAAGTCAAAAAAATAGCCTAAAACTTTATCTTAAAAAAAATTTTTAGGCTATTTTTATTTTTAGATTTTATGTTGACAAAAAATAAAATGAAAGTAGGAGTATGTTTAGAACAGCTAAAATTTACGGCTAAAATCAATATTTTAAAACTATTTTAAGGCATTTAGGGTTATGCACTAAATATTCTAAGAAAAAACTGAACCCTAGTAGTGGTGTGGAAATACTTAAAAATCTTTTATTACTAAAAAAACTCCTAATACAAAAGTCATAGAAAAATACTTAAATACAAAAACAAACAACGAAATAATTTACTAATTTTCTTAATACGGAAACATTGCTTTGACTATTTTAATCAAATATGGCCGCCTACTCCGACGAACCCGCGTCGAGTACGGTTCACTTGAGCCAACCCTAGGGTAACAACTCTACGCGTTTTTGAACGGATTAGGGTTGGAACTCAGTTAGTTTATGAACGGATCGAGTCAGAACTCTACTCGACTCAGTCGGTTTTTGAACGGCCCCCGGGGGGGTACACTTAAAACTCCAGACCGTTGTATGGAAAGTAGTGCCATCTTATACAAGAACGAAGAAAATCATCGCCTTTAATTCCATCTAACTACTTTTTTTTTTTATATAATATTATAATGGGCTCGCCCGGTCTTAGCAGACCATTTATGCGTTTGCCAGAGTCAAAGTCAATTATTATATCGTATCGTGGCGCGGGCGTTACTCCTCCTCCTCCTCTTAACCCCAAGATTGGGCGGGAGATTTGGTGTGGATCCTCAGACATTGCGCGTCATGTCCTGCTTATTTCTTCATAATTCACTATTCATGAGCCTTCGCTGCACAATTCTTAACACTAAAATATATACATCGAAAGTCACTAAATGAATTTAGAAAAATTAAACAGAAAAAAACACCACTTCTTCTTAAGATTCGCGCCAAAACTCATCTAACTACTTTGTAGCTGAAATTGTTAGCGGTTTTGCTTAGGTCGTTTTGTTGACTGCTTCAATGCGTTCAATGTCATAATTCTGCCAAGTTAAAAAGTCCTAAATTCTGTATAACACAGTACAAATCTTGGTTCATTCTCTTTGGTAGGATAACCGCATTATGTACATTATGTCGGGCAACAAAATGCCACTTTTCTTATGCGCGTATGGTAGTAAAATCTAAAGTTGTCTTTAGTGTTTCGTCTAAGCGATTTTGCTAACAAATGTTGCTACCAAAAACCCATGTTGGGAGGTGGGTATTCTGCGCTATTTTTTGACAGCTGTCAAATGTTCACTTTCACTTTCCCTTGAGAAAAATAGTTTAAGCGTTTTTTTAAGAAAAGTTTATTGTCGCATTATGAAGACTATATCTTTGTTACTATCTACAAAAAAAAACCCAATTAATCTGTATTTAATTATTTTACTGTCTTATTTAATCTGTATTTAATTATTTTACTAATAAATAAAAGGTTCTGGGTTTTTACAAACAAGATGAGTCATACGTCTATTGAACCTTTGAAGCGGCATAATTATGATACGTGGAGAATACAAGCCAAAGCAGTTCATGTAAAAGCTAGACTGGGAATATGTATCAGGTACGCTAACAAAGCTTGAAAATGTTGATGCATTATCGAAATATTTAGTAAAAGATCCTTAAGCACTTTCTGATCATTGCACCTAGCGAACTGAAACAGGCAAAAAATTGCTTAACAAGTAGATGCTTATGGGTTAGAAAGCATTTAACACAGCAAAGGATCGGCTAGAAAGGCGATATTATTAAAACAATTATTCTTACAAAAAATGTCTGAAGGTGAATGTACAGTCGACCACATAAATAAGTTCATGAATAATGTTGACAAACTCGCCGACATGGAAATAGAAATAAACAAAAATTCACTAAGCATAATTATATTACATAGCCTATCAAGATAATTCAAAAATTTCCGGATTCGAATCCGAATCTAGAGATGAGTTTCCGAATCCAAGCTCCTTAAAAATAAAAATTTTAGAGGAATGTGAAGCTCGTAAAAATAGCTATGAAGACAATGCACCTGTAAAACACGAAAAAGCTATGTATGGACGAAAAAGATGAAATTATAAGAAATGATGGAATAATTCATTTCATAAGAACCCATCAAATAATAGAAGCTACCCGTCAACAAGCAAAAAAGCAATATAATCTAATATTTGGCACAAAAAGGACATAGAACTGAAGACAGTTGGGGTAGAAAACCAAATAACTTTTGCGTTCAAAAGATGTGTTTAAGCAATAAGACTGTAATACAGAAAGAAAACGATCATGGTACTTAGACAGTGAATGTGCCTCGCACATGTCAAACAAAAAGGAAAAATTTGTAAATATTGATATTTGATGGCCGTGGGCAAGATTACTGACAAAGGGGCTTCAGTTCTATTTAAAAAAAAACTGTGCTAGGATAATGAATCATGAAGAAATAGTCATGAGAGCACAAACCAATGATGATAGTTTATATTATATTCATGAAAATAAAGAGATGGCAAATTTTGTTTCAAAAAGCTATGAATGGCATACAAAATTAGGACACCTTAATAAGGGTCAAATGAAGATTGCATTTAAAAAATAGGCCAAGTGTGAGTCGGACTCGCGCACGAAGGGATCCGTACCATTTTCTATAAAAATGACAAAAAAAAATCAAGTTTGTTTAATAGGAGCCCCCCTTAAATATTTGTTTTATTTGAATTTAATTATTTATTTTTAAAGCGACTATATAACCAAATATTCTGTGCATATTTTAAGCGTCTTCCTGTTGCCGTTATCGTAAAATCGAGTAAAAAAATCACGTTTGTTGTATGGGAGCCTTAAATATTTGTTTTAGTCTGTGTTTTGTTATTTGTTGTTATAGCGGCAACAGAAATACATCTTCTGTGAAATTTTCAACTGTCGAACTTTCACGGTTCATGAGATACAGCCTGGTGATAGACAGACGGATGGACGGACGGACGGACATACCAAAAAGACCAGAGCTGAACCAAGAACGAAGAAAAGAAAAGAGGTAAATTGAAGCCAAGAGCGACGGAAGGAATATTAGTTAGATGCTCTGAATATTCAAAAGCTTATAGGATTTATGTTCCTGATTTACAAAAAGTTATAGTCAGCAGAGACGTAAAGGTGATAAATAAAATGTATTTTACAAAAGGCAATGATAATAATGTACAGAAAAATAACGACAGTGACCAAAAACCCATAAATATTATAAATTATGATTACAATGACAATTATTGTCCTGTGTATGATTTTTGGATCCAATAAAGTATTTGTTTATTTAATGATCAAATAGATGAGGTCGATGTAAATATTAGTCACAAAAATGTTACACATTACCAATGAAATTAATCATTATGATAATGTGACACATACTAATGAAGAACATATTGTAAATAATGAATATTTTGATAAAAAAAAATAAACTCAATAACCAAAAAATAGAATTTTGGGAAACGGAACAAAAAAGCACAAAATTGGAATGACGATTATGTTATTAACTATGAAAGTGAAGATGACATTTTGTGATACATATCAAATTAATTATGAAAATGATGATTAAGGGAAAGTAGCTGTTAAAAATCAAATCATGGCTTATTTAAAAAATAGCACATGGAAAATTGTTAAAAAACAGAAACACATAAATGTAATTGACAGCAAAATGATTTTAAATAAATAATATTTAATATCAGGGCTACGTTTAGTTTCAACGCCGGGTGATCACCCGACGATAAAAAAAAAATCGTATTCGATACTTTTCTTTCCATAGTTAGTTCTCGGTGGCCGAGTGTAGATATGGTGAGCCCGCCGTGAATTTCTTTATTAAGTATTTTACGGACAAGAATACATGTGTTTTATCGATATGTTTGGGTAATGATCATATTTTTTGTGTTCTGGTATATTTTATTAGTAGGTGATAGGTAGTTATAATGGAATAAGACCTTAATTAGCTTATTTTGGGCTATTTGTACTGACTGTAGTTGTGTGTTTTTGCAGCTGTACCCCAGAGTTTAATAAGATAGTCAATATGAGGTTTTACCAGACTATTGTATATGGTGTACCTTACATTTAGGGGAAGACATTAGTTTCATTTATCATTAATCAGAAAGCTGGGATAGACTATAACGTGACCTACTCACCCGTTTCAAAGCTGAGCACAATAAGACTCATTTTAGCTCATGCTTTTGTGATACATATCAAATTAATTATGATGATGATAAATGGAAAGAAGCTATTAAAAATGAAATTATGGCTCATTTAAAATAAATTATTACAAAAACAGAAAAACATAAATATAATTGACACAGAGTTCCCTCAGAATATAGTTATTTTGTGGCCAAAACAAATTAATAATTTCATGTGAGATTTTATAGGTATAATCAGTTTTCAAAGTAGATCATAGAGGTGATAAGATTAAAAACGTTAAGATCCTCTGATTTAAAAGAAAATAACAGAAATTTTGTAAGAAATTAAAGATACCGTGTAACCAGGTGGTTAACAAACAAACATAGCTGTCGGCGGCTGATAGCGCGCACTGCTTCCAGACGTGCTAGCGTGATTGCTATATCTTTTTAATATACGTAAAAATAGCATTAGAATGATGAGTAAGACTATTCACAGGTATGTACATTGTTCAACTTATTTTAATCCTTAGTCCTATATCTACGGTTACTACGTTGGCGTGCACGATATCTACTCGTATACTTTTTTAATATTATAAAGCTGAAGAGTTTGTTTGTTTGTTTGCTTGAACGCGCTAATCTCAGGAACTACTGGTCCGATTTGGAAAATTCTTTCAGTGTTAGATAGCCCATTTATCTAGGAAGGTTATAGGAAGGATATATATATATCATCACGCTAAGGCCAATAGTAGCGGAGCACCAATAAAGAATGTTTCAAAATCGGGAGGTTTCATAATCCTTTTGAGAGCTAAAAAAAAAAGGGCCACTTGTGTGAAGCCGGGACGGGGCGCTAGTCAAGAAATATTCGCGGTTAGTACTGCAGAAGTATTGGTTAGTTTTGAGTGGACTTGCAGTTGCGTTGACACACAAGTTTTTACACACGTGTCGGTCGATGAATCATGTAGAGTGCACTTACGTATTAGGTCTGGAAATTATTTATTTGTACAAAACTGTATTGTAACTTTCGGTCTACATACTTCTGTCGTCGTTAGCCGCTTGCTTGCCGTGTTTGAAATCTAATTTGGCACAGGGTGCTTACTACACGGCAGCCGGAAAGTATGAAAACATACATCTAGTGACAGTCACGGTGCGACCGCCGCCGTCGTCGCGGCTGCTGGAGACGCACTTTTGAAACATTTTGTGGCAACGGCTGTCGGCTTTAAAAAAGGGCTTTACGTTTTTTGCTGTTTTTTGGAAATATTACCCCTTCAGGGCAAAATCGGGGATAAAAATTTGTATTAGAATGTTGATATTTTTGTGTCTAGGGACTTAAAATTTCGTACAGAGGTTTCTGTTACGACGTACGTAAGCACTAAGAGGATGAAATGGGGTTGAAAGTTGGTATGGGAATCCGTCACTTTTAAACTAAGTGTGCAAAACTTGGTATTTTGTCTTAGGATAAAAATTAGAAATGGTGTATTTCACTGTTCAAGGATAATCATCTCTCAAAAAAAAGAAAATTTGATCAAGAATTTCGATTTTTGTTTTTAGAGACTTAAAATTTTTCGAGCATCCTCTTTTGTAAAATCCTTAATTGGATTAAGGATTTTACAATAGAGGATGCTTTTGTAAAATACTTTCTTAAGGGGGTAAAATGTGGCTTGAAAGCTTGAAGGTAAATTCATAAAAAATGGTATTTGGCTTGAGGTTAAAAATTAGGATTGCCGTTTGCTTTTTTTTGATAAATTAACACCTAGAGGGGACAATAATATGAAGAATATTTATTATTGTAGGTGAAACAGTAAACAGTTAAAAGCTGTCTTTTTTTCTCAAAAGTCTACGCGAACGAAGTCGCGGGCAGAAGCTAGTATTAATATATATTATAGCTCCGTGTGTGATGGGCTTTATTCCTTAACATTATTTCTTTCTATATTTATTTAATATCTTATGTTTGTAATTAATATATATATATATATATATATATATATAATTTATAAGTCGAATGTTGAATTAATTTTACCTATGATTTTTACATTTAAAACAAGTTATAAATCAAGCATAAATATTAAACAGCTTTAGTCAGTGGCTTTTTTAAAAAAGTTTTTGATAGCAAACTATGGTTACAACTATGGCTCGTTCGTGGAATTCGGTTATAGTTACTTCCGTGGGAATATTTAATTTTCTGGGATAAAAAGTGGCCTACCTCCTTTTCCATATATTCATCTATCTCTGTGCAAAATTTTAGCTCAATTGGATGCTCCACATCGGCAGGTTTGAGTTACAAACGATATAGTCCCGCGGAAACTATTAAATTTTCCGGGATCAAAAATAGCCTAAGTACTTCCCCGGGGACACAAACTATTATTATGATTATTTAGTGGCACATTTTTCTGAGCTCCTCCGTACTTCGGAGGGTACATTAAACCATTCATCCTGGCTGTTGTCTTTATATGATGGCAATCATTAAGCCTAATTACAGGTTTTATGGGCGGCTTGAAAACTCTGACAGTCGTGTGTAAGATAAATGCACACTACGATAATAAGGGTGTTCCATTTGGTGATTTTTTAACACTAAGTAGCAGAATTTTAAGCGGTTCGCGTTTCATTAGCTTTTGGTGGCAAAATGATAGCAAATTCTAATGTTGACTTTTAACGTTTCTTTTGAGCGGTTTTGCTACGAAATGTTGCTACCAAAAACCCATGTCGTTAGGTGGGTATTTTGCGCAACTTTTTGCTAAAATGAGGTTTCACTATTAACTATTACTATTAAATTTTAACGCGGCTCTGAAGGAACGCCCTAAATAACACAAATCACCATAAATAATCAATATGCATAGGCTATTTGACAGATTTATACCTAAACCCTTACTACAAAAACCCTACTTTCCAGGCATGGATTTAAATTTTTCGGAGGTAAAAAAAAACAAAAAGATCATACAAATAAGTTGATATTTTTAGCATTAATGCTAAACGAAAGGTTGACAAATAACAAAACAAGCGAAAATAATAATCTTTTATCCCAAATGTTGTTTCCATCCGGCTGACCATAACCAATTTTTAGTAAAACGAAGTCCATTATTAGGCCATAGACGTAGAAGCAAAGTAGTAGAAACACTGATTCGTCTGTATACTGTTGTCTACAGTTCCGCTTCCGGCCGCGTGTACATGCGAGCCGTGGCAATTGGAGAATTGCAAAAATTGCAATTTTTGCTATTTTACAGCAATAATATAAACTTTATTTGACTATTTCTAAACTTAATGTAGTGTAATTCATTATATAAATAAAAACTGCTTCAACAAGAACTTAATATTATACGCTAGATATAAGAAACTTTTACATGCAAGTTTTTAGGACTAACACTCTTTATGTGTCTCATTTCATATTTAAAGTGTATATTTTAGAAGTTATGAACTAATTTTTTATGGATTGAAAGGATTGAAAGCTGTTACAGCTGGGTTATTACGTGAACCTAGTTTAAATCCGCCATGTTCTATGGCGTGAGAAGTGAGGGCGTGGCATATTTAATTTTGTGAGCGCACTTTCCTTCGTTTTTGACAATCATAATGGTAAGTTCATGAAATAAAATGTTCGAAAATATCTTATACCCATATTGGGTTATTATAACAAATTGCGTGTTATCCTTATATCTAATGTAGATAGGTACACCTGACATTGTACATTTCATATTGTGGGCAATTTATATAATAAGTTCATTATTTTGTTCGGTTTTCATTTGTTATTTCGAATAGTACCTTGATAATCCCAAACTCACAATTAGTGATTGGGCTGGCTGGCCCTGTATCATGGCATCCATTTTGTTACAAGTTGACGTCATGTTCTATTTATAGATAGAAATCTATTTATTGTTGCCTTCGCTGACAATAAAGAAGTGGGTTTGTGTCACTTAAGAACATTTTTGTCAGTTTTCAGTTCTAATTTCGTTTAGTATCTAGTTACTTTAAATTCTTACAACTAGTGATTTGGCTGACTAAGGTACTGGTACTTGTATCATGGCATCCATTTTGTTATGATTTGAGGTCATGTTCTATTAATAGATGGTAGCTCATTTCTTTCTGGGTTCCTTAACTGTTTCATAAGAAACTGAGCAAGCTTAAATATCCCTGTTTGTATGGAAATTGGCAAAGTTGGCTCAAAGGGTCAAAGTCCAACTTGCTAACGTTAGTATTGTTCTGTTTACCAACATAATGTAACATTATGCCCTCAATCAATAATCCAACAAAAGAGAGTACCCCAAGATTTGTTCTATGTGTCATACAGCAGTGAACAAAACGCTCCTATTACTAGATAACATAACAATCAACAATTACTTAATAAGAATTCTTTGGTAACAATATACGTTTTGACATTGTTTGGTACAGTAATATTATAACGTAAATTAATTTCATTAGTAATTTGCCTTCAATATTATACTATAATTTTCCTGGTAAACATAGAAGCATAGTAAGTACACGGTAGTTTTCTCCAATAGTAACTCTTTTTTCTTTGTTTATTATAAATATTTTTGGAAATTACACTTAACCTTCTGATTCCAAACTAAGTAAAGCTTGTGCTATAGATATAAATACATATATATGGATATACTAGTTTCTTTTTGCAAATACATATGTATATATAGGTACATATATAGATTTTTAATAAATTTTTGAGTGTGGTGCAATTAAACATAAGGCAAGGATTAAAAAAATATTATTCATATTTTGGACAGTATTATGGGCTGGTGTTAAAATTTTGGCAATGTACTTAATTGCATTTAGTTAATGCGAGTTCACTAATTGAAATACTATTTGATTTTATATGCTTTTCAAAGGAAGTTATAATTTAATTTGAGTAATAAAATAAAAACCGATGTACTTTGCGGCAGATGTATTCTAGAGACAGGGAAACCACTGATCTGTAAGCGCCATCATGAGTCGCCCCTAGCTAGGTCTATAATGATCTAAAAAGTACCCGGAAGTGGTTGTATAAGAAAGGGGGAGGACTGAGTATGGTAGTGTTAATTAGGCCTAGCAAAAGCGTGCAGTTTTGACCAGTGTACAAAGACATATTACATTATTAAAGCATTCAAAGGCACACAGTTCCATGTACGATAGGCACTAGCATGCAATCACATGTTGAAAATATTGATTTTTTGCTGTTTTGTCACTATAAAATTTAAATATTTATTTGTAACTATGAAATTAGCAAATTTACTTGATCATATAAATGTATTTTTAATGAAATATCAAGAGAATATCACTCTTAGTTTTCCAAACAATTTTAATTAAAGCCCAAAAATAGACTGTCAGAATTAATTTTAATATTAGCAAATCCACTTAATTCATGTTTGAACTATAACATAATTTTTTTTCACATCCAAAAATTTACTTAGGACTGTATCATAGGCACAAGACTTGCTTTGTGAGCGTTCCTGCTATATCCCGGGCATCAACAATATTGCATGTTTAATTCAGAGAATGCGACTTATTTACCAACAACCTCTCGGTGCTCCTTGGGTCAGTCACTGATAGTAACGGTTCTACTTGGGTCATTCGGTTCTGCACTGATGACTCCTATAACTACAGATATATAACTGTAAGAACTACGTATCAATTATAAATAACTGTAAGATATAACTTATGTATTCAAAAACCTGGCAGTTAAACAGAAGTTTAGTATTAGAAAATACCTGCAGACTGAACTGAAGTTAAAAGAAAAAAAAAACAAGCTATTCTAAAACAAAGAATCTAAAACAAGGAATAAGGATAAATTTTTGGTTTCAAAATGTTGTCTTTACATGGTAAATAGCTCATTTTCAATACAAATTATATATTTTTACAATAAAATTCTTTAAAACATAAAGTTAAAACTGTAATATTAATGACATTTGAATAAAAAGCTATTACAAAGTTGATGAATATATTAATGAGAAAAATACTTGGATAAATTAGAACCTAATTATGTGGGAGGCACATGTAACATTTTAAAATTGAAACATTTTTATATTATGTTATTAGCTAGTCTAAAACTAAATTGTGTTATTTTTGTATGTAAATTAAAAAAAAAAAATATATAAAAGATGCTTAGTTTTAAATTACTTATGCTCTTTATCGAGTAATGATCACCAGATAAGTCGACTTTTCAGTTAAGTTTTCCATTGATAACACAAACGTAGTATATATATATGCACATATATATGAAAGACATTTAATTTGACGTTAAATAACCTAAAAGCAAGTTTACATATTTCTGAATTCTGATAAGGCCTAAGGTGATTTAATATATCCTTCTTCTGATCTATGCTTAAGGTATATAAAAGATTTAATTTAGACATAAAACTATTTATTGAATTTTATAACTCTTCCACCTTCTACAAATTCTACCTTCAGAATATAAATCTATTATCTGTGACTGTATTCTGAGGTCAAAATCCCCAAGGCGCCCCACGTATTGGTATATTGAGGTGCTTGTACAAAAACGCCACCATGTCAGTCGTCTCCACACCAGAGACCAATTCAACTGTGAACAGGTATGAGAGAAGGAGAAATTGCAGTCATGGCAAAATAGCTGGGATACCTTGATGCTATGTCTCATTAGTGCTTCTCAACTGGATTTTCGTTTGTTCCGAAGGCCGAACCAATTTGATACTACGTACTCTAAGCTTACGGTCTGCCTTATAGTAAGCGGTCACTGCGGCCCATGGATGCTTGCAAAATCTTGTAATGCCCTTACTTGCGCATTGCGCACCCTTCAATAATCTAATATTATTCTTTTTTGAATGTTAAGTATGGGGTACTACAGTACTTATTGAAAACCATTGCAGGGAGCTTATTTCACAACCCAAGAGGTCACAGGAGGAAGTTTCTCTAAAACTGAACTGTACCACCATCAAGGTGCCACCACCAACAACCATTAAGGTTCTAAAAAGTAAAACGGTGTGTTCTTCTAGCAGTAGAACACACACAGGGGGGCAAAGTCTCTCCTCAGACTTAAGGGTTTGATACGACTTGTGAGATTAGGATTGTCATCAAGTCTCATCCCTCCATTGAACCGAGTCAAAAGGCCCAAGCTGGTATCCGGGTGCACCCGCCCTGAGATGGCAGCAGTACTTACAGTACAGTGTATATAGATCTAAGTATATATATTTAAGTGTATGCTAAATTGGACCAAGTACCTTTGTCCCCTGATTAGTTAGGACGATTGCATAGTTCTTAGCCAATTGCACCCCATTCTGGAACATAGGGGAGAGGTTTTTAAACTAATAATTTAAAAGGAATTTAAAAAATTAAACCAACTTCAAAAGTGTAATTTATTTAATTAATAATTTAAAAGGAAGAATTAATAACTAAACTATCTCATTAAGGTCGGTATCAGCGTTAATATTTTGAATAATCATTGTCACTTGGTACTTGGCAAGTCGATGTCAGTGAGAGTGTGCCACATGTGAAGTGATGTGCACTCATCATTGATGTGATAAAACTTGCACTGTTCTCAAATTAGACTATAGGTACCTAGTTCAATTAAGAATTTTTGAAATCCAATTTATAGTTTTTGAGATATGTGCGGTCAAACATACATACATATATATGGGTCAATATTTGGTAATCGGCGTATGAAGTTCCGCGCATTTTATTTCGAAACTTTATTTTTTTTCTTTTTTATAAGTATTAGTTTGAAAGTAAAATAGTACTTTCTGTCTATCATGTCATTTCCATTCATTTACGACATTTTTAAAAACTTATTTATTGTCAGTGATGTGCAAAAAGTCATATTTCCTGTCAGGGGACGCATCCTGTTTCACAAATATCCTTCTCAGAAAACATATAATTTTAAAATAAATTGGCTCATGCATAGCATTGTTATATTTATAAAAACAGTAACTTTACTCCAAAAATTATAAAATAATATTGAATCTTATATTGATACTTAATTTTTGCCTAGACTTGAGGGGAACATATTTAAAGTCATTAGTCTGTCAAAAGTAAATTTTGAAAATGCCGCTGTTTCAATTAAGTCACTTTGACCAATCAGGATTCACAAAAACGACGCTATGACGTTATATTGGTAGTGTCGTCGGCACCCCCGTTTTGCTTTCCTAGGAAAAAAATATAAGTGTCATATTATCTGTGTAGCTGTTTTTTTGGAAAAAGTAAGTAAATTATTTTTATTATTATTATTAAACATATAAAGGCATTGCTCAGTTATGTATTAAAGTTTAGTTATTTACACAGTATTTGAACAATCTCAAACAAATGGTGTCATTTTGTCATCTTCCTGTGGTCATTCTCCTGGTGTACTTCTGGCAGGATAATTGACAGCCAAACAGGATGACTAAATATTATAATTATTTCATTCATACAGCAAAAAACGAATGGTTTGTATAAACAAACATCAGTGTGTGCTAGTTACTACTATTCTGTATGAAATTATTACCCTTTCTTAAGGCCAAGATATAGGTTAGATGGAATAAATAGGTACGTCATATTTGTTCAAATTTTATATAAAAGTTATATATTTTATAGAACTAACTTTTGTCTAGTGCAATTATTTTTTATACCACAAACAAGCTTACGACCCAACTGATTTTAAGTGGTCACCAGGGGAATTACTCACCTAACTCTAAAAACCTACTAAATAAAAAAAGAAAGAAAATATTTTGCCATAAGTGGGAGTTGCACTTTGGAACCTTTGGATTATCAGACTGCTGCTCTCACTGCTAAAGAATGGCAATAGGAACGTAAGGCATTGCATTTGATAATATTAAAATTATCTTTCTTTCCTTATTTAGAACTTTAACATAAATGGTTTTTATAAATTATATATTTCTAAACCTATTACGTTTGTATTTTATTTCTAGGCTCAATCAATTCGACGGTAAGAGCACTATGGCAACAAAAAAAGAAACGTGAAGTAATATTGAAAAGGAAAAGGGAGTTGGAAAATAGGGAAAAATTAGAAGTACTCAAACAAAAAAAAAGAATACTACTTCAAGAAGCAACCTAGGTGTCAATTGATTAAAAGAAAAAAATGGAGGAAAATATAGCCAATTACAGGCAAAGGAGAAAAAACACTTCTGATTTAGAAAAAACATTCATGCGGAATAACTCTCCACCTGAATCCGATCACGAAGTTCCGCCACCAGTAATAGTGGACTTGGAACTTTAGTGGAATTCAAATAATTGATTCTTCACCGTCAGATGAGTACTAGAAGGACGTAAAAGAGTTGAAAAAAACAGACGCTTTAAATATAGATTACCTCATCAGAAAAACAAGTTAATTAAAGGGTTAAAAGCACAAGTAACAAAATACTCAAAATTTATACCCTGTTAGAACTAAAGTAAACAGCATAATTAACGGTGATATTTCAAGCGTTAAAGAGTATTTATTATTTGGTGAGGTAATGAAAACACAATTAACTGAAAATTATAAGAATTGTAATTAGTTATAACCATTATTTACTGGGCTCTCTTGATTATGTCAACCATTATCATAATAGAAGAACTAAGACCACAAAGAAAATTAATACAAGTTCTAAATTAGAGATGGAAAGTGAAAACAGGAATCTAAATAAAGAAATTGATTTAAACTTATAAATAAATAATTGACTGACAAAAGATGTATCAAAAAATTATTTAGAAATAACTGATAGCAACCCTGTATAACCTGGTCCATCCAGGATGGTCAATGAAGAATGATACTGTAATGGAGATTATATCATATTTCAATTAAAATCTGAGAATACCTGTTACAGATATGCAGGTATATAGATAGTGATGGGGAGATTAAAGTCACATTTTTAAGGGTGTGTGAAGATGATGGAAAGCTCTTTTAAATTGAGCAAAACAAAATGTATGAAGTGCAAGTAGAGAATAAAGTAGAAAAATTACCCCAGCCATTGTTATACCTTAAAGTTGAACATATGTTTTATAAATATAAGAAACCCATTGATGAGCAATAGTTATAGTATGATTTTTGTCAACAGTAAACTGTTTTTACTTTTATTGTTAATTTAGTATTGTGCCAAATAAAATTTACATTTTGATTAAGAGTTTTTTTTTTTTTATTTATTAATTTTATTTGATTATAATGTCTTTTTTATTAAACTTCATTAAATCTTACTTGCATACAGTAGGTGTGTGTGTTCTTTTATCTAAGGTTAATTTAAAATAATAGGGTAATAATACCTACACTTTTTTATTCTTGATTGATTGTAGCTTGAATAATAATAATAAGGTAGAATTGTTATTATTATTTCTTTCCAATTTATGTAGTTAATACTTATGAAACCACATGCTTGAGCCTGATTAAAATGTTATTTCTTATGACACTTGCATATCTGTCCTTATTTTGTCAACAAATCATTAGCCTGATGCCTAAAATCATTATCCTGTCATTGCTGTCATTTTCCTGATGGGTCTTTGAAAATCCTGGTTTTTACATCTTAAGAATCTTTTTAAAGTGTACGGAACATATATATTTTTAAAACAACAGTAATCAATACATTGAGATAAAAATATCATATAAAACCCTACAAAATTATTATATATTTTTTCTTTCATTTTGCCAATTGCCAAATATTGACCCATATATACACTTACTAAATTTGGCACCCATGTTTAAAAGCTGCTATAGACTAACATATACAAAAACTGTGCAATTCTGACAATATTACATATACGGGTCGAACTGAAAACCTTCTTGTTTTGAAGTCGGTTAAATGAACGATCACGAATGTTTTTATCAATGCTTAGACTTTTTTTTCTGATTTTAATGACATTTCATACATTTTCCTGGGCTAATACGTGCGTGTGTTCGCTTGTTTCTTCTAGATATTAATTGCTCAATGGTAATTACCTTCGGGGTTCTTTACCAGAGCCTAGATCATCTAAGATCAGAGTGCTTGTCACGACAAATCAAATGACCCCAAAGAGGATAGGGTTGCGTTTTTTTTTATTACGGTTCCTGTAGTTTAAATTTCCAGTTTTATCATGAGACTGGCTGGATATCATCTAAGGACCATCAATTCTTAAACCTATTTCTAGTCCTAAGTGAGATTTCACCTTTGACTGTATTTTGGTAAAACCGGTGATTGACATTTAATATCTGGTTTAAAGTCTACTTTAATAAACATAGTCTGAGTTTTAATGTGATTCGGAAATCATTATGTAATGTATCTTTGTGGATTTCCATAAAGGAACTTTTTATAAAATTTTCATATATACACCGTTAAATTTTAATCGTTTTAATGCCGTGGACAAGTGATCAGGTGCATGAAACACTATCGATTTATAAAAATAAAATAACATTTTTTTAAAACTCTAATCAATTCTTGCTTGAGTGACAAAATGACCATTAGTAGACCAGACCGAACCATTAGTAGGTAAGTCAATATTCAAAGAGACCTACCCTATTATGACACATGATTCATTCTCATGACTTCGATAAATGAACCAATGCAAGACTAATTACCGCCCCTACATCTTATTTGATAGGCAATTCGCAAGGCGTGTTCCCCCCGCGCCCCGCGGCCTACGGTCAAAACATATCAAAAAAATCAGTTTTCTCTAAGACCGGTGCGGTGCTTGGTGCATCGCTGTTTACGAGCGAAAGTATGGCGTCTCGAAATTATGCGTACTCTAACATGGAGTACCTTGATATGGTGCAATTAGGTCCCGGGATCTAAGTACAAAGTATTTACGACGGTCTTAATCCCGTAAAAGTATGAAGGAAAATGTGCAATCATTGAATTTCTTCATACGACCAAATTGACACTAGCTTAGTGAGTCAATGACCTGTACGACGTAGGCATACGTAGGTAACTAACTCCGGCGCTACTACTGTTTTCACGCACTTTGCGGATATTACAGTTCACTTCCCATCTTTTTTTTTTTAAGAGATATAACCCAGATTAAGTTGTTAATGAATAGTACTTTGTAAAGTGAACCACGGCACCCATCCACGGCATTAAAACGATTAAAATTTAACGGTGTATAGATAGCAATTCTTTTATCGGCACGAACTTTTGCAACGAACTATTTCATGTAGAAATATTACGCGCTTGATGCACGGAGTCCCGATTGGGATTGTCATTTTAGTGCGCGAACTTCTTACGACAGCGAATATATACCCATGTTCAAAAGGGTTAAATAAATTTATATTTATTCATTCACTTTATAACAGTTTCGTTTTGTTACAGCCCCGCATAGACCCCATCCAGTTGCTGAATTGCCTTAGTGTGCTCCTATCACCTGACGGTGGTATCAAAAGCAGAGACGAAGTTCAGAGATTGGCTAGGTAAGGTTATAGTATAAGCTTACTGCTGAATTATCGAAGGTTAAAGTTATTTTACTGTTAACCAT
Organism: Apoda limacodes; assembly: GCA_946406115.1. Classification (NCBI taxonomy): domain Eukaryota; kingdom Metazoa; phylum Arthropoda; class Insecta; order Lepidoptera; family Limacodidae; genus Apoda; species Apoda limacodes. The sequence continues at coordinate 21,328,042 of OX291545.1, forward strand.
AAGTTTCTCTGATTGCTATGCTAATTTGCTATATGTAAATGAATTAAATTTTGTCGCGCCTATATCTAATTTTAACGTACGTAAGTTAGTTTTGAGCTTCGATAATTCGGATATAGAAGTATATAGTTTTTAAAATTTAATATGCCGTATATTTGTTATTAGTTTGTAACATACCTTGCTAATATGTACTACCTATATTGTGCTAATGTGCAAAGATTTTCGGTATGTGCTCGGTACATAGGCTTCTTTTGTATATTGTAGGTACACGAGACACGATGTTAAGTTGTCTCATATTTTCATTGTTGGTCCATGTAAGAATAAATAGTTAAAATATTCGAAACCTACATAATTGAAATCGATATTTAACGAATAAAAAAGTAAGCTGTTTTAAAATATGGGTGATTTTTTGTAAAATTGTAAATGCCATACAAGCTGAAAAAGCATTTTAGTGTAGCATTTTCTAGAAAGTTAACTTATTAAGGATTTTTACTAGATAGATAGCTAGTTGCTTTGTTATGCAAATTTATTGATATTTTATAAATAACTAGCTTTTGCCAGCGGCTTCGCCCGCCCTAAATTTCAATGGCAACTCCTCAAGTTAAAAAAAAACACAAGGTAAAATATTTTTAATAATACGTACCGCCCTTCCCCCTCATGACTGCCCGCCGGCCTCGCACATCATAAATGCGCGCGCAATACTTGATAATTATTTTGCTGCCACGTTATTTTAAAACTGCGATATCTCCTAAGATATTCATTGAAATCGAATGATGAACAGGCTAATTTTGTTTTAAATTAAATGCTTGTGATAAATAATGATTTTTTTCGGATAAAGATTAATGTCATGTTTATAAAAACACCTTCACAAATAATGCATTATTTTAGAACAAATATGGTTAGCATAAAAAAGGTTATAGTGAGCCAACCTTAAATTATAAAAATATGTTGTCGCGGACTTTTTTATAGGGGAACAATTCTGTCATACATGATTTTTGCGGAACTTTAACCGTTTAGGCAGCGCACGCAGCGGAAGCTCTCGAAAGATAAAAAAAACCCCGATTTTGAAACATTTTTCATTAGTGCTCCGCTCCTTTTTGTGTTAGCGTGATGATATATAGCCTATAGCCTTCCTCGATAAATGGGCTATCCAACACTGAAAGAATCTTTCAAATCCGACCAGTAGTTCCTGAGATTAGCACGTACAAACAAACAAACTCTTCAGCTTTATATATTAGTATAGATTTGCAAATTATTTGAAAATCACGTCAGGAGACCAACCTAAATATATCAAAATCACATGTAATAACTAAAATATTAATATCCAACACAGTTTAGCTTTAAGGGTCCTATAGCAGCTTACTAGCTTCGCTCATAGAATTATTTGTTTTGTCTTTGTACAAAGGTCATTTCAAAAATCTTACTACATAGAGTTTCAGAAACTAGTCATAAGCTATATTTAGAATGTTTTGTATTGTTTTTGGAACACATCTGTGAACTCAAGTTATCTTTTCAGCTAAAAATGGCCACAATGCGTAATTAAATTCACAAAAATCTTTTAGGAATAATACAAAACGTTTTTAAAATAGCTTATGACTGGTGTTTCAATTTTCATTTTTTTTTAAATAACTTAAGTAAGAGGAAGCAAATAATATCTAATGGCGGCGCCAGTTAGCTGTTATATGCGCCTTAACACAATTTATGATAAAAATATTCCAGCTCTAGGCAAAAAATAAAACAAAATTAAAAAAAAAAGAAATCTTCAAAAACTGTCTGTTTAAAAAGTTTGCACAAAACTTTCCTTAAAAAGATCTACTAAGAAAATTAAGTTAAGGGTTTATTATTATGTTTTTTTAAGACTTCAAAAAAAAGGGAGTTTTTAATACGACCCTTATGTACACGGGAAAGTCCAAAAGTCCGCGAAAGCAAGACTTGTAAGTTAAATTAAACTATAAAATTGTTTTTCCTTCTCAATCCTTGAGATTAATGCATTTTTATGTTATTTCATTTCATATTAGATCGCAAAATAAGTTTTTCTAAAATATCAAAAAAAATTTTTTTAGTCCTGAAAATGGTCCTTAAATTTTCTTCTTCCTCATCATAAACTCTTCAGGTTCTAGAATAAATAAAATCGATGTGAGCTAGATCGGGACTATAGGGTGTCAGCGATTTAAAGCATAAAGCAGAGTTTGTGTATAGTCTTTCTTATGTGCATAGTACTCTTCAGTGATAGTGGGTCCTTCTTCTTTGTAATTGATCAATAAAATTCTCTCAGAATACTAAAAAGTTGTTACCAACAATTTAACGGCCGATTCCAAGACCTTAAACTTCTTAGGATGGTGGAGCTATTTAATGCCATTGCATCGATTTTTTTTTAGACTCAGGCCCAAAGTGATGAACCCTAGTTTCATCTGCTCTACCTAATAATTATTTTCAATATCGGCGTAGGTTCGTCACCAATTAACTTCAAAAACTCTCTAAGACGCTTCGGCTCGTTGCTTGGCATTCCAACAGCTCAGACTTTAGTAATCCTCAAAATTGGTAGTCTTTCTTATGTGCATAGTACTCTTCAGTGATAGTGGGTCCTTCTTCTTTGTAATTGATCAATAAAATTCTCTCAGAATACTAAAAAGTTGTTACCAACAATTTAACGGCCGATTCCAAGACCTTAAACTTCTTAGGATGGTGGAGCTATTTAATGCCATTGCATCGATTTTTTTTTAGACTCAGGCCCAAAGTGATGAACCCTAGTTTCATCTGCTCTACCTAATAATTATTTTCAATATCGGCGTAGGTTCGTCACCAATTAACTTCAAAAACTCTCTAAGACGCTTCGGCTCGTTGCTTGGCATTCCAACAGCTCAGACTTTAGTAATCCTCAAAATTGGTTTATCTTATAAACCAATCAATGCAGAAAGTTGTTTCTTCTTCAGACGAGCATCTTCCAGTATAAGTGTTTTAACTTTTTCGATATTCGACGAGGTGGCTTCAATCGGCCATCCTGGACGGGGGCCGTCTTCAATCGAGTCTCGATCTTTAAAAAGACCGTGCCACTTGTATATCGTGGTTTAAGCAGGCTAACGATCTCCATAAACGGCTCCCATTTCTCTCATTATGGCTTGAGCAGATTTTTTTCGCTTGGTGAGGAATTTGATCACAGCGAGCAGTTCAATTTGCTCCATGTTCGCAGTTGACGATAAAGGCTTCATTACATATATACTCCTTAACATATGTTTTGTGATATAAGGATCCGAATATTTCTGAGTTAAAACGCAGATTAAATGCTGGCTCGAAGTACTGTAAGAAAGCAACTGCCAGAGCTAAATTCCAGTTCATCGGCAAAATAGGTGGGCTTTCTGGTCGCTTGCTAAAGCTGCTGAAGGAAACTTTTGTCTGTCGTGTCTACCACCACATAGGGCTAAAGACAAAGCCGATCTACTTGGTAGTATCATTGCCTCAAACTCGAATATGAACGACTAAGGCGCTGTTCCTACAACTATACCGGTTCCACCTACTATACCGGTTCCACCTACTATACCGTAGTGTGGTAAGACCATGCCGGAAATCTCTATAACACAGCGGGAGGTACGGCGAGTTGCTTTCTCTAGACGTTCATAAGTCGTGTGGGCCAGATGGTGTACCAGCAGTAGTGCTAAACAGTGTGCTCCTGAGTTATGTCCTGTACTCACGCGCCTCTTCGCGCTCTCCTACCACAAGCTATTTTCGTCTTCATGGAGTTGCGAAAGTGTACCTTGTGCCCATAAAGGGCGATAGATCAGATCCATAGAATTATAGGCGTATTGCTATTACCACCCTCCTCTCCAAGGTGATGGAGCGTGTGATCAACACACAGCTTATAAGATACCTACAAAACACAACCTGGTGAGTGACCGTCAATATGGCTTTCACCACGGTCGCTCGACTGGCGACCTTCTAGTGTATCTCACACACCGATGGGCACTAGCCATTGCGAGTCAAGGGGAGGCATTGGCATTTAGCCTGGACATAGCGAAGGCGTATTTACATATATATTAATATTTACGTATTGACAAACACAAATAAAAACAAGGGAGCCGTAATTTTGGAAGACTTCAACGCCCACCATCGTGAGTGGCTCAGTTCTTGAACCAATCAGTGCGTAGGGTGCTCATGAATTTGCTCTGACCTATGGATTCTCTCAGCTGGTACTTTCTCCAACGAGTATACCATATATAGAGGATCATACGAGCTCCTTACTGGACCTTCTGCTGACTACACGTCCGGACGGATATTCCGTCTCAGTGGATGCGCTTTTAGGCTCCTCGGACCACTGTCACGTTCGGACTCAAGTGTCATTCACACAACCCGATCCATCTGTGCCAACTAATTGGCGTCGTGTGTGGCATTATAAGCCGGCAGACTGGGATGGATTGCGAGAATTTTATGCATCGTACCCGTGGAGACAGATCTGCTTTAGCTCAGAAGATCCTGACGTCTGCGCAGCCGCAGTCACTGAGACAATCCTCGCTGGCATGGAATGATATATTCCGAACCCGCAAGTTGCTGCCGGCGTCAAACAACGACCGTGGTTTAATAGGTCTTGCAGAGAAGCTAAAATTCTTAAGCAAACTGCATATGAGGACTAGACCACGGCTCGTAATAATAAAGATCCAAATATTTCCAAGGTAAAACGCAAATTAAATGCTGTCTCGAGATTCAGTAAGAAAGCAACTGCCAGAGCAGAATTCCAATTCATAGGCAAAATCGGTGGGCGACTAGCGAGCTATCCATCTGGGAGTCATGCTTTCTGGTCGCTTGCCAAAGCTGCCGAAGGGAACTTTTGCCAGTCGTCGTTACCACCACTGCGAAAGACCGATGGTGACTTGGCCCATAGTGCTAAAGAGAAAGCGGATCTACTGGGCAGTCTCTTTGCCTCAAACTCGAATATGAACGATGATGGCGCTGTACCACCTACTATACCGTGGTGCGGTAATACCATGCCGGAAATCTCCATAACACGGCGGGAGGTCCGGCGGGCGTTGCTTTCTCTAGACGTTCATAAGTCGAGTGGGCCAGACGGTTTACCAGCAGTGGTGCTTAAACAATGTGCTCCTGAGTTATATCCTGTACTCACGTGCCACACTAGGCATTGTCCGTCTTCATGAAAGACTGCGAATGTGCACCTGGCGCCTAAAAAGGACGATAGGCCATATACATCGAATCACTGGCCTATCCCTATTACCTCTCTGCTCTCCAAGGTGATGAAGCCTGTGATCAACACACTAAAATACCTAGAAAAACCCGACCTGGTCAGCGACCGTCAATATGGCTTTCGCCACGGTCGCTCGACTGGGGACCTTCTAGTGTATCTCACACACCGATGGGCACTAGCCATTGAGAGTCAAGGGGAGGAATTGGCATGTAGCCTGGACATAGCGAAGGCGTTCGATCGGGTCTGTCACCGGGGTCTTCTATCTTACCATCCTACGGAGTGCCCGAGGGTTTGTGCAAATGGCTGGCTAGCTTTTTGTCCGGCAGACGCATACGAACCGTAGTTGACGGTAGTTGCTCTGAAAGCATTGACATTAATGCTGGTGTCCCAAGGAAGTCTCTGTACTGTCTCCTACGCTGTTTCTACTGCATATCAATCACATGTTGGACATCAACGTGCATTGCTATGCAGATGACAGCACTGGAGACGCTTATTACACGGGTCGTGCAAGCATCCCTAAATCCGCTGTGGAGGAAAGGCGTGGAGAACTTATGTCTCAAATCGAGACGACTCTATCCAAGGTCTCTGACTGGGGTCGGGAAAACTTGGTCCGATTCAACCCTACAAAGACACAAGTCTTCGCATTCACCGCTAAGAAAACCCCATTCATTGTGGTCCCACAATTCCAAGACACCCCCCTCTCCATCTCCAAAAGCATTGGGATCCTTGGTGTTGACATCTCCAGCGATGTTCAGTTCCGAGATCATTTGCAAGACAAGGTGAAGCTGGCGTCCAAAAAACTAGGTGTACTCAACAGAGCGAGTCAGTGCTTCACGTCGGGGCAGAGGTTGCTGCTTTACAAGTCGAAAGTTCGGTCCCATATGGAGTACTGCTGCCATCTCTGGGCGGGTGCACCCGGATACCAGCTTGGCCCTTTTAACTGGGCTTAACTCGGCTTACTTTCCTTATCGAACCCTTCAGTCTGAGGAGAGACTTTGCCTCCCTGTGTGTGTTCTACCGCTTGAACAATGGGATGTGTTCTGAGGAATTGTTCTAAATGATGCCCACGGCTACTTTCTCCCATCGCACCGCTCGCCATCGGCAGGGAATTCATTCTCACACTCTAGAACCGAAATGGTCGCGTACAGTGCGGTTTCAGAGAAACTTCCTCCCGCGTACGCTTGGGTCAAGGAATGAGCTCCCTGCAAAGGTTCTCTCTAAGGACTACAGCATGGGGTTCTTCAAGAAAGAAGTTATTGGATTTTTGAAAAATATATAAATATTTCGCAGGAAATTTGTAGCATGCGTAAACTTATGCCTATGTTAGCTAGGAATCTTGTAAGCTTACGGAAAGGTCAAACGGCGGGATAGTGATGGACCTACGGGAACTAACGCTGACGCTGGGTATTCTCACATAGCGCAAACTATCTGGACCGCTTTGTTGCAATTTTTCCAAAAAGTAGTTTTTAGCAAAAATTTTGCACTGCTAAACCTGTTTTACTTGTATCGAGAAGTGTTTTCTCGTTAAATTCGTACGTAAACGTCGTCACTTATTTATATACCATCACGGTACAATGGATCACCAATTACGTAGACCGTGTGAGTGACAATGCTGTCACTACTGCGGACGTCTCTCCCAGCGATTTCCCGCATCTGCGCTAAGATGCAAGACACTTGGTCGCCCCCCTAAGACTAGCTGACCTTAAATACCACCGCGATCTTTCGAATGTGGATTCCTTCGGGTCTGAAATACTCCTTTAGTTTCAAAGAGAGCATGCTTCTCACAATTTTATTAAATCGACCTAGCTCTGACTTAAACGTTTTTCGCTATCAACGTTTCAGGCTAAGCAGCCACACTCCGCCTTTCCTTACTACCCTTTTCTGTAAATCACGATCACCTTCTTCTACCTACGAAAATTTTAGATTTGGGACGTGCGTTCATGTTAAGTAGGATTAGTATGTTTTAAGCAAGTTGTTTTAAGACACTTGTTTTAATCAGTGTTTAAAATCAATGTTTTTACAGTGTTTAAAAACATAGTTTAACAATATCCAAAACAGTTTAAAACTAAATGTTGGTGCTAATAAACTGAAAATGACTGAAAACTAATAAATACTTAGGATTAAGAATAGCTCAAAATAATAAAAAAATGGATTTATGTCGAATTTGTAATTTTAATTGGGATTTTCATAAGTACACTTAATCCTCCATAAATGTTTAGAGTCTCGGAGCCAAATGGCAAAATCGGCTGTCTTGTTTGTCCGTCAGTCCGTAGGTAACAAACTGATAATATTATAATTCCGCCGTCATTGCATCAAATCTGATAAAATTTTATGGTAAGGTTATGGTGAACTGAATCTGAAATTCATTTTCAAAAGACTATATGGATGGTGTATGGAGACATACATTAAATAAAGGGATTAAATTTTTTTTTGCGCACTCCATTGTGTGATTTTTTTGGCTATTATATTAGATGAATATTCAAACATCTTTGTCTAAATCTAAGTATTATTTTCTTTGAAATCTATATTTTGCGTGTTATTGACTTCCAAAGATAAAAAAATGTTTCCCCTCTAACTTTTAAACCGCTGATTTTAATAATAAAAAAAAATACTGTAATAGACCTCATCGAAGCCAAGCCAAGACTTGCACTTGGCAGGTTCGGTTATTCTTTAATTTATGCAATCAAACTTAAACAATAACAATTTGATTTTTACTTAATTATAATTTAAATTGAATAATAATAAATAACTCCTATATAATTAACAATTAAAATGTTGTCACTTTAGTTTTTATTTAGGTTTTGCCCAAAACTGCGACAAATTTTGGAGATCTCTTGTTAGTTAAGCATGTTTATTTGGCACGTCGGAATCAATAAATCCAAAAACAGTTTTTAATTCCGTTCTGTTTCGCCAAGCCCGTTACTTGAGCTTTAGTGGCAGCACCTAATATAGAAGTCCAAGATAACGTCATGGGCTGTTACTGCTGTTAGTGAGGTTTTTGCCTATGTACTTAGGATTAAGTATTGTTTCTTAGTAAAGTTTTTATTTAAATATATAATACAAATAAATTAAATTGGGTCTTATCGATTTCTAATCATTTTGTCGCTTGTTGTAGTACTTAAAACACGTCGTTTTTTGATTGAAGATAGTATTTTTATCATACAGAAGAGTATATGTCATCTTCCCTTATACGTGTGTAGACTATGAGTTACTGACTATGACTGAAGCGATGCCGAATGAAAAATGAATGAAAAGCGTTAAAGTTTATAGAGTTCCATAGTCAATAAGCCTAATACTTTTGCCGTGTCCGTCTGTCTGTCCGCTTAGCTAAGAGACTATTACAGAGACCCTGGATAGGTCGTTCAAAAATATAGTGGGCAAGGAAAAACTGTCACTTGTCACGTGAACCAACTTACTGTACTTATAAAATATATTTGAAGTAACAATTTCTTACAAATTACTTGGATGAAGTTGTTACTTGTGTAAAAGAGGTAGTAAATATAAGTTTATGAACCATTCAAATAAAATCATACAAACTAAATAATAACTTCACAAGTAAATACATAATTCTCACTCTACCGACTCCTAACTTCAAGCGTGTACGACAAGCAGTTTCACTGTTTTAATTATATACAATAGGAGCAATATCCGATTAAGGTCACCGATGCGAAACCGATCCAATCGCAAAATGGCGTTATTAGACATGGATATGTAGCTCTCCGAAGTTGTCCACGCACGACTGCGTTACTTATACCTACAGAAGGGCAGGGCATCAGCATGAAAGGCAAATAATATCACTTACCTTAGATTTATTGAAAAAGATTATAACTGTGGAAGAACCGCTGGAAGAAATAAGTGAAATGTTTAATGGGCTTTAGGAAACCATCCTAACTAGTTGTTCTGAAAATGAATTTATATTATTATTTTCTCATCGCAAACATTGTACTCAAAGATGATCACTAATATCACTAATATATCACCTAGGTCGAATTGTTCATTCAAGATGTTGGCAAGTTGTGGGGAAACTACGCTATACCTTCATCATTCATCTAAAGCGGCTCCTCCGGGATTAAAGTCAAAAGTCTTTTGCCAGTGTGTGTTTCCAATGATGGCTTATATATAGTACTAAGATCTAGTCTGTTGGCCTTATGGCAGAGCTTTTGGAAAACTACTCCACACCTTAATCTTTCATCTAACACACCTCCGTGATTATGAGTAAAGACAAAAGTCTTTTACCATAGTGTCCAATGATGACTTATAGAAATAAAATCTGATCTATTGGCCTCATGAGCTCAGAATCACTCGGCGAGCTACGATAGCTATGATCGGTTTTTTCATCGTGACAGAATCCGTAATAAGGAAATACTCAGAACCGATAGACGGTGTGAAATGAAGTTTCTAGAGTTGAGACCACGAGCCAGCAAACTTAGTGTTGGAAGGCACTCCTAGGTAGACTGACGACCTAGCTGGGGCCGCTGGTAGTCTACAAGCGGCTCAGACCCGTTCATTTTAAAAATATATGGAGCCCTTTATACTTTTGTTTTGCAGTAGAAATCTAGCCGCTGATTTAATGATGATAATTTAACTGGATTTTAAAAAACAAATTTTATGTTGCTGCTGCATTAATTAAACAAGTAATTTGTGTTCAAACGTTTTCAAAAAAATACACAATTTTACAACACTTTTTAATAGCCACATCGTCATCTCTTAATTTTGACCGCCAGAATGTATTAAAGTGACCTTAACAAACAATAAATCGTTATTTAAAATTGTTTTTAAAATGTCGATTCTCGAAAGGTATCAATCTTGAATCGATAAGAATCGAGACTTCCCAGTAGTCCTTTGATTTTCCCGTTCTGAACCCTTATTACCAGTAGGCTCCTCACCTGTGAGAATATAGATAACCCTTATTTATTTTACCGTGTTGGGAGTCAGTATCTCCTCTCATAGGACATCTTTACGTTCAAGGTCGTCCTTGGCTTCTCACGAATCTGGACTAAGCGTTTTGTTCTTTCGACTGGCCTGCATTTTTGACCCTGTATTTAAATTGAATGGCTTTATGATATCACCTTTGACTTTCGCCATGAAGTGTTTTTTTTACAACGACCTTGGGAAAGCCGATCTTTTTTTATGCCACTAAGGGCTTGCACAAATAAGTTTCTCGAGGGATCCAGTTAGATGTGCAGAATAGACTGCAATAATAGCCATAAGTCGAGGTGAAAAAAATTTCAAACCAAACGAATGGGCCACAGTATATGTTCGATGCATTCCACACATTTTCTATTTTTGTAACAAACAAAGGTCGAAAAACATTAACAAAGACAGCTAAGTCCATGTTGCCACAAACATACGTAAACTTATGATATTTGGCACCCTTGTATATAGACGACAGAGGTCCATGACCTTGTGTAATGACCGACCGTGAATTACGTTTAGAAGGCTGCTACCATATCATTAAATTACTCGCAGCCCTATACGGTGGCACTTTTGAGCGGTACAGGTGAGGCGGTAAACACGACTTATTATTTTTGTACGGCTTACTTATAGTTGATTGATCATTATAAGCAAATTTAAATTGTATATTTAATTAACAAAATACGTAGTTCCGTACAAGACTAGTAGTACCGGAAGTCGGTACAAAATTTTAATTCGCTAATAATTGAAGAAGCAATATAGGTAATTTATTACTAGGGCATGAATATCTGAATATCGAAATCCCGGAATCTCGGAAAGTTAAGTCCGATATTATAATTCCGATACTGAGATATTCAATATCTTAATAAGTAAAATATTCTATTTAAATTTTATAATAAGACGTAAACGGTGCCAGTCGGCGCTTCGTTGTGCGGGCGATTTGATGTTGAATTACTACCTTCTTATTGAGTTGCTAAATAGTTACAGAATGCTAATACAGCATTCGTACTTTCTTCCACAAAAGTCCTACAAACTATCATACAGCACCCAGTACACCATCCACGAACAGGCACGTTGCTAAAGAAAATCTAAGGCCCCCAGTCCCCGAAATCATAGTAAAACTATAAAATATTAGGGCTCAGCGCCGCAGACACTTCAAATTTGGGGCACGAGCACCCTCAGGCACCATAGATTCGGCGCTACTGCTAACGAAGGGCGAGGACGAGAGTATTGAAAGGCAAATCTACACTTCGTACAACGTCGCCTAGCCTTGAACGACTTCCGAACTTTGTCAGCTATGTCCCCGAGTCAAAGGGAGGCAGTCTCTAGATTTTTTGACTGGTGTCGCGAATACGACTTACTACATTATATATAACAGACACAATATTGAAATCCAAAATTTTAAGCAAAATACATTATGTTAATTCATGTCTCGCTATGAACTTACAAAGCTCAATACAAAAGATGACAATTCTTAGCAGTAGTACCATTCCTATCTTTATAATTCTTAAAGTTTCTATTGGCTTCAAAAGGCGACTAATTTTTTCAATCCAACGACTAAAAAAGTATATAATGCGTATGCATGTCCTAAACCTCATATGTAATGAAAACCCTGTGATGCAAAATGCGCTGGAGCTGTCACAGAAACAAAGACTATGTTGAGGTAGATTATTACTTTCCGATTAAAGAAATTACCCAACCACTACAAGGTGTGATATGACTTTTGACCAAAAATTTGAGAAAATCTGAAAAATTAGAAAAGCCTTGCCTGTGTACGCCAATTTTTACCTTTTTGAAATTATAATAGCTAATTAACTTGTATGCGACAAAAACGGAAGGAGAGATTAGTGTATATATAACATGCGTACAGATCGTTTGTATTTTACATACGTTTTGCCTTAGAGTTGAAAGTAAGCGTTTTTTGTCAGCTGGATATTTCTGATGCATTGTCCGAAGTTTGATTTTGCTGAAATGCTAGAAGCCTTTAATTTATTGAGAATGCACTATAAAGTTTCTCTCTTAGAAACATTTACATAATGTTAGTAAATAAGTAGTTTCGTTCCATTTATTTCCAATTGTATTTTCTTATAGATGATTTTGAGTTTTTTTATTTAATTAGTAGCAGAAGAGTAGCGGGGTGGAGAAGTTACTATGAACGCATTATGAAGAAAAGGGGTGGTTTTCTAAAAAATAAATAAATAGTCCAGGACTAGTAGTTTTATTCTCTTGTTATTTTTTTAAGTTAGTATTTTAGTGAAGTTATCTGTGAAGGTATTTTTAATTTCGATTTTGTTCTTAGGTTGTGCTATTTACAGAGGTTGTTTTGTTTTTATGTTGATTACAAAAATAAATTAATTTAAAACATCTTGTATCTAATACAACTTTATGAAAAATATGTTCAATTCCGATATTAGAATCTTATATAGGAAATCAATATCGGAATTGAAAACCTTCCGATATTACATTCCCTATTTATTACTGTACGGCATTTGTGTAATTAATTCCTTTTCTATGTATACTTATACATCACCCTTTAACGCCGTACATTTTTCCAGTACTAAAATAAAAAGGGTGTCGCAACCCATTTAGTTGAAGAGTCAGTTGACGGCAGACAGGCAGTCTACCGACTGTGTGATAGGGTTCAGCTAAGTGCGGGCGCGTTAGGTTCAGCGTGTCAGGTGTGATCGGTATGACAGCAGATTTAATACTTCCCTCATGAGAAGTTAAATATACTAGCTAATCTTTCTATATCCTTAGATAAAACGTGTGGTTTTTGAAATAATACTTTATTTTTATTCAATCTAGTTTAGTAGTAGTTTTCTATAGGTTTTTAAGAAAAAGTAAAAATGAAACCAACGAACCAAATGTAAACAAACAATATAGCCGTTCACTGTTTTTGACGCGCATCCACTGCTCTACCTCCTGAGCATGTGCAGCTAACGCGTTGAATGCAGCAGCAGCAGCAGCCTTCTAATTGTAATTCGTGGTAGGTCATTTAAAACGGTAATTTTGTTCATAGGCTTGTAGTCTAATACGAATATTGTGCAATCCCAATATATCATACATTGATTAGGGTTTCTGATTTCTCTAACTATTTTCGTTATCGAGGCACGGGAATTCTCTAGGCCAAAATTCTCGAGTCTTCTCGAGTCTCGAGGCTTTTAAAGAAGACTTATAATTGGTAATAAAATTTAAAGAAAACTAAAAGTAATCACGAAAGGAACATACTTTTACTACCCCCAACTGCACTAACTTAAAAGAAACAAAACATAAAAATCTTCTAACCCATAATAAACAAATCTTAATACTTAAAAGAGTAAGGACACTAAAAATCTGCAAGCGTCTTAATCATCTAGCAACAAAAAACTTTAGTATCAAGGTATTCGTTCGTTCGTTCGCTTCAGCTGAAAGACGTCCACTGCTTAACGTAGGCCTCCCTCATATGTTTCCACAAAAGCCGGTCCTCAGTCGTCCGCGCCCATCCGCTTCCTGCGGCTTTGACCAGATCTGCTGTCCACCTGGTAGGAGGCAGACCCACGCTTCGTCTTCCAATCCGTGGTCGCCACTCGAGAACCTTTCTTCCCCACCAGATATTGGATCGACGAGTGATGTGGCCTGCCACTTCAGCTTGCTAACTGATTGAGCTACGTCGGTAACCTTAGTTCTTCAGCGAATTTCCTCGTCAATCAATCAATCTAATTAATAATATAATGTTGGTATTTATTAAATCTGCATGCGTCTTAATCATCTAGAAACAAATAACGTTAGTATCAAGATATTGCTCTACTGATAATAAAATAAAATATTGGTATTTATTAGCTCTAACTTTGAGATCACTGAGATCAAATATAAAAATCTTCTGACAGAAACATCACAACAATAAAATCTTAAAAAACTAATGGAAACAGATAGCTAAGGGTGGTACGGTACAAAGACAACCCTAAGAGTTTCTATTTAAAATTTTCGTCAATCTACATATGATAAGTAATCTTCTAGAAATAAGAAAAACTTTCTAAAGAAAATGCTTATCATTTTGCTCTACTAATTTATAGTAGGAAACAGTAGTAAGTAGCTAGTAACAGCTTTATCTTTGATCGATATCAAAACATAGAAAGCTCCTTTGAATCTGATTCTGTCTATAACAAATTCAATATCAGTCGTTCAAAATCATTTTAATAGCTTTAGCACTGATTAAGATCATTTGTTAAATACCCTAAGCTCGGCGTGTTTGTGTCTCGAGAATCTTCGAGAATTCTCGAGGTACGGGATTTTTTTTTCTCGTCTGGAACCAAATCGGATTTCTCGAGTCTTGAGTTCGAGAAGAAACAGAAACTCCAACATTGATGAATTGATAAACTCCTTTTTTTAAGTCGGTTAAAAATCAAGTCAATTGTAATATTGAATTGATATAACGTCGATCTAACGTTATGAAATAATTAATAAATACACAAATAACTTTCGCATGGCACCAGAAATACATATTTTGACTTTCTTTTATGATCCTTTTTTTTTCAATAAGGCAATAATATAATATATAATTTGTCAAGGTAATAATATAATAATTAATATAATAAATAGGTAATAATAGAATAATTTGTCAAGTAATAATACTAAGTAGGTATGGTAATTTTTAACTATTTTAAAATTGTTTGTCGAGTTTATGTATTTCTGTTTGCCTGTAGTGCAAGGGCAGCCCATGTCACGTGTGCAGTTGTTTAGGCTTTGTTAAACACCTATAAGAGTATCCAGAGAGGTCCAGATAATGGTCGTTTGGTCGCCATGTTTAAAAATGGCCGCCACTTTGCTAGATTTTTCGTTCAAGCGTATTTCCGCATCCAGTGGTCCGATTTTAATTTTTGAAACCTCATTTTACTCCTTGCCTCTGTGGCAAAAAAAAATTGTCATCACATCTTTTTTTTGTTAAATCACGTAGTTTATAAGTATAATAAAAAAAAATGGCGTATTTTTGAGGTAAATTAAAAAAATGGATTCAAAGGCATAAAGGGATGCTTAAGAATATTTCCAAGGTCATAAATAGTGCAGCCATTGAAGCGTTATTGGTCCGATTTTTTTTACTGTGAACCGATTTGCATGAAATTTTGGAATTAGGCTCATCTTACCCTTAACTTCAAAAGTGAAAACGATCTGAACTCCGCACTCACCTTGGGGGTGGTTGCCATTTTCGGTGGTGTAATTTTTTTTTTTTTAAATAACCTCGTAGAATAGAAGGCCTAATTTTAAGAAAAAAAATGTTCTATAAAGTTTTTCAATAAAACCAATACTTTTCAAGTTTTGGCAATTGAAAATTCGGATTTTTTTTCACGTTTTTAATCGGTTTTTTGCAAATATCTCCAAAAATATGCATTTTAACAAAAATTTTATGATAATCAATGGGTTTCATAAGTGCCATTTCCACCAAAATTAAAATTAATCGTATTCCGTCTAGAATTAACTTTAATTTAAAGAGTTTGATGGATTCTAGCAGTTTGGCTGCTTAAGGACACATATTTTCCAAAAAAAATACGATTTTTAGAAAAAAAAAAATTTCGAATTTTTACAAAAACCACCTTTTTTCCATAATATCTCAAAAAAGATGAAAGATACGTATAAAAGTATTATGATAAAGAATGAAGGTCTTTTTCTAATAAAAATTTTTTTTTTCTTTTCTGTCACACAAAAATTGACGTAGATATGATTGTTTAAAGCGCAATCACAGTCTCTCTCGAGCCCTTTAACCCTTCACTGTTTAAAAATAAAAGGTTTTTCACCATATATTGTAATGAAAAAAGTTGTTGCTCTCTTAATTACCTTTAAAATGGTTTTTTATAAGTTACTAGCTGTCCCGGCGAACGTTGTTCCGCTGCCGTCCCTCTGTACCCGGCGAAAGTTGGTTTTTACCTATAGTGCCCGAGTCCGGCTCGCACTTGACATATCGAAATAAAAACTATCCTATCTTTTAAGTTGGATCAAATAACAGATATTTACGAAGTTTGATCAAAATCGGTTCAGTAGTTTAGGAGTCCATTGAGGACAAACATTTTGACACGATATTTATATATATTAAAGATGATAGCATCGAAATTGAAGGAGTTATGGTCCAAAAACTAATCGTATTTTTTTCTACTTAGTAAACTGAATTTCGGGTATTGAATATTAGGAGCAAAGTGGAAGAACATAGTAATAGAGACCCAAAACTATTGTCTTATATATATATATATGTATTTCTAATTCAATCTGGTGCTGTTTTAGACAACTTGTAGGGTTATATTTTATTCAATAAATGGTGATTTCTTCCTCTATAATTAAATTATTTTTAAGTGTGTAATCATTTATATTTCCTGTTTTAATTTAGGGGTAGTTTTAAGGGTTGAAAAGCTTGAGAATGTGGAAACATCTAAATCCTTTTTATTTCATCAAAATAATTTTTTTTAAACAATTTTTCATCAAGGGGTTGTTTTTAAGGGTCGAACGGGGGCAAAAAATTCGACAATTAAGAATTGAAAAAATCACAAAAAAATACTTTGGTATGACATAAAAAGATTTAAGTATAGAGTAAATAATATTGTATGTTCTCTATATTATTTACTCTATACTTAAATCTTTTTATGTCATACCAAAGTATTTTTTTGTGATTTTTTCAATTTAGGGGTTGTTTGCAAGGGTTGTCAAGGGGTTGAAAATGATTTTATTATGAGGTAATTGTATTAGAAAACATTTTACAATTTCACCAATTAATATTAAACACGTTTTCTAGCGATATAATGGCTCAATGTAAATTTTTCATTAAGGGGTTATTTACACCCCTTAAAAATAATAGGCGGAGCTCAGATCATTTTCACTTTTGAAGTTAAGGGTAAGATGAGCCTAATTCCAAAATTTCATGCAAATCGGTTCACAGTAAAAAAATTCGGAGGTTAGACCCTATTTTTCGCTTCAATGACTGCACTAAAAATGTTGCAAATCTTACCGAGAAAAATAATAAAAAAAATATGTATGAAGGTTCTTGCAAAGGTCCGAAACACTACTTTTACATTTACAAAGGTCACAGCACATTATTTTAAATCTTCTACAAGGACATACAGTTCCTCTACAACACGTCTGGCAATTACATGGCTTACGGAAATCTTTAGGGTACTTTGGATCATTTGTCACTTGTGGAACTAGAGTATCATCTTCCTCTATATGACCATAGTCCAATGTATTGAGTTTCTCAGACGGTTCCAAAGCATAAATCCATTTGATAAGTGGTTCTTAACTCCAGCTAGAGGTCTTCTATACACGATTCAGCTGCTTTTAAAGCTGCTTACTTCGTACTGACCTTGCTTGTAGTGTCGCAGCTGGTCAAAGACTGAATAGCTGGTAAAGCTGTTAAAACAGTAAGTGGTACTCGGTCTTCAAATTTATACTGTCTCTGACTCCTCCAAAAACAATTCACATTTCTTTAAGTCCTAAACTTTCCACTTCTATTATTAATGATAGAGAGAGTGCACTAACAAAGACATCGGTATCAGTAAAACAACTTACTTACTTATTTTTGAAGTCAGTGTTATGTGAGACTGCATATCAATGATATGTTAGACATCAACTACAAACATTGCTATGCAGATGACAGTACTGGAGACGCTTATTACTCGGATCGTGCATATATCCCTCGTTCCGTTGTGGAGGAAAACCGCGGAGAACTTGTGTCTCAAATCGAGACCACACTGTCTAAGGTCTCTGACTGTGGACGGGTAAACTTGATCCGATTCAACCCTACAAAGACACAAGTGTGCGCGTTCACCGCTAAGAAAACCCTTTTCACTGTAGTCCCACAATTCCAGAACACCCCCTCTCCATCTCCAAGAGCATTGGGATCCTTGGTGTTGACATCTCCAGCGATGTTCAGTTCCGAGATCATTTACTAGATAAGGTGAAGCTGTCGTTCAAAAAGCTTGACGTACTCAACAGAGCGAAGCAGTACTTCACGTCGGGGCAAAGGTTGCTGCTTTACAAGTCGCAAGTCCGGCCCCATATAGAGTGTCATCTCTGGACGGGTGCACCCGGATACGAGCTTGGCCCTTTAGACTCTGTTCAACGACGAGCTGTGAGAATTGTTGACGATTCCAAACTCACTTGGGGTATCGAGCCCTTAAGTCTGAGGAGAGACTTTGCCTCCCTGTGTGTGTTCTACCGCTTGTACAATAGGTTGTGTTTTGAGGATTGTTCGAAATGATGATGTGTCGAAATGATCGCTACTTTCTACCATTGTACCGCTCGCCATCAGCAGAGAATTGATTCTCACTCTTTAGAACAAAAATGGTCGCGTACAGTGCGGTTTCAGACACAAACTTCTTCCCGCGAACGTTTGGGTTGTGGAATGAGCTCCCTGCCAAGATTTTCTCCAAGGACTTCAGTATGGGGTTCTTTAAGAAATAAGTTATTAGATTTCTGAAGGGTCGGCAACGCGCGAGTGATACCCCTGGTGTTGCAAGCGTTCATAGGTTACGGTGACCGCTTACCATCAGGCGACCTTAGTAAAAAAAAGAGGGTTAAGATACTTTCATCTGCTTCTTCATGATCTGGTTTTAAAGTAATTTCTTCTTTAACTATCCCATTTTTTATAGAACATGTTGGCTGACCACCTTTTACTACACCACCGAAATAAATTGAGAAGAGATGCAGTGACAGAATCTTTTTCCGGCAAATCTATTCAACAAAATTATGATTGAAACCATTCTTTATGTTTTGACGAGGCCCAGTAAGCGACAGTATCCACAGGAAGCGGTGCGTTGTCATTTGTGGCTTCATATTCTACAGGTTGTATCCGTGATCGTAATTCCAGAATTGCTTATTATTATTTTTTTTTCTTTTTATTGTCTCTGATATCGACCTTTTATAACTGGTGATTTTATTGTAAGACATCGATCCAAATTAAACTAGAACTTTCTGTAGGCTCATGGTGATGAAATTTCAAGAACATTATTACTAATTTAATTTAATTTTATAACCTTGTTAAATAAAAATAAAATTGGGAGAACTACTCACTAGAAGACTTTGTCTTTATGTAACAATTCTATCCTACCAAGTTTTCCCGTCCCCAGTTAAAGAACTTGGACAGAGTGGTCTCTATACACAAGTTCTCCGCGCTGTTCCTCAACAACAGAACGAGAGATGTTTGCACGATCCGTGTAATAAGCGTCTCCAGTTCGGTCATCTGCATAGCAAATTATGTTGTTGGTTCTCAACATGTCATTGATATGCAGTAGAAACAGTGTAGGAGACACAGACAGAGCACAGAGCCTTGCGGGCCTTGCCTTATTTGAAATGACCGTGTTCAAAATCACTAAAATACAAAGGAGCGTACCGTATAAGACTTAAGACGCAACATAGTATCTACACAAATAAATGCCCTATTTTTCTGGTCTTATTTTATAAACTCAAAATCAAGAAAACTGTGATTTAGACTCAAAATATGAGATAGGCGAATTGCACATAGAGAAAATAAAAAAGATTTACCTATAGTGTCTTTTCTTCTTTGATTTCGTATTGACAAAAAACTAAGAAAAAAGCGGAATAATAAAAACGTGGTAAGAATGTGTACGTGAGTTTGCGCCGCGCGTGGCAAGTAGGCTTGCCAACTGAAGTTCACTTATGCCATCGATTTTCCTGTGATTCCACCTTTCGATCCTGACTTGGTGACAATGGGACCACCTCAGGAGAAGAATTTTTGAAATCAATCCACAATTGACGGAATAATCAGTAAACTACTTAAAAAAATATGCAGTCGAACATATAACCTCCTCCTTTTTCGAAGTCTGTTACAAACAATTTGAAGGTCAAACAGCAAATGTAATTTTTTAAGTTAATTTTAAGATTATGTGTAAAAAAAGTTTCACGCTAAAATCAGACACTAGGTTTAATATTTATACAAAGTAGCCAGTGGAATTTCATATTTAACCTATTATTAAAAATGCGAAGGTATGTTTGTGAAATTAAATGGAAGTCAGTTTGTTCGTATTTACGACTAAACCGTTGATCTGACTCTTATGAAACTTGGTAGAATTTTTAGTTTTTCACGTGTATTTTTAGGGTTCCGTAGCTAAAAAGCAAAAATGTAACCCTTATTTATTCGTCATGTCCGTCGTCAGTCCGTATGTTCTCATTCGGAACTCGGTTTTCAGAGATATGCGTGTTATATCGCCTTTCCATTTTTCAAAAAGGGGTTCTTCATAGGGGGAATCATATGGTCGCCTCTTTTTTTCAAAAAGTGGTCCATATGATTTCCAATTTTAATGATTTTTATGACTTCCCTAAAATAAGAGGGGTCAAAAAAACCCCTCTTGCGAGTACAGGAGAGATTCTTAATGACCCCTCCTTTTTCAAAACGTGGTCCATATGATTTCCCATTTAAATAACTTATGACTCCCCTCAAAAAGAGGAGTCACAAAGAATCCTTCTTGCGGCCCTCCTTTTTTCTATAAAAGGTTCGATATGTTTCCCCATTTTAACGACTTTTGGGTTTCAAAAACTCCTCTTTTTCTCAATAAGCGGTCCATATTATTCTCCATTCTAATGTCTTATAACTCCCCTAAAATAAGTGGGGCAATAAAAACCCCACTTGCGCCCCCTTTTTTTTATCAAGGGTTGTTTCCCTCACATTTGGATTTTTAAAGCACTTACAGTGTACGAAAAAAGCAATTCGTCACTAAGAAGTAAAAAATTAAAACTTTTTAACAAAAAAAAAAAACACCCGTCTTCGAAAAGATGCACTAAAAAGATTAAAATAATTATTTGTTTCCAAAAATCTAATCTGAATTACAGTTTGAAGTTGGTTTCATGCAATAGAAGTATGTTATAAACTGTTAGGTACATAGAAACCAACTTCAAACTGTAATTCAGATCAGATTTTTTGAAATAAGTAATTATTTTTACCTTTTTAGTGCATCTTTTTGAATTTAAAGAGTTTTAATTCAAGTTTTGGCAAAGATAGTTGCAAGTTGCAAGTGCTATTAGTTTAAGGCTTTGCTAAAGCATAGCCGTGATAGTGTTTTACCCTGAGAAAAAGCATTTTTTGATAACAATGATGTATTATAATGATGTATATAAACCATTAATTTATTTTACTTGACTTGACTCCCTCGTAGCCTTGTTGGTATGTTGGCCAGCTGCTGTGCAGAGGGTGTGGGTTCGATTCCCGCACTGGACAAACATTATGTCATACTATAAACATTTGTGTTTGTCTTGAGTCTGGGTGTATTTCTGTATGATATGTATGTATTTACAAAAAAAAAGTAGTATTTATGAATTTGTATCCGTAGTCTTGTACCCAAAATACAAGTTTTGCTTACTTTGGGGCCAGACGGCGCTGTGTGTAATGTCTAAAAATATTTATTTATTTTATTTATTTATGTATTTAAAATCTCCGTGAGTTGAGATGTACCTGCACTGCTCACGCGCGCTCAGTTATCTATCGCGTCGTCCTTGTTTTTACTCAAGTTTTCTGTCACGTAATGCTGTCTATTAATCACCTGATTACATTGTCCATTGACTCATCGGTGGGAGCAGCTGTTCTGAAGGCGAAGTACTCTAATAACTCTTTTGTAAGTTTGTTTCACTGATCTCCATTTAAACGGTTCCACCGTTTTGATAAAAAAAATCAGTGTTCTAGTGTGTCCCTGAATTGTTTCAATTTACATTTTGGCCCGGTAGGTGGCATTGTGTTAAAGTTAGTAATATCGGCCTCACGGCTAGCTAGATAATAACTCAAACTGCTGAATCAAGTGGTGTGGTTGTGATTCCCTCACGAAATAAAGATTAGAATTCTTGTTTTTACGTCAATAAACCGAACTATCTATAAATATGGTTCACTTTTAAAAAATTGCAATTTTTTTTAATTAGGAATACTTATAATCATATTTTCCTGCAGATGATGTTTTTTTCATAAAATACTGTGACAGAGTGGACGTTTTAGTGGAGACAGTATTTTGCATTACCACTCTGTCGAGACTTTCTATAAGAAAAAAAAACTGGCTTAGTGAAAGAGCACGATTATTTAGCAGTAATCCTACTAATGTTATAAATGTGAAAGTATGTCTGGATAGATGTTTGTTACTCTATAACTCGCCAACGTCTGAAGAAGGGATCGTTATGAAAATCGTCACACATCATTGTTACTACCCAGATTAACATATAGGCTACTTTTTATCCTAAAAAATCAAAAGTTCCCGCGGGAATAATTATAACCGAGCTTAAACGAACTATAGCTACAGCAAACTTTATTACTTTATTTTTTTTAATCTAGTAAGTTAACAAAAATAAGGACGTACACGGAGAAAAAAATATTGTTCGAATTAAAAAACTGTTTATTAAAATGTGTTAATACTAAATTTAATTTATTTCCAAACCTTTTTTTGGAAATTGCAAAACTATATAAATTTAAGTACATTTCGGTATGTCGGTATATATGCGAACTATCGAAAAAACTTAGCGTGATGTAAGACGCGTGACGTCAACCTTAATTCGTAGCAGTACGGTATGATGTTTGTTATTAGTAAACTTCACTAATTCTTAGAAAGGTGTTTGTAAACGTTAATTGGCCTTCACTGTAATGACAGGAAGTTTTATCTGCCCACTTTAATAAAACTTTTTTTATAATCTTTAGTTATATGTTGATATTAATTACCCTACTCATAAATTCGAGGAAAGTTTTATAGGATTTGTAAAATTCTGTAATCCGAAATACAAATTATTAGTTACGGAAATAAATATTTTGTTGTTATTATTTTATGGAATTAATTAAATGTACTATTATATATATATATATATATATAATTTATATTGTTTTGCAATTTCTAGAATTTTTTTTTAAATTAATAAAATTTTAGTATTAACGCATTTTAATAAACATTTTTTTAATTCGAACAACATTTTTTTCTCCGTGTACGTTACAACAGAATTATTTTTTTCGTTGTACTAGTTTTATCCCCTATTTTTTCTACGAGAGTACGAGATGACAGAAAGCTTTTGGCAAATTTTCTAGGCTTTAGACACAAAACCATCGGCGTTCTCATACAAATTGTGAGTTTGCCCCAGGGGATGATTTTTGCCTTAAATACCAATTTTTATGAATTCAGCTTTAGAAATGACTGATTTCCATACAACCTTTCAACCCCCATTTTATCTCTTACTTTATGGGGATGCTTATGTTAATCCCTTCGTAGTGCTTGCATATGTTATAATTAGATAATTGTTTGGAAAATATGAAATCACTGGGCACAAAATATAGAAATTCGTATACAAATATTCATCCCCTATTTTACCCTTCAAGTGATGATTATCCATTAACAGTAAAATATGCCATTCTAAATTTTAACCTTAAGGGGAGGTACCAAGTTTTGTGCATTCTTCTTCAATATCCGGAACTTTTGCGGTTATCCATCTAAACTTACCCTCATTTAACCCTCTTGGGGGTTGCTTATCAGCAAAATTACTTCAAAGATTATAACAAATCAATTTAGTATGAAAAAATATACGGCGTTTACCCTTAATGCATAGTTTTTATTCCCTATCTCAGTTAACAGTAAATAATATATATGAGTTCGTATTAGCAAGGTTAAAACTACAAACTAATCGACGTAAATAATATATATTGCCATATAACTACTACTAATTTCTTTTTTCGTTGCAACATAAAAGATTTTTTTTTTGAAAAATCCATGGAAAAATTCGCCTGGGCGACGCCGGGCACGGAAAGCTAGTGGATTATAAATTTTAATTAACAAAGTTTTTCTTTTTCAGCCTAATGACGAAATTCTCTAAAAAGCTGGTCTCGAAGTGTATCTACATACAAATCTTGAAGTGCACGGAAACTGGTCTTTTGGGGTTGTTCATGGGTTCCGGTGGTTGGCGTTTAATACATTTGTGGTTGACAGAGTGCACAGTCACTAAAAATTGGCCATTAGTTAGAGAATTGCTTGAGCTTTTATTATTATGTCCTGTGGACATAGAGCGCTTAAAAACAAATAACTGCCCAAAACTTGTTAAAGAGCTGTCAAAGGATGGTAATAATTTTGGTAAGTTTTTTCTTATACACATTCAAAGTATGTAGCTTGAGTTCCAAGATTTTAATTTTTTTTTGTTTCTTAAAAACTTAAGTAGGTAAAATTATATAATGAGTGTTTCTATTAACCGGTTTACTTCTATTACTTTTACTACTATTCACTAAAACGATGATCAATGATGACCCCATCGAACTACAATTTTAATATTTATTTTTGTTTTCAGCAATCAGGGCTTTAGCTTCTAAGTTAGTAGAACAATGGTTAAAAACGGTAAAGGGGGAACATGTTATACCTGTCAAAATAGTTGATATTCCAAAAATTATATCTGATGCCCAATTTCAATTAAACACTGATGCAGCTGTTAAAAATGAGATTAATTCAGAGACATATAAAAACTTAAATGATGTTAAAAGTGAACTTAATGATATTAATATTGTAAAATTGGAGAAACCTGAAGTCAGTTCTTTAAACATAGATTCTAACAACTCGGTTAAAGAAAAAGTTGAAGTGCTTGAAAAAAAATCTGAATATGTACCAGAATTGAAATTAAATGTTAAAGACGAATCCCTTAATTCATTATCAATCAAAGACAGTCCTGAACATAAGTCATCTGACAAATCGATTGAAAAAGAAAAATCAGCTGATAAAAAGTCTGAAAAAGAGAAATCCGATAAAGTTAAATCGAAAGATAAACATAAAAGTAAAAGCAGAGATAAATCGTCAAGTAAAAGCAGCAGTAAATCCAGTTCATCCAAAAGCTCCAGTAAATCAGTTTCTTCATCAAGTGATAAGCACAAAAGTGATAATAGTTCTAGTGAAAGAAGTAGTAAAGACAAATCTAAGGATAGGGACAAACATTCTTCTAGCTCTAAACACTCCAAACACTCTGAAAGCAGCAGTAGAAAGTCTAATCGTGACAAAACAGAAAAGTCACTTTCCTCCAGTAAATCAAAAGATCGAAATATAAAAACTTCACCTGATAAAGATAGAAATAAAGACAAAGACAAAATTAAAGATGTTCCCCAAAAACCCATCGAAAAATCTGAAGAAAAACCTGAACCACCATCTATTCAAAAGCTGGGCAAGATACCGAAATTGTCTGATTCTAAAAAGGAAAAACCTTCCATTTCCATAGAAGTAAGGAAATCAGATGAGCCAAAGCCCAAAACTGTCAAAACTTTCCAGTCTAAATTTAGAAGACATGGCCTGGAGGAAGAAATTAGACCACCACCTTCTCGTGCTTCCTTATTGCAAAAGAAACCTGCTCCGATAGTGCCATCACCACCTGTACCTATCCCGAAGCGGCCTTCACCAGTGCATAATGAAACACCACCAGAGAAGAAGCCGAAAACAGTCGAAATTGTTGAAAAACCTGGCGCTATTAAATTAATTCCTCCTAAACCTAAGCGTAAGTATACTTCAAATGTTTTTGAATATAATTTGTTATTAATAATTTTTGTTTTTACAGGCAGATATATTTACAAAGGACAGCTTATGGGCTTACGAAAGATGAGCTATTTAACAATTTATACAGTGGTAAGTCCAAAATGTATAATATAACGGGTTCCAAAGGTTTTTTTTATTAACAGTAATCTATTTCTTGCAAATAAACGGTGAAATTATTCAATGTAATTATTTCGTTGAATATTGACCTGCAAATGTTCAAAGAAGCGTGAAGTGGCAGTAATGGTCCCAGTGCACCTACAGTGGATTTATTCAGGACTTGCTGCAGAGTTCCTGGGACAACTGGCATGCATTTTACATCGATTCGGCGATTAGAAGTAAAAAAAAAAAAAATTCGTCTATATTGTTTTTATTATCAGTGAACACGTTAATGAGATAACCATTTAGGTTATACAGAATCTAGATACTTGTATTTTATTTAAAATTTAGAATCCAATCCGTCGGTGCACTAATGTAAAGGTTTTTTTTTCTTGCAATGAACAATAGTTTTTTGTTTTTTGGGCTGCTGCTCTAAACATGGAAACCAATTTTTTCCTATAAATGCATTATTAACCTTGACTTAAACTTACTTCAGCTCCTTTGTGGGTAATGTTTTGTAAATATGTAGAAAATGTTTCAGCCCAATTTTATTTAATAATTTTAGGACATAAGTCTTTAAACTTTTCAACCCTTTTTCAAAAATGGTAGCATACAATTTGTGCTGAAGATGACCAACATCGAAGAAGGATCTGCGTCAAGACATCTACAGGTACGTGCACCTTCAATCTTTGTAAGGATTAATCAATGTCAAACAAATATATATATATATATATATATATATATATATATAGTCAATATTTTTAGTCTTCTTAAAAGTAACATTGTTATTTTACATGGCAGGTGGTACACTTTCAATCTTTATAAGGGTTAATCAACGTCTAGCAATATGCTATGGTATACATTCAGCTAAGCTAAATATATAGGATATACTTATAAAATAAAGTTACTGTTAATCTTCTTGGAGATGACATTATTATTTTACAACTTTACAATTAGTATGTCAGTTTTTTTTACAAGCAAATATTTTAATCAAAGTTATTTTAATTGGTTTCTAATTTTGTATATTGCCATTTTTATTGCAATATTAAGTTTGTAAATAGAGTTTCAATCTAAGTTATTTCACTTGGTTCTCAATTTGGTTCACTGCTAATTTACGTTAACAATGTTAAATTGACAAGAAGAGATAGATAGCGTTTCAATCGAAATTATTTGGTACACTGTCAATTTTTATTAACAATATTAAACTTACAAGAAAAGATAGCGTTTCAATCGAAGTTATTTTACTTGGTTTCCAATTCGGTATATTGCCAGTTTTTATTTCAATATTAGGTTTACAAGCAGAGATAGATAGCGTTTTAATCAAAGTTATTTCACTTGGTTTCCACTGCTTTTTTTCTTTTACAATATTAAATTTACAAGAAGAGATAGATAGCGTTTCAATCGAAGATATGTCATTTGTTTTTCAATTTGGTACACTGCCAATTTTCATTCCTGTTTAAACCTGCCTTTATAAGCTATGGAATAATAGGATATAAACAAGCAACACGCAATTCACTCTCAATACTCGCCCAGTCAGTCTTTTATACACAAAGGCAAAGGGCAAACTAGAGACGTAAAGCGTGTATTATACCGCGGTAGGATATGGTATAATACCAATCATACCGGTATAATACGGCAGCATGCTATATCCTGCGGCAGGATTTGTCAAGTCAATAAATAAATATTATTTATTGTTTTTTAATACATTTCAATGCTAATCAATCATAATCATTTATTTTGGTGAAGCTGTTTCATATGTCATTGATTATAAAAATACAATAGTACTGCATTTGTACCAATTATCAATGCACATTTACCGGGTTAATGTACAGAACTATATTTTAGCCTTGTTATATCAAAATAATTTCGTCATACAACACGTCGATGTCTGATTTAGATTTTACAAGCCACCAATCGGTTATTCCTGTTGCATATCAGCTGATCAGCACTATGCAAGTAATTTATTTGTACAGAATAGGGCTATGTAAACTTTATGGTGGCTGGCTGACTTTCGAATTACATTGGATATTGGATTAAATCAGGATTGAAAACATTACATTTGGTAATTTCAGCAACCTTGTAATAAAATTAACACATTAGTTAAAAGTTGTTTTTTAAATTTTTAGATTCAATCCTACCTGGTTCAAATGTAAATGAAAAGCTGCCGTAAAGTTTGCATCGACCTATACTCAATCACAGTCTTCACTTGGATTACATAGATGCAAGTTTGTGAACCTCGTTATTCTGTCCTCATTCTTTCTTTTCGCTTCCGGGGAAGAAGCTGGCACTCTGACAAGTTATATTGCAATTATATGTACTATTTACCCTGCAGTTTAAGTTTAAGCAGTTGCGTATATTAAATACGATATAGTATCGCCGCCAAGGTTCATTAAGTAAAACAAATACGTTCAACACTGACAATTTAGACAAATAATTTAATGCCTCAAAATTACTGCAACGATCACTTTAAAAAGGAATACCGTACCGTATTATGCCGTAGTGTTTGGTATCATACGATAGTTTTACAACACTAGAATAAAAAAAAATCAAAGACCACATTGTTGTTAAAGTAGGTCACATCATAGCCGGCACCTTAAACTGTCCGTCCATGAATTTATAAAACAAACATTTTTGACCCAGAGCAAAATTTAATTTTTGGGCATTAAATGCCACTAATTTACAATAGATTCATCTATATCATATCCATAATATTACAATCGTTCTAAGTAAGAAATCAGATCTTTATTTATACTTCATAATTTTTATGGATGTCATTTTACGTCTTAAAACGAAGTCATTAAAACACAAAAAAATTGTAACCGTCGTGTTGTTCGTTATATTCTTTCACTTTTTTTATTTGTATGACTCATCCACATCTTCTAGCAGGAATTAAAACGCTACTGGCCTTGTTAAGACTTGCCAGAATATGTGTTGTTTCAGCCAGGAAAGCTGCCCGTTACACGACGCAAGAAAAAGTAAACATACTTTTTCTTGCGTTTTACTACAACTTAATATTTTATTTAATTAAATTTTCATGTAGTGAATAACAAATACCAGTGTTGGCCTTATATACATATAAACTATATTTAAAATTGGCAAAGAAGACAACTTACACTGTCATGAATGTGTTAGTTTCTTACTGCCATGACCAACCTAATAAGATAAAACATAATTGATTGTTCATATTACATTAATTGATTTACGAGCCTAGATATAACTTTTCGCAGCGGTTTGATACGCTCCTATTTTAAGCACTGTAGAGTTTGTATATATCAATGACAAATACCTGCCTTTATTTTATTAAATAGTCCTAAGCTTGCTATAAATACGTTAACTACTGCTTATTAAACGAGTGACTTGTTATTCCCCTTTAAAAAGTAAGTAGGCAATTATGAATCACTAATAATATTTCCATAAAAACAAAACAAAAACAAAAAAAATGCCAACTTAAATTGTTATTTATCCACTAGGATATGCTATTTTTATTAAATATTGCTATTAGTCTATTAAGTCTGGTAATAATTTATTTTATAGTAGTTAATCGGATCTTATCACGATACGTTTTTTTTTATTTCGTTGTTTTGCTGCCACAATCGCCGCAATGTGGTAAAACCCGATTAACTATTAAAAAATTTAAACAAACACGAAAATATAAAAGTGGTTACAAATTCCTACAGTGTCACTCAATAATTACATAACGCAGTTTTTGAACCCTTTCCCTCTCCGCCCCGTCCTCTTCCCCAAACAGAATTGAATATGCTTTACAAAAAAGCTTCTTTAAAGAAGAATGGGCAAAAGTCCGGCCCTTGATTCAAAAAATAAAAAGTCTGCCCCCAGGGTTTATATATAGTGCATTTGGAAGACTAGTTTTGTAACTTAAAAAAAACCGTAAAAATCTATCCCACAGGAAATTAATTATATGTACTAATTGATGTATACGGTATGAAACGTTCTAAAAATAACTTACGTTTTCATAAAGAGTGATTTTAAAAAATAGCGGCTCTACTTAACCGCTGATAGCTACTTAAAAAAACCTTAAGTTAAAAACCTTAATTCTATAATCAAAAAAGATTGCCTAATTCATTATCTATAGTTAAACAAAAAACAGTATGGCGCATGAGTAATGAATGGTGTATAATCAAGGAAAAGAAAATTAGCTTGCAAGTACAGCGCTACAAATTAGTGTTTTTTTCCCCCTATACCACTAAGTTGGCAAACAAGGACACGGTCCGCCTGATGGTAAGCGGTCACCGTGGCTTATGGACGCTTGCAACACCAGGGGCATCACTCACGCGATGCCGACCATTCAAAAATCCAGCAACTTCTTGAAGAACCCCATACTATAGTCCTTAGAGAAAACCTTGGCAGGGAGCTCATTCCACAACCCAAGCGTTCGCGGGAGGAAGTACGTTATGTATATTTTAACTACAATAATATATTTAAATTAAATTATTATATAGCAAGCTAACGAGTATTATTAAGGTGTTGCCATGGTATTAACAGTTATTTTAAAGAAAGTGTGAATAATTTCATTTGATAGAATTTTCCGGTCTAATACAAACAGATGTTATTAAACTATTCCAAATTCACTGTGTGTCAATCCTGTGAGCAATTTTTTTTGTGTACCAGTTTGCCCATTCTCCTTTTGTACTTGTTTGTCCCTTTGGCACAAGGGACCCGTGTTAGTAAAGAAAAAACGGACGGTGCTCATTATTTTGAGCGGTTGGTGAACCTAAAAAACTACCTCGGCTTCCTCAGCTGAGAATCGAAGATGTTCTTTTGATGTAAGTATAAGCATATTTTTTGAAATATTGAGCTCGCAAGACAGAAAACTACAGCATGAATGAACGCCTTCTTTCATACCCATATGAAAATAATATGGTATTGGCTGCAATGTTGTGGTTTAGTCAATTTTTAGCCAGGATGCGCTCTAGCGATAAAGAAATGCTTCTTTCTTACTGAACCATATTGTGTAATATAACTTAACGAATGGAAATTTACGTTAACAATACATATGTATTGTTAAAAAGAATCGCCCAAGTGCGAGTCGGACTCGCACACTGTGGGTTTTAATACATACTGTTAAATAAAACCGACTTCATTGTGGTCGATGTTCATATTATCTGAAACCAGGTGACGTATGTATTTTGTGTCTTAGCAAAATTTAGTTAGTTGTAATTATAATCACGCACACAAAAAATAGAAAGCTAACTGTGAGAGAGGTGGCGCTCACGCGCACAAATTAAATGCAGCAACAAAAAATTACCCGCAACCGTTTGATTAAAAAATCAAGATATAAGTAGTCATTTTTTTTTCTCTGTACCTACTCTTTTTGTGGTAAACATTAGTGTTGATAAAGTAGTGCATGAAACTGCATTTATAGTACCTACAACAGACTTCTGACCAGGAGGGCAAAAATTAAAACCACAGCCGCTACATTGAAAGGGTATAATCTTACAACAGGCATGTAATATTCGATCACTGTTAGGCCAATGTACTCGTTTTATATTAGTCCGCAGACCACGCTGGTAATCGGCGGCTTTGAATTTCCTATCATCCTGTAAACCGCTGTAGCTTGTGCCAAATCAGGATCAAATTTAAATGTCTAGCTTGCTATTAGTGGCGAATACTACAATTACATGCGGCAGGCCCTACCTTTAAAATTATCTTACTACGGGCTCACCAAGTATAAAGGTATAGAAAGTGCTAGAAGCCAGACCCATAAAAAATCATAAAAAAGAAACAATTACAGCGCCGAGCAGTCCTTACGACAGGCTTTGTCACAATTGTACCCCGCCCCCTAAATTAAATCCTATATTAGCCACTGCTTGTTATCGTAGCTAAAAATACTAGCATCGTGTATCGCGACTAAGGAGCCACATTAAAAGTGACGCTGCTTGAGGCTGCAGTCTCGTATTTTCTACATTTAATTTTAGTAAATAAAAATTAAGCAATAAAATAGCAATTTCCGTCTACATGGAAGACTGCGAATGTGCACCCGGTGCCCAAAAAGGGCGATAGATCAGATCCATCGAATTACAGGCCTATCGCTATTACCTCTCTCCTCTCTAAGGTGATGGAGCGTGTGATCAACACACAGCTTCTAAGATACCTAGAAGTACACGATCTGGTCAGTGACCGTCAATATGGCTTTCGCCACGGTCGCTCGACTGGTGACCTTCTAGTGTATCTCACACACCGATGGGCACTAGCCATTGAGAGTCAGGGGGAGGCATTGGCATGTAGCCTGGACATAGCGAAGGCGTTCGATCGGGTCTGGCACCGCGGTCTTCTATCGAAGTTGCCATCTTACGGAGTGCCCGAGGGTTTGTGCAAATGGGTGGCTAGCTTTTTGTCCGGCAGACGCATACGAACTGTAGTTGACGGTAGTTGCTCTGATAGCATGGACATTAATGCTGGTGTCCCGCAAGGCTCTGTGCTGTCTCCTACGCTGTTTCTACTGCATATCAATGACATGTTGGACATCAACAACATACATTGCTATGCAGATGACAGTACTGGAGACACTTTTTACAAGGGTCGTGCAAACATCCCTCGTTCCGTTGTGGAGGAAAACCGCGGAGAACTTGTCTCAAATCGAGACCACTCTGTCCCAGGTCTCTGACTGGGGACGGGTAAACTTGGTCCGATTCAACCCTACAAAGACACAAGTGTGCGCGTTCACCGCTAAGAAAACTCCATTCACTGTGGTCCCACAATTCCAGAACACTCCCCTCTCCATCTCCAAGAGCATTGGGATCCTTGGTGTCGACATCTCCAGCGATGTTCAGTTCCGAGATCATTTACAAGATAAGGTAAAGCTGGCGTCCAAAAAACTTGGTGTACTCAACAGAGCGAAGCAGTACTTCACGTCGGGGCAAAGGTTGTTACTTTACAAGTCGCAAGTTCGGCCCCATATGGAGTACTGCTGCCATCTCTGGGCAGGTGCACCCGGATACCAGCTTGACCCTTTTGACTCGGTTCAACGACGGGCTGTGAGAATTGTCGACGATCCCAAACTCACTTGCGGTATCGAGCCCTTAAGTCTGAGGAGAGACTTTGCCTCACTGTGTGTGTTCTACCGCATGTACAATGGGTTGTGTTCTGAGGAATTGTTCGAAATGATGCCCACGGCTACTTTCTACCATCGCACCGCTCGCCATCGGCAGGGAATTCATTCTCACACTTTAGAACCTAAATGGTCGCGTACAGTGCGGTTTCAGAGAAACTTCCTCCCGCGAACGCTTAAGTTGTGGAATGAGCTCCCTGCCAAGGTTTTCTGCAAGGACTACAGTATGGAGTTCTTCAAGAAAGAAGTTATTAGATTTCTGAAGGGTCGGCAACGCGCAAGTGATACCCCTGGTGTTGCAAGCGTCCATAGGCTACGGTGACCGCTTACCATCAGGCGGGCCGTAAGCTTGTTTGCCACCTTAAAAACAAGTTTTCTTCTGAAAATAACGAAAAATTATAACAATTAAAGCATCTTAAATAGAAAACAAACGCTTTTTTTTACAAAAAGTACTGACATCGCATTTGAATTAAACCTTAAGATAAATGTGATCTGAACCAAAATCTAAATATGGTAAACATTTCTCTGTAGTAAATTTAAAAGTTCGATTTCGATTGTAACGAAAATCTTAGACCCATTTTGACAAAAATAAAAAATATTCTCTTTAAAAAATTCATAAACTATTAAGCATAAGTGAAAACAGGTAGCTGTTGACTTTAAATTTATAAAAAATTGTACCACAATGGGTAAGCGGTAAAGCCAACCTGATTTAGGGCTTGCTGTAGAACATCTTGCCAGCAACCCCAAATTGAAATTTAGAGAAATTGCACAAAAATACTGTTTCAGGAAACGAGGCATAAAAAAAAATGTGCTTGTAATTAGAGCAGTATTTTAAATTTCAATAGTAATTTTATCAGAAAGGTAAATACACATTTAACATCATATTGCAAGAAAATAAGGAACAAATCGTGTCTGTCAGAATGAGGTAATGAATATCTTATTGAAATACTACGGAGTTCGTCGTACCTAAATGGTACTATTTGGTATTGTTTAAAAAATTAGTACCTCTGTGTAGCGTTAAAAAAATGAATATAATACAGTTGCCCGCCATTCTGACAATAGGATAGCGGGTCACTTCGTATTTTAAGAAGTTTTACAGAGAATTACTAATGACGTTATATATGTAGACATTTAGTACCCATTTAGTACCCTTTACTTTTTATAAAAAAAATTTTAAGCCTCTTGTTTCCTGAAACAGTTAGTATTTTCGTGGAATTTCTCTTAATTTCAATGTGGGATTGCGTGGGAGATGTTCTACAGCAATCCCTAAATCAGGTTAGCTGTACCGCTAACCAATATTGAGGTACAATTTATTTAAAGTATAATACTGGTTCAGTACACATTATGTTCAACCACGTCATGTACTTATAAATAGCAAAACAGATAACGGGGTTTCTAGGGAGCATGACGTCAAATATCGGTGAATTAAAAATTTGTACGGACATTCGGTACCTGTCACTACTTTTGTACAGCAGTAGATTTTCCATCCTTTGTTTTTAATGGTCTATCAACTAGAAGAGACAGCCGTACACTAGTTGTTTGTTCAAAGTTGGCAAATTATTTTTGCGAAGAGTGCCAACTTTAAATCCCGAGCTAGCAGAGTAGTCTAGAATTCAAATATAGACTACTGAGCACAGCAAGGGATTTAAAGGCACGTGACCAAAAATAATTTGCTCTCGTGTGAAACGTACAACTTTTCACCTCTACCAGTGCGAAAAAATAGGTCTTCTAAAAATACTTCCTACTATACTCTGCATACAATAAAAAACTAAACAATAAGTTGGTAGGTACTAACTATTCTTATAGCACTTTTTGAAAGTCGCCAATTATTGAACAATTCGTATGCCTTAAGATATTTCTACATGACTTCTCTGGTAAAAGCTTAGTTCAGCAATAGAAACTCGAGTCACTCATTTTTTCAAAAAAATACAATATTTACGTAAATAAACAATATGAGGTTAAAATAACTAATTAGTTTCGCACCATTTCGCTTTCATTTTTTTTAGACGTGCGTTTAGAAATTTACTCTATGACACTTTTATCAAAAACAAAGCATAATTGTTTTAAAATTAACACTATTAATTATTTGTAGGTATTATTAATCATGAATATTAAGTAAGTCAACAATGAAAAAATGCAATGTAGTTATGCTTTTCATCAAAATAAATTTGTTTCTAAACCAATTCCAATTCTAAACGCAAAATTCCAAAAGGTAATATTTGAAAGTTGCATTACTTTGTCTCACGCTCGCAGCAAAAATCGATTTTGCCCACTGTTATTGAACGGCAAAACCACCCTTTTGGTGCTGGAGAGGTGAAAAAATAATTAGTCTTAATTTCTCTTTTGCAACTGGAAATTTAATTTTCGATTTATTACGCTTATTTTCTGATTTGTACTGCAGTGTTAACCTTCAGTATACTTTCTTTGATTATTAAAATCCGTGTTAATTGATAGATAGTACACCTACATACTTTATTTGCTTTTGAATTTCCTTTTAATTAAAAATAAGCATCTGCTATGGACGCTAGAGAATAATTGACTATGAAACATTATCTGCCTTATAACTGCCTACAAGGGGGAACCCCCCTACCCCTCAGAATAAAAGAAAAGAAGTCAGAAGTTAGAAGGTACCTACTTGAAATAGATAAAGGAAATATTAACCATTTGCGTGTATCTACCTACCTTTCAGCACAGTTACTTGGCTAAAGAACTAGCATTTTCTCAAATATGGGTTTGATGTGGACGGGACTTGATATGGGATCCGGCTTGTTAGCTGTTATGTTCTAAACTAAATAATCATCTCTTGATTTTTCGATTAGATGATAAATAACAGGTAAGTACAATATAAGAAAAAGAATACCTAAAAGGATATAAAATAAATCAATCAATCAAAATCATACGACTACAACAAAATAAATTGTTCCTCAATGGGTAAGGGGGTACAGCCAACCTGATTTTGAGCTTGCTGTAGAATCTCCCCAGCAACCCAAAATTTAAAGAAAAATAACGGTTAATTTTATTATAAATGTTGACATTTAAATCATTGTGCTGTATTATGGGTACCAAAACAACGGTTATAAATACATAGATACTTTTTCTAGAAAACACCCAGACCCAAGACAAACACAAATGCTTAGCACATTAATGTTTGTCCAGTGCGGATATCGAAGCTCCCTCCCTCCCCACGCTCGCCTTCCTTTTCCTTTTTTTTACTTTCATTAACTGATTAGTTAAAAGTTAGCTATTTTTTGATTTTCTGTATCTTTTTAGAGTTATTAAATACTAGCAGGCATATGCCCGCGGTTCCACTCGTCCCAAATTCAGTTATCGATGTAG
The DNA here is from genome assembly GCA_946406115.1 of Apoda limacodes. Lineage (NCBI taxonomy): Eukaryota > Metazoa > Arthropoda > Insecta > Lepidoptera > Limacodidae > Apoda > Apoda limacodes. The sequence goes on from OX291545.1 coordinate 21,364,133, forward strand.
GATTTCAACGGCAATCCCTCAATTATGGAAAAAAACCGACTCACACTGGTCGTTTTCAAGTAACCTTTGTCCTTCCCCGGGATTAAAACTATCTTCATGGCAAATTTTTCCGATGTTACACCAGCCTTACATTTGGTTATCGGTGTGGAATTTCAACTGCAACTTCTCAATTATAGAAAAAAAACTGACTCACACTTGCCGTTTTCAAGTAGCCTATGTCCCTTCCCCGAGACTCAAACTAGGTACTTATCTCCATGCCAAATTTTCCGGTGGTTCCACCCGCCATAAATTCAGTTATCGGTGTAGGAATTCAACGGCAACTCTTTAACTATAGAAAAAAATGACGTTTTTAAGTAGCCTATGTCCTTTTTCGGGACTCATCTGCGTGCCAAAGTTCATCTTAATTTCTCTTTAGGGTTGCTAGGGATATGCTCTACAGCAAAAAATGAACCGAAAAAAAAAAAGCACAATCTTTAGGATAGGGGAGACCGGGAACAATAGTAACACTTTTCTGATATCGCTTGATTTTGGTTAGACTAATATCCATACGGTTAAATTGACATAGCCACATATAATTTTCGTCTATGCTTTACAAAAACAGATATTCTTAACTATGATATTATTTGTTTTTAAAGAGCTACAGAACTTTAAAAATGCTAAGTCATTTGCTACTTTTGGTCCTCAGAGTCAGGTCGAAAGTAACACGCCACGGGTCAAAAGTAACATTGTAACATATTCTGCGCATTTGGTAGATAAGCATTAAACTAATTTTGAGATAAAGATAACAAATTTTTTGTTTTTATTTATGATTGTAACAAGAACAAAAAAATATTTTTTCTCACACGTAACAAAAAAAGATATTTTTTTGTAAGACATTTCTCACATCCACTCTTCGCGTCATCATCTCAGCTTGTAGACGTCCACTGTTAAACGTAGCCTCCCCCTCCCCGATATCTTTCTACAAATTGTCCTGAGTTTCGTGTACCCAGGATACCCTTGTCGCTCTAACCAGTTGATTGGGCCATTGTGATTTGGGCCTATATGATCTAATTAGCTGTGACAATTTTGTTGCAAGTGGAGAGAAGCTTAAGCATCGCTGTTGCGATAACCATCAAAAGTTTCTTCTAGAAAGACCAGTACAAGAACCTACTTACAGCAAATAGTTTAATAAATATGATTAATTTGATATGGCTAACATTCAGTTTTCTTACCAGTGCTAAAACTTTTTTTTATTAAAATCGCCATTGGCGACTTTTTTTATAGACTGCACGAACAGCATTGCAATTATTTATCTTAATCTAAGAAAATAAAAAAGTTATGTAAGTGTTTACATAAAAAGCATGTTACTTTTATCCCTGTGGTGTGTTACTTTCATACCTACTTAATTATGTGTAGATAATCTCGTAATAACCTTAAAACTTAATGTGCTTTACATAAAACAATTATAATCATGTACAAGCAAACTAATTAGAATCAAAAAAATAGCTACAACGATATTCACATCTCAACCCTACGTAAACACTAAGTGAATTAAAGAAAAAAATCGTACTTTCAGGGCGTGAAAACACATTTCGTCTTTTAATACAACACACAAACCCGAGATACGCGTGGAAACCTATTTCAATCATGGGAAGTGTTACAAACTAACCTCAATGGCCACGGGCAGTGATTAGACCATTAGACTTTACAGAGCGTTTGTTACTTTCGACGCGCCGTTACTTTTGTACCCGGTCTCCCTTACACCACGTGATATCTGTTTTGCCCAACCGGAACCTTAACACGCCCTGATCCACACCAAGAGACCAAATGTTACATTCGCTAAACAACGGGGTCATCGGTAACCTAATGTACGCACTCCCAATCAGCGTCGATTGCTCAAATTTGTATCGATAAAGTCCCAGACAAAAACATATCAGTTCAAAATCAGCGCGTGTAACGTGCAGCGATGACCCCTCAGGCAGTGTTTACGTAAGAAACACTAGTGATAACCTAAAAATTGAGAAATGAGATCGCCGATCGGTGGTACTTAATAATCTTTGTGATTGCCACCATCATTATTCATTACTCAGCCGTCCATATGGACGTCGAAGTAACGAAGCTGCTGCGATTTATTTATTTAATGTTTGGAATCGCTATTTAAATGTAGGTACACAAAACAAAAGAAATAGAGAAAGCGAAAGTTGTGGATTCCATATTGGTGTAGGTGCTGTGAATTTATCGCAGAATATCAAGGTATATTACAGTTCCACGCTCTGCTGTACGTCATTGCTATCCTGGAGCCAACAACGAGCTTTTCTTATTTCCGAAATCCAACTCGAAACTCTTCAGATCTAGGTCATGACGTGGCTCATAAATTGATTGGTCACGCAGAGCAATTTAGTCCATTGCTTCTTAAAATATTGAGGAACAAAAAAAAAGCTAGCATGCACACGCACACAGAGAGACCTCACTCTAAAAATGATAAAATATTTCGGAATGTGCAAACGAGGCAATCAGAAAACATAGTAACAATATCCATGAAACAGTTTGATGTCGCAGCTACATATCTATAGCTATATCTCCGTAACTATTAGTCGCAGACTAGTTATTTCTCCACACAAAAGATAAATCTCAAGATTTTTTATTACGGATGACAGCTGTCACACTAGAAAGGGCCTATATCTCCGTAACCATTGATCGTATACTAGAATTTTTTGTATAGAAAGGATAGATCGCATTTAGGTTTTTATTTGTGATGACAAAACTGGTAAGGACAACATTTCCGTACCTAACTATTGATCATAGACAAGTAGTTTCCTTACATAAATAATAGTTCTCAAGATCTTTATTTTAGATTACAGCTGTCAAACTAGGAAGGGCTATATCTGTGTTACTATTGATCGCAGACTAGTAGTTTCTTCCCACAAAAGATTGATCTCAAGATTTTTTATTTCTGAAAACAACTATCATACTAAAAAAGGCTATACCTTCGCATCTATTGAATTTAGATTAGAAGTTTCTGTACAGAAATCGTAGATCGCGTCAAGGTTTTTTATTTCGAATGATAGCTGTCAAACTCGAAAAGGCTACGTTTCCGTTACTATTGATCGTAGACTAGTAGTTTCCTGTCAGAAATAATAGATTTCATCAAGATCTTTATTTTGGATGACAGCTGTCAAACTAGGAAGGGCCTCATCTCCGTTACTTTTGATCGTGCGTACAGAAATGATAGATCGCATCAAGGTCTTTATTAATTTCGAATGACAGCTTGTCAAACTGGAAAGGGCTGCATTCCGTAAAAATAACAAATGTTAAGTAGAACGCGTAACTAATAATAATAACTAATAACAGCATGTCTACCAATTGTCACTAGATTTGTACGTTTTCTCTCTAAAATATTGTCTACCATAATGCAATAACACCATCCCTTGACCTCTATAAATGTATTTAAACTCTGACATTGGTGAAGTTGATTGAGTTTAGTTGGTTACATTACAATTCGTCAATAAATAATAAAAAAACAAAATATACTTAACACACCCAGGTGAATAATATTTACGAATAGTATAGTGAATGAACCTAGGTAAATTAACGCGGGTGAATTAAGTAAACTACCTGAACATTGGAACGAAGGAATTTGCAAAACGCACCATAAATCTTGGTCACCCTTCTTCCAACTTGCATTATGGGTTTCAAGTTATGTAGGTCGTGAAGTCCAAACAATAGGACATCATAATGTCTACATTTTCTTGGAAATCGTACCAGTGGTTAGCATTAGCAGAATTGGGAACTCTACAAAGCTCCGTTTAAGAGAACTGCGTGGTCGCGCGGTTCTCCCTGTTTTGACTGTGCGGCCATGGCTAAACCTTAACAACTTTCTGAATATTGGATCTGCGAATTTGCGACCATTGATAGTTATTTACAAATTCCTTCGCAATATTGACATACCTAGTCGTTTTTTGTCTACGACACTGTGTCCGAGCAGTCGAAACGGATACTAACTAGATTTGACACCCTATTTCAAACAACGAAACCCCTCCTAATCCCCCCTTCATCGAATGTCGAAATTTAAACGAATGAAATATAAAAGGCACCGAAACAATCCTAAATCGGGCTAACGACAGGCAAATATACACAACCTCTTATTCGTAATGTAGGTTACGTAGCCCTTTTTTACGGCGACGACGTTGGACGATTGACTTCCAAAAAAATAGCTTAAAAGAAGAAAATCTAAAACAGGGATTGGAAATTTGTGTAAAAAATCTCGTCATTTTATTTTACATACAGACCTACATAAGAAAATTACTATATTAGTTAGGGCTTCTAAGGAAAAAATTATAGAGGTTTCTTTTTAAAATTCCGCTTGCTAGTCTATAGGTACATACATAAAATTATATGACTTGGCTTACTGATTCATCAACGCCACTGGTCATTTGGTGGTGCAAGGGATGGTAAAGGCAGAGGATGTTTTTTATTGAAAATTAAGCATTAAGATCAAAAGTTACTAGGTTTTTCTATAGTTCAAACCGCTGGCCACTAATGAAGCAGCAAGTAAACCTAATTTTTGGCAAAGGATAGTGGGAATTAGGGAAAATTGTACGAAATGGTAGATTTGGCGTGTGTTGCGGGTTAAACCGGGTACATCAAAGAATACAATTAAGATATATCGATTTCATGCCGAATTACGTAACTCGTGGAGCTATAACTGTGTTATATGACAGTCGTTGTACAGATTAAGTGTGATTTTGTTGCTCTAAGCTTTTTTTTTTATATCATTGAAATATTATCGATTTTTGTATTAAATAAACAGAATAACAAGACCACTACAAGAACAACAACGATGACCGCATTAGTTGGTAAAACCGCGGCTTAAACCAGTCTGAACTGATCATTGTATGTAATTCCGTTCTGGTGTGACCATTGTTGACTTAAATAAAATGTTTGTCTTATGACGTGCATTTATGTGACCGTTTTCAGCAGATTTGCTATCTATAACTGAGATTTATTCCAGAAACAATAAAAAACGTTCTAAAAATAGCTTATAACCAGTTAGATATTTATTTAAAGCACATTTTAAAATTAGTTTTGTACAAAGAGGACAAAAAATATTAAAATTAGCAGCGCTAGTGATCAGAAGTAACGTTGTTAAAGTAAGCCTGCTACTTTTTTTATTATTAGTACCTTTTTTTTTGGAGTGTACTCCTTAAGAGGATACACTTCGCGGCGCCTCGCAGCGGGCTTCATACAAATGAATTTCTCACTTATTTTTGACACTTGCTGATCAAACACCACGAAATTTTTAAGGACATGTTCTAGTAATAAATATCTAGGTCTGGAGTGTGCCAGTTTTCTATCAATTTTATAGTTCAAAAGTTTTATAGGATTCTAGTTTTTCATACAAATGGTTTAAAAAAAGATTTCTAGTTAATAAAACGTTGTACAAGTTTTTGAAAAAACCACAGACTTAGGTATTCGGCTTGGGATTATGACTAAGAAATTTCAGTGATTGATCAGTAGATGTCAAAAACAACTGAGAAATTCGTTTGTATGAAGCCCGCTGCGAGGCGCCGCGAAGTGTATCCTCTTAAGAAACCATATAAAACCCTTGGTATGAAAAAAATATGGGTAGTACAATCGAGCGTAACAGTCACGTTTTGTGAAAGAGTAACCTGCCCCTTCCCTATGCTTGCCACACCTAAACATTTGTTTGTTTTTTTTTTTTTCAATTTGTAAATACCTATTGGACCAAGTGAAATAGCTTTTTTGAACGCACCGGATATAAATAGGATAGGTAAATTATATGTTACTGCGTGATAGCTAAAAAAATATACTCGCCGAATAAAGTCCCGACTCATATCTTTCTTTAAAAATTCGATCGTCAATAATACGACTGGGGCCTACGTACTCCTAGTACATTATCTAACAAATACCTACTCAAATCTTCATAGAATTAAGAAATAAATAATATATTTTAGGACTTTCCTTATCTATTTGTGGTTTCGACATGGAATCTTGCATAGCAAAAAATGCAAATCGTAGATATCTATCGGGCACTTACAATATGAATTACACGTAAATAGCATAATTATCTGTCCTGGGATAACTGCCTGCGCTATGACTAACAGTACCAGAGTGAATCTTATTTCTTTTTCCGTTTATTAGTATTGTTTAGCTTTAAATTGTTGGTAATAAATTTTGCACAACAGATAAATGCGCTTAAAGTTATGCATGATTTTAAGGTTAAGACGTTTATTATGTTTTCCATTACGTTGTTATGTTAGATACGCATACATCAGTCTTGTTTCTCGTATCGGATTGTACAAATTAACTAAGCATATGATATATATGCGTCATCTAGACAAACTGGTACTGGTAATCTATTTATTGGTACAATGTGCGTCATATGTAGAAAGATTCGCGGTTAAATTCTTTTCAAACCTTATACTTACCACAGCTATCTGTAATATAATTTATCGAATTCCTAATCAATGTTTATTTTTACAGTAATGTAATGTGCAATACATCTTATGCATTAATAAAGAATTTACTCAACATCTTTGTTTTATTTTCCCGTGTATATTTTACTGCATTAGTTGTTAGGCAGATAGCTACTTAAAATCATTTCAAATTAACATGCGTCTAAACTTACTAATTTTAATTATGAGTTTTTGATGTTTTACAGATTGATATGTCTACCTACATGTTTAACAAAGTACCTACCTACTTGCAGACCGCCTCCAGCTGTAGATTACTTTATGCTGGTACCTGGTTTAGAAAAGTATCGACAAATTTAGATACATCGTCATTGTTATCAACCCGTTAACATAACTTGTTAAAAATGCGCCACCATACCCCCCCATTCTTCCCTCGTCCAGCCACTCCTATACATTTTTCAGACCGTCTCATCGGTCATCTAGCAGTGGGACTTACTAAATAGCACCACAAGAAAATGGCTGTCAGACGCAGGTCTCCGCTCCAGAACTGTCATCGGCGATCAGTTCTGCGACGTTATATTATAAACTAACCAAACACCTAACACAAAATTGAATTACCTATTGTGGCATTCGGTTAGTCCGTGGGGAATAAACGAAATATACTGCTTAACAGTAGATCGGTGTCTTTCAGAAACCATTACATTTCTTGCTAGAATGATACGTTTGTCTGTATGTTACATCTTATAAATCAGTCATCCAATAGGTAAAGACAAAGCCCGTTTATATCATTCTACTTGCCGTAGTAACTCCACTGTGATTTTGACTCTCACATTTACGTCTATTGCCCGTGATCCACCCGCGTTGTTAACTAGGTGTACCATGAGCAATTTTTTTTAAAAAGACTCGTTTTTATAACCCTGCCAAATTTTAAGATTCTAGGTAAATAGAAGCTTTTCTTGTATGGATAAACTTTATGCTTGCTTGTAGATAGACGAGTTAGTTGGTATCTGTAGTATTTTAGCGAAATCTATAAATGAAAATATCCTAAAAATGTTATGTAGCCCTTTCAAAACTGACACCACATCCTAACAATTATCCTGGTCCACAATTTTTTTTTAAAAAAAAGGTGAATTCCCCACTGACCGACTGAACGGCGCAACTAATAACTGGGTATATGTGTGTTATCGGTACGTGCATGCAATAACTTAGAGCTTGTTCACATGAGGCGTGACAAAGGCGTCTTAAGATATAAACGCGCGCGGGTCGTTCACCCATGCATAGTTGAAATACGAAAATGGCCATAGTTGCATTTATAATACGCGCGTAAAGCTTTTAGACCATGTCCAGAGCAGGCACATTCGCGGCATTTCCACTTGAACTTAGACTAGGTAGGTAGGTAGGTACAACCTGTCTGAAATATTATCTGCTAACCTGGCGCAAGGGGAAGCGCAGACCAGCAAGGTCCACAGTTATTTCCGACGGGTCGTAGTAGGCGCCTCGATATATTATGCCATCCACCCACATACACCGGCGAATTAATATTCAAGGTACCCAGCTGGGTTGGGTTTTTTCCCTTTAGTACAATTATAATATCCAAACTGGTTTTACTGAAGTAACTGTGGAGCAACTAAGTATATAGTTGAACATTAGAAAAAAAACCGGTTGTACGAAGTCAAATCCATATAATATTAACTATAAAATAGGTAGGAATTACTTTATCGATAACTACCACACTAATTTAACAAAGTGGTAAACTTTGTTGATCTGGATATATGAGGTAATCTCAAATACACATCCGATTTCGAAATCTCCCTCTAACTCTTAGTGTAGACACAGCTACAGAATAAAATGCGGTAAAATGTCATTTGAGGCTGAGTCAATTATTATCAGTTTTAATTCCGTATAAGATAAACTTTGAACTATTTTATGGCCCAGAATAAGGCTCACGACCCGTGCACCCACTGATCTACCCACCAGTGGGTGATGGGGGAATACTTACTTACCCGTACACCCACTGTATCCCACCAGTGGGTGGAGGGGGAAATCATGTTTTCCCGTGCACCCACCGGGTTTTCCCACCAGTGGATGCAAGGGGAATTCATAAAACGCTCGAAATTCCCCAAGGCTCAACTAAGTAGTTGGTCCGTGGGGAATTGTGAAAACCAATAGAAATAGATTCCCCTCGGCTCAACTATTATCTTTTATAAGCTACTAATATGTTTATGTATCTATTTTTATTTTTCCTGAAATTCCGCAGTGCTTAATGTTTAAGATATAGTTATAACCCGACTGTGGCCAAGCTTCGAAATTTGAATGGGTAGGTGCTGTTTATTTCAATACTACTTTTTTTTTAATATTTTCTAATTGTACATGGGTTCCTGTTTTTTATATACTATTTTCAATTTTTTTTTAAATAATTATTTTTAAATATTGAAATATGTTTCAAATACTTTGAATTTTTTTTTATATTTTTGAAATATGTTTCAAATATTTTTAATTTTTTTAAATATTTTTATATTATTAATAACTTTTCTCAATGTTTTCTAAATACAAGTTTAGATGACAGTTGTCAAACTATAAAGGACTATATCTTCGTAACTATTGATCTGAGGCTAATAGTTTCGTCAGACAAATTATAGATCTCATCAAGGTCTTTAGTTTGGATGACAGCTGTCAAACTAGAAAATGCTACATCTCTATAACAATTGTTCATCGGCTAGTAATTTCTTCACAAAAATGATAGATTTCATCAAGATCTTTATTTTGGAAGACAGCTGTCAAACGAGAAAAGCCCATATCTCCGTTACTATTAATCGTAGACTTTTAGTTTCTATACAGAAATTATAGATCTTATCAAGATGTTTATTTCAGATTATAGCTGTCAAACTAGAAAAGGCTATTCTTCTATGAAATTATAGGTCCAATAAAGATCTTATTTTTGATGACAGCTGTCAAATTAGAAAGGGCATTATCTCCGAAACTATTAATTGTAGACTAGTTGTTTGTTTACAGAAGTGATACATCTCATCAAGATCTATATTTCGGATGACAGCTGTCAAACTAAAAACGACATTATCTCCAAAACTATTAATTGTAGACTAGTAGTTTCTTTACAGAAGTGATACATCTCATCAAGAACTGTAATTCAGATGACAGCTATCAAAACGGCCTTATGTCCATGAGATCTATCACTTATGTAAAGAAACTATTAGTCTACAATTAATAGTTTCGGAGAAAAAGCCATTTTTAGTTTGACAGCTGTCATGCAAAATAAAGATCTCGATGAGATCTGTCATTTCTGCAAAGTAACTGCTAGTCTAAAATCAATGGTAACGGAGATATAGTCCTTTCTAGTTTGACAGCTGTCATCCGAAATGATCTTGATGAGATCTATCACTTCTGCAGGGCAACTGCTAGTCTAAAATCAATAGTTACGGAGATATAGCCATTTCTAGTTTAACAGCTGTCATCAAAAATGAAGATCTTGATGAGATCTATCATTTCTGCATGAAAACTGCTAGTCTAAGATCAATAGTTAAGGAAATATAGCTCTTTCTAGTTTGACAGCTATCATCAGAAATAAAGATCTTGATGAGTTTGATCATTTTTCTAATTTGACGGTTGTCATTCGCAATAATATTAAAAATGAAAAATTAAAACGACTTTAAACGCTCGACATATCCCACCGACCGTACTAGTTGTGCCGTTCAGTTGCTCGGTGGGGAAAAACTATCTTTTCGTCGTCAATTCATTGAAATACAAACACACGTCAATCTTGTTCTATGGTACGGAACTCCTATTCGCACGTGGCCGGTTTCTTTTTGTTTTTGATTGTACTATAAAACTTGAATTTGAAAGGTGCCTGGTAGTGCAATCATTTGTAAACAGCACTACCAGTAGTGCTTCTGGTAGTTCTGTTTACAGTAAAGGCACATTTCGACGTAAACAATTCAAAGGACATACATACTTACAGGTTAAACACATAACCCTCTTTTTTGGCTTTGCCATAGTCGGGTAATAACTTTATCTAAAACATTTAGCACTGCACAATTTCAGGAAAATAAAAATAGATTCACTAATTTCACTCGCAAACATATTAGTAGCTAATAAAAAATAATAGTTGCGCCGTGGGGAATCTATTTCTATTGGTTTTCACAATTCCCCACGGACCAACTATTTAGTTGAGGCTTGGGGAATTTCGAGCGTTTTTATGAATTCCCCCTGCACCCACTGGTGGGTAAACCCGGTGGGTGCACGGGTAACATGATTTCCCCTTCCACCCACTGGTAGCATACAGTGGGTGTACGGGTAAGTAAGAATTCCCCCTGCACCCATTGGTGGGTAGATCAGTGGGTGCACGGGTCACGAGCGCAGAATAAATCCTTTCCGGACAGTTTGTACAATCGATAAAAAATCAGAGAGGGAGAAATAGAGGTCAAAAATAAAACAAAACTTTCTTACAAATTAGTTAAGAAATGTACAAACTGGCTAGTTTCACATCTTAAATCCACTTAGAAGAGAATAATAATACCTATTGACCCACATAATATATTGTCATAAAGAAGAATTTAGTACCTAAATCAACGTGTATTTTACTTTTTTAATGATTAATATTGGTGCTATATGGCCAATATCCCTTAGTTATTACTTTTCTCAATTTCCAAAATAGGGTATAATAGGTAGTAGGTAGGGAATAGACGAATCTGAACAGGCAATGCGCTTTCAGTGTATGATCAAAATTAGTTTAACTTAGTTCTAGTTCCAAACAGGTATTTGTATATATCAGCCAACTAACATTGATAACAGTTGATATTTTTAAAATTATTTAAAAACTAATGACATGCAACTACACCCAAAATCGTAGTTTCATAAGAATTAACTTTTCCTATAAGTGTTATTTTAAATGTTGTAAACCCAAATGTTTTTTTACATACCTACTTTTCGAAAATGCGGTCAAGCAAGTTCTACGGTTCTACTAAATTTTAAATCGTTAGCATTCAATTTGTAGTTGCTGACACAGACTACGGACAGTGGAGATTCACGATTCTCCTTATTTCCACTTAGCGTTTTTAAATCGTTAAAAATACCATCTTGCTGTTGGGTAGTTGTCGGCTGCAGTACAGTAACAACTACTGCGCTTGTTTTTTTTATACCACTAAGATGGCAAACAAGTTTGCAGGCCGCATGATGGTAAGCGGTCGCCGCAGCCTATGGACGCTTGCAACACCTGGGGTTTGCTGATCCTTCAAAAACTTCTTTCTTGAAGAACCTCATACTGTTGTAGTCCATCGAGAAATCCTTGGCAGAGCCTTGTTTGATTTACTCAAATGACTTGTGTACGTAAAAGGTATTTAATCATCATCATATCAGCTTATTTATGTTCACGGCTGGACATAAGCTTCCTCCATAGCGCTTCCGGTCCTCGGCCATCCGCATCCAGCCACCAAGGCCCTTGTTAAGGTCGTCGGTCCATTGAGCTAGAGGACGGCCGATGCTTCGCCTTCTGTTACGCGGCTTCTACTATAGGATAAGTCTGCTTCATCGGTCCTCCGACATACGTGACTATTCTGCAAGGTACGGTGGTGACTATATTCTGGTTGTTCTGATTCAATCCCGTAGACACCTCGAACCAGTGTCGTAGAATTTTTGCACTGGGCGGATATGGTGTTTTACATAATTCCCCCCCCCCCCCCCCCAACCTCCCCTCACTGCCTCAAGTATAGCTCGCTTTATCGCGCCTTGTCTGACTGAACTTACGCTGACTTACTGAGCCACGTTGAGCCACTTAAGTCCTAACCGGCAGGTGCACTGGTCCCCCTTTTTAGACTTATGCAGAATGGGCGACGCAAAGAACTTGAAGAAATTAATCTAATGCTACCCACCCTAGCTGAATCCTATCTGCCAAGGTTTTAACCGCATTTCGAGTTTTTAGCTTCCATCACATGCAAGTATATATATTGCTGAAAATTTCACGAAGGTGTTAATTGATTTGTTTACCTAAGTACTAAATATTTTTAGTTTTCTACTGCATACCTACGCTTTGTATACTAATATATATATATATTTATAAAATACTGTGTACCTAACGATTTGCAAGCCAGCCAAATTGTACTTCGTCATCTTATGGCACATATCTTATATAATTGGCCGAATATCACATAATTGGCCGAAGTGAAAACACGCGAATCGGTTTGAAATTTAAATAATTTGTTTCATTGTACTGAGCCTTTTTCCACTGAGCCTCAACTATCCCTATTCCTTAAAGTTTGTTTTGGTGTGCTAGTTTGAGAGGGTTGCGTACAGAAATAGTTAAGGTAGCCCTTGATAATTTAATGTCAGGGCTTTTTTGCAATTAACTTATAAGCACCTGCATACAATTTACTGTAAAATTTATACTTGGCCGCATCTAGTTATATTAGGTAAAAAATATGAAATTCAGTGGCTATTAAAAATTTGGTCTGAAAAAAGCCTTTTTTGCCCGTGGTACACTTGCGTATTTTACCTAGGTATACAGAGGAGAAGTTTGATAGTGGGGCTATTACGGCGGCAAGTATGGCGTCACACACAAAAGGGCTTTGCACATTCTTCACCACTTTAAAAAAAAATGCACAATGTGGAGTAGAATGTACAATAGTGTCTTTTTTATAACAGTAGCAGCAATATTTAAATATAAAAGTATCTACAACAAAAAATATTTTGCCATTGGTTGGAACTTCAAGCAAATAAAAGTAAAAAAGTTATTTTTCATACCTAAGTAGAAATGGGAAATGGTGTGCCCTAAATTTTTCGTTTTAAAGGTTTTCGTGTCGTGCTTTAGAAATTTTAATATTTTTTAAAAAATTCTTTTTCATCGAAGTAGGGACTGCTTCTGTCATAAAGTCGATCTAGGTACCTAGCTTAGAATATGCCAAATCCAGATTTTGCCCTAATACTGACTGGAGCTCTATAAACACAAGACTGGCACTAAAGTCAATACACAAATCTAAATGCTGATAATTTTATAACTTACTACACGCTTTAATTTAACATGACACCTAGCCGCGTGAAGTCTTAAATTTAGAGTGTGCAAAAAAATTGGTCAGAGTAAGTGAAAAAGGGAAAAAAAACCGGACTTAGGAATATTAACACATTTATCCTTTGTTTTGGTTACTTTTAGAGGTTGCTGCAAAAAAAAATTTTTTCGTAATTTTTTAGGAAAATTTGTGTTGTCCATATATTTTGATGAATCGGAGGAATCGATAGCGTACATCGTCATCAGCAACGTTTGAATAAAGCACTTTTCTCTGTAAATCGTCCCCGGACCGTTAGGGGGATTCAAAAGGGGGTATGTCCCTATGACGAACCTATTCTCAGAAGCAACGTTTGTATGGCAATGTGATCTATTGATACTCGTCAAAAAATGGTCGGTAGGTGATCGGGACACACCCCCTTATGAAAAAAATTTTGAACGCCCGCAGTGGTTCGGGGAGAGGTCACAGAGAGTGGTTATGGGGACACCACAAGTTTTGCTACAAAATTCCGAAAAACTTTTTTTGCAGCAAGCCTATTTGTACACCCTTACTGTAACCAAAACAAATAAAAAAAAATTAAAAATATTCTAAGTCCAGTTTTTTTCCCTTGCACAACCTTTTAGTAACTACATTGTTTTTGCAGACTCTACATTCAATAGACTTCACACGGCCAGATGTCATGTTAATTCGCCCGAGTTGTACGCGATATTATAAGAGTAACTGACGAAGTTAAAATTTAAATTTAAAAAAAAATAAAAGATATAACGCTTTGGCCTACTCGGGTTACATAAGGCCGTCTGATGTTTTATACTATTTTTTGTTATGCCCGTCTGTCTGTTTATCACATTGCCTTTTGATTCCGCCGTCGTCGCATCGATTTTAATGAAGTTTTACGGAAAGGTGTCTCAGTAAAGGTCAAAATACGTCAAAAGCTCCGAAAAACTTATAGCAGGCCTATATTTATTGTATATATATAAAATAACCTATATAGCAGATTTTCTAGTGGAAACACCATACACCTTTAAACTACTTTCTACCGTCGCACCACTCACCTTCGCGCAGGGAATTCATCCTTGCACCTAAGAACCTAAATGGCCACGTACGCTGCGGTTTCAGAGATACTTCCTCCCGCGAACGCTTAGGTTGTGGAATGAGCTCCTTGCCAACGTTTTACCGAAGGACTACAGTATGAGGTTCTTCGAGAAAGAAGTTATTAGATTTTTAAAAGGTCGGCAACGCGCAAGTGATGGCCTAGGTGTAGCAAGCGTCCATAGGGTTGGGTGACCGCTTATTAAGCGGACCGTAAGCTGGTTTGCCAGCTTAATGGAATAAAACAAAAACCACAAAACTCAGTTGCGTTTATCTATGGTAAATGCGGCTTCTCTTCAGTCACTTACCTATTTGGTGAAAAAGCTAATAACTGTATTTGTTATGTTCTCTATAAATCAATTGCGCCATGTATGATGGAGCATCATTTGAACGGCTCGACTCTATTTCGATTTCCTTTTTGTCGTGTTCGTAGTTTTTACGACAAGGTTTGTATGAAAGTAGTTTTGAAATTTTACGAACTAAGTAGTAACTTATATTTATTATTTCTGTTATAAAAAGCTTGATTGATTTCCTAAAGAAAATATGTAAAGTAATTTATTTTTACCCTATTCCTTATATTTCATAGTTGAAAATAACGCTGTAAAAGAACTTGTGAAATTTTTATTTTAACTAATACGAATGTTACAAATATGTGCGAATTTTATAATTATTTGCGCGCACTCTATAGAAAAAGATAAATTAATGAAATCATACAAGTCTGCAATAAAAATATTGAGTTTTGGAAAAGCTGCCAAAAGTTAACGAATTTGTAGATGCTTTTGTAAATGTAATTTTATATTCCTAATTAATACTTTTAAAGATTGTTATTTTTATGGGCCTGTCAGTTGTACTAATCGCAAAAAATTATGTAAGTAGGTAAACTTTGCTGTCTTACAAAATATAAAATTTGTGTCCGCATGTTCTTAAATCCAGACAATATAAGGCTTTATAAATAAACTAATATGAAACTTCGAAATGGTTTTCAACAAAATCGATTCATACATTTTTTAGAAAGAATATTTGCAATAATTTTCATTGTACGGAACCCGAACTTTAAAACTAGCACATGTCAGTTTTTTTTTTTTTAATATAAAGGAATCATTTCTTATTTGACAAATTCAGTGTTTTTCATACCTACTATTAAAATGGGAGCGGGGAAATAAAATTGATAATATGTATACGTAGTAACTTTTATAAAATTGCAGTTTTATTAATGTTATTATGATCAAGTTAGCTAAGCTGGTCAGCACACACAAGGGAGCCTATTGGGAAAAGTCTCGAGTATGCCAGACTCTAGAAAGCGATAGAAAAATGTATGCAAGTAGGTCTTACCTGTCGAGTTTCCTAAAAGTACTCGCCATTATTCTTTCGAATTCTAGAGTCTGACGTATGTACTCGAGTCTAAAAAGCAGGTTTGCAGCCCGAGTCGCCAGGCGAGGGCGTAATCTGGCGCAATGGAGCAGACTGGTTGTGTTATAATGTCTCATCCTCACGCATTCCAAAATTTTTTCATCACACTTAAGCAGATAAACAAACAACACATTACGCATGTTTACCCTATACCGCCGAGTAGGTATTTGTGAAAAATGGCGCGCAAATGTCTTTGCAAACGCACCGGCCATCGAAGCCGCCAACCACCAACATCGTATATAGAGCTGATATTGGAAATAATACAGTTAAATGCAAGGATGCTTATATACGATCCATTATAAGAATGAAGCGGTATAATTACAGCCACTCAGAGCAACTGTGTTTAAAATAGTAGATTGTATCACAAGGGATCAAAATAATGCGCATAATAAGTGCGCTATTTTGAATCCAGAGCGGAGCGAAGGATGGCAGAGTAGAATTAAGAGACTTACCACTAATTAACTTATGAATAAGAAAGGACACTTATTTATTTTATTATCACTACTTGGGAAAACGCACTATTTTTTATAAAAGTATCATAAATACGAATTTGAGTTAACAATTAAAAAGGCGAAATACCTACATTTCACGCGGTTTTTACTTTTTACAAACTTTTTTTTATTTGGTCCGCGCGCAGCCAGTCAGTTTTATTATACAGCTAGTTTCTTGTTCATACAATGTTCTTGATCGATCTCTGGTAATTGGAACTTACAAGAATAGATGTGATATAAAATATATATTTTACTACGTAGGTTCCCGTGAAGTGTTCCTCAAAATGTAAGACAATATGTCTTTAAAATTTGTTAGTAGATAGATGTACAACTCAATCGAGTTATCTGCTCGAAGCTGGTCAGTAGATACGTAGTAACATACAGTACGACATGGTTACCTACATTTTAATGTAGGTCAAGTTCCCGTCTGTTAAGGCTACGAGTACATACATAACTATATAAACAAAAACCAGTGATAAACATGATACTCTTAACATAGATTTTAAAAATCGAATTATATAATGTTGGATTACAAGGACATGTGTTAGTTCAAGGCCTCATCTTTGAAACTTAAATAAATCAGCGATATTTCGCTTTAGTTTTAGGTCACACCGAAGTATATACGCATAAAATAAATTTCAATATACCTATTTAGATATAGATAATATTTTTCAACTCATAATAATATACCATCACGACACATCTCCGAAGGGGTTTTACATTTTACGAACCTGTCGATACTCGTAACATCAGCGTTTTGCCTATGGTATTGTGCCCTAAAAACAGGTAGTGAGTACCTATTGCCGCACTGAGAACAAATCTGAATCGAGACAACTTTACTATTCACGAATTGTAACAATAATGGTAGTCCCTACCGGCAACTGAACCTAGGATCTTCGACATTGGAATCCTATTGTTCTACTACTGCGCCACTCTGCTAATATACTATAATTGACAAAAAACATGCTATAGGTCAGAGGTCTTTTTAAATGCTTTTGCTTTACTCTGCCCCTTAAGAAAAAAGTAACTACCGTATAAGCCCTAGAAAATTAGGTTACCTATATCAATGTCGTGTCGTGTAAATCACAAAAGCGAAAAACATAGAATAACGTCAAAGTACCTATTGACAAAGTAAAGACCTGTGAGTCGAGCTATATTTTAACGTCTGTTTATTTTATTATATATTTAAATTTGATGTGTGGATTGCTAGCTATTTACCTAATTAAAAAATATGTGTTTTTTTTTTCTCTCGCTTCTACGTTTTTATAAAAAGAGAGCTTAAGGCTGCGCCCTACTCGTATGTGCACTTTTCTGCTGGTTTTTAAAATCAATTCCACTGTCCAATTGCAAGTATCAGGCTGGAAAAAAATAACATGGCTTTCTACATTCTTCAACTAGCAAATTACTGTATTTATTTTAAGATATCTGTTAAAACATCGCTTTAAAGCCGTTAGCCTAACCTCTCGTTTTTCTTTTTTTTAAGTCATAACGCATTGTCAACAAGTAGCGGGAACATATTTTATTTTATGAAATGTTAAGTAACTATAAAGCTAGAAAATTACTGTAATAGATTTTTTGTATCTTATGTGATATAACTGAAATTAATTATTTTCCACTTTTTACGCTAAGGTGTACGCCTATCTATAATTAAATTTAGCTACTGAAAAATGAGCTCTATTTGAGATTAACATTGTCGATTTCAGCTTAACGCCTGTGAAGCAAATGTATATGCGCGTTGGGGGCCCTCTAAATACATTTTTATTTTAAACATTTCAGCACAAGAATTTTTCAGGAACAAAATAGCATTATTGGCTAGGCTACTGACTCTCTCAGTCGCTTGAATCTGATTCTGAGTAAATAACGTTTGAAGACTCGCAAATTATCATATTTTTATACCACTTTATTTCATGCACATAACGTGCAGAAGGTTTAAGTTAAATCAAGTAGTTTGGATATATTTTGGAACCCGTTTGTTATACATGTTTGGATTTGTCTATAACGATATGTTTTTAAAACTGCACTGTAAACACTTAATAACGAATCACATCTAACTTTTTTCTTTTCTTTTGTTCCAGCGATGTTGTTACTTGAGAGTGACATGTTCATGGACGCGTTGAATGCTTCAGCTACAAACAAAAAAGAACCAAAGAAGAGGAAACGACGCACAAGCGGTTCGAAGGATGGCAACGCGCCTGGTGACAACTCTCCGCCACATACTCCTAACTCCATAACTAGTCCAAATGCAGAAAATAAATCTGTACCTCCCAAATTTTACCAAGACACACTTGACACAGAAGAAGAGAAAGAAAAAGAAAAATCTTCAGAGAGTCCTTCAGACAATAATGAAAGTGTTGATACAGATATTGTTACTGAGAAGGTTAAGCCAAAAGAAGAAGCCATGGATACCTCAGAACCCCACACATTAACTGTAAACGGATTGAAAGGCGTACTGTGTTATCATAAAAAGAAAGGCCCTAAAAAAAGTATAAAGTGGAAACCAGAATCAGAGTTAGAAGAAATTCAGTACTTCGAGCTTGATGAGACTGAAAGAGTTAACGTGACGAAGACCTTTACAGACATGAAATACTTGGAGAGGATACATGAAAGAGATGCTTTCCAAAAAGGTCGGAATCTTGCAAATGATGATGTTATGGAAGAGAAAACGACTTGGGCACATCTCATTCCATTAGATTTGGAAGGACAAATTGAGGTAGAATATGGTAAAAACAGCAAAGAAAAAGATATACAAGCTATTCGTCAGAAAGGAACTTTACAACCCCTTTACTTCCACAAGTCAATGATACCAGACTCTGCTTTGGAACCAGATACTGAAACCCACACTTACACCGAACCTACTATCATTCCTTTAGAAGATGTCACTGGTAATCAAGATAATATTAGTGATTTCCGCAATATGCCTTGGCCGGAACCTAAAGGCAACGCTCCTCCCACATCTAGTATGAACGTAGCGCCTATGTTTCCATCTCAGTTTCCAGCTGGTTTTCCGCCGGCACAGTTTCCAGGAATGCCAGGTTTCCAAGGTCCCAATATGGTACCTGGTGACTGGCAGAACGGAGTACCACCTCACATTATAGCGAATGGAATGCCTATGCCTTTGGCACCAAATGCTCTAGGGGCTGGTGCTATTCCACCAGTAAATATGCCTCCAGGGATGATGGTTCCACCCGAAGGCATGATGATGGGTCCTGAAATGTTTGGTGGTCCTAATCCCTTATTTCCTGTGCCTCCAGAAGGCTTTAACATGCAACAAAACATGTTTCCACCAGATTTTAATATGTCTGGACCAGCAGGCCCTCCGGTTCCAGATGGATTCGGACCCGGAGGTCCAGAAGTATACCAAGGTCCCGAAGGTTTTTCAGGGTCAGCCAATTTCCGGGGGCCGATACGAGGTCGTGGCTCAGGTGGACACTGGAGGGGTAAAAACTCTGGTAATTGGGATAACTCGCAACGGGGTAGAGGTGGCTCTCGCGGTAGTCGAAAGGCGGTTTGTATATATTTTCAAAGAAAAGGCGCCTGTCGACAAGGCGATAACTGTTTGTTTTTACATCCAGGTGTAAATTGTCCATATTGAAATTTTTTTTTGTATAAACGTGAACCTAATATTTTAATTCTAGAAATAATAAACCTAAAGACTGGAAATTTGTACATAAAATGTAAATAATGTAAATACGTTGTTATTTTTAAGAAGCAGAAGAAAAAATAAATAATTTAAGTTATGGAAATTAATTGTACCTGTTTTTACTTGACTTCCTTTTGCAACCAAAGTACTGTGCAACAAACTTTTCTGACCTGACCATGGGTGTTTGGTCGCTAGTGTCATTGTAAATTCACACAATTTTGAATATGGCGACTGAGGTTTTAATTTTTGACCATCGTGCCAAAAAAGTTTTACTGCACTATACCTACATTAGGAATTTATTTTAGCTCTACAGCTCTCATTGAAATCATATCTATCTAGTTTCGTATTTTCAATTTTCAGTCGCTTAAATGCATGCGTGACAATGCCATAATCTATTGCGTGCATAAAAAGAGAGACGTTCCTCGGATTGTCTTAACTATAAAGCATTAGTTATCGATTTCGCAGATAAAACCAATAGAAAATAATTACCTACTTTAAAAAATTTAATATTGGCTTTACGCTAATTATACCTATATTTATAGGTTCACTAGCTTTTGCCCGTGATTAAACCCGCCCTAAATTCGGTAATCAGGGTATTATTTCAACCTGTTGCCGTTATCAATATCGAACAAAAAAAATTGTTGTATAGGAGCCCCCTAAATATTTATTTTATTCTGTTTTTTAGTATTTGTTGTTATAGCGGCAACAGAAATACATCTGTGAAAATTTCAACTGTCTTAACTGTCACGGTTCAGGAGATACAGCCTGGTGACAGACGGATGGACAGCGGAGTCTTAGTAATAGGGTTCCGCTTATTCAATTCAATTATAGTCAAGTGTCCCGCCCCTCTACCAGCGAAAGTATAGTATTTGGAAATGTAAAAGAAATTACGGTGGTAGTGCATATAATGAATGAGTTTAAAAGGAAAACTATCACGGGTAAGTACACTTTACAGGCAAACGAGTAATAGTCGACCAAGTTATAAAATGTACTTAGAAAAGTGAAATTTTCCCTCTTGTAGCAGTAGTCCGGTTGACCGAACTACTACTGAAACTTTTAAGTTGCAGTAGTTCGGTTGTGATAATGCACCGAACTATTGATACTTTTTTAGTAGCAACAGTCCGGTTAGTTAATAATGTAAACAAAATATATTTACAAACTATTTTATATTAAATAAAAAGGTCCAGTGATAATATAACATTTTTTTTAGCAAAATTAACGTTATCTTAAAAAAAACAAATGAGTGTCGTAAATAAATAAATGACAATTTTTTATATTACCAAAACCCTTCTTTGAAAACTTTTCTTTAAATATTTTTTTATCATAAATTTTTAGTAATCATCAATCATAAGTATAAATATGTTTTTTTGGTGTTAAGTTAGTCTTACTCGTTAAAAGCATATATTTTTTTTATCACACTTGCTCGTAAACAGTGTCATTACGGGCAGGCAAAACCTTTATTGCTCACACGGGCTCTTTCTTTGTAAATTTTACTTTACAAAAGTGATAGATTTCATCAAGCTCTTTTCGAACGACTATTTATCGTTGACCAGTTGTTTTTTACAGAAGTGATAGATCTCATTAAGATCTTCATTTTGTATGACAGCTGTCAAACTAAAAAGGAACATATCTGGGAAACTATTGATCATAGACCCGTTGTTTGTTCACAGAAGTAATAGATCTCATGAAAAGCTTTATTTCGGATTATAGCTGTCAAACTAAAAACGGCTGTATCTCTGTAACTATCGATAGTAGACTAGTCACTTCTGTACAGAAAGTTGTGTACTGTCAAATTAAAGGGCTTTACTTCCAAAAACCACCAACGGTCAACCTATTTTTTACTCTAACAATTATGAATTGATTTTAATTTTTTTTATAGGTAATAATTCAGAGGTGTTCCCATATGAATTTTATCGAAATTGATAAAACATTTTTTTTTATTCATCAAACGCCAAATGCGTAACGTTAAATGAAAAAAAAAACTCCTAAAGCTGATAAACGTAGTACTGGCAGAGATACGTGCTTCGGTTTCAAGTCGGATGCCATTAGAAAATTTTTACCCATCTTTACTGCAAATTTTTGGCATTCAACTTCAAAGCAAAGAAAGCACGCAGCGTTGTTAGGAGATTATTTTTTACTTTTTAGTGTATCAACTACTTGTGCCGTTCAGTTCGTCGGTGGGAAATAAAGGGAATTTTGAAGTCGGTTTTATTTATTTTGTTAAAATTTTATTTTCCCTTTTTCATTGATGGTATTATACTGTAGACGGATATTTACAATAATGGAATGATAACAGTGGGGACACATTGTTGTCCCCACTCCTGTTTGCAGTTTTCATTAACACTATCACTCTCAAACTATCTTCTCTCTACCATCTATATGCAGACGATCTCCAGATTTATGCACATGGTCCAATAGAAAATATCGTAACAACAATTCAATCTATTAACTCTGACCATGATAAAATAGTTGAATGGTGTGGATATTATGGACTTCGACTTAATCCTCTCAAGTCGCAGACCATAATTATAGGTAGCCCAAAACTAATATCGAAGACTGATTTACCCCAAATAAAACTCGATGGTATCATTATCCCTTTTAGTGACACAATAAAAAGTCTTGGTATTTATATTGACCGCACGTTATCTTGGACTCCACAAATCAAGGAAATTAGCCGAAAAATCTTTGCTTCGGCCGGAACCCTGAGAAGATTACGGAATCTTTTACCTGTGTCAACTAAAATTGTGCTTGCTCAGTCTTTACTTCTACCTTTACTTGATTATGCTGACATTTGCTGTACTAACCTGACAGAGGAACAACTTAATAAACTGGAGCGTCTGCAAAATTTTTGCATTCGCTTCATTTTTGGACTTCGAAAATATGACCATGTCTCAGAATTTCATTCACAACTCAATTGGCTTCCAATCCGACTTCGCCGGAATGTACACATTCTTTCACTCCTCTATAACGTGCTATTCAATCCATCTACACCATGTTATCTAAAAGAGCGGTTTAATTTTATCAGCTCGCCTCTTCTAACTCTTCGTTCGTCTACTAGTCTTCTTCTTAAAACACCTGGACACAGTACTAATTTTTACAATCATTCTTTTACTGTAAAAGCCATTAGTCTTTGGAACTCTCTGCCGATAAATATAAGGCAAATCCAGTCGCTGCCTGTTTTCAAGAATTCGTTAAAAACTTATTACTTACGTACTACTTCCTAATTTTCTATAATTTTGACCAACCTCTGGTTATTCAAACATATCTATCTTTATTACTTTATTTATTGTATGTATGTTTATGTATTCATATTATATAACCATTTATTTTATGTATTTGTTTAAGTAATTATATTAAGTATGTATATGTATTTTATCTATATAGTAAGTACAAAGGTATTTATGAGTGTTGTTATATTCTTTATTCTTCCTTATAATTTTCTTATGATGTTTTACGTATCACCTACCTCTTCCTGTCAACATTACTCTACCCAAAGGTTGCCTGGTAGAGATCGCTTTTAAGCGATAAGGCCGCCTTATTGTGCTATTTCCTCTATTGTAATTGTTTTTGTGTATTTTAAATTGTGCAATAAAGAATATTGTATTGTATTGTATAACAATACTAGATTGAATAATAATTATGTTTAAGGAAGAGGATAAAATCGATAAAACTGGTGATCATATTTGTAGTCCGGATCAATCCCAGAATGATTAATGAAAGCATAGCGGAGGCTGCAGTAGGAAAAGAACCTGCACTCAGGGTATAGGTATCGCAAATGCTTGGTGGCCATAAGTAATAAGGGCCTAGATTTAGCTTGTCCCATTCCCATCATTTTCGCAGGAAAAATTTACAATATATCGCAAGATTCACCGCAATGCAGAAGAGAAAGTACGTACAAATTTCCTTTCTGAAGTGCAAGATTTATAAACATTATATTTGTTTTTCTTTAGATCTAATAAGCCTATCATTGTAATTGAATAACTTATATTACTGATTGACGTCTCAGAATATTACAGAAACAATGCAAATTACACTTGCGCTATAATTTTACACACCCAATTGCGCGTGTGCGTACAGTCTTGCTAATGAAGTACACGGTAAAAACAGATTACTTAGAAAAAGGCAAAAAGAGAATATTTACTTAGTAACAGTAAAAAAACAACAATGACAAAAAATATTCAATGCAATTAAACAAATGAATCGAGTCAAAGATAAGTTAGTCTTCAAGTGAAAGATGTTTCGATTTCCATTAAGGATTTTTTTTTGTTAGAATAAGAAATATTATTCTTTTTTCTAGCAATTATATTTGATTAATTGATTCTTCTGCGTAGGTAATGAATATTTCTGTTTGAGAATATGCAATGACAAATTAAGCTACTTATACATAGTACCGACAATCCAAAAACATCATACTTAGAGATCTATCTGCGTTCTTAATAAGTATCTATGACTATTGTATTTTGTTCGAATTGATTCCTCAACGATTTATATAATAATATAAATATGAAAGTAGTCATTATATATCGTCAATAACTGTACAACACCACCTGTTGACATAATTTAGATTTATCTTAAAAAGGATAAAATTCTTGATTCTAAAGAAGTCCATCTTTTTTACTGAAATAAAACTCAATCTCAAAATAAGCATATTTATCTTAAAATTACAAAAAAATCTAAGACTAAAATAGTATCAGAAACAGACAGGTGGTATTTTATCAAAAAATATATTTTTAATCTAAGAAAAATATTTTTGGAATAACTAAATATTTTGAGAAACGACTCCGTCTTGTTAAGAGAAACCCTTTTTATCCGTGTACCTAGTATTAGCTTACTAAAGTTGAAATTATATATAAAGAGTCCAAAGCGTAACGTTAACGTTACAGTTAGTTTTAAAGAAAAGATATTTTTTCAAACTATTTGTGTATTACTATAACTATTATAACTATTTGTGTATAAGATACGGTAATTAATTAATTTCGTAGTTCATAAAATACATGATAAGTACTACTTTCTCTGTTGATATTTATATCTAACCTATTATGTTTTGTTATTTAAACATTGCAGAAGTCCGGGGTAAAGGTTTATGTTACGTTAGTTACAATGTGTCCCAGGGGTCATCAATATATAAAAACTTTATCACCCTAAAATAGTGTAATGTATGTAAGTGACGTTAGGTGAAAAATATATATTGTCGTTTCAGTATTCGCCTTACTGAACTTGGGATGGGAAATGAATGTACCTACAGACTTGGCAACACAGACAGAAAAACATTGGTTGTTTGTTTTGCGTATTATTATTTTGAAAACTTAGTTTGTAACTCAAATATAGCAAGCAGATTAGTGTAATAATTTCTGAAGAGTGATTTTTTATTATTAACCTTTTTTTGTCAATAGTTTAGCACAATTTTATTGCACAAATCAAAATTTTTATTACTCTACGTCGCATCGACGCACAGATCGGTATGTTACATGCCAACAGCTTGTCAAAATTATGACACATTAGAAAAAAATATGATATGGTTTGTATTATTCTCTAACACGATTAATTTTGATTATTATGTAACTCGGGTCTTAACGCGATGCACGTAAGTACGTATACGGAAACGTACCTGTATTGGGTGCCGACGTTTCGACAAGGATTGCACCTTATTTATGGTGGTCACGGCTGGCTGTACTGGCTGAAGAGCGCGGCGTCGAATTCTGGCAGCTCGTGCAGTTTTTTCCACTACCCTCACATCGTTTAAATGTTCTCTACACACTACACTGACGATGTCCATATTGCGTTTATCACCGATTTTACTGTCGCACGGCTTAAACCTGTGAATCACTGGATTCCACGCCTTCGAACGATTATATCCATCTTCCCTATTAAATTTTTTGTCACATTTCTTTATTTCAATAGCTTCGCGTACAAGCCGTGGGTAATAGTGGCGCTCAGTGGAGAGGAATTTCGGTTCGTGCAGTTCAATCCAGTGATTTTGCGAGCCATTGAGTAGATGGTCGGCGATGTTCGTCGGTTTTTGACTGCAGTTATGTGTTTTTTAACCCTTTTAGCTATAGTGCGTTTCGTTTGGCCTACGTACGAGCTTCCACAGCTGCAGTCTATCCTGTAAACGCCTGGTGTTTGGTAGGGAATAGAATCCTTCGGTGTACGCAGGTGTTTGGCGATTTTAGAGTGCGGTGTGTACACTGTCTTTATAGAGTATTTACTTAGTAACGTTCCTATTTTGTCCGTCCTTACCTTAAGGAATGGCATAAAGGCTGCCTGTCTATTCACTTCAGGTTTTCTATTTCTTTGTGGACGTCGCGGCTGTCGTTTGCACACTTTATGCCCATTCCTTTTTAGTACCTCCTGCACGTGTTTTAACTCGTTTTCTACGTGTTCAGGGTCGCATAAATCGTAACCACGATTAGATAGTGACGGCGCAACAGATGTCAGGTGACGTGGATGGTGACGAGAGGAAGCATGC
This sequence comes from Apoda limacodes, assembly GCA_946406115.1. Lineage (NCBI taxonomy): Eukaryota > Metazoa > Arthropoda > Insecta > Lepidoptera > Limacodidae > Apoda > Apoda limacodes. The sequence goes on from OX291545.1 coordinate 21,390,655, forward strand.
AAATACCTAACAGTGTGTGTGGGTTTTCTGTACACAGAGTGTTATTTACACCCGAGTTATATAATAATATTGAGTGGAAAACGCGAAAGTTTAAAATTAACTACGATTAATTTTGTTATTTTATTGCCAGGGCATGATGTTTTATGTTGTATCTTATTTATTCCCATGAAAAAATAACTTGTCAGTCAGTAGCCGCGATCCATTGAAATACTTACCTTCAAGCAAAATTGTTAGCGGCTCGGGTTTATTAGCTTTCGGTAGCAAATCTAATATTAATATTTAGCGTTTTGCTACAAACTATCTCTACCAAATACCCATAGAAGGAGGTGGGTTGGGTATTTTACGCAACTTATGTAAAAGCTTGAAAGGAATAGGTAATAAGTGCAAAAATTAGGTTTTGCAATTAAATAGCAACTTAATTTTTAATTTTCATTAAATTCTTATATTCTGCGTATACCACAGATTATCGACTGCTGAATTGGAACTGATCGTGATTAGTCATGCAGATTAGTTTACTACTAAAGTTGGTAATTTAAAAAACTGACTAATTGTGAGTCGGACTCGCGTACTAAGAGTTCCATACCTATCACCATTTACGTAATTTACAAATAAGTACAAACAAAAACAAAAAGTTAGCGCTAAATGGTCAACCATCCAATTACTGACCAAGCCCGACGATTCTTAATTTTGAAAAGGTATCGTTTTTGGGGTTCCGTACCCGAAGGGTAATTAGTGGAACCCTATTACCAAGGCTCCGCTGTCCGTCCGTCCGTCTATCACCAGGCTGTATCTCATGAACCGTGATATTAAGACAGTTGAAACATATAACATACAACAAATAATAAAAAACAGAATAAAGTAAATATTTAAGCGGGCTCCCATACAACAAACGTGATTTTTTTGCTCGATATTGATAACGGCAACAGGTAGACGCTTAAAATATGCACAGAATATTAAGTTATATAGTCACTTTGAAAATAAATAATTAAATTAAAATAAAACAAATATCTAAGGGGGCTCCAATAAAACAAACGTAATTTTTTTGCCATTTTTATAGATAATGGTACGGAACCCTTCGTGCGCGTGTCCGACTCGCACTTGGCCGATTTTTAACAAACAAATGTGTTACTGTCCACTTTGTCGACCTAATTTGGCCCATAGTGCTAAAGAGAAAGCCGATCTATTGGGCAGTCTCTTTGCCTCAAACTCGAATATGAACGACGAAGGCGCTGTACCACCTACTATACCGTGGTGCGGTAAGACCACGCTGGAAATCTCCATAACACCGTGGGAGTACTTGTGTCTCATACCGAGACCACACTGTCCAAGGTCTCTGACTGAGGACGGGTAAACTTGGTCCGATTCAACCCTACAAAGACACAAGTCTGCGCGTTCACCGCTAAGAAAACCCCATTCACTGTAGTCCCACAATTCCAGAACACTCCCCTCTCCATCTCCAAGAGAATTGGGATCCTTGGTGTTGACATCTCTAGCGATGTTCAGTTCCGAGATCATTTACAAGATAAGGTGAAGCTGGCGTCCAAAAAACTAGGTGTACTCAATAGAGCGAGGCAGTACTCCAGGTCGGGCGGAGGTTGCTGCTTTACAAGTCGCAAGTTCGGCCCCATAAGGAGTACTGCTGCCAACTCTGGGCAGGTGCACCCAGGTACCAGCTTGGACCTTTTGACTCGGCTCAACGACGGGCTGTGAGATTTGTCGACGATCCGAAACTCACTTGCCGTATCGAACCCTTAAGTCCGAGAAGAGACTTTGCCTTCCTGTGTGTGTTCTACCGCTTGTACAATGGGATGTGTTTTGAGGAATTGTTTGAAATGATTCCCACGGCTACTTTCTACCATCGCGCCTCTCGCCATCGGCAGGGAATTCATTCTCACACTTTAGAACCGAAATGGTCGCGTACAGTGCGGTTTCAGAGAAACTTCCTTCCGCGAACGCTTGGGTTGAGGAATGAGCTCCCTGCCAAGGTTTTCTCTAAGGACTACAGTATGGGGTTCTTCAAGAAAGTAGTTATTGGATTTTTGAAGGGTCGGCAACGCGCGAGTGATACTTCTGGTGTTGCAAGAGTCCATAGGCCACGGTGACCGCTTACGATCAGGCGGACCGTGTGCTTGTTTGCCACCGTGGTATAAAAAAATAAAAAAAAATAAAAATTTGTCCATACCAAATTTCTATTAATTATTAAAGCTTTCTAGTACTAATGGTCTCTGAGCTAATCCGCGGACAGGCATATAAAGACGGACGGACGGGACATGGCGAAACAATACGGGTTCCTTGTTGACTGCGGAACCGTAAAAATTTCACAAATACAGAAAAACGGGTTGCACTCCGGGAGTGCCGGCAGAAGTGAAAACCTTTACACACGATTCGCGATTCAAATATGCTACAAGACAACTCATACGTCATATTTAATTGTACAGAACCAATACCCTAAACACACAATTCGCGTTGAACACTCAAATATGTCATAAGACATGTCTTTGACATTGTCAAGAAATAATAATGTTTGTAATAAAAAAACATTTTTGATGTAGTATACTTGACATCTCAATCTGTCATAGAATTAAAATCCCATATCCAACCTCCCTCTACTACTCATGATCGCCATATACTAAAAATAAGAATTATAATAGGCGTGACATTATGGTTTCCGTCTTGCGAATTTTAAGGCGTGGCATTATGGTTTCCGTATGACGCGAGTTTTTCATTTTTTACCCATCACAAAAACTAAACTAATGTAAATAAATCTAAAGCGAGTTCCGTCTTACGAATTTTCTATGAATTTTCGATCAGCACACGTGATCTGACGCGAGGTTAACATTTTTTACCCATACCAAAAAAGTGTCCAACGCCGCTTCAAACATTTAATTTGTTTAATAACATTGTGTCTGCAGTCTAAATGCCGAGCGAGTAGGTATATTGAAAAAATATAAATATCATCCAAAATATAGAATCGATGACGATGGGAGAAAGAAAACAAAAGGTGCGATCTGTTCGCAAGCACTGAACGTATTCAATGCATGTGCTCATTTGTTATGTGCGCCAAACAAAAACGCATCACATACTTTAATAATTTCTTTGCCAATTTTTTTTTACCTAAAATTGCTTGTAATTTGAATGGGAAAATTGTAATCATTTTGCCTATAATAATGGAAATGTTATTATACTTTATACGGATGCCTGAATTATGATACATGTAGCATAATTATGATACGCATAACACCACTGGCACAAATTATGTATGATGTAGTGTGACGGCTAAGTGTGACGGCAAGTACCTAAAAAGTCAGGTACTCGGATCGTCTCGTTTCATGGGCCTGAACACGTAATCTAGACGTCTAGTCATCTTTGTTAGATTGATTAACTTCGTTGATTTTTATGTGAAACATTTAACTATCAATAACTCAGTAACGCAATATTTTAGGACATTTTACTATGGTGATTTTTTGTTCATTTTAATGTCCTCTAACGATTTGTGTAACTTTTTAACTTTCCTGCGCTGCTTACTAGATTTTTTTTTTCTTAAATAAGGGTCCTTACACTCTTTTGGCCCCAAATCTGCAAACCCCTTTAGTGGTTTTCTGGAGGGTTTTAAAATTAAGTTAGCAATACAGGTTTGTAGTTTGTGATGTCTTTTCTTGGGCTATGTTCCAAAACCCGCCGAGTAATTATCGCCCGAAAAAGTTGAAAAATCAACCCGTCTGGACCAGAAGTTGACAGTAATTTTCACACTGGCAGGAGTGAATTCTAACCTTTTCTATGGCAGTGTAAAGAATTCAACTTGATAGTTAAAAATTACTCTACACCAGGCGTCCCAAAACCAATCTTTTTTAACATCCTCGTTGCGATTTGAAGCGCACCCTTGGTTTGTAAGAATTGTTTACAGCCGGCGGGTCGATTCCGTAAAAGATTGCTGACCTTTTTTGAATGAAATAAGATATACACAAGGGCGTAGCCAGCCTTTGGGCTAGGGGGGGGGGGGGGCAGACTTGGTACAAAATGTTGTTTACATACGGCAAAAATGGCATTCAAAAAGTACTGCATGGATTTACTTCAAATTTGGCACGAATATTATTAAGAAGTCGGGTCAACATATAGGCTACATATTATCACGCTATCACCTACGGGGAACGAGCAGTGACCCTTTATTTCTTCAACGCATTCTGTAACAATGTGTAATCTGACGACGCATATTTGACTTGATTCTTAATTTTTAATTATTCTACTCACACATAGCCATTAACTTTATGTTAAAAAATCGTGTAAAGTCATCATAACTTAGATGCCTTATAATTTTTCACCATATAAAAATGTTTACTATTTGCTAACTAGATGTTGACGTAGAATTTGATCGCGATATGGTTTTGTTCACAAAAAGTGATCTTATAGTATAACGTTCACGCAGACGACGTCGCGGGCAGCAACTAGTTTAGTAATAAACGAGGTGCTTGCGTTTATTTGTAACAAAATCGACGTGATGAATGAAGAAAGTTTAAGTCGTATTTGTCTGACTGCTTTCTCAGAACTTGAGATCGTAACCGCCAAAAAATTGCTGTATAGTTCGATATCAACATCGAAGCGCAAAAAACTGAGAAAAAAGGATGGAAAAACACAAAGGAACATTGACGATATCATTTGCCTTCTTAAAGAAACTGATCCGGAGGAAATTCCAGTATTTGTCGCGCGGGACCTTCAAAAGCTACCTCCAATTCTGTTCGACCATGTTGATGTAACACGACTTTTAAAAGATTTCGTGAAGTTGCAAAAGGAAATAAAGAACATTAAGCATGAATACGCAACCAGAGACCAATTGGACGCCGTGAAATTAGATCTTGAACAATTAAAATCAGTGTCTATTGTCAATAACTTTCAGCAAGATCATTATGTGAATATGAAACGTGGTATATGTGTGATGGAAAGTTTTGACCACGAAAGTGGACCTATGGGAATGTTCCCAATGAATAATCCCAAAAGTGAGCAAACGACGAAAACGGATGATACAATATGGGTTGGTAACAATTTGCTTTCTCGGAAAGTAACTAATTCGCCAGTTGAGGGTAGCTCCCATAGGTCAGTGACGCATACTCAGCCGAGTGGACATTGTAATGAAGTAGCCGTGAAATCACAAGTCGAGGCCATTGTGAATGTAGTCGATAGTGCAGTACTGGAAGAGTCCGTATACTCTGTCGGACCGGTTTGCACAGCGATGACGACACAAACTGCGCGGACGTGATCCAACCTACTCATAGCATCCGTGTCTACGGTTGGACACACTGTTGTCAATCTGTGTCATAACGCGACGGAGTCCAAAGAACAAAAAACAATGGCAGGCGCTACTCGTGAAGGGGGTGTCTGGAAATCACAACCCAGGAGCGAAGAATGGACCCTCATCCAAAAAAGGAGATTAGGAATACGTTTCGTGGGAAATAGAGGAAAGGCAATTGTTGAGCCGAGTGATAGGTTTAAATCCGCTGACATTAAAATCCCTATTTATATCTACTATGTGTCAAACGAAGTGACTCTGGATGACATCGGTTCATACATAAAAACGAAGAGCAATTTATGTGCTACGCTGGAAAAAATAAACATGAAAATTTCTAAAAACTATGATGCTTATACGATATATATATACCTAGACAATTAGAATTGTTTATGAATGATAATTTCTGGCCGTACCGCCGCTTTATTGAATTTAGACTAAAATTTAGTATTTATTTTGAATTTTTGAAAATTGCAATGTGAGACGGTTCCTTAAACTTCAGATCTCTATGAGACTATGTGGAACTGTACTGTCCCCTGCTGCTTCTGTTTACTGGTGTTATTTAAGTGTATTTACTGACTGTTTAAAAAAAAGGTTATCAATTCAACTCGTATGTATGTAATATTGTCAAAATTGCGTATTTTATTTATACTTTCCCGTCTCTATGGTGACAGTAATATGATGGCAGATTTTTGGCAATTACTAGAGTCGAGTTCGGCAGATTTTGGCAGCTTTTTTGCCAGTTTCGGGCAGATTTGCTATTTTTGAGATGGTCGCACAGTACGTAAGCGAGGCGCATGATTGCCGCCGTTGGCTCGACCACTGTGTCGTTACTAGAGCCGAGCGACAAACCGTTGTCAATACGACTGTGTAACACGATACGTGTTGGTCCAACCACTATCCTATTAAAATATATTGTAACATTAATTTAATTAGTCTAAAACTATCATACCTAATAGATTATGTAATAAAATGTTATGGGAAAAAGGGACATAAACCAAATAATAAACTATTATCAATATTGTAATAATAAGTTGATAGAAATTAATTTACCCAGTGAGTTACTGGAATGTGCTAACAAAACTTGTTCTAATTGGGAACATAGACTATTGATAGATAAATTGTACAAAGCTATTATAAATATATTGAGCGAAGGAGCAAAAAGCAGTTTTAATGTTCCTAAACCAAAAAAGCGAAATTGTATTATTGGTTGGAATAAATATGTCAGGGATGCTCACGTGGCGGCCCGCTTATGTTTCAGAATTGGATATTATATGGAAAACCAAATTCTGGTGTAGTCTACAGTAGTGTGTGCAAATCTAGGCGTAAGTTTAAAACAAAATTGAAATAGTGCCAAAATAATGAGCCAAAGCTTAAAATGGACATTATAGCTTAGCATAATTTCAATAAAAACTTTACTAAATTTTGGAAAACAACAAACAAACTTAATGCAAAGCTGGGCCCAGTGAGCATTGATGGTGTGCAGGGGTGGAATAACATAGCGAGAACATTTCAGCGACATTTTCAAGTTGAATCTCCACAGAACATAAGAAGGGAGCGTAGGGCGCTGTCCGTTCGGTGTAATATGCTGGCTCGCAGATTTTCACGCTGCACTGAACAGGTTAAAATAACGCTTTTTAAAGCATTTTGCCAAAGTTTTTGCACGTGCGGCCTGTGGGTTAGCTACACGCAAGCGGCATATAGTGCTCTGCGTGTCCAATATAAGAACGCGTTCCGGGCGCTTATGGGGTTACCGCGACACTATAGTGCCTCGGGCATGCTGGCGGAAGACGGATTCCATGCGATCATAAGGAAACACGGCGCCTCGCTCTTGGCTCGCATGCGCGGCACCCCTAACACCATACTAGGGGTATGGGCCGACAGGTGGGACTCCCCACTGTTGGGGCACTGGATGCGCCTTCATGCTGGCACTCGTAGCCCTGGGCGGCTCTATTAATTATAGTCATTATTATTTCTATTTAAATTTACTGTAAATATATTGTACTAACACATTGTATGGACAGTATGAAAAAAAAAAGGAGTGGTTTAAAAAAGATCATAATATGCTAAGTTGTCCACAAACTTAACATAGAACAAACAACTCAGCAGAAGGATACCATCGTAGATTAAATCAGAAATTCTCTGGGAAAGGACACCCAAATATTTATTACATATGCAGCATTTTAAAAAGAGAGGCCATTCATTTTACCCACCGTATAATGACGAGCATATTTCATCCATTTCCAAAAATCCGAAGAACGGCAGATATTTATTTTGACAAACAATGTTCAAAGCAACGAAAACAAATAATTGCGAATATAATATTAAATTAAATCTCCTATACATTTTTAAAAAAAATTATACATATTAAATTGAAGTGTCTGGTGGTGGTTTTTTTTCTTATCACAATTTAATAAAGACAATCCTATTCATTTTTATGTTAAGATCCAAAATAAGTTTAGTTTTAGCAAAATCTTTAATCTTTTGTTATGAAAATTATTATAATTTCACTTTTATTTTTGTTTTAAAGGTTCTGTCCCTAAAACGGAAAAACGGAACCCAGGATCCCTTTGATGTCCGTTTGTCCGTTTATCCAGCTGTCTGTCAAGACTATTTTCCTCAAAAATAGCTATCTAGTTAAAATTTTTATAAAATAAGGTCTCCGAACCTTAGTATTTTATATAAATTTTAACTTTATAAAGGTTCCTTGCAGAACCCTTGAAACGACACTGACAATAATGTAGGTAAACGTTTTTAAGGTCAAGAGAACTATCTGAGTCGTTTAAATAGTGGACAACTTAGGAAATAGACAAGTGAAAAAGTGGACTAGGTAGTAAGAAATTTGGACGGATTGTAAAATGGACAAGTTAGGAACGCTACTTACCCGTGGTATTTCCCGTGATGGCGCTAAAGAGGAGGAGTTGGGAAGTCCTGAAGGAAAATTATTTTGAGACAGAAGCCGAAAAGGAGACGGTCCATTTACGTTGGGCAGGATTTAGGAAGCTTCTTTACGTCGTCCGTACTGTAGTGCTCTTACCTGCTCTTTCTGGGACAAGTAGTCCATACTAATATCATTAATGCGAAAGTAACTTTGCCTGTCTGTCTATTTGTCTGACAAAGGCTACTTGAAAACCTCAAGTGTGAGTCGTTTTGTTTTCTTTAACTGAAGAGTTGCTGTTGAAAGCCTCCACCGATAATGGAATTTAGGGCGGGTCGAACCGCGGGAAAATTTAGCATGGAAGTAGTTTGAGTCCGTAGGAAGGACATAGGTTACTTTAAAACGTCAAGCGTCGGATTTTTTCTATAATTGAGAAGTTGGCGTTGAAATCCTACACCGATAACTGAATTTCGGGCGGGCGGAACCGCGGGCAAAAGCTAGTAAAGCGATCGCGTGTCAACACGACCTTACATCATCAAAAACTGAGGAACTACATCTCTACTCGTGAAAGGTTTGACGAACAGTTGTCTGTTAAGGTTGGTACAGATTATTTGCAACACAAGAGGCAATGCAACAAGAATGTATGTGGACGGTCCGCAGCCCACGCTGCACGCCTCAACAACGGCCATTCCTGACAGTGTTCAGGGCGCACGCCACATATAGGGCGTTCCTTCTGAGCCGCGTTAAAATTGAATAGTAAAACCTCATTTTAGCACCAACTACCCGTTCAGTCTGAGCGCATCTGATAATTTCAGCGGCGCTATTATTGTCCAAATGAAATTTTTTTGACAGTTCCATGTGTGTATATGTTTAAGTATATATTTTGATTTTTTTGTAGATAATAACAAAGATATATAGTTCACTAGCTGTTCTGGCGAACGTTGTTCCGCTGCCGTCCCTCTGTACCCGGCGAAAGTTGGTTTTTACCTATAGTGCCCGAGTCCGGCTCGCACTTGACATATCGAGATAAAAACTATCCTATCTTTTAAGTTGGATCAAATAACAGATATTTACGAAGTTTGATCAAAATCGGTTCAGTAGTTTAGGAGTCCATTGAGGACAAACATTGTGACACGAGATTTATATATACTAAGATAATGCAAAAATAAATTTCTCGAAAAACCGACAATAGGCGGGAACAAACGTGCGCCCCGCGAATGCACATAGCGTGCGTGTAGTTGATTCTAGTGCGTTTGCGAATACATGTAATGTATAGGAAATGTTGTGTTGCAAATTATCTATATGCACCTTTAGTCGGTCCTTTAATGGCGACCGTACAAAATCGCTGGTGAAGCAATGGCGGGCCAACACGACTTAACATCAAAACACTTACGAACTGCCTCTCTCTCTACATGTGAGAGGTTGAACGGACGACTGTTGGAAGACGGTGCAGTGTAGTAGCAGTAAAAAATGCGGGTGATAAGTCATTTCAAATGCGCAATATCTTCTTTATATGGATTTCAAACGAGAATTGTTAGCTGTCATTTTACGGAATCGAGCCGCCGGGCCTCTAGCCATGTAAGAAAAACAACGAAAACGATAATAGCAAAGTAAGTATTCGACCAAGTATGTAAGTTGCACATTACTTGGCACAGTTATACAGTAAAGTCTTTACTCGGTCAGGTATCAGCGTTTCTATGAACGCTATCGCTTTAGGGCTGTAGCATACATGGGTAAAGCCCCGGTAATCTTCGAAGAGAAAAAATACGATTTATGCGACAACACAACCAAATTATTTTCACAGCTAGTAAAAACGAGCATTAATATTATATTGAAAAATAGCTACTGATTAAAGCAGTTATTAAAATATTTCATCGACAATAGCGCCACTTCATCAATTGCATATTGTTGTAGGCTCGTAGCAATGAAGACATGAAAGTTTTCCTTTATTCCTTCGATGTGCAGACCATTATTGCATATCATTTCTCCAGAGTCATGTGTAAATATAGTTCTGTGCTTATATCTAAGTTTGTGAAGCGCTATATTAAAGTTTTATTGCGGCGGCGTCACGCGTCCTCGTTGCCTTGAGAGTTTTAAATTTTTTTTCTATCTTATTGAGTGTACAACCCTAGAAAAATTTAACCTTTTTCGTCCGATTTCTGGATTATGGACATCGTTTTAAGGTATGTACATGATTCAGAAAAAACAAAAGATAAAAATAAAAAATTGCGCTAAATATGTTTTACATAATTATAAAATTACTGAATTATTTTTGAATTTACTTTGTTAAAGCCAATGATAACTAGTCAGTAGAAGATGATACATATTGTGCCGAAAAAACTTAATGTGCTTAGTTTAATCTTGGTAAGTCCATTAACAATATTATTTTCAATTGTTTAGATACGGATAACTTATAGATATACTAAGGCATAGGAAACTTATTTTAGGGTACCATACCAATATGTTAGCAAACCGTATGGACTTGCGCCAACAAAACAGAGGAATCCTTATCGGATCACTCGTGTGTCTGTTTGTCCGTCACAGCCAATTTGTTTTTTACTAGACCAATATACTAATACAATATAATTACTATAAGTTGAAACTTGGTACATATATGAATTTCTGTGATCTTGGAAAGTAAATAAAAAAAATTAAAAAAAGTTTTGCAATCTGTACCTTGTGACACAGCTAATAATAAGGATGTTCAAATGGTCTATCTTTTTAAATTATTGAAGAAAATTAACCACGTAAAATTTAGACGTAAGATTACAGAATAACCTATTAGAAATCTTTGGTCTTATGAGAACCATCTTTATACTTTGACTGAATGTAGTTCTAACCCTAAAGTAAAACAAAATATATTTTTATACTAAGGTGGCAAACAAGCACACGGTCCGCCTGAAAGCGGTCACCGTGGTCTATGGACGCTTTCAACACTAGAAGTATTACTCGCGCGTTGCCGACCCTTCAAATCTAATAACTTCTGTCTTGAAGAACCCCATAATTTAGTCCTTAGACAAAACCTCGGCAGGGAGCTCATTCCACAACCCAAGCGTTCACGGGAGGAAGTATCTCTGAAACCGCACTGTACGCCACCATTTCAGTTCTAAAGTGTGAGAATGAATTCCCTGCCGATGGCGAGCGGTGCGATGGTAGAAAGAAGCCGTGGGCATCATTTCGAACAATTCCCATTGTAGAAGCGGTAGAACACACACAGGGAGGCAAAGTCTTTCCTCAGACTTAGGGGTTTGATACGGCAAGTGAGTTTGGGAGCGTCGACAAATCTCACAGCCCGTCGATGAACCGAGTAAAAAGGTCCAAGCTGGTATCCAGGTGCACCTGCCTAGAGATGGCAGCAGTACTCCATATGGGGCCGAACTTGCGACTTGTAAAGCAGCACCCGCTGCCCCGACGTGCAGTACTGCCTCGCTCTGTTGAGTACACCTAGTTTTTTGGACGCCAGCTTCACCTTATCTTGTAAATTATCTCGGAACTGGACATCGCTGGAGATGTCAACACCAAGGATCCCAATGCTCTTGGAGATGAAGAAGGGAGTGTTCTGGAATTATGGGACTACAGTGAATAGGGTTTTCTTAGCGGTGAACGCGGAGACTTGTGTCTTTTTAGGGTTGAATCGGACCAAGTTTACCCGTTCCCAGTCAGAGACCTTGGACAGTGTGGTCTCGATTTAAGACACAAGTTTTCCGCGGTTTTCCTCCACAACAGAACGAGGGATGTTTGCACGACCCGTAAAATAAGCGCCTCCAGTACTGTCATCTAAATAGCATGTTATTGATGTCCAACATATCATTGATATACCGTAGAAAGAGCGTAGGATGCAGCACAGAGCCTTGCGAGACACTAGCATTAATGTCCATGCTATCTGAGCAACTACCGTCAACTACAGTTCATATGCGTCCGCCGGAAAAAAAGCTAGCCACCCATTTGCACAAAACCTCGGGCACTCCGCAAGATGACAACTTCGATAGAAGACCCCGGTACCAGACCCGATCGAACGCCTACGCTATGTCCAGGCTACATGCCAGTGCCTCCCCCTGACTCTCAATGGCTAGTGCCCATCGGTGTGTGAGATACACTAGAAGGTCAACAGTCGAGCGACGGTGGCGAAAGCCATATTGACGATCACAGACCAGGTCGTGTTCTTCTAGGTAAGCTTCTAAGAGAAGCTGTGTGTTGATCACACGCTCCATCATCTTGGAGAGGAGAGAGGTAATAGCGATAGGCCTGTAATTCGATGGATCTGATCTATCGCCCTTTTTGGGCACCGAGTGCACATTCGCAGTATGGTAGGAAAGCGCGAAGAGAGGCATGAGTACAGGGCATAACTCAAGAGTACACTGCTTAAGCACCACTGCTGGTATACCGTCTGGCCCACTCGACTTATGAACGTATGTAAAAGCAACGCCCGCCGGACCTTCCACTGTGTTATGGAGATACCGGCATGGTCTTACCGCACCACAGTACAGTAAGTGGGACAGCGCCTTCATCGTTCATGAAGACGCGGTCTCTAAGGACTACAGTGTGGGATTCTTCAAGAAAGAAGTTATTGGATTTTTGAAGGGTCGGCAACGCGCTAGTGATACTTCTGGTGTTGCAAGCGTCCATAGGCCAAGGTGACCGCTTACCATCAGGCGGACCGTGTGCTTGTTTGCCATTTTGGTGGTTAAAAAAAAAACCAAGATAGTCAGTTCAAAGTTAGTTTATTTATTTATCTACTCCTTTTTTAGTAGATCTACAAAATTTAAATAAATTTTACTAAATTAAAACATTTTCTTTGGTATTTTACAGGACACACTTTAAACAAGGCTTGGGTCGATATGAATATTCATACGCCACGACAAGGCTTACTCGAAGGCCTAACAACGGGTCTTAATGCTCCTACAGGAAAGGTAAGAGGTCTTATAATAAGCCATATTGGAAGCGAGGAAGGCTTTTTAGACCGGGGTCTGTTGATGTTTGAGTCAAAGACAGATTCCAGTTACTACTAAAATGAGATGAACGCAGAACATTTTGAGAAGTGGTTCCAGGGAATTCTGGTGAAATTAAAAAAGGATTCCGTTTTGGTGATATATAATGCTCCTTACTATCCCGTAAGGTAGAAAAAACTCCCACTACGGCGTAAAACCCAAATTCAAGAGTGGCTCAACTCAAAGAATTTAAACTTCGAAGACACAATGATTAAAGCAGAACTATTGGAAATCGTTAAAAAAAAAAGGCTCGTTCTCAAAAGAATGTAGTTATTGAGCTTGCTTCCGAATACAGTGTCACTATCCTAAGACTGCCACCTTACCACTGTGAATTAAATCCAATAGAACTTGTATGGATGATTAAGAAAATTCGGTTTTTATTTATTTTTTCCATTTCTTCCGACTAAGATTTTCGGAATTAGTTAGTTTAGCGTGTCACCCATTGCATACGTATACCCATAAATATGAATAAATAAAAGAAAACCCGACTGCAAAAGCATTAAGAACTAAATATAAATAAACAGGTGCACCTAAAACATACCAAATATTTAATTATAAGCATACGGAACTCATTTTAAACTTACTACTATAGTTTAGGCAATCTGCACTACTATTTGAACTTGCATTGAATGAGACCCGCCTGCTTATAGTTAAATATGTAGTTTGTTTTAAATGCACTTATGAATGTCTTTTTAGTTCTTATGTTTATCGTTTCCTTTTAGTATTTTTTTGTTATTTACAACTAATAGTTTTACTTTTTTTTGACTCGCGCTTGACTATTTTATGTAACCTATAACACTCGGGACCTTTTCGGGAGACTTCATTTATTATATAAAAATTGGATCAAAAAAGTTGAACCAAACAAAAGATTGAATCATTCAGGTACAACACTATTTTTACGTTATCATAAGGTGGCAACCCACCAAGTGTCACTTTAGTCTATATAATTAAAAATCAAGGTTTAGCTACTAAAGGTGCGTTTTGTTGACTGCTTTAATGCGTTTAATGTCATAACCCTGCCAAGTTAAAAAGACATAAATCCTGTATAACACACACATCTTGGTTAATTCTCTTTGGTAGGAGGACCGCATTATGTACTTTATGTCGGTCAACAAAACACCACTCAAATACCTGCCTAACTTACAGTCGACGCATAAGGTTAGGCATAGCCCAGAGGTCCGTGAATCAAAGTTATGCTACCAGCTTGTTTTTTATGACCAACCTTATGTGACTGCTAGTCTCGATGGGAAGGGGTGACTGTCAGTCTGTTTTACTATCGGATAGGAATGCTATATGAGGAATTTTACTTTAAGCCTATCAATGCAATGGGAAAAATCGTGAGGACAATTGCATACCTCAAAAAACAGGTTATGTAAAGACCACAACCCGCACTGAGCCCCTTTTATGGACTATGGTCCAAATCACCCTCTGTGAGGGTAGGCCGTTCCCCAACAGTCAAGACGTATGAGTCTGAAGACTGACACTTTTTATAATTCGTCGTAACACATATTCTGTGCAGATTTCAGTTACTTACTAAGGTTCAAAAGGGCATAGACAAACTTAACTAAAGTTGGCACCCTAAAACCCATTTTGATTATCATAGGTTATTTTATATGGTTTGAACTATGTTTTGATAACAGCAATGTTAAGCTTGAAATTAAAGTTGGATGGTCTACGAAGTTATATAATATTTACGATATAAATAAACAGGTAGTAGCAAGTAAAATAATAAAGTTTTCTGTTACAGGTTATGTCAACTAGAAAATTATCGGCATCCTTCAAACTCGAACACCACTTTTACAAATGGAACCCGTATACGTAAGAAGCAAACAGTTTCAAAAAGCTGTCTCTTGTCATCATTTTTGCAAAAGACTTACGTTTACCTATAATATGAGAAATACTTATTTCTACTACTATAACCTATGTTTCTTTACAATAAAAGCGTAGCAAGTTTTAAACTTTTGTTTAATTTTATTATGTTAGCAGCCTAAAATCATACATTAAATAAAAATATGAAGGCTACAAGCTGCCCAAAATCCTCGCTCACACTTTGTTTATATTTAACAAAAAAAAACTGGTTGCCTGTAAAGTCGGTATACGGGCGAAAGTTTTACGTGACAATGATTTTATGTCTGTCTCTCTCGCTCTTAGGCGGGCGCGTGCCTCTCACTCGCTCTCATTGTGAGCGCATAACGTGAGCGGAGCGTAACGCAGTTTCTTGAAGTGTCACCCGGCAAACCAATTTATAAGACGTTGTCACGTCAAAAAAAAATCTTCTATTGCTTCCGAAAAAAAACTCATAATACCCAGCGACGTACTAGGGTGGATGTCCATCTGATACTATATATATTCTATTATCTCTCTTGTATCTGCAGCGTTGCCACAAGTTACACTTTTGTAACCTTTTACGTTATTTCAGCTGCTTGAGGTTCCTTGCAGGTTACTCGATACAAAAGGTTACTTTTAGGTCACATTTCGACAACCAAGCCAGATTCTGTGGGCACTCTATAACCTTTGGCACTCTGCCAAAAATAAAAGCCTATTTGACCGCCTTTCCCAGAGAGCACAAGCGACCGCACTCGCTCGTGCCATTCACAGTCATATTTTTACCTAATGAACATTTGATTCAATTTAAAAAGACCCGCGTCTTTGCTTTTCATTACCAACGTATTGAGTTTTATTTACTATGTAATATTACGTACTTTTTGTTTTTGACGAAGGACAATACCTAAGAAAATATAAAATGTAACTTTTTCGTGAGAAAGGTAACATTTTATTCCGTTTGAGGTCACTTTTGACTAAAGCGTGCTGGCAACACTGATAATCTGTGAATTGTTTTCATTTTTTGGACGTCGCCGCTACGGCTGTGTTTGTAGATTCATAAATAATTATTTGGAATGAGATAGTATATGATAACCGTGCAAACTTATGAACTGTGTAATGTATATTACACTTTTATCATAAAATTAGGTAGGTACTAGTATTTTTTTGTGGTATATTTTCAAAAATATTTTAAGTACTTTACGTAGAATTATTTATTGTGTTTCTATTATAGTGTTCCTTGTTTGAAGTATGCAACGGTGGTTTTTTTTAGAAGAACGTAAACATACTAAAACACTTCCTGAAAGAAAAATGTCAGACAATGAACAAAAACCAGAACACGAAATACTGTCACAAGAGTGGATTTTCACCGTATCGGTTCCGGCAATTGGTCCTAAGGAACAGGTTTATATTATAGGGAGTACTCCAGAACTAGGCGAGTGGAATTATAATGGAATGATTCCACTTGAACGTAAGCAAGCTACAGATTTATGGTCTAAATCCATAACAATTCCTAACACCTGTGAGGTATTTTATCGTTATATTATTTGCCATTTATTAGAAACCACAGATGAAAAAATTGTCAGTTCTTGGGAAACTAATATTCACCCGAGGGTTATAACACAGAATAGGCTACATCCTGTAATTGATTTATATGGTAACTACAATGAAAAGCAAAAAATTGATAAAGGTTGGCTCACTACACAGACTTTAGTTCAATTTAAATTTGTTCAGAATGCTTTAAAACTCAAAAGCCGTCTTGCTGGAAGAATTATGAACATTAAAGTAACCCCAGTGAATTTGTCTTTTGGAAATGAGCTTCATGCAGATGAGTCTTCATTGAGTACAGATACAATGGACATAGAACAACCAGCTGGTGTTTTTGTTGAAGTTTCAACCCTTAACAACAATCCCTCATTTTGTTGTCTAAAACCTCAAGAACAATTTGGTAGAGAATACAAACCAAATGATATATTAATAGTTAATGTTTCAGCACAAAAACCTAATAATATTGCTTATCTTTTGGATTTTTACTCATATAGTAGCCGTGCTGCCTTAGAAGACCCTCCCTGTCATGTAGGGTACACATATATTCTACCAAACATGTTGAAGCCTTCTGAGGGTTCATTGGAACTGCCAGTAACTTGTAATGTAAAACATCGACCTCTAGGAACTGTCAATATCCAATATTTAATTGTTTGTCCAATGGAGGAGAAACTTTGTGATTTCCAAGTGTCTTTTGCAAAACATTGGGATCCAACATGGACTGGATTAGAAGTTGGTCATCGTGGATTGGGGGCCAGTTTCAAGACTAAGGAGTAAGTTTTCTTTGTCACTGCTACTTTAATTAAAATTACATGGGATTAGCTAGTTTTTAGTATGTAGAAGAGAGCAAGAGAAAGAGAAGATTAAGAGTCTTTTTTTATGTCAGTGACTGAGCTTACAGTTGTTACCTACTGTCACTGTGTACTTGACTGACTAGATTGTACACAATGAGCCTAATAAAGTGAAACTTTCAGTAGTTAAGTGTGAATTTCCTTCTGAGGAAATTTATCATGCTATGATATTTATATAAATATTGTAGTAACTTGCAAGCAAGCAGTTGATTGATTTACACATGATAGTACTGTCGTAAAATGACTCCTTAGTAGATGTCTACACCCTGTAAGAAATCTATGTGTCAAATTTCAGCTTTGTAGTTCAACATTTTATTTTTTTTGATTCTTCAGTGGTATTTTACTTTTATATTTATAGAAATTGCATTTAATTACATAATTCAAGAAATAAACAATTAATATAATAAATACAAGCCAATGAAGTTGTAACCCTCAAAATAACTAAAATCATATTAGATAACCTGCAAGTAACTAATAGAAATCATAACTTGGAAAATCTAATGTTACACCATTTTTGAAATGTGAAAATACCTCCATGGCAAGTTTTATAGTTATGGAAGCTACTCTGGTTTTCTTTAACATTGGCATTGATAGAAGTCAAATTGTTTTTTTATCTAACTAAACCTTAACTTTTCATTATATAGACTAAAATTATATTTGGTGGGTTGTGTGTTGTACCTGAATGATTCAATCTTTTGTTTAGTTCAACTATTTTTTGATCCATTTTTTTTATAATAAATGAGGGTAAAATAAAAAGGAATTCATCTCCCGAGTGTTATCCGGTACATAAATAGTCAAGCGCTAGATGTGTGTGAACTTGGCATATCAATTATTAGAATCTCACAATAAAAAGGCAGTTCTAGTAGCATCCCCAATAGTTCTACAGTTCCTGATATTTTTTTTCAAAAGTTCTGTTCACGTTTCTGAAAAAAAAATTTTTCAGAGTGATATGCTAACTTCACACTACCCCGATCAGCATCTCAGCAGTTCTTGGTTGCTAGACCATAAATACGTAAACAACTGCATAGATCTATCGCCTGGAGCCAACACAGCAATAGT
Organism: Apoda limacodes; assembly: GCA_946406115.1. Taxonomy (NCBI): domain Eukaryota; kingdom Metazoa; phylum Arthropoda; class Insecta; order Lepidoptera; family Limacodidae; genus Apoda; species Apoda limacodes. The sequence goes on from OX291545.1 coordinate 21,409,075, forward strand.
TCTGGCCCGAAATAAAAAAAAAATGAGATGCTAACTTCACGTTACACCTATTAGAATCTCAGTAGTTCTCGATAACTAGGTCACAAATACTTCTGAAACTGCATAGTTCTATCACTTGGAAGCAACACAAAAATAGTTCTAGCAACAAAACGAAACAAATCACCTGACTGATATGCTACATTTTATCAGACGAAAAGGCAGTTCTGCACAGCATCTCAGCTGTTTTTAATGGCAACGCCACGGATACGAATGAAGCTGCGAGTTCTATCGTCTGAAGGCAAAACTGCAAGAGTTCTAGCGGAAAAATGGAAAAAAATTCGTATTTTTTTGAGATGCTACAATTTATGAGGCAGTTCTGCATAGCATCTCAGCTATTTTTGATGGCAACGCCACAAATACGTATAAAACTGCTAAGTTTTACGGTCTGAAGGCGAAACAGCAATAGTTCTAGTGGAAAAATGAAAAAAAAATGCGTATTTTTTTGAGATGTTACATTTTATGAGGCAGTTCCGCCTAGTATCTCAACTGTTTTTGATGGCAACGCCACAAATACGTATTAAACTGCTGAGTTCTACCGTCTGAAGGCGAAACAGCAATAGTTCTAGTGGAAAAATGAAAAAAAAAATGCGTATTTTTTTGAGATGCTACAATTTATGAGGCAGTTCCGCATAGCATCTCAGCTGTTTTTGATGGCAACGCCACAAATACGTATTAAACTGCTGAGTTCTACCGTCTGAAGGCGAAACAGCAATAGTTCTAGTGGAAAAATGAAAAAAAAATGCGTATTTTTTTGAGATGCTACAATTTATGAGGCAGTTCCGCATAGCATCTCAGCTGTTTTTGATGGCAACGCCACAAATACGTATAAAACTGCAAAGTTCTACCGTCTGAAGGCGAAACAGCAATAGTTCTAGTTGAAAAATGGAAAAACATGCGTACTTTTTGAGATGTTACATTTTATGAGGCAGTTCCGCCTAGCATCTCAGCTGTTTTTGATGGCAACGCCACAAATACGTATTAAACTGCTGAGTTCTACCGTCTGAAGGCGAAACAGCAATAGTTCTAGTGGAAAAATGAAAAAAAAAATGCGTATTTTTTTGAGATGCTACAATTTATGAGGCAGTTCTGCATAGCATCTCAGCTGTTTTTGATGGCAACGCCACAAATACGTATAAAACTGCAAAGTTCTACCGTCTGAAGACGAAACAGCAATAGTTCTATTGGAAAAATGGAAAAAAATGCGTACTTTTTGAGATTTTACATTTTATGAGGCTGTTTCGCATAGCATCTCAGCCGTTTTTGACGGCAACGGCACAAATACGTAAGAAACTGCTTAGTTCTACCGTCTGAAGGCAAAACGGCAAGAGTTCTAGCAGAAAAACGGAAAAAAATGCGTATTTTTTTGAGATGCTACAATTAATGAGGCAGTTCTGCATAGCATCTCAGCTGTTTTTGATGGCAACGCCACAAATACGTATTAAACTGCTGAGTTCTACCGTCTGAAGGCGAAACAGCAATAGTTCTAGCGAAAAAATTGAAAAAAATGCGTACTTTTTGAGATGTTACCTTTTATGAGGCAGTTCTGCATAGCATCTCACATGTTCTTGATGGAAACGCCTTAAATACGTAGGAAACTGCCGAGTTCTACCGCCTGAAGGCAAAACAGAAATAGTTCTAGTGGAAAAATGAAAAAAAAATGCGTATTTTTTTGAGATGCTACAATTTATGAGGCAGTTCCGCATAGCATCTGAGCTGTTTTTGATGGCAACGCCACAAATACGTGGGCGTTTCTCTGCTATTTGGAAATTCATCCATGCAAGACTGTCCTAAGCAAATTTTTATTAAATGTTGAGAATATTAGTTGATATAATGAAGGGCATTTATAAATTAAATATATATCTTCAAAAAGCTTACACATTTTCGTCTCAGTTTTTGAGTTATTGAAGGTTTTATGGAAAATCGTGACAGGGGACTGTTGTAATCAACCAGGGGAATGTTTTTAAGAACAAAAACAAATATTTTTGTTTATTAAAGTAATGAAAGTCTTTATTTTTAATGTCTTCCTTAAATGAGGTATTTTTCAGAATATTTCAACAATATTAAAACAAATTTTACTTATTAAAATCACTTTTCTTAAGGCTAATAACATTTGTGTTAAACTTAATAAAATCAACTTCTTAGTTTAACTGTATTTTAAGGCTCCAATTGACACTAAAATCAGTCTTTATTATAATAAAACAAAATGTTAACAAAGGAATATTATACTTCTGTTAAATAATTATCACAACCAATATTTTAGTTTGACATAATACTTTGAATCATTTGTACTTTTAAAGTAACTAAAATATTTTTTTAACATTAATTCTACAACATTTTACAAAAAAATAATCAGTCTTAACATTGCACGTCAAGAAAATATCCTTAAAATAACTTATTTTTCAAAGACTGGTACAGGTATTGGAAAATAATAAAATAATCTTCTCCCTTTTAGAGTTAGATTTGGATCTGGTAACTTATCTAATATTTGATTAAAATTGACATCAGAAACATCATCTTCGTCCATTCTGAACTTGTGGCCTTCATCATCACAAATTTTCATAAAGGTTACAGTTAGTTCGCCTTCCTCGTTGTCTACTTGATTAACAACAGCAGCATAACGATATTCCGTGTTTCTGACGTTAAACTTGACTAAAACGTAATCACCACTGTTGTATTGCTGTTGACTGATATTACTAGGCCCTGCAGTATTATGAAAATTTGTAGTGAAATTGTCACACAGTTTTTAAAGTTCGGTTTCTGAAGAGTTCTGGGATAGCCTGATATCGTCTTCGGATTCTGAGTCTGTGTAAACGTCCTCGACGTGAAGTTTCGTCAGAGGGTAGTTCATAACCCCTAGATTAAAATGCTGACACTCTTCTTCACAAAAGCAGCTTAAACTCTTCATTATTAGCTTCTCGGTACCTTGCGGCGAACCCAAAGAGCTTTGTGACATTTTACCCTAAATCTGATGTATTTTGAGAGTACCATTGAAACTTTTGAAATCCTTGGCGTTTTTCTGAATGTCGTTAGTCATATTAATGATTGCATTATCGTCAATCGTAAACATTGTAATTGCAGGACATCTCTCTTGCACAGAAGCAACAAAAGATTCCAAACTGTCAATGTCACCTCCTCTAGCAACAATGGTATCTGCAGTTCTCTTACATGTAGCGCCAACACCATCTGCAGCACTCTTACCATGGCCACACTCTGAAAAGTTCCAAGAAAACTTTTGTATATTTGGAACCTCTTGATGAAGCCTTGAAGCCAATATATAGAACATAGTCTTGTTCCGATACTGTGTAACGGGTCCGTCGCTCATGAAATGGATGCAGGTAATATACGGCGATAAAGTTTTGAATATTGGCTTCAAGTGTTCCCATATAGCAGCTGGTGAGTGTGCAGTGTTTTGGGAAACAGTACAATAGGATTTTGTAGAATCTTTCGTGTAAACCACAACAGTGTGAAGACTCAGCTGAAGTCTAGATCCTCCAAAATGATAGGCTTGTATTTCTTCACTGTACTTGGTGCTGTAATTCTCTGAAAAGTCCATAAGTATTGCAACTTCGTTATCATTAAGATTTTCTTTTAACACCTTAAAGGCTTTGTACTGGTACAAAATGTTTTTTTCGTGGTTATAATACCAATCCAAGTCCTCGTGCAGTTCTTGTATCAGTTCACGCGGACGAACCGTTAGACTTCTTTTTATATATTTTGTTATTGATCGTACTTTATTCAACTTGGGATCCTTGTAATCTTGTTTATCAGCTATCCATTTTTTAAACGATATAAGCTTCATATCATCAAACTCTTTGTAATCGGGATTCTTGTTGACACAACGCTGGCATTCCCGAGATAAACATTGTTCGTCATAACGATCGCAGCAAGTGTTTTCAAGCAATTTATTGTGATTATCGTAACGCAGAATTTTTTGACAGTGCAATGCAGATAATTTCAAATCAATATTTGCATGTTTGATGCAAAGACATGTATCTCGTTCGTTTATCTTAGGTGTTACCACCCAGAAAGGCCGTAAACGGCAGAACGTCTGGTAACTGATTAGTCCAGAGTTATTGCTCTTAAATTTCTTGTATAAATTAGACAATGTGTCTAATAAATATCTTTTTTGTTTTTTGACTCCGTTTCTGGTCACACATTCCCGTTTTCCTGCACCAATTCGACTATTATCATCATTTTCAAAAAAAATTTGCACTGTCTTCATATGTTCGGATGAAATGAGCGCTAGACGAGTGCGGTTCGTTGGTAACAGAGATTGTGTTTTGGATTTCTGAAGTCTCTTATATGATATAGCACTGTCTTGAGTCCTCCATAATTTATAATTTTTTACTATTGCACCAGATACAACTCTCCCAAAAATGGCTTTCTCTTTTTGCGTTTTTAAACCTGCATAGTTCTGTTTTAATTGTTCATTCAATACTTCCCCGAAAAGTGCCTTTTTAACAACATCTTTGCGAGTTGCTGGAGTATCACACATTCTTGTTAGTTTCGTGTTAGGTGTCTCATCATTTTTATTTTCATTATTTACTTTTTTTTCTAACCGCTGTAATCTCTTTTTATATTTTTCCATTCTCTGTTTGTATTCCTGAATCTTAAGGTCTTTTTATTTGAGTAGCTTTTGGCGTTTCTTTTTCACTTCTTTCTTTCTTGCTGTAACTAATGCACTTTCTAGTGATCTTAAAGGTGCTGGACGGTCTACTGCAGAATCCTCTGAATTAGGTGTATTTTCCCTTATAAAAGTATTTGTTATGTCTTTCATGACTTTTTTCTTTGCACGATATGTAGAACAATGCTCTTTCCAAGCGTTTTTAACAGCTTTATGCTCACGACGACTCATATCTTTAACTAATTTTCTTATCCCTTTTTCTTTTTTCTTTTGATATTTTTGCCTTTCTTTTTCTTTCATTTCTTCTTTTTTTTGAGGGTCATTTTTGAGTCGTTGATATCTCAAACGTTCAGATATACGCTTTTGTTCTAGTATTTCTTCTCTTGTTTTAGGTGGTTTCTTTTTCGGTGGCATTTTGAGAAGTACTACCTACGAAAGAGACAATACTGTTAATATTTACCTATTGTCATAAATGCCTTGTCTGACATCTCAGACTTGAAAAACCCAAGACGCGGACTAAACAGACGAGAGCGCGCCACACATTGTGCCTTTTCTGCCTGGCCCGCGCCTTAGTAAACAGTCCCCTGTGATAGGAACAGTCCCCTGTGCTATGAAATGACAGGGGACTGTTAACCAGGGGACTGTCATTTTTACATAAAAGCTTTATGAAACAAATTCAGTTAAAGATATCAAATTAACGAAACAGATGTGGCTACATACTAGTTAGTTAAATATTTTAAACAAATTATCGTTATTAAAACTCTTAAAATAGTAAAAAAAAGGCTTACCAGTGGACTGTTCGCACTAACAACCGAGAAGCGTGGTTCATCCAAAGACGCCAACGTAGCACTAAAGAAAATGGCGGCTGCTCGCTTGGCTCCACAACCGAACGAACTTCACGACAATTGCGTTCCGTTTCACTGTCTAAATATTTCACGCCAATAACAAATATGACTTCAGCGCAGTTTTCACATTTAAACAGGGGACTGTTTTAATAATTTGAGGACAGCATTCACAAATGGGTATTTTGATTAATTTTTTATTGTAAAAATAGAATTCTGATGTATAAAGATGCTTACTGTTTTCTTTTATGTATTTGGATATTTTTTATTGAGTTATCAATGGCAAAAAAATAAATATTGGTAACAAGATTAGTAATACTGGAAAAGGGACATACCAGGGGACTGTGTTTTGAGGTGTTTGAAGAAAGTTTATTCAAATATTAAATGATTAAATTGCTAAATAAGATGTGGCGTGCCAAGAATACCTAATACTATGTTATTATAAAAGCAAAAAACTGAGATATATTAAGATTTATTACACAAAATTTGTTTGGGACAGTAATTTTCCATTTAGTGGAGAAATGCCCACGTATTAAACTGCTGAGTTCTACCGTCTGAAGGCGAAACAGCAATAGTTCTAGCGAAAAAATTGAAAAAAATGCGTACTTATTGAGATGTTACCTTTTATGAGGCAGTTCTGCATAGCATCTCACATGTTCTTGATGGAAACGCCTTAAATACGTAGGAAACTGCCGAGTTCTACCGCCTGAAGGTAAAACAGAAATAGTTCTAGTGGAAAAATGGAAAAAAATAAATTTTTTTTTGAGATGTTACAACTTATGAGGCATTTCTGCATAGCATCTCAGCTGTTTTTTATCGCAACGCCACTAATAAGTTGCAAACTGCTGAGTTCTATCGTCCGAAGGCGAAACGGCAAGAGTTCTAGCGGAAAAACGGAAAAAAAATTGTATTTTTTTTGAGATGCTACAATTTATGAGGCAGTTCTGCATAGCATCTCAGCTGTTTTTGATGGAAACGCCACAAATACGTATAAAACTGCTAAGTTTTACGGTCTGAATGCGAAACAGCAATAGTTCTAGTGGAAAAATGAAAAAAAAAATGCGTATTTTTTTGAGATGCTACAATTTATGTGGCAGTTCTGCATAGCATCTCAGCTGTTTTTGATGGCAACGCCACAAATACATAAAACTGCAAAGTTCTACCGTCTGAAGGCGAAACAGCAATAGTTCTATTGGAAAAATGGAAAAAAATGCGTACTTTTTGAGATGTTACATTTTATGAGGCTGTTTCGCATAGCATCTCAGCCGTTTTTGACGGCAACGGCACAAATACGTAAGAAACTGCTTAGTTCTACCGTCTGAAGGCAAAACGGCAAGAGTTCTTGCAGAAAAACGGAAAAAAATGCGTATTTTTTTGAGATGCTACAATTAATGAGGTAGTTCTGCATAGCATCTCAGCTGTTTTTGATGGCAACGCCACAAATACGTATTAAACTGCTGAGTTCTACCGTCTGAAGGCGAAACAGCAATAGTTCTAGCGAAAAAATGGAAAAAAATGCGTACTTTTTGAGATGTAACCTTTTATGAGGCAGTTCTGCATAGCATCTCACATGTTCTTGATGGAAACGCCTTAAATACGTTGGAAACTGCCGAGTTCTACCGCCTGAAGGCAAAACAGAAATAGTTCTAGTGGAAAAATCAAAAAAAAATGCGTACTTTTTGAGATGTTACATTTTATGAGGCTGTTTCGCATAGCATCTCAGCCGTTTTTGACGGCAACGCCACAAATGCGTATTTAACTGCTGAGTTCTACCGTCTGAAGGCGAAACAGCAATAGTTCTAGTGGAAAAATGAAAAAAAATGCGTACTTTTTGAGATGTTACCTTTTATGAGGCAGTTCTGCATGCAAGAGTTTTAGCGGAAAAACGGAAAAATATGCATTTTTTTCCATTTTTCCACTAGAACTATTGCTGTTTCGCCTTCAGATGGTAGAACTTTGCAGTTTAATACGTATTTGTGGCGTCGCCATCAAAAACAGCTGAGATGCTATGCGGAACTGCCTCATGAATTGTAACATCTCAAAAAAATACCAATTTTTTTTGAATTTTTCGACTAGAACTATTGCTTTTCGCCTTCAGACCTTAAAACTTAGCAGTTTTATACGTATTTGTGGCGTTTCCATCAAAAACAGCGGCGATGCTATGCAGAACTGCCTTATAAATTATAGCATCTCAAAAAAATACGCATTTTTCTCCGTTTTTCCGCTAGAACTCTTGCCGTTTTGCCTTCAGACGATAGAACTAAGAAATTTCTTACGTATTTGTGGCGTTGCCGTCAAAAACAGCTGAGATGCTATGCGGAACAGCCTCATAAAATGTAACATCTCAAAAATTACGCATTTTTTTCCATTTTCCACTAGAACTATTGCCGTTTTGCCTTCGGACGATAGAACTCAGCAGTTTTCTACTTATTAGTGGCGTTGCGATAAAAAACAGCTGAGATGCTATGCAGAACTGCCTCATAAATTGTAGCATCTCAAAAAAATAAACATTTTTTCGTTTTTCCGCTAGAACTCTTGTCGTTTTGCCTTCAGACGATAGAAATAAGCAGTTTCTTACGTATTTGTGGCGTTGCCGTCAAAAACAGCTGAGACGCTATGCGGAACAGCCTCATAAAATGTAACATCTCAAAAAGTACGCATTTTTTTTCATTTTTCCACTAAAACTATTTCAGTTTTGCCTTCAGGCGGTAGAACTCGGCAGTTTCCTACGTATTTAAGGCGTTGCCATCAAGAACATGTGAGATGCTATGCAGTACTGCCTCATAAAAGGTAACATCTCAAAAAGTACGCATTTTTTTCCATTTTTCCACTAGAACTATTGCTGTTTTGCCTTCACGCGGTAGAACTCAGCAGTTTCCTACGTATTTGAGGCGTTTCCATCAAAAACAGGTGAGATGCTAGGCAGAATTGTCTTATTAGATGTGGCATCTCAAAAAAATCTTTTTTTTTTGGTTTTTTCGCTAGAACTATTGCTGTTTCGCCTTCAGACGGTAGAACTCAGCAGTTTAACACGTATTTGTGGCGTTGCCATCAAAAACAGCTGAGATGCTAGGCACAACTGCCTCGTAAGATGTAACATCTCAAATAGTTTGTAATTTTTTAGGTTTTTTCGCTAGAACTCTTGCCGTTTTGCCTTCGGACGGTAGAACTCAGCAGTTTCCTACGTATTTGAGGCGTTGCCATCAAAAACAGGTGAGATGCTATACAGAACTGTTTTATAAGATGTGGCATCTCAAAAAAAACTTTTTTTTTTTCGTTTTTTCGCTAGAACTATTGCTGTTTCGCCTTCAGACCGTAAAACTTAGCAGTTTTATACGTATTTGTGGCGTTGCCATCAAAAATAGCTGAGATGCTATGCAGAACTGCCTCATAAATTGTAGCATCTCAAAAAAATACGCATTTTTTTCCATTTTTCCGCTAGAACTCTAGCAGTTTTGCCTTCAGACGATAGAACTCTGCAGCTTCATTCGTATTCGTGGCGTTGCCATTAAAAACAGCTGAGATGCTGTGCAGAACTGCCTTTTCGTCTGATAAAATGTAGCATATCAGTCAGGTGATTTGTTTCGTTTTGTTGCTAGAACTATTTTTGTGTTGCTTCCAAGTGATAGAACTATGCAGTTTCAGAAGTATTTGTGCTTGCAACATTTAAAAAAAAAAGATTGATTGCAGCTGTCAGTTTAGTCTATATAATTTTAAATCAAGGTTTATAGTCTGGTCAACATGTACCTTTTTGGGTGAAATTTTTGTATAGTCTCCGAAAATTACGATCAAGGTGTCATTCGATTCGGAATATTATGTAGAAAGTTTAAGAAAAAGTTCCAAAAGGGGCCGATGAAAATTGCAAAAGTTATAAACAATTTAAAAAAAAAAAAAGTAGGGGTTTGGTTTTTTTTGAATATCTCGAAAACTATCAAAGATATTCGAAATTTGAAAAAAGATCTGAGAAGAGGAGGAAATTTACTAAAAAAAAGTCCTGCCTCCCGGAACTGTATCTTTAATATTTATAATTTTTACGGAGCCCTGAAAATAGCGCTAAAAGCGGGTAGTCTGGCTTCCGCTCGCGATTTGTCATTCGGACACGGTAACAATAAAAATCATTTTAACATATTAAATATGAATATTAAGGAATAAAAAAATTTTAGTACTATTGGGATATATAAATGAACAATAATCCGTAGGCGAAAAATATTTATCCCCATTTTTCCATTAGTTATGCATAAGTTAATTAACTACTTTTTCTGAATAGAATGTTAACAGAAAAAACCTGATTATTATTAAACTACAACCCTAGGATTTTTTTCACTTCGTGGAGTTATTCTTAAAAGGCATTAAAAAAGATCCCCGTTGGAAAAATTAAAAAAATGTTAATTTTCCACTTTTTTATTAACAATCGAAAACATTAAGAAATTAAAAACTGCATAAAAGTTATTAAAAAAAATTTGTTTTTCAAATATTTCAAATTTTATGATTTCTAACGGTTAAATGTTACATGAAAATATTTTTTTTTAATTTTTTACCGCGATTGTTTAAATAATTGTTATAAACAAATGCATTGTTTATAAGATAATCAACAATTTTTTTTTCCTAATCTACTTGTCGATATAAATTATGATTTTTAAGAAAAAAATTATTCTTTAAAAAAATTTATTTATTGCTATAAAATGCATTTCTTAATTAACAATCGTTTTTTACCACTAAATATAAATATTAAGGAACCATTTTGTCTCTAAAAATCATAAATTCTATTGTTCTTAAATATTCTGGAAAAAAAATTTTTTTTTTTTCATTTTTAATTTGTTTTTTTAATAAACAATTTGTTATAAACAAATGGATTTTCTTACTTTATTTTTTTTTTAATTTGTTATTTAATTATAAAAACAGCTATGTATTATTTTTTATGAAATTTTTTTTTATCTATTTTTTATATAACTTTTAATATTTTTATGTCCTAAAATTTGCCTTTTTATCTCGCTCTTTTTCTTTTATAATTGGTATAACTTTTAAACTATTATACATACGACAATTATACTTCAAGTCGTTTTTATTCACTATAAATTAATGAACAATTTAAGCTTTTAACTTCAGCTCTAGCTCTATTATTTATGTTTATTATTGACAATTGTTTGTAAAAAATAAACCGAAAAAATTCTAAAGTAATTTTAAGAATCTTAGTATGGAAAGATTGATAAAAGAACACTCGTTAAAATGTAATTAACATAATGTAAAAGTTTTAAAAATTTTCGGGAAAAGTCTATGCAAATACGATTGTAATCAATTTTTAATGACAGCAAATTAGTAAAATGCAAGTCATCAAAGGTTCATAATTATAAATTTATGAACAGTTAACTACGTTTTGGAATAGAAAAACAAGAAAAACATTTCTTCGGTTTATTTTTTATAAACAATTGTCAATAATTAACATAAATAATAGAGCTAGAGCTGAAGTTAAAAGCTTAAATTGTTCATTAATTTATAGTGAATAAAAACGACTTGAAGTATAATTGTCGTATGTATAATAGTTTAAAAGTTATACCAATTATAAAAGAAAAAGAGCGAGATAAAAAGGCAAATTTTAGGACATAAAAATATTAAAAGTTATATAAAAAATAGATAAAAAAAATTTTTCATAAAAAATAATACATAGCTGTTTTTATAATTAAATAACAAATTAAAAAAAAAATAAAGTAAGAAAATCCATTTGTTTATAACAAATTGTTTATTAAATAAACAAATTAAAAATGAAAAAAAAAAAAATTTTTTTTCCAGAATATTTAAGAACAATAGAATTTATGATTTTTAGAGACAAAATGGTTCCTTAATATTTATATTTAGTGGTAAAAAACGATTGTTAATTAAGAAATGCATTTTATAGCAATAAATAAATTTTTTTAAGGAATAATTTTTTTCTTAAAAATCATTATTTATATCGACAAGTAGATTAGGAAAAAAAAATTGTTGATTATCTTATAAACAATGCATTTGTTTATAACAATTATTTAAACAATCGCGGTAAAAAATTAAAAAAAAATATTTTCATGTAACATTTAACCGTTAGAAATCATAAAATTTGAAATATTTGAAAAACAAATTTTTTTTAATAACTTTTATGCAGTTTTTAATTTCTTAATGTTTTCGATTGTTAATAAAAAAGTGGAAAATTAACATTTTTAAATTTTTCCAACGGGGATCTTTTTTAATGCCTTTTAAGAATAACTCCACGAAGTGAAAAAATCCTAGGGTTGTAGTTTAATAATAATCAGGTTTTTTCTGTTAACATTCTATTCAGAAAAAGTAGTTAATTAACTTATGCATAACTAATGGAAAAATGGGGATAAAAATTTTTCGCCTACGGATTATTGTTCATTTATATATCCCAATAGTACTAAAATTTTTTTATTCCTTAATATTCATATTTAATATGTAAAAATGATTTTTATTGTTACCGTGTCCGAATGACAAATCGCGAGCGGAAGCCAGACTACCCGCTTTTAGCGCTATTTTCAGGGCTCCGTAAAAATTATAAATATTAAAGATACAGTTCCGGGAGGCAGGACTTTTTTTTAGTAAATTTCTTCCTCTTCTCAGATCTTTTTTCAAATTTCGAATATCTTTGATAGTTTTCGAGATATTCAAAAAAAACCAAACCCCTACTTTTTTTTTTTTTAAATTGTTTATAACTTTTGCAATTTTCATCGGCCCCTTTTGGAACTTTTTCTTAAACTTTCTACATAATATTCCGAATCGAAAGACACCTTGATCGTAATTTTCGGAGACTATACAAAAATTTCACCCAAAAAGGTACATGTTGACCAGACTATTAGCTTAGTGTAACTAGTAACCAAAAGTTATTAGCAAATAAACAATTTATCATTGAATAATAGGACAATAAATACAACCTAATACTCTTACTCTCTAAATAGAGCCATGATTATAACTAATAAACTCACTACCCACTAACTATATACCCTTTTCTAAAAGCTGGCCGTTAATAGTAGTTGTTTACAGATATTTTGTTGAACAAATTGATCTATATTGAGGATAACTATGTGCTATTCTTACATATATAAAATACAGCCACACAATTTATGTAATTATCTTAGTCATACACTTTTTACATTTCTAAGAAACAGTTTTTACCTTAGTTTTTGTTGGCTTTAATGTAAGATTGTATGACAATTTTCTTTGAATAAAAAATATATATTTTAAGCTTTAATATTTTTTTTTAATAATACCAGTAGCAATATTAAACTTAATTTTTTCTAAATAAAAAAATTTGCAAGTAAAAATATTAAGAAAATGCTTAATTTTTATTTATTGATTGTTTTTGTGTACATAAAATTATAGAACAAAATTTATAAAACTTTGTTTGAATGCCTCTTTATTCTAAAGATTTTTTTTACTCTTAGTATCTAGCTGCAGTAATTACAATTATGTAGATACCGTTACCTATAGAAAGAAAAGACTAAATACATTTAAATTGATTTTTGTCAATATATGTGTATTTAATTTTATTGTAACTTTTATTTCTCAGCTCATAATGATTTTCAGAGGGAATCCTATTCGTGAAAACACTATAGCTTCCCTGAAAAAAGCAGCTGCTAGTGGAGCAGATCTGCTGGAGTTTGACGTACAGCTCAGCAAAGATATGATACCAGTTATTTATCATGATTTTTATGTGTGTATATCAATGAAAAGAAAAAAAGAAGTGGACTTCACAGAAATGTTAGAATTACCTGTGAAGGATTTGACTTTGGAACATCTTCAGAAGCTGAAGGTATATTCTGTAAAGGCATTGAACACTTGAAAATGTCATTGTGTTCATCATTCTGATTTCCAAGTTTAAAAAAAAAATTCAATAAAATACCTACATTTAGGCGATGCATAAAAAAAAAAATTACCATGATGTTGAGCATATTGAATCATAATAAGCTTAACATTTGATACACAATACTATTTCTAGAAAATAAATTGACTGGAAAATATGGTTTTAAATAATATCTAATTTTAAATAAATAAGCAGCTAAGGTACTTTTTTAAAATATACTGTAATCTGATAAATATTCTGCAATTTATTTACATTTGGTACATAATATGTTTGTACCTAATCGTAAAGTAAAAACATACCTGGACATTTATTATTTAGTCATGACCTTGTGATCAAGTACCTTTAAAATTTATATTCCACAGGTTATTTGTAGCATCATATAAAAATAGTACCTAAAGTTTAATGAATAAGAGGCATTTTATTCAAATATTCTACTAATACTAAATTTTGCTATTTTACATCCGACTACATTTTACTTTATAATTAAATAACACACAATATAGCTATTATCACTTTGTAGATGTACATAGCTATCTATATTTGTATACTGTAATGCCAGTTGACGATAGACTTATTCTGAAATTTATTTTATGATATGGTACATAGATTTCCATTTATTTACAAATCACACCACACTCAATTTAAACTAAATTGTTAAAAAAACTTGTATTCCTGATAATATGCTCAATGCTTTTATCAAATGATCCAACTGGTCTGGCGTTACGGTTATACTCAAAATTTTGCATTAGGCAATAGGATCTGTTTTACATTAAAACATCAAATAAGTCATTTATTTTATCAAAATAAGCCAATACGAGTATATCGACAGCCAAAAGGCGACTTGAGTCTTTTAGTACAGTGTTTAGTAACTCTAGAGGAGAATAATGACTGTTATTATTTTTTTCTTAATTCTATGTATGTATAAAAGCTTACTGGCAGCAATATGCTCTAAGTTGCATATAATTACACGTGAAAACAAAGCATTAAACTTTCCAGTTTTTGGACTTATATTTATTACCTTGGTTTAAAAGAAATGAATAACAATAAATTTAATAGGATGTAGATGCTGTAGGTCATCTCCGTGGATTTACTATAAATTTGCTCAAAATCGTTACTAGGGGGTTTTCGGGAATGCTTATCACGAATATGATGTCCGATAAGGCCCTTGAGGTACCTGATAACCAGGATGTAGAGATCGTAGGTCATCTCCTTGGCTTAATCTTAACTTTTTTTAACTTGCCCAAAAAGTCTCACTCCGGGGGAGGTTTTTGGATCGCTGATCATAAATATGACGCCCAATCATTTCCGAATAGAAAAACATACACTTAGACTTACAACACTTGAGTCGGAAGATAAATAATAAACAATTTGATTTTAAATTCTAAAGCTAACTTTAAACGAATTTGGCGCTTATTTCCAAAATCATGTGCATGCTTTCACTTCTTTTAATATGATTTAAATTGCATTAATTGATCTTATTCAAACCAATTTTCGGTGGAAGTTTGCATGGTAACGTACATCATATATTTTTTTTAGTTTTATCATTCTTTTATTTTAGAAGTTACAGGGAGGGAGACACATTTTACCACTTTGGAAGTGTCGCTCGCGCAAAATATTCTGTTTAGAAAAAAATTATATGAGAAACCTAAATATCATTTTTTAAGACCTATCAATAGATAACCCACACGTATGGGTTTGATAAAAAATTTTGAGTTTCAGTTCTAAGTATGGGGAACCCCCAAAATTTATTGTTTTTTTTCTATTTTTGTTTTCTGTTTTGTTTTGAAAATCTTAATGCGGTTCACAGAATACATCTACTTACCAAGCTTCAACAGTATAGTTCTTATAGTTTCGGAAAATAGTGGCTGTGTGACATACGGACGGACGGACAGATAGACAGACGAATATATAAGGGTTCCGTTTTTTGCCATTAGGCTACGGAACCCTAATGAAAATGGGTTTGACAAACTGAATTATTTATGAACCACAATTTATAAAGAAAAAATATAGGAGTAAACATTTGATTTTATTCATATAATGTCCATTTTTTTTCTAGTCAAAATACTGTGTAAACTCTATATAACGACACTTAACGGACTGCGCATTTTTCGGCGTTATAGAGTGTGTTCGTTAAATGGAGTCTGTAAGCAACTGCGATTATTAAAATGTGTAACATCTTGACAAAACTCTAAGTGACCGAGGTAAACATGTGCAAGTTCACAAACACAACACAAAGACAAGACAAATCTTAAAATCTCCGGTACGTAAGTTGAAGTAAACACGTGCTAGGCAATTAAACAACAAAACAGCAAAAAAAAAAGAACGTACACAGCTTCAGTTCTTATAAATTCTGGCAACTTAGAAAGTACTTTTTTTTTCTTTGATGATTCAAAAGTCTGTAAAAACATAATTTGAATAAAAAAAGTTGTCTTTGACTTTATCTTCTTAATGATTCATAATGCCGTAATGTTGTCTTTAATAGAAAGAGCTTGTTGCTATATAGAGTGTTTTATTGTATAGAAAACAAGAAAAACCAACCAAAGTCAAGCAATTTGGATGTTTTAAGGAGTTTGTCGTTAAATCGATTGTCGTTATAAAGAGTTTACACTGAATTTGGTTATGATTATGAATAAAATGCAATTATGTATTTAAGATGTTATTCTGTCACCTTTATACTGTATAACAAGAGTGCCGCTACTTCACATGTTCTTTATTTTAAATATTAGTATACCATTACGACACTTATCCCGAAAGAGGTGATCAGACATATTACGAATAAATCTCGTTACCTCTACATGTCATTAGGGGTATTCCGTCCAATAAACATACTAGTACTATGCTATTGTAAAAGGTGACACTAGGGTCAAGTTACCTTTTGCCTGTCGATATTTAATTGTCATATCAAACTCAGTATAACTCAGTTAAATGTATAATCAACTACCTAATTTCGTTTCGTTTAAATAAACCTAATTAACTTTCTTTTATGACATAACAAGATTTTTTGTAATTTCAGCAAGAAACAGTTTCCTTCAAATTTATATATCGTTACTTTCCACCTGCAGGCAAAACAGAAGCAGTTATGGAGTTTGAACTTACTGGAAGATATTAGGATTATTAGTCATATCATTGTTATAAAATTAACATTATAACATTCTTGTAATATTTGTATATCTTTAGGTTTATCATTTAGTTGAAGGGCGTAGTCATGAAAAAATGTTTTTCGATGAAGATTTAGAAGAACACCAGCCTTTTCCAACGTTAGAACATGCACTTAATACCATTGATTCGCATGTGGGATTCAATATTGAATTGAAATGGACTATGGAACTGAATGATGGAACTTTTGAGTTGAACAATCCATTTGATATGAATGTATATGTTGATAAGGTAAGTGATAAAATAGTTAAAGCTCGGCGAACACATCAGGTACCTACGTGATCAGAATTTCTGATTTAGTTACCCGATCGAATGATTCCCGCACACATAAGTACAATTGATTGCAACACAATCGGGTCTCCGTACAAAAATAAAATGTTAATTTAAGTAAGGGCATAGTATGTGAGCAATTTCTACTGCCAAATATGCGAAGATGTACTGTTCTTATATCAGGAAATGATAGTGATAATTAAAGTCAACCGTCAAAAAAATATGTAATATTAATAATTACCATTAATCCACCTTTTACCAAATTACCATTGATATTACCATTGCAATTGTCATTATGATCACCATCGTCATTGCCATTTCACCATGGCTATTGTCATAACAATCACCATCCTCATTGCCATTACCATACGTACAATGGTGCTCCCATTTGTATTATAGATTAAAAACTTACAATTATTTTTGATGATTCATGTGGGAATCGATCGCAGGACCTCTGGCGTTACACATACCATATTTAACCGCTGAGCCAGCCAGTTGAATAGTAAGTTGCCGAAAATTAAGGTATAGATTAAAAATAATATGAAAACTTCATCACAACTGTTCCTCATAATTCTTAAGGACAGGATATATAAAATGCGGGGGTGTCTAACGTATAATTCTTAAAAACGTAAAACATTACGACACGGCACCATATTTTTAAGGCAACTTCTTGTTAAAATCGCATCATGAAACTTTGTAACTACATTATCTAGTAATTTATTTATTTAATCTTTAAATGCATCATAACTCTTTATGACAAACTAGATAATATACAGGAACAGGCCCAGCGTTATGATAAACTTTTACTATTTGCTGAAAAATCCGCTGTGAGACCTATAATTTATTACGATACCGATGCAATTGAACATCTTAACGGCATTTTTGCATGAATCGAAATTGCCATTTATCTCCGTGTACGTGTGCTCCAGTGCACACAAGATGTATACCGAGCGCACAGTTAGTGTATCCGAGTTAGTCATTTGACCAAAAGCCCCGACCCGAGGCACTGCTCGTGCTTTCTAACTAAACTTTGGGTTTTTTAACCTAATGGTCGGACTTAAACCCCATGCGTGCGGTGAAGCGCTGTTTAGTATGGAATTGAAGCCTTCGAGTGTCCCTGATTCTCAAACCTGATGTATGCGCCAGCGCTAATACTAAGCTTATTTTTAAGTTTAAGTTCTTTGTAAAAAAGACATTTAGAAAGTTCCAACTAATCAAAAACTCACGTGATTGGATTTATGTATGTCGATATAGCTTTTCTTAGTTTTCATATTTTTGAAAATCCATTCTGTTTTTAGGTTTTGGAAGTAGTCCTTAAACACGCCGGAGAGAGACGCATCGTGATTTCTTGTTTCAATCCAGATATTTGTACCATGGTGCGCAGCAAGCAGAACAAATATCCTGTTATGTTTTTGACCGTCGTAAGTATGAAGAAATTAATATACTCACATATATATTTCTGCTCTTAAATCTTATTCTACTAGATTCCCTCTACCCAAAAGTTGTTTGGAAGAAATCGCTAAATAGTGATAAGACTGCCTTAATTGGATTCCACCAATCAACTGGATATACTACTTTTTTTGTGCAAAGAAGAATTTATTAAATTACATATTTCTAGTAACAAAGTTTTTAAAAGCCATGTTGTAGAAAATTGGTCATAATTAACCAGATAGTCCTCAAGCAATGAGTTTCTTATGTTGCTTAATCGATGTTTTTGTTTTTATTACTACTACTTTGTATTGGATATTCCAACAAAAATGTTGTTAAAGTTTGAAACACTTATTCGCACATTTCATGATATGTGGATATTCCTTAGGTGAAAACAATACACAAATAAAATAACATGGGGTATGTTATTTTAATTGTGTATTGATGTCAGTTGTATAGAAAATTCTGTTCTTTGTAATTATTTGTTACAATCACACATTTTTTATTGCTTTCCTTTTTATTTATTTACATATAGAAAGTTGATATTTTAAAATTTTCATAATCCACAAACTGAATATTTTGAGAAAATATATCTATAATATATTATTGTTAGAAACTGCATCGTACCTTGGCTTATACGGTTAACTTAAAACAAGTTACTAACCCAAGAAAAACGCAACATCGAAAGCTATTCTGAAAATATATGAAAATGTTATTACATAGTTCTTCTATAACTAACGTTTAATTTTAATGAATTTAATAAAACAAATGATTTTTTTTTTCAAAATTTAATAGATTACACTAAAAGACGTCATCATTATGATAAAAAAATTCTATGTAACTTGTTAAATATAAGAAATTGAAGCCTTATGTAAGTGCACTTTAAATGGAGCGCTAGGATAATATGTGTTAGTCAGGATAGGAATAGGGTACCGTACCCGAAGGATCCAAACGGAGCCCTGTTGCTGTCTCTCACGTACAATCCGTCTGTCCGTCGTTTTTTTTTACAACCAAACGGTTCCCAAGTAACACAATGAAGCTGTTAAATAGATGTACAACAGAATCAGCTCCATCCTAAGCCTGTATAAAAAAGAAGGCTGTAAGAAGTCTGTATAAGCGCCTAGCCAGCTCTTTTAAGTGCAATTTGGACCCAAATTATACGGGCTTTAGTTTTAGAGTGACTGTTTTGTAGCATTACAACTGTTGTATAGCGGAATTGTAAATGCTTGATAAAGGCTGACAATTCTAATTTTGACCTAAAATATGTCTTATGTATAGCACTTACCCAGTCTGAGTTATTTATAAGCGTAAAATATTAGCATCTGCAAATGTTGTTTGTACTATTTACGCTGTTTTAATTAAAAACTAAAGTTATTCAGTATTAAGTTAAAAGTTTGTGTAATGGTTGTCGACGTGCAGGAAAAATTATAATTGGGAATGAAATTTTTGCTTCTCTTTCAGTAGATAATTGTGAAATATGGTTGCGGATATCAGATTATTGTGAAAGAATATACATATTTTTATTAAATATTTCACGCGCCCACGATATAAGAGCTATTTAATGTATGAATATATTAAAAAACGATAAAAACAAAACATATTTATGTATTTTCTCAACGATATTCTTATTTTTAGTAAACAATTTCGGTAAAAATGAAGAAGCGCATCACGTTAAATAGACTTAGTGTTATTTAAAGCATTCTGAAAATATAAAAATTACAAAGTTTTATATTAATTACAAGTTTACATATTTGAAACATACGTTGAAGTGCTATCAGTAGTAATGCTAAAAGCTTTATGAGCGATAAAACACGTGGTAGTATACAGCTTATTTGGGTCTCGCTAGTAAAACTTGACTATTTACTTTAGTGATGATATTTATATGTTCGTTTTGCACTTTCCGTTTGAAACCACCAATTCTTTTAAGTTCTCTCCAAGATTAACGAAACTTTGCACAGTTCGCAAATAATTAAAGAAACTAATAAATAGTAGAGCTAATCAATAGTTATTAGCTAAAAATAAGGGCTTTTAAAATACTTCTCTGTACTTTACTGTATAGCTAAAGGCCTTATTAAGGGACCTTTTATGAAGGACAAGGAGGAAAGGCTTTACTTATTATTTTATCAATGTTTACGTACAGCTGGAATCACAAGAGCATTAACTTTTACCTTTAAATAGTTATAACTCTTTGAAATGTTCTTATATATTGAAGAGTTTTATTAGAGAATTTTGCAAAGCTTTTCAAAGGATTGTTGCTGTAACCAATTTGTATATAAGGCTATATGTATTGCAGAATACCTAAAGTTGCAACAAAAGTTGTTAAGGAGAATATATTAATTCTTTATTACAACTCATTGCTTAGCAATACATTGATCTAGAGCACTATACAACTTAAAGAATTATTAAGTTTTTTAAATTCTTTTAAACAGAATATATCCTTTCCGGAAGCCCTTATGTTTCTTTTGTTAGACTCGGAGAGATGTACTGGTTTTTGATTATTCTATTATACAGAGTTTGTGTTACTTGGGTTGGAGCTACAGTCTCAAATATTAACAGCATAAGTATTTTGTTAACCCAAAGCAAAAAATACAAAATATACAAATTGTCAAAAAATATTTTTAAGGAGGCTCCCATACATTCATGGAATGGACTATCGTTGTTTCGAGCTCATTGGGTACATAAATACTGTTTTTTTTTATTATGCGGTCAAATGCGTAGCACAAAACGGTTTTACTCACCTGCTGCTTATGAATAATTCTGCCATTCGGACGGCTTGTATACTACATTTGGTACGGAACCCTAAATGTGCGAAGTCCGACACGCATTTAGCCGAGTTTTGTAAAGATGGTATTTTGGGTTTTACATAGTTGTTCCATATTGTTAAATATGTACATCTCTTAATACAGTCAAATTTTCCAGGGTATAACAAACAAATACCAACCGTACCGTGATCCTCGATGTCTGTCGATACCGGCCGCTGTCCAATCTGCTGTCAGTTCTGACATTTTGGGAATTGTTGTACACACTGAAGATTTACTCAGAGATCCTAGTCAGGTAATTGAGAATATAACTTTACTTGTATATTACACATTTAGTTGATGGCTGTGTTTTACCGCGCTGGCTTGGTAGTCAGAGTGCCAGTAAAAATTGGAAGGTAGGTACCTACTTACGGGAGAAAATGTAGAAAAAAATACTAATAAAGCTACTGATGATAAATATTTACACAGTAAGTAAGGTAATAACTTGAAAAACTTTTATTGTGTTTTTGAAAATTGTAAAGTAAATTTGTAATATGTAAGTTTTTTCGCCTCGTATTTTTATTTATTTACTCGCAAATGTGATCAAAAACATTGTGTGTAACACACACGGGCAGTACGGAAATTACAAACTGTACACATTAAAGCCTTCGGCCTTCGCCCTTAGGCTCCTTAATTGCCTCTCGTTAGTAATTTTCTCCTTACTTTTTTATGCAAAAATAGCTTGTGCCCAGTAAGAAAATATTTATTCCTACTTAGCTAGAGAAAACAACTGAGAGAGATAGATGAATGCCGAAGACTAAGATAGGGTGTGTGAGTTTGTGGAAATACAAGAAAGTTTTACTATTTTCAGCTGGCTGGCTGACTCTTGACAGCAATCATAATTCCAATCGTATTTAATCTTGAATTATGTTGTATAAAAGCCAACACTTTTAAATAGTTACATTGTAATAATTACATTTGGTTATAAGTTAATTTAATTACAATACTACCATTTAAATTTATGGCATAAAACCAGTCCAAACCCCGGTTGCTGTACTGAGTTGTGCAGAAAGTTTTTTCTGTTACATAGCAACATTGTAACATTGAGTGGTTGCAAATAATTTTATATCGGCTGACCTCTAAAGTATTTGCGCAAGGTCGCGTGACGCGGCTCATTGCCACGCGGACGACTATCCGCGTTCACGTGGAGCAAATACGTACGCACGACAGCTGATTGCGCAATTACTACGCGGTTCTTTGTCCGAGGATTTACCAATACAGGAATGCGATCATTTTCTTGCAAATTTAAAAAAAATACTTTGCTATTTTGTACTATTTATTTTTTAAGAGTGACCTCTTCTCATAGTTTTCTTGAATTCTTTGCAATATTCAAGTTTAAATTAATACACAATCAAAAATAAAAATACAGAATCTGTGTTCTGTAACATTAATTAATAACAATCCTACGGTACAATGCCTTACGAAGTACCAAACTTACGCAATGAAACAAACGGCTATTTATGTAGGTAATATTATCGCAAACTTACTAATTGAGATCTATAGACAAGGTAGGTACTTTCCGTTGAGCGAGATTCTAGACTCATCAAATTTAGCAAGAAGCAGTCTTGTAACAATTATCTAAAGATCGTTAATTTGTAGTTATACTTCATAAACAAATTGTTTTTTTTTTGTCATCAAACTTTGTTTAACGTTGCAGCATCGACCGTAATTTAAAATTTTTTTGCACTGCAGTTTATTCTTCGATCCGACTTACCTTTCAGTTGCTTACTACGTTTTTACATACCCTGAGCGCGCAAGTCCTACTTGTTTGTCCAGTTTTGTTCGATGTAATAACTTAAAAAAAATACCATCACGTCAGATATTATGGTATGCCTGTAACATCCACTGATGGTGTTGCGTCCCACAAACGTGATTGGTGCCGCCGGGCACGGACCAGGGTCCACAGAATGGTAGAAAAAGGTAATCGAATCCGGGACCTTTGACATGGTACCTGCACGGTCTACCACTGCGCTACTCAATCCTCCTGATCAGTTAATGATGAGATAATGTCATGTGCCTATAGACACGTATTAAACCGATCTTTTTTTTCTATTATCATAATATAAAAACAAACGGCGTTCACGTTCCTATGGATCAATCTATTGTTTTGCAACCGATGGTGGCGATATTTGTCAGAATATAGTGCTAAAATGTCTTCACCAGCACATAAATAACAAGACATTAATAACAAGACATTAATAACAGTAAGTGGCTCATCCGTGTCGTCACATTGTTTTGTAACATGACATGTTCGATTCGATAAAGACGAATCGGGGCGGTGCGTGATGAATGTTATCAGCGTAAAGTCCAGAACTAGTTAACATAGGTTTATAAATAGGTAGGTATCTACGTAGGGTAAATACTTGTTATGGACATATTATATTTAGTCGCTTTAGTAGTAAACTGAGTATTATCTAAGTTCTTAACTATAAATTTACATAACTCGACTATCATGGCCTAGCGCTCTTAAATGGGTTTGACTAGTGCTCATGTTCTGCAAGTCAAACGAACGCATTTTAGAGCATAATTTAAAGTACTAGGTTAATATGATATTTTTAATTTTCTTTTCCTTCAAAGCATATTTCCCTATTTATTTCTATCTAATATATCTGGAATATATCTGTGACTTTTATTTTTGCAATTTCCACTAAAATTGTAACCAAAGCTCACAGATGTCTTCTATAAACGATACAAAACGTTTTAAATGTATACCGTATGACTAGTGTTATAATTTCTATGTACATGTTTTAAAAGTCTTGTATAAAGAGGAATACAAAAAATTTCAAATGGCGGCGCTAGTTAGCTGCTATAGGTCCCTTAAAGCTAAGATATAGGCGATTAGCTTTTGCCAGCGGCTCCGCCCGCTCTAGATTTGGTTATCGGCGTGGGATTCTTACGGCAACTCCTTGATTATACTAATGGAGTTTGCTATAGGTCGGTTAAGCTCGGTTATAGTTATTCCCGCGGGAACTTTTGCGTTTTTTGGGATAAAAACTATCCTTTCCCAGGACTCAAACCATCTCCATAACAAATTTCATCATCAGGTAACAGACAGACTTTCGCATTTATAATATTATTATGGATATGGATACGCAATTTTTGTTCCAATTTTTTATGGTAACTAATCTACTAGAAAAAAACCTGCCTTTTTCTTACTTACTGAGTCATTTTTAACGATTTTTATCGCCCTATATTAAAATGTTTAAATAAACAAACGAAACAGAGAGTAAGTTTTGTCATGTCACAACGTCTTTAGTCCAAGCATTGGATTCATCCGCATTCTTCGCCTACATCGGTAGTTTTATTAATGCCAAGACTTCGAGTAGTAGATAATTGGGTAATTGACCTTAGTCGATTGCAAAGTCAACTAGACACGAGTTCGATCTTTGCTGTCTTTTTACTTTGCAATATGTTTTTTTGACCCCCTTTACAAGGTCTCAACTGCTTTCTTTTTTGTGTATTGATATAATCCAAAGTCAGGTTAGGAATTTTGTATTACATGAATAAATTATAACCATGGGATCTTATCACATAAATATGGCAGCTAAACATGAAAAATATGATTCAAAATTTTAGAAAAAACTGCTCGAGATAGCCACTCAAATGTTAATAATAAAACTTATGTAGGACATTGCACTACGTGTTTTCATTAAAGTCAAAAATTTGTAAACAGAAAATATATTTTTTTTATTAGCATCTATGCGAGAACATAGTAGTCTAAGAGCCAGTGGAAAGCTACCTGTATGTATTAGACCAGATCTGGGGTTTTGTACAGTGAGGCCCCTATACCTACCATATATGAGATGGGGTTTCACTAAGCCCCAAGTGGTGGACGCGGCGCGCGCTCAGGTAAGGCAGGTATCGATTTTTCGCGAATTTTAAATGCATTGGTCAAATGCCTGCCGTTTAGAAATTTGATACTATATTATTATTATCTAAAAACAACAATGGCAGACCATTATCGCGCGTTAAGACCCGGCACTCTCACTTAAAAAGTATAGAATTCACCCGCGCACCTCGTATCACCCGCTGTCGTCTGCCAGCTAAAAGTCATTAACCTTGAAGCGATCATACCGCAACGGCACCTCAATTTGCCAGGCATAGCGTACAAACTAGGGATGGCGCAGTGTTGGGCGCTATATCGATAAAATAATCAATCCTTGAAATTTACGATTGAATACCAAATACAATATTACATAAGCGATTTAAAATAGTTGTATTAACTTCATAAGTGTGAATGAACCTCTGCAATAAGATTTACAGGCCGTTTTTATTAAATAATAAAAACTTTGTCACTATAAATATTTTGTGAAAGCAAAAAAGTTAATTAGCAAAAATATACTTAGTAAGCATATAAGTTCTAATTTCCTATAAGTGGGGCTTTAAATAAAAAAACTAGCCAAGTGCGAGTTGGACCTTGTTTGGGGACCGACTAACATTTTAACTTTTATAACTTTTTATTATTGAACGCATATATTTGGGCTTAGGTGTATTAATATGTATTTTTAAGAGTTAAATTATATTTATCATATCATTTTAAAAATAAGACAAAAACATTGTTAAAATTACGTATGTTAGAATAATGAAGGAAAAAAAATTATACTTCTTTCATGAAAACAAACAATAACTTAAACAAAGATCTTACCTCAGGCTCATAATTTATACATATATGTTATATAATCAAGTTTTAATAATTTCGTTACATCACATAAACATAAAAAAACATCACGTAAAAATTATGTAAATATTAATCTATGTTTTTATCTACAAAGGCAACCGTGACTGACTGATGTATAAACGCACAGCTGAGACCACTGAACGGATGTGGTTGAAATTAAATTAAGCATCCTAAGCTAAGAAGGGATTTTGTAAAATTCATCCGCTAGAGGGGGAAAATGGGAAAAAAAAATTCAAAAGTCAACGCGGACGAAGCCACGGTCATTAGCTAGTACTAATGTTATTTCAATGACTTGTAACATCTACACACAGTATAAAAAGTAACAGTACAGAAATATTTTAAAATTCACCTATTGACAAAATAGTAATTTTCTGCGTATTTAATTGAGATGTTCCAACTTCTCCATCGTTTGATGGAGCAATATCTAGTGGGTTTGAACAAATTTTTTTCAAAGGCACAGAATTACTAATTTCGGTCGCCTTTCGTTTTACGCTCTTACCTACGGCATTTCTCAATGGCATACTTCTTGTTTGTCGTGGATCTACTAATTCTGGTAGAATATGGTCAAGGTAAAATTCTGATAGTTTTTTTTCCATTTTTTCCAGCCAGAATTGATCATCACGATTTATTTTTTCAATGGTCAAATTATGATTATCTCCCGACCATACAGCAAAAATACAAGTATTTCTTTGAGTAATGTGTAATTGCCCTTGAACCTGATAAAACCAAGCATGGTTTTTATTTATGAACATTTGACCGTCCTTTAGAGTCCAAAATGGTAACTTTTTTTTTTCGACAGCTTCTTGCACAGATATTTTGTAGGCCGAAATCGGACATTTCACCTCAACTATAGTCTGATCGCCAATCAAACCATCTGGAGTTGCTCCTAAAAATGGTATTTTACTATCTATGAAAAGCCCACACGGCTCTATTTGGACATTTTCTTGGGTCGACAATTGCTGTAACGCTATTTGTTCATTATTGATGCCGTGTCTTATTGAGGGTAAGGTGGATAAATCACGTTTGTACAAAAGATCTTTCACGATGCTTGCACTTGTAGTGGGTCTTTTCTTTATCACTCTACCAAAATTCGAAGCTGTAAGTAGTTGTCTCCTGAGTTCTAACCACTCACTACTGTCTCTTTGAAGTATTGTGGCTTTTTGAATGTTCGCCCTCTCAATGTCAGTTTTATTTAAATTGGCCAGGAACTTATGCTTGGCCAATTCGTAAACCTCAGGACACAGATCAGGCTTCTGACAGGTACAACCATAATCTTTAACCTGTGCGTTGTTGATTGTTTTTTTGTTAAAATGTAATAACCTTGGGCGCTTTTGAACCGCTTTGTTATAAATATTTTTTAATTTTCTCTTTTCTTCTAACAACTTAGACTTAGATTGTGGACTAACACCACCAAGAATAGATTTTTGGAGGTTGTAAAGCGGTCTTTTTGTATTAAAAGAAACCACGGCTGCATTACATCTCGATTTATAGGCCTGACGTTGACCATTATCATTGATCATTAATTAAACTTCTTGAGTTTGCGGCCACGATCCCTATAATAAACTGGATTCTTGTCCAAAACGCAGAAGTTTTAATTTTGTCAAACCAGGTATCCGGCACGGGATTCAAACTTCTAGAACAGTAGTAATCTTGACAGTAACGGTGATCCCCAAATGCATGGTTATATGAATTACTTATATCGCAGTATAGGCTATTAATTTTGTTTTGAACCCCATGACACTGTCGTTCCGTGTCATTTATATTAGTTTTGTGTTTTTCAATTGAGAGGCGAATAACTTTTCGAATTGACAAAATCCTCTGCATTGTAAGCAATTTTCGGAACGTCAGTGGATACTTTGTGTCTTTTGATAAGGCACACAGTTTATTGCACATATTCCGCAGTAAGTGATTTCGACACTCAATTTTTTCAACAGTTACACTATGATACGGCCTTGCTTCAAGTATTTTGGAGTAAGTGCTGGAATCACCATCTGCAATTATTCGGCCGTATATAAGCTGATACATTTCAACTGAGTTTTTAAAACCTTCTACTATAATATCAGATTCCATACCAGTTGAAGATCCTGTGTAATTTTTAAAACACTTATGTTCTTTGGGCTGTACGTTTTTGTTTTGAGCACGAGCGCATATGGAGCAATATTTGTTTCTGACTCCCAAATACAGAACCTCACCAAATTTACGACCCACAATTGCTGCGGCGCCTGAAAGTGCGCTGTAATTGGTTTTGTAGGATCGCTTGCTCCAACACCCATCTGCAACGACATCGATAACAGCCATTCCATCTTTAACCCTTCCTTCAGCAATAGCAGATATACGTTCCTTTTCAGCGGCTGCTTCCATTGTTGCGGTAGCTGTTTTTTCCCATTCTGCACTAAGTTTGGTATTAATTTTGTCGAAAAGATTTTGAGACATAGTTGGTATATTAAGCGCCGAAAACATTTCTTGTAGTTGTGAAAAACTTGTGCCGGTAGCAGTTACCCCAGATACAGCAGATGTGTTAATATCTAAATTTTTCTTTGGGTGTGGATCTGAAGTGTTGATTATAAACGTTTTATGACACATATTACACCAAAATTTTAGCTTAGACAGAAAACCTATTTTTTGTTCGGAAACAATTTCCATATTTGAGAATGTGCAGCCGAATGCCTGTGAATGGTTAGATATATTCTTTAGCAAACCAACAAAATAATTTAAATCAATAATCCTTCTTTCTTCTGAGCTCTCTTCTACGAAGTTTTCTTTAACTGATGCTTTTATTTTTTTTCTTGGTTTTTTCGTTTTTGCAGGACCTGAGTAACTGAAATCAAATAACCGGTTCAAACAGACAAATTGACAATAATCAATAGTGTTTTGGTTCTTTGCCACCCATAACAACCTTCTTCCTACTAATATTCAAAGAACAAATTTGCTCGCTCTACTACTTTGTTTTTAAATGCCAATTTTAGTCTAAGTTCTACTTATAAGAGCGTAACAGACTGATTTAATATCAAAATTTAAGTATTAGAACATTTACTATATTTTATGTTAACCTTACCATCTAATTATACTGGGTGCCTTTGTAACAATAGATTCACTATCTGTATCAGGTGGTAGTTTTTTTGTGACTCCTGGTTCTTCAGTAAAATTGTCAATGCCTACATTATCCTTACTGTTGGTGTCAGAGGTTTTCCTGCAATTAATTTATTGAGTAATTTTATTCAATTGCTTTATTGTGCTAAATAAATTTTAAAACAAACAAAAAAATATTAAAATACATTTTGATAATAGATTCAGTATCTGCATCAGGTGGTAGTTTTGTTGTGACTCCTGGCTCTTCAGTAAAATTGTCAATGCCTACATTATCCTTAATACTGTTGGTGTCAGAGGTTTTCCTGCAATTAATTTATTGAGAAATTTTATTCAATTGCTTTATTTTGCTAAATAAATTATAAAACATACAAAAAAAAATATTAAAATACCTTTTGATTACTGTACATTCTCTTGCTGGAAATTCCGCGTTCGTCAAATCAGCCAAAATAGGCCTGGGAAGGAAAAAACTTGCTTTACAACGACAGTGTTAATGAAATAATAGTTATTATAATATTGTGTTTCATTAATACTTTCGTTAAACTTCAGTACTTATATAAGTAATATATCATAAATATAAATAATAATATAATAACAAACAAATAAAATCAACGCAAAATAATAATCGCGAATATAGTAACTGCGTTCCTATTACAAACTGTCATTTTTTATATTTATCGATACTCGATAAAAAATCAGTGTTGCCTCTTATTATGCGAGATAGCGAATTTGACGTTGTCATTGATAAGATGTAGGTATCACATAACAAAGTTTTCTTACCTAATCACATCACTGGTATCAACAGTTTGAGCATTTGATGTTCCTGTTTCAGCATCTGGGTGTCGCGGAAATTGGAACCTAAAATAATAAATAAAATTGTGTTTTCATTAGGACACCTCAAAGTATTAGTAGGTATACATTTATAATATATTTGGTCTAAAACATTTACAACATCGTAGGGATGACATTAGTATTGACATTAGTATTTTAATAATTTTGTGCATGATTCTGATAGGTATTTGAAAGAACCGACGTTTGAAAAACAATATATGATAATGAGATTAGCTTCCAATAATATATTAAAATAAATTGCTAAATATTAATTTTTACATACCTTCGACATAACTTCATAGATTGTCTCCTCTTTTGAAGTAGCTCTTTGATTTTGGTTTTTTTTTTGTTTTTACGATTTCCCATATTTATTTATATAAGCACAAATATTAATGTAATGAAATATAGTTTATAATAAATAGTAAAAATAAAGGTTTCGATACAATAAACAATAAATTTGTCTTAATATAAGTACAACAAAAACACACTCACAACACTAATTTTCAAATATAAAATCGTAATACATATGTCGGGTAGCAGAGCAGAAAGTGGCGGCGTCCTTGTGTCTCAACAGAGTGCGTAGGACTGAGAAAAAGTAGCAGTATGAAAGAAAGCTATTGTTATCGCGTGCCCTAGAGCGAGACAAAGCACCGCAATACTACTTAGAATAAATCTACGAAAGCGCAAAATCGTTTATATCCAATAACTCAATAACTAAACGTTTTTTTGAGATTTTAGTAGAAGTGGCCCTGGACTACCAAGTTATCTAGCAGCCAAAATAAAATTTAACGTTATATCTTAACGAACGGAGGTTAAAAAGCAAAAAAACTGAAAATTCAGAGGTGTTTTTGACTTTTTTTTCTATCGAGAAAATTCAAATCAATCGTGTTTCTGGTAGAGCAAGACCTTTAGTATATACTGTTCTAGGCATGCTTAATTTTTAAGGCTACAAAAATGATTACAAGTATGGTTTTGTTGCATTTTCGAAGGTGTCACTTTGCGTTAGTCACGGTCTTAAGATTACCAGGACAGCGCCATCTAGCAATTCAAAAAAGATTTGATAATACGCGTAGTAAAATTTTAGGTAGGTACAGTCAGCGTCAGAGCAAAGTATCCCCCTAGTTTTAAACCTATAAGCAATGCAGATAACTGGAGGTTCAATACTCTGCCAGCGAGCAGCCACACACAGCACAAATGATCAAAAAAGTCCATTTTATTTTATTTCATGCAAATTATTAATAACAATCCGTCTTGGAACTCGGGGATCGATCCTCGATATTTGCTAGTTTGTCCGAGTCACTTAATCTACTCGTTGTAGCTACGGAGGCGCTTAATAATTTTATAGAAATTATGCATTAGTTGTTTAAAATTTGGAGTTGGCTTCTCTCTCTGCGCCCTTGTCTTACTAATAAATATCGATTATAGTCCTGTCTTCGCTGACGTTTCAATGCGCCAAAAGCTAAAGAAAGCTAAAATAAATGTTGTCCGGAAACAGAACCAGAGCAGTAAAAAAAAGCACGAGAGCTGAACGGTAAGTGAGATAATGAAACATGCAACACATTTTAAATTTATTTCATATAATATTTAAGTTTTTATTTCGTTCTTGTGATGTTGATATTTCTAATAAACATGTTTATTTTTAAACCTACAAGGAAAAACGGTTCGCAAATGGATACGGAGATATCAGGAGATGGGTAATGGGAAGTGTGATCGTCAAGGCCCTCGTCATCAAGCTTATACCGATAAATCTGAGAGACACCGTAATATTGTACAAATTCACATGAGGCTCTATTTTTAACCACTCGTTCAAGTGCTGAAACTTTTGGGATATCGCTTAGCACAGTTTGGCGACATTAACACGCTGGGAACATCTACAATTTTAAACCAACAAAACAAATACATCTCACTGACTAATAAATATTGTATTACTAAGAATATAATATAAGAAAACTCATTCAGGAATATAAATAAACGAATATTGTGTTATTAACAAGCCTTGTTTGTATATAATCAAAGTATAAAAATAAGAACTGCAAAAAAAAAAAGCATTACAATTCTGCTGGTTACGGCTCTCACGACAAGGAACTTGCGCGCACAACCATTGTTGAAGCTGCAAAATACTTTTGTTTTTACTCACAGCTTGCTTCAATAATATGTACATATATAATGAGACCAGTGTTTTTTTTTTAAATATATAAAATACAAGTCGAACCCCGCGGCTTAACCCGCAGAAACCCTAGTCCCGTAGGAATTTTAATCAGGTTTAAATTATTACTTGCCCTTTTACGTCGCTCCAGATATCTCGGTGCAAAAAATCCAAGTTAAATGTAAAAAAGCACCTTTTAAAAATACTATTCCCGTGGGAACTCTTAATCGGAATAAAAAGTATTCTTTATTCTGTAATGCTATACCTGCGCCAAAAATCTAATCGCCTCACTGCTTCCTCGCAACCTAAAAGAATAGTGCCTTTTTCTTACGACTTGATTTACAAACTTTGATTTAAAAATACAATCTAATCAAAACCATTTATAGCCTATGTTACTAAGGGATAGTTATGAAAAAAGTAAGATTTGGTCCAGTAGGTGCAGAGATTACCAATACATACAAAAAAAATCTCTTTATGCAATTAGTTTAGAAGAATATTGGTTTTTCTCCTTCCAGGTGAAATTAGCTACTGACGCCGGCCTCGTCATTTTCTGCTGGGGGGACGACAATAATGACCGCGAGACAATCAAGAAGCTGAAGCAGTTAGGACTCCATGCGGTCATATACGACAAACTAGACCAGTACACTACTAAAGAAGTAAAGGTAGTAATTTTATGTCATATGGATTCTATTTAATATTTTTTTTTATATTTGTTATATACACTGAGAAAAATGTGGGATACAATAAGAGTTCTAAACTATTTATCAGGTTAACCTGATAAATATAGACAAATTATGTACATTAAATCGTGGTAATTTTATTAAGACATTAAATTTGCCTCGACGCTGATGCTTCAAAAGAAGTATGTCATTAAGGAAATAATAATACATCTTCTAAAAGCTAGAACTTGTTATTAAGAAATATAATAAAATTTATGAAATTTTTAATATAATTAATCAGAAAGTTCTACAATAAACGCATCTAAGTAATTTACTTCTGATAATGAGCAAGTGTTAAACATTTCAAGTTTTCGTTTTTAATCCTTTACGAAATTGAATTTAGCCTATTATATATTAGAGAGATGAAGTTTAGATTTTATTACCATTTATTAGTTTATGGTTATTTTTGTAAGTTTACATTAAGTCATAGACAATTGCTTAAATAAAAATAATGTAGATATGTCAATGAAACAGACTAATATATTTTTTATTTTTCATTGGAATTTTGATTGGAGGATGCCGGATGACGGCGGTAGTTAGCTGTTATCTGCGGCTTAATATTTCATTTTTTAAACTTTTCATTATTTTTATTTTTATTTAAACACTTTATTGCACTAAAATACAATAGGTGGACTTAATGCCTTAGGCATTATCTACCAGTCGACCTTAGGGTCATGCAGAAAGCTTAAGGTAGTTGTTTAAGTAGGAACGGTTATTATCTACTAACATAAACGTAACATACAGTATAGGATTTGAATACATAAATTAAATAAATACACAGATTAATATATACGTAAATATATATTTAAATATACATACATACACATACATAAATACGTATTTAAATATGTACATAGATATTGCTATATAGGTACTGCATATGATTCATTGAAAAGTATTTATAAAGGTGAGCCTAAATAGTATTTGTATAGCGAATGCTTAAATTTATTTCGGGAAGGCTTTTCCTTTATATTTTTAGGAAGCGCATTCCAGAGTAGTGCTGCCTGAATAGTAAAAGAATTGGAAATAAAACCAGTACGATGTGAAGCTAAACGTAGCAGCATGTTAGAGGAAGAACGAAGCTCTCTGTCGTGAGAACAGTGAAGATATTGAAACATTTTCTTTAAATATGGAGGAGATTGAGAATTATTTAAAATGGTATAAAGAAAACATAGAATTCTAGTATATCTGCGTTCCCGGATAGGTAACCAGCCAAGCTGAGTACTAATGATTGACTCATTAAAACGTTGACAAGATATGTATAGTCAATGTTTCGTTAAAAAACGCTTAGACAAAATCAGTTTCAATCGTTCATTACTATTTAACTATTGCAACAACTAATATCAATAACATTATATATAAATTTATAGATTAATCTTTATTTTAGACGGTTAACAGAAAACATTTTTGAAAATTGGTGAATAAAAATAAAAATAATTTAGTTTAGGAATTTCTTGCAAGTATAAACAAAATAGACCCCAGGTATCCGTATGAATACCTAGACTAGACAGTGTACCCAGAACAGATTTTTATATTTGCAGCAAATTAAATAAATAAAATAAAAACTATTTTTCTTAAATAAATTGTGTCACTACAATCGAAGCTACAGTGCGCGCGCGACGCGCTTTCAGAAAGGGAAGCCACGCCGCACGTCGGCTACGTCTGCCTACGCGTTACATTGGTTGCGCAACACATACGCCTGGTAGGGCAGTCCTACGCTAGTCGTGTCAGCGGCTAATACGCAGAGAAAATCTAAACATGACATGCTCAAAAATGTCTAAACGCTAATTTTAAATTGTCAAATCTTAAGTTTACCTATTATTCGAAATGAGGTATGATTATTTAAACTTCCATATATATGACAATAGAGGTAGCTAAAGGTACATGATTTGTGTACCGAGAAATCTAAGAAATACCACGTTATACTGAAAAATTCACTGTATAACTTATAATTTATTACTTTTTTTATTAATTAATAAATTATATTGAAATACATATAAAAATTATATAACAATTTGAGATATTTATTTATTTTTAGATATTGAAGAAACAATCCTCTTCATATAAGCTTTAACAATCACCGTGACACCGCTGATTCCATAAACAACAATATATTACCAATTTCTACACCAAAAAAAATTTAATAGCTGTCCGTATCCTCAAATCATTCACATTTTTGATCACAGAAACTTAATTAAGAGCATGGGTACTTTCATTTATCGGGGCCCTCACTGCACACTACCATACGAGACTTAATTATTGTCATTAATGTTTTTACCTTAAAAGCTTTGTCGCACAAGCTTTCCATCTACAATTAATAGATGTATACACATATAGTCACACAAATACACACACACCCACGTGCTCACACAATACCTCCCACACACATGCAGACGCACCCACGCAACATCGTAAATACACTTCGATTTAATGTATTTATTTTTTAGGTTTATAAGTTATGCTTAGTTAAAGAAGTGACAAAATACTATTTCACAACACCAGCCACTAGTATCGTTTATATATTTGACTGACGGTTACTTTCGAGTAACAGGCGAAATATCTATAATTATTAAATTATTTCAAATATTTTTTTTTAATAAATAAAAAAAATAGATTGAAGAAGTTTATTTTTATTTGAAACGTTAGAATTTATTACGATGCAGATCATGCAAATCAACATCTTAAGAGGCATACAGCGGCATATTAGCGTCCCCATTAGATATTTTTTATCTCATCTTCGTACAAAGCGTATTTTAAAAACGTAGTAGGTACATACAAATTAAAACACTAATCATAAACTGTTTTAAAAGAATTTTGTATTATTTCTGGAATACATCTGTGAACTTTAGTTAAACGGCAATTAATACTTACAGGTAGGAAAGAATACAAAACGTTATTTAATTAATGTATGACTAGTGTTATAAAGTAGGAACAATTTTAAAATACGCCTTCTATAAAATTTAAAATACGCCTTCCATAAAGTTTAAAATATGTAATGGCGGTGCTAGTTTGCTGCTAGAGGCCTTAACGATATTTACTCCTAATTTTCATTTTTCTCAGTGTAATTTAATATCACTACAATCACTAGTTATTTAAATTCCACGCCAATTTGTCACGCTTTTTTTATTTATTTTTTGCTGACTAAGTTAATGTAATAAACAGGAGAGCATCTTTCTGATGGAGGCTCGGGAGTCACAGCGAGAGATCATGAAACTCGCTGCTTTAGAATGTTCGACCACTGAAACGTCTTCTTCTTCTGAAGTGAACAAGGATACGGCCAATCACAATTACCTCGACCTATCTGTGCGCAACAAACTTATGCTGCACTCTACCGTCACATCGCTGGAGTCGCTTGCTTGTTCTATAGATCTTCGCGACGAGAAAAACAATAAAAACTTGAAACGAAACAGAGATATAATAGCTTCTATTAGTAAGGAATCGCAAGTTAAAGAGCAGATTAATAACTTTAAAGGTTTATTTCCGTCGGGCGACTGCCCTAAAGAACTTTCAAAAAAAACCCGTAAGGCGAGCAGTAGTAATGTTGACTAGTTCTTTTTCCTTTTTAAATTTTTTTAAATAAAATTTTT
This sequence comes from Apoda limacodes, assembly GCA_946406115.1. Lineage (NCBI taxonomy): Eukaryota > Metazoa > Arthropoda > Insecta > Lepidoptera > Limacodidae > Apoda > Apoda limacodes. The sequence goes on from OX291545.1 coordinate 21,445,126, forward strand.
TGCTCAGCTGAATCTTGACAACTATATTCCGTTTAATAAAATTTTAACAATAATAATCTTTGTAAGGTTTGAAGTCCCTTGCCGTTGAAATAAATTTACTTTGTCAATCAATGTACCTTTTTTATCAAATTATTAAATACCTTTGTCATCAAACTATTAAATAATGATAGCAAAATAATTTAGGTAGTTTTTTTTTTATTTTAGTGATAATTTACATAAAAAACATGTCAAATAACTAAATAAATATTCCATTATACATACTTAAGTTTTGTTGACATTTTTTTTTATCGTGTGTGCATTTATTTAAATAGTATATATTTGCCGATCTTCTATTAGACTTAGATTATTATTTTTCTATCCGACTAAATTTTAGTAGGTACTTACGAGTTTTCTTATTTTGGTAAATTTTCGTGATTCAAAAGATTTGTCATTTTAAGCTTTTATTGGGTCACAAACGATATTAAAAGAAAACATAAATATGCCTACCTCTAAATTATGTACCTATTTTTAAATAGTTTAATTTTTACCTTTGTATTACTGTTACATTTTATAATTAGTATATTTTGTGATAGACATTTATACTTGTGATTACGTACCGTAAATTTATAATTATATTCATTTTGTTCAGAATTTATTATATATTTCGGCAAACCTAGTTTGAATAGTCTAAGCCCAATCACTTGACTGAATCAATGACCAATTCATATGTTCACTGTTCGGGCACGCGCACGGCCTACCCTCACGGGGTCCTTGTACGGATCGTGGACTTCACATACAACTGTTTTAAACCGTCTTTACCGAAGGCAAAAAAACTTTAAAAAATACTGTTTAGTAATTATACATTTTTTTGTGAGAAGTTAAAGTTAGTATAAAGTGGGCTTTGACTAGTCAATGCTCAGTTTTTTCGATCTTTGACTATAACATATACATTCACCTAATTTGATTCGGTTGCAAAATGTAATAGTTTTATGTTACGAGTATTAAACCTTTAATTCCATAAGAATGAATCTAAGATTTAAATAAAACAAAAAGACACTGGTACAATATAAATTATACTCAAAAACTAAAAGAAATGTCTTAAATAGTTTTTTATACAATAATATGTATAGTGCAACAAACTTTTCTGATCCGGTGATCACGAATAAAAATTACAATCGCCATATTAAAATTGTGTGAACTTACAATGACGCAAACACCCAAGTTCAGAAAAGTTGGTTGTACTGTAATATGTAGATAGACGATCAATGCACGTATTTTAGTCTGTGATATTTAGTTAATTGAAAAGTTATATATTTTTATTATGTATCGTTCAGATAGTTGTAATCCGAATTTGAATAAATTTAGTACATTTTGATTTCAACAAGAATATATGTATTTTTTTTTACAAACAAGCTTTCATCAGACCATGGTTATCGTTATAAGTTTCTAGAAAATTAACATAAATTCATAACAACACATCGGCAAGCATGCTGCATTTTTTCTTGCTTTTTTTAAGTTTGTATTTGGCACTGTCTACAACTCCACCGTGACCGTGTTGCATAGGATTAACTGATTAAAATATAAATTAGAGATATGCAAAAAACTGAGTCAAAATAATAAAAATACTTTTATTTACTAGACTGTACTAGATCAACACCAAATTATGGTTTCGAAAATGTATGTTGTTAAATGTAGTTACCTATAAGAAGTTAATCCAGTGTTCTGTTAGGAAATCATCACCTTTGTTCGTATATTATCACATGGTTAAAATTTTATTGTTCAAATGCTGTGACTTTGTATTATTTTGTGTGTGACTTATTTAGTAGGTACCTATACTGTCTTATATTATCTTACTATGAAAACTGCTGCAGCTGTCTGGACATGTTTCTTATGCAATCAACAAAGCTTTGTGGACTTTGGCTCCACTCATTCACTATGCACTCTTTAATACCTTAAGGCGTAGGCTGGTGCTGAATTTCGTTGCTTAATTTGTCTTCCCATTATAGATTATAGAAACAGTAGTTCGTAAACAAACATTATAGTAATTCGGAAAGCTGGCTGTTGATTTTGGCGTTTCAATTTGGAGCACCTATAGAACACATAGTCTACAAATATCGCTTCAGTAAGAGGCGAAAATCTTAAATCATAAAACTTATTCCCCAAGTAGGACTTTCCTGGCCTAGGTTCTGATATTAGATGAGGTTAATTTTCTACCATGTTGCTAACAAGTCTGTAAGCCTTGGCTGCTGTTGCTTATTTATAAGCTTGTCTTCCGTACCTCGTGTATTTGCTGGTCTGCAGGTAACATTTGACGTAGGCAAAATATAAAACCGAAAACACCTTTTTTTTTACTTATTAAATCATTTTGAGCTATAATTTTCAATTTTATTGTTTGATTTGTTTTGAAATACAAATAAGTATATAGGAAGAGAGATTATACGAAGAAAAAAAATATTTTGAGACCTTAGATTAGGCTTTCAGTGCTCAAATGATAAATTTCATAAGTGTCCCTTCTATTTTATCGTAGTACCAGCTGACCCAGCGAACGATGTTTTTTCCCTCTTATATACTTACATTATATTACATGAAGCGCAAGACCCGCGGAGCCCTTAGCGTTGAGCGCTATATGGGCTGAGACTACTTCAGAGTCTTGCCCTAAAAGCCCGGTGGAGCAGTAATGGCTGCATCAGCCAACTGCAGATAGCAAATATAACCTACGTTCATCTGAAATAATGTAGGTACCTACTGTCTAAAAAGTGAAAGAATTCTTTAAATCGGGGCGTTGTTTCGGAGATTACCATTCACATCTTACAAAATCAACTCTCTCTTTTTTTATATTAGTATACATGTTTTCAAGAACACTTTTGAATTAAAAGTAGCATAACCAGTAACTTTACTATCTGTTAACAATGCTGATCAAAAGAATGCGAAAAGACCTGGCAAGCGACTAAATTATCTAAAAAATAAAAAAACACATTTATTTGTTTGTGAACTAATAAAATAAGTATGCCTACCTACAGCTATTAAAAACCAAGTCATTCTGCAAATAGGCTCTTCTGCAATTGCCTCCCTCCCCATGTCTAATGCTTCAATCACGCACTAGTAAAACTATTAGAAGGTATGTGTGCTCACTAGTTTTTTGTTGCGCTTACTTTTTTTCTCTATCTTAAACCAAATAAGCAGATTTGTTTTCTTACTTGTAGGTATTTAAATTTTGCAGCAAAATTCAACCTAATTAGACCTATTGATAACATGTCTGCACAGAAAATGGACGTAGCGGGTTCATCGAACAGTAAGTAGAAGTACGTCCTTACCCTCTAATTAGTCATTGCTATGCAAATATTGACCTTCATCTTTGTTATCTTTTTTACACTAAGCTGTTTTAAAGAAAAATTGTTAAAGATTGTACATTTACCCTAAATAAACCTGATTGAAATCAAAAAATCGTTTGTGGTTAAATTGCTAATAATGCTAATGTTATATATGAACGGAATAAGCAATTATTTACTATGCTATATATGCTAAGTAAACAAGTTGAGTGAAGCGCATTCACGAGTAGAATAAAACCTTCATTACAATTTTATTATACCCGAAAAAGGTCACTGCACGACGTCTGATCAGTGATATGACTAATACAAAGTTCATTCAACCATTTTTGTTCTATTTACACTATTTCACACAAATGAAGCGAAACTATCATGTATTGTTTTGTGAACATGGTACAACATACTATCTACTACTATACAATTGTAAATTTATAACAAGATACTGCTTTTAAAATATAAATAAGCAGTTATCCTACAGCTTCTATAAAATTGTTGTGGTTGGTATTTTGAAACAACTATCTTGAACCAAATTTCAGCCATAAAAAACTGTGACCAACTGTTGACGAATCTATAACGGTTTTTGTTTGCCTACGAAAAAACCAAGTTAGACATGAAACAAAATCAAAATTGTCCGTATGTTAATAGATAAGAATGTTAATTATTTATCTGGGCTGCATTCAAAAACTAGCGACTTAGTAAAAAATGACGTCATTAGGTTGACACCCAAAGGCAACTCCCACCCACACTTGGATCCACCACTGGTTCGACTTAACTCTACTCGACTCGGTCGGTTTTTGAACGTCCCCTGAAGATCAGGTGATCCAATTACAATTAAAATAAAACACAAGTTTCATAAAAATGGATAATATTTATTTTTATCTCAACAAAATTTAATAAAAATAAGTTGTATATGATTTATGATGACTAAATGTAAAGTGTATAAGTATTTATATGTATAAGTACATTTATTACATAGGACGGAATGTTTCACAAATTATTGTTAGCAAATAAATATTTTTTAATATTATAATTCATTCAAGGTTTTAAATACGTCTTTTGATACGATATTCTACTCTGAATAAAATTCTTTATAAAACCATCAGATCTAACAAACAGAAAAAAACCTTAGACTATAGGTACAAAAATATGTGAAAGTTTTACAGAATCTATTGGTTTGTTTAAAACCTGGAAATTTAAAAATCACCAACTTAAAAGAAATACTTTATTTTATTTGGTTTTATCTTTAAAAGACATCCACATACAAACCGTACCCCGGTTACTAACTAAACCCTAAACTAAAAATTACTAACCGGGGTACCTATAAGCATACATTTGAATAATAAAATACACATTAACAGCAAATTTAAAGGCCACTACGGTCTACGGTCCTGGCCCAATTTTTCCATGTTCATATGAATTGTTTTTTAAGTGGACTTAAGATTGTAAAGAGGTTTTATACCTGGAGGTTTTTAAGACTTGAAAATCCTTTGATTGCACATTTTAAAGCTAATGCACAAAAACTTCAAAAGTACTTGAATTTCGATAAAATAATAATAAAAAAGAAATAATTGAATTTTACAGTTTCTTATATATACATATTATATTTAAAAAAATAAGTTATCAGATATGTATTTTTTATGTGATAGATATTTAAAGTCAATAAATAAATTAATCATAAGTTAAAATTCATTATGTTTAAAGTATCAAGTAAAATTAAAATTACTGGTTACCGTATTCCATATATATACAAAACATATGGCCACTTCCTAATATTAGAACCACTAGAATAAGTACCAGGTACGCAAGTGCTACCTTAAGTAAGTGTTTTAAACACTACCTACTGCAGAAAATGCTAGGATATTCTGATCGAGGTACCTGACACAAATATTGTCTACCCGGTGTATAATCGATAAACGCATGGGCGTTCTAAACCTACTTCCCTTGCTTCCTAGTTGCGTTTTGGAACGCAAAAATATACACCTATAGCCAAATTAAAGAAATAATAAATAAATAGAAGGTAAGCCTGATTTGCGTCCGGTACCTTATATCAGTTTGAAATACATAGATAAATACTTACTAATTATTGTGCAAATATTACTCGACCGTAAAACAGTGTTACCAAGAACTATAAGTAGCTCAAATTTTCAAATATAAGTATAATTTACATAATACAAACAAGATATTACATGACCACTTCACATAGCACGGTGCAGGAGAAACGTGAGTTTTTACTAAATTTCAGCACACAATGACGATAATGAGTACTTATGTAATTCTGAAGATATAAATACATCTGTATTTTATATGAAATATTTATACAGTAATATTAAGTATACAATTTTATTCTGTTTACAGAATAATAAAATGCTATGCACCATGTTATGTGAAATAGAATCTCAATAGAATATTCTAATATGTTCTGTATCAAAGGGCTTAGCACAAGTGTACTATAGTACTCGAATAGGTAATAGTCTGTATGTGTTAAATTCTCAGTCAGATCTAGATCTCAGATTTTATATTATTTATGATTTTATTATTTTGACACAGGAAACTTGAACTCTCAATCTTTAATAGCTCGAAACAATTTTTGTAATTTTACGCAATACATTTATTTTTCGAAAAATCCTTGTTTCGCATATATTTTTTGTCGAATCTTTAAACCGAAAGGTTATTTTGCGATTATTTTAAAAATGATTAATAGGCAAAAGCAATATCTTAGCATGCACACCAGTTTTTTGATAACTATTGTAGTTTTAGGCCTACAGATGGCGTTGCTCAACATTTTTATTCGATTGTTTTGCTTTATGTTACTTCACGTTACTATTCGAATACAATAGTTAATTGGTGCTTAACCCTCAGTACTTGTAAATAAGAACAGAAATAAAATCCCCTAAAACTTTGGTGGACACCCGGGTTCAAAAAAATTAAAACTTCCTTATTATTAAAGCACAATTAACTTCACCACGCTCGTGAAAATCTTATGTTCTTTTCAAAATAAACAGTAAAGAAGGCGATGATACACTTCTTGTTCGAATGGAAGTTCTACTTGAGGCTTCGTTAATTCATCACACAACGAAATAACCAAAATTGTGCTGCTAATTGCCAAAAGTAGTATACTTCTAGTTAACTACTGAAAAGTTTGGTAACATGTGATAAAATGTTTTTAAGGCACTTGTGAGCGAAGGTGTTTGAAGAAGCAGATTTTGAGTTTTTCTTGTTTTATCTTAGGAAAATATCTATAAAAGAATTTATAATGAATATTTACTACATCTTAACAATTGCTTACGAATAAAACAAAATAAAGATCTTTGTAGCGACACTATAGTTGTATACCTATACCAATTTTGGACCACTCGAACCATCTAAAATTTTATTTAATATATTAAGTACAATTCAAGATCACAAGTATAATTACTTATTGCATAAAACGCAAATTATTATTAATCTTAAACGTACTAAACTGACTATTAATGTTTTGGGTTGATAATCATGTATAATATGAATGACTGTTTCTGATAGTCACTATAGTAGGGATAGTAAATTTATAGTTTGCATGCCATAGAATAAAATTTAGGAAATAATCTAAATATAAAAATCTTGCTATACCCAGTGTTGGTAAGTAATTTTAGAAAACCATTGACATAGAGAAATGCACAACGCATTTCCTAGCCAGCTGTGAAAAAAAATGGTCCCAAAAGTGTGACAGATACGAAGCGAGGTAAAAGTCTCTTGTTTCTAACTTGTTTAAATAAACATCAACAAACAAAACGGCAGACGATGAAAGAAAAAGAAAAGAGACCGCAGGTTTGCTTTCTCTCTGTCTCTAGTGTGGCCAATTTTGTGAAACTATTGGCACAGTTCATAGGACAGATTACAGAACTCGAAGTATATGAAATAAACTGTTGATGTCAGAGTCTCAGACTTTACATATTCCTGGGCACATGCCAAGTCACATATGATTTTGCGAATATTTGGCACAGGAAACCGAAAAGGTTCGTTGCTTTTTCAGCAAAGATAAGCAATGAAGGTAAACTTACTTAATTTCGTATTATTTGTAAATTCATTTCTACATCAATAAGTATAGAAAGAAGAGTAACATTGAGCACTTGATACTAAAAAGTTGAAATAGATCACAAAACTATATAAATATAAAATTTTCGATTATATATATAGTATAGTAAAATAATCTTAAAACTATTCAAGTATGTATCTACCTAAAACTAATCAGATTAAAATGATATGTTAGAAACGATGGACGGATTACAAAATAACTAATATAAACACATTAATACAATTGGACGTTTTGATTAGGTAGTGTAAAAAATTTTGCGATACCCGCAGGCGGTTTGGTTTTAAGATGCTCCTCTATGAATTGGCACGGACATACGAACTTTTCGCCGTGGCGGCCAGGCACGGTGCTGCTTACGTTCAGTCTGTTTTTGGCCGCGTACGCACCCCAACGTGCCGCGTACCTCAGGAACAGAACCGCACCTCTCTCCTGTCACAAATACGCTATTGTAAGTAGGTATACATGGTGAATCGATTGCGTACAAATTACAGAGATGGTGTGCTCTGGATCGCTCATAATGATTGCTATAAATAAGAAATAGTTCTGGTTCCCTATTGTAATTAAATAAAAACTGGTTACAGTTAGCGTGTACCAAAGAGTTTTTCTCCTGATTTCTCAAGAAAGAAAAGAAATCTTCGTGAGGAAAACTTGAAAATATAAAGTCCACAATCTGCACTGGGCCCGCGTGTAGACTATGGCCCAATTCGCCCTTGGTAGAGGTAGGCCGTACTCTAAGTGTCGGGACGTATGAGGCTGATAAGGAAAGCAGGAAATAAGACTAACTAATAGAAAATTAAGCAAATCGAACCCCAAATAAGTCAATAGAAACACTTGCCAGCGGTGAGTCGGTCAGTCGAGACCGCGCCGTCTAAGCCAATCGTTGCAGAGCGGACAACAAGCGCGAGTGTCCCTAGGTTCTTTGTTGCGCAATATCTCCTCAATGTACTGACAAGGACAAAGCGCATGGGCGAGGTGGCGCGGCGCGGCCGGGTTGCCACCCTCTTCGTCTAGCGTCCAGTCGAGCCTCCGCCGCAGGAAGTCTTTGCCCCACCTTTGCAGGTAACGGAGGTACACCTGCTCGGCCATATCCTGCACATTCATATGCTTCGCTTACCCACCACACTATGCCACTGACCGTTCTAACTACTGTTTTAGTGCTTTATAAGTATTTGGGTGCATGTATTATAGTTACATAAATTACAATAATACTATTTATTTGGTTACATTTAGTTAATCTGTGTGAGACTTATTTTGACGTGAAACATAATTTCAATGGGCCGCCTGTAGATAGGTAACAACTGCCTCTATGGCACGTCGTCGTGATGTTACTCTTTGGTTTATCTACTTGGTGATCCCCTCTTTACCTACACTTAGTAGTAGTACAATATCTCCTACACCACACTCTAACCAGTTTAGTTGTGTGTAAAAAATAATATAAGGTGATCATATTTTATTTTTATTTCATCACATTACATACTCTTTAGGGATTTTAGTGTGTATGACCTGCACACAAATTAACTAAATACATAGATATACAAATATATATTTAAGCACTCGTATATTAGTTTTAAAAAAAGTAGGTGTCTAAGAAGCATTTATAAAAAAAATGTTATCATACCTACAAATAAAGTATATTATTTAAAAAATCTCAAAGCTTATTCAACTCTCAATCCATGTTATAAAAATTAAATTATAATAAGATACCAAATCCTTCATATAAAAACTTCAAATAGCAAGTATTTAAAAACAAAATTAGTCAAGTAAGCTATGAGAATTTGCGAGTTAGTAATTGTTATCAAAAGAAAGCATATTCAAAACATTGTATGTTTAAGTTAAGGATTCAATATTCCCTGCATATTCTTAAAATACTCTTCTAAAATATGCAAGAGAAAGGGGAAAAGTTAAATAATAAAACATTCCTCGACATCTCACACAGCAAACACACTGCTGCAAATAACCAATACTTTTTTCTTATAAAACATACATGTTATAAATAGAATATACAGCATAAATATATAAGATATTTCATTAGGAGAGGGGTGAGGGTCAGAGTAAATGTCATATACATTCACCAATTTAAGGTTCATTTATTTATTTATTTCATTTATTCTTCAATTTATTGCAATCTTGTTATGATTTTGATGGCAATTCTTTAGTAGAAGCTTTTCCAAACACAAGATTATACCGTTCTCTGTCAACATACCCTCAGTGACATCGAACGGAACTAGCAGAGTGCTACATACTTTTTGTTTCGATTTGAGGTTTTTTAAGTTTGCTTGAAAATCAATTTGAAGCGAAACACTTATAAGGTTTGAAAACAAATTCAGTTAGTAATAGGAAAACTCAAATTAAAATTAACGTCATCATTGCTATTTTTAGGGTACCACAGCCAGGTAAAGGGGATAGTTTCTCTAGTTTTTACTTGTTCACTGATCCAAAATAGGATCATGTTGAACAAACTGTTAATAATCCATAAAGTCAAAATCCATATTAGACAAGGGTTTCATGCAGTTGGTAAAATTTATCGAGCAAGCTTAAGCAGTTGTGTTATCCATTTAAAATCCGTAACTTGCATAATACACATTATACCAAATTAATTACAGTGTAACCACAAATATATGGCGGTTTACGAAATTTCGTAAGAAACTATATCCCCAAAAGATTCCAAAGAACAATTAAATTTACAGTCAACCAAGTAGCTTTGTAAAGTACATAGGTACAAGATTGGTAAGAGCACAGTCTATTGTACTTAATTAACCAATAGTAGCAGAGTATTCTAGCAGCACAACAATTAACAATTGCAATAAGTTACTAGTTTGCGTTAAGTTTTTAAAATACCTCCAAAACACCAGCCATATAAACTTGGTAATACTGTATGTATGCCATTTCAGCAAATCATTTATCTATACACACATTTGTGATTTTGCAACTTACGTTATAGCCTATTGAAATAGCACAAGAATGTTAAGGATATGGCACACAACTCTTTGTATATTCTCCGCATGCCTTTAGAATACCATATTTGGGCGCCTAACACAAATAATATTTATAGGTACTCAATTGAATTAACTGGAAGTCATGATTCACTACTTTATTATCAGCCTTATAGAATAGTGCTGCATATATGCAATCACATTAAACTATGTTTATGTTTCATACCTGTTTTCGTGATAATCTGGTAGACTGGCTTCCTTGTATAACAATATCATTAGCAGTCACATCTAGTCTTTGTTCCCAGCCAGGCAATATGCTTTTTCCCTCTTCGCTTTCTATAAATTGTTGGAGATGAGCAACACATGGTCCAGAGTCAAAAAAGATAAAGCACAGGTTGACTTTGTGACAAGAAATTTTCCCTCTGTCATCCAGTGATAGTATTAATTTGTGCTTGGTAAGTAATTTATTTACACTTGCTAAGCATTGCTCTAATCCTTTAGAAAGTCTCAATTTTATCCACATACAGAGAAAAATTGCTACTGCATTGAGAATCAGCCATAAAACTCCAAGAGAAAATAAAAGTAGCCCTGTGAGTCCGGAGAAGAGTAATGATAAGAGAACCAAAAATGCCAGGCTTATCCAGCAAACAAGAACCCTTTTGTAACATATATTGTAGAGTGTAAAACGGGCATCATTCACAAGTAATTCCATAGCATGTACATATTCTTCTACGGTCAGCTGAAAAATTAAAATATATTTGTATAAAGGTTATCAAATTTCCTTTCTCCAAAGAATGTAGAATATACATGTGACTGATTATCTATCTTAGAGTATGCTATGCAAGACTATGAGCCTGATTTTTAAAAAACAATTTTCTCAAATTTTGCAAAATAAACCATCGGGTAGCACTCTGATAACCGGATAGCAAAAATGTTTGTTCACAAAACAGTAGTTCACAAAATGGACCATTCTTTTTCTAACGGAGACGCCGATATCCTGCCCGACTGAAACAACATACTTACATTATCCCGGCTACAAACTTGAGCACAATTTTGTAAGTCGCGCCGGTGTAGGTACACGGAGAAAAAAATGTTGTTCGAATTAAAAAACTGTTTATTAAAATGCGTTAATACTAAATTTTATTAATTTAAAAAAAAAATTCTGGAAATTACTAAACAATATAAATTTTAGTATATTTTATTAATTCCATAAAATAAAAACAACAAAATAGTTTTATTCATCTCAGTAATTGATAATTTGTACTTGGGATTACAGAATTTTACAAATCCTATAAAACTTTCTTCGAATTTAGGAGTAGGGTGATTAATAAGAAAATATAAAGCTTACTAAAGATTACAAAAAGTTTTATTAAAGTGAGCAGATAAATACTACTTGTCATTACAGTGAAGGCCAATTAACGTTTACAAACACCTTTATAAGAATTAGTGAAATTTACTAATAACAAAAATCATATCATACTGCTACGAATTAAGGTTAACGTCACGCGTCTTACATCGCGCTATCGAAGTTATTTCGATAGTTCGCATATATACCGACATTCTGAAATGCAAATAAAGTGTGACAAGGCGTTCTCCAGGTATAACTCCTCTCATGGCGGGTAATTCTCCTTTACCTAGAGCTGAACAGATTTGAGACGCCCTATCCGCCGCAGCCCTTCCTTAATCTACCAGGTACACTGACCAGTTAATATCACCCGTACGCTTCGCATCACAGAGCTTTATCAGGACCACCTACTCGTATCGGTGTAATTGTTGTAAAACCTGATTGTTGTAAGCGTGTTTAATTTTTTTTGCATTCCATTAAATATTACTTGTTTTTAGTAAACAGCACTGTTATTCCAACAAGACTAGTTTTATTTCTGTTAATAAATACAATAAGTAAAACTCATTGGTAACCGTCAGTGTAATTTACTTGTCCTCAGAATTAATAATATTTTAATGCTTATAAGTATTATTTACTTGTAGCTACTAAAGTTTTTTCTCCGTGTATGTTCCTCTGCGAGGATATATGCTGTCACCGCCTTCATGGCTTTGAAGACAGGAACCTGTCGATATTGTGGGAGCGCGTAGATCACGGCGGCCACACTCGTATCTATGCGTGCCTACACAGGTCTCATAGCGGTGACACGGACATAGCTCGACTCTGCACGAGTTATTTTGGGAGACTTTAACGCCCACCATCGGTTTTTAAACCATTAACAACCAATTTGCTGACCTATGGATTCTTTAAGCTGGTACTTTCTCTACCGAGAATACCAGACATAGAGGACCTTATACGAGCTCCTTACTGCACCTTTTGCTGACTACACGTCCGGACGGATATTCCGTTTCAGTGTATGCGCCTCTTGGCTCCTCGAACCATTATCTAGTTAGAACTCAAGTGTCATGCACACAACCCGATCCATCTGGGCCAACTAATTGGCGGCGTGTGTGGCATTATACGAGTAAGTCGGCAGACTGGGATGGATTGCGAGATTGCTCTGACAGGATGTACATTAATGTTGGTGTCCCGCAATGCTGTACTGTCAGAGCTAAATTCCAATTGTTCGACAAAATTGGTGGGCGACTTGCTAAAGCAGCCGACTTTCATTTTAAAAAATCGACCTGATACGGCATGACTTTTTAACATATACAGGCAGACTTGGTACAAAATGTAGTTTTCATACGGCAAAAATGGCATTGACTACTTTACTCCATTATTATTCATATGGTAAAACTCCAAAGACGTGGATTTTTATACATGACATTTTGAACCTATTTTTCAAAACGGGAGATAACATTTATTTCAAGAGTCATTATCACGAATAGATTGGAAATCTTCTTGCCTCTCTTGAACAATTTTCAACCACCTGAATAGGGGGGTTACGGCACCATAGCACATCAAATACAAGTGAGGCAGACTATACAGAAGACGTCAGCCCATGTGTCAAGCCTCTGTGTACTATGAGAAAGTTGACTGGCAATACGTCGAGGTGTTTGAGATGTCTGTGTGATTCGACAACAAAATCAGTTCTGCAAAACAGTCAAACATGACCTATTCAGCTACAAAAAGAGGTGAAATGAGGGATGTCCTCGAAATTGTTTACAATCGCACTGATTGATGTCTTTAAGTCTTGATAACTGAAAAGGACAAGGCATAAGTAAATGTAAACAGCGAGTAAATACAATTTTCTGACAATGATATTATAGTGCAGTTGGGTAAAAATTTAGGTTGTGCAGGATTTAGGAAGCTTCGTCACGTCTTAACGTCGTCCATAATGCAGTGCTTTTACCTGCTCTTTCTGGGACAAGTAGTCCATACTAATATCATAAATGCAAAAGTAACTCTGTCTGTCTGTCTATTTGTCTGACATATACTACTTGATAACGTCAAGTGTGAGTGGTTTTTTTTTCTATAGGTAATTGAGGAGTGGCCGTTGAAATCCTACACCGATAATCGAATTTAGGGCGGGTAGAACCGCGGGAAAATTTGGCATGGAGATAGTTTGTGTCCGTGGTCAGTGTTTGTGACCGAATTTCGGAACCGCGGGCAAAAGCTTGTAGATAATAAATAAAGCGATCGCGAGTTAACACGACCTTACATCATCAAATTCTGAGGAACTACTTCTCTACTCAGAAAAGGTTAGACGAACAGTTGACTGTTAAGATGGGTACAGATTATTTGCAACACAAGATACAATGCAACACAAATGTGTGTGGACGGTCCGCGCGCACGCTGCGCGCCTCAATATCGACCATTCCTGGCAGTGTTCAGCGCGCAAGCCATGGAGACGTTTTGAAGTGTTTGATTTTGAAGTGTACATGACTATATTGGTGTTTCAATTATTTTATTACACCAGTGTATAAAGAAGTCCCAGTCGTCTTCTCCATCAATTTTTACAATCGACAATTTAAATATCGCTGACAGTAGGCAGGTCCGCCGCGAATTAGCCGTCCAGATTACACTGCGCGCACTCAACGCGTTATTCGAAAAACGACGACAATAGGCAGGAACCAACGCGCGCCCTGCGAATGCGAAAGGCGCAATTGATGTTTGTGCGTTCGCGAACACATTAAAATGTACGGGAAATGTTGCATTGCATGTTGTGTTGCAAATAATCTGTACGCACCTTTAGACGATCCGGTAGTGACGACCGTACAAAATCGCTACTGAAGCAATGGCGCGCCAACACGACTTAACATGAAAACACTTACGAACTGCCTCTACAGGTGGAAGGTTGAACGAACGACTGTTGGAAGACAGTGTAGTGTAGTAGCAGTAAAAAATGCGGGCGATCCGATTAGGTTCATTTTCAAATGACTAAATTATCCCGAAAATATGCCATCCCATGCCCGGCTAGTAGGTCCTTCTTCTATGCAAAACATATTATTAGTAGAGCATTGTTAGTTTATCAGGGAACTATGGGTTCTGTGTACTCGTAATAGATGTAGAAGCAGGCAATTTCCGTCTTATTTTATGAGTGCACGGCTTAACGATGAGTTATGAAACCAGCAATCAGCACTTCAATAATTAGGTTTTCATATGTGCATTGTCAAAAATCTACATTAAAATCACGGTCCGTGTAAGTCACCAATATTAGCACATCCATCAGGCTTAAAATTTTGATCTATAATATTTCATTCTTATTATTGTCGTGTAATCTTTTACCAAAAACAGCATTTAAATAGCAAATATACAAAATAATAATGTTCTTGTTTCAACCTATTTTTTGAATTAATTCTTGTCCGACCTTTTAATCTTATTGTTTGTTGTTTTTTTTTCCTATATGCTTGTTGTTCTTGTCTTTCTCTTTATACTCCTCCTTATCAAGCCCTTTATTAATTTGTACCACTAAGGAGGCAAACAAGCTTGCAGTCCGCCTGATGGTAAACACGTCACTGTTAGGTAAAAAATATAGTAACCCCAGATAATTGATTTTACCTACAGGCATTACTAGCGACACAATATGAATGTCCATCAGCTAAACCAAAATACTTTGAGCTACTTCCTCTTGTCTAAAGATTTGTAAAGGTTTGTTTTGAATTTACCTTCTGAAAAAACCAAGTGATTTACGTTTTTCACTTATTTATCCACTTATAACTCCTTTTACCAGACCAATGTTTATGCAAAATCACCAAAAAAACCTTGCTTATAAAAAGTGTTTCATCATTGTATTTGGTTTTGATTTGAAAAAATTAGTGCAATTCAAGACTTATGTCCAAGTAACATGAACTAGCTGCAGCCAAATATAAAATTGCACTATTTACTTGTTTTAAAAATTAGTATCATTGTAACTAAGCGTTTCTACAAATAATCGGGTCTATCAGCCAATAGAGCTTGAAAATTATTAAGATATTATTTGAGATAATTGTGTTTACCTGCATAACAGCGATATTGCTTTTAAACAGTTTGTTTAGTCCATACGAGAGCCTAACCTAGCCATTAGATGCTTCACAATTAAGAGCTAAAACAAAATGTAAAACAACCTGGCAAAGAGTAAAAAAATTTTAAAGTCAGCCTTAAAACAGAAGAATTTCAAGGCACTTAAGCATACATGAAATTGAATGATTATTTCTTTAACTTGTGAAAATTTTAAAACAGGAAAGATCATTGACTACCTGAAATCCAAATGGTGTGCAAAAGATGTCTTTTGCCATAAGGCTATTGCTTGAATAAAACTTTACTTCCTTGTAAGTTCTTTTAGTTTTACAAAAATTTTACTAGTTCACAATAAATCACCCTCTTAAGAACTATGTTTCAGTAGACAGGCTTGGTTTTAAAGTCATAACAATTGAATTATAAGTGTTTAGTACATACAGTTAATCCTTGCGCCATCAACTCTTCTGGTACTAATTCTGGTCGGAAGCGAGCTGGAGTCAGCCATGGCCAGTTAGCATTAACAGGCACCAATGTTACTATAATGTCACCATTTACTGTAACATAATGGCCCATTATACAAAAGAAAGTTTTACATTATAACTGAGGATACAGGAACATGGAAATATACATAAGACAGTTTTTGTCCATCTAACAAATTGTTTTACAAACAAAATTGGGTAGTGGTGACAAGTGCATCAAAATCTTTCAATACCTCTCAAGTTATAAATAAACAGAATTACAGATGCAAAAACTAATAGATAACTTTTATTGTTTACAAAAGTTATATTGTTTTTAAAAAAGAAATGGTTATAAATTATAGCTTGGGGTACACAAAAAAGAAACTAAAATATATGAAAGGGAATATAATAGATATTCCCTTTCACCCCTATTTTGTTAATCTAGTCAAATTAAATATTGTATTGTCATTGTTAATCTAACTTTTATCTTGGTGTTGAAATATTCAAGAATGGTATTTAAGAAAACAGTTCATTGTCAATGTCAGGTAGAAACATGATGACATGTGGATTAGATGGATAAAATCATTTTTATGATTTTAACCACAAAGGTCAATTAGTACACCTGTCCAACTTTTACATAAAAAACTTTGTTTCCAAAATAAATAATTATTGCCACCTGTGGTGAAATCAATTTAAGACAATTAAATTATAAAGAATTATTGAATTCAAGACGTGTGGTGCTGTTAGGTAGATGTAGCTGCTTATGAAAGTGCCAAGGTATTTACACAAACTAACGAAAATAGCCTTCAGTTTTTCATATTTGGACTTCTGCTGACCTAACTATAAAAATGTTTAAAGCAGCACATCTGGGTGTTTAAACTTCTGTGAAATAAAGATCTAATACAGACTTTTACTCACTTTACAGACTAGTTTGCAGCCCTAAAAAAGCTAACCAAATCTGGTCATTCTAATTAGAATCAAATGAGAATGTAGCCTAATATAAAAATTACTATTACAATTACAAGGGAAAAAAGCATTAGCTAAGCGCCCCTTTTTGTACACCCCAACCATCATCTCTATACTTACAGAAACCTTCACGTAAATGAACAACATTTTTAGTGAGTATGTTCTGCGGATTTATTTCAGAATTTCTGTCTCCTAAATTAACTTGCACAGTTTCGGTTTTCAACACTGCAGGCAAAGCTGGTGAGGAAGGTGTTTTAGACGTGCTGGCTGCTGTGGCAGAAGAGTGTTCTGACGATAAGCCATCCGATAGAGGATTAGTTTTCGAAGTTTCATCGTCAAACTTCACCCAACCTTTGCGTGTGCTGTCTTGACCTGCAATACCATTAGTCTCTGTTTTGTTTTCTGTGTCTAAACTACTCATTTTCTAGGTATTTCACTCCCATAAAGAAACCGAAATACATCAAGAGCAATATTTTATTTTTGTTGTAAGTTTCTTTTTT
Source organism: Apoda limacodes (assembly GCA_946406115.1). Lineage (NCBI taxonomy): Eukaryota > Metazoa > Arthropoda > Insecta > Lepidoptera > Limacodidae > Apoda > Apoda limacodes. Next base: position 21,462,737 of record OX291545.1, read on the forward strand.
CGTTCAAAAGGTCCCGTGACGTGACTAGTGTTACCATTCTCATTTTCTCGTGATTTTGAGTGCGGTCCAGGTACGATAAACAACGACCATTTTCGACCAAATATGACCAAATGACGTCACAACCAGGGGTCCACGATCTAAAATACTCCAACTTAAACCAACTGAATACAATTAATCACCGCTCATAGCATGGTTTTTTTCTTTTATTTTGTTGTTTTATCTGTCACTGTCAAGCTGTAAATAAATGATTTATTATTATTGTTCATTATTTTTTTCTGTTTTATTCATCTTTGCTAAAAAATCACAGTTAAAATCCAGATCTTTAGAACAAGCAGAAATCTAAAGTTTACGAAAGTATATAAACTTTAACTGTTACTGCCAAATTTCGACAGCGGGTCCAGATGTTTAACTACAACAAAAACGACTGAGGGCCTGTTTTTGTAGCTTGCAATGTCTTGCAAATTTAGCAAATTTCGCAACTGACAGCAGAATAGCGAAAAGGTTTTTCAACAAAACAGTAAGAGACAGCACGAAAGCAAATGCAATCGTAGCACCTAAAAAATCACTACCTTTATAAAACTTAATACGTGGTATTTTGTGGTCGTTTGCTGGACCGTAGCCATGATCCTCTTTCCCGTCCCTAACCTCAGTGTTGCCATCAACGTTTTGCAAGCATTAGATTTATTTCTACGTCGCGGTCGTGTAGGCTGCTTCAAAATAAAACACTGAACATGCGCTATTCAATTTTTTGTCCATGAAATAAATGTCACAGAGTAGGTGAAATCATTCGAAAAAAAAATCATTTTTTTTGGAAAAGAAAGTTCAAGTACCAATTTTATTATAGTCTTTAATCATTGCTCAAAAAATTGCTCGTATGAAAGGTCCTTTAGATTTATATAAGCATTTTTTTTGTCAATTATAAATAGAAAACTGTAGTTTTATAACAGACTCATCACAAATTATATATAAATACTAGCTATTGCCCGCGACTTCGTCCGCGTGTATTTGATTTTATCACGAGGTTAACTGTTATACAGCAAAAAATAAATAAAACAAAAATACAAAGTTTGGATTAATGCGTAAATAGTAGATAAAACGAAAATGTGATTGAATCCGGATCCCTGCAGGACAAAAGCACTTGCGGTACCATAAATGACCACTGTGCCACAGAGGTCGTTTAATCGACACGATCAGCAAAAATAAAACCGGCCAATTGCGAGTCGGACTCGCGCACGAAGGGTTCCTTACCATATCTAGCTAGTACCTTATAATGTCTCTTTACAGACAACGTTCGACGTGGTTTGGTTCGGAACAATAACAGTTTATTTGGTTTACTTACACGGGAGACAGCCACATAGAGCTGACCGTGTGAGCAACAGCCGACGCTGAGGTCCACGCCGGCAACACGTAGCGTCTGCCCTTGGGCTTTATTTATAGTTATTGCATAATACAAACTCACCGGGAACTGTACACGTTTGAAATGGAATGGGTAATTATTGGGAATCAATGGAATTCGCGGTAAAAAAACTTTTTCACCGACGCCACATCCCGCCAAAATCTCCGCTTCTATTATGTTACGCTGCAAAGAACTAACTTTCAGTCTTGTCCGTTGCCTAATTTTGGGGTACTTAAATTTCTCAACAAAACAATTGGGATGCCAGTTTTTAAATTAATCTTGTGTGCTGGAAGTCCAGGAGCGCTCAGAGAATTAAGAAATGCAACGGGCTAATTGGTAGCGTCATCTTGCTCCATTTCACTGTTGATAGAAGTATACTCAACTACTTCTCCTTCAACATTGTTGAGTATATCCAAGATGATTCTTGTGTAGATCAGAATCCGTAATTCGGTATTGATTGCCTAATCCAAGTTACAAAAAACTATTTTCATTCACCAAATCGCAAGGCTATATCAGTATCCGTTTTGCAAGTCAACTTAATAATTGGATTAATATTATTTTCTCAGAAAAACACTGCATTCCGACTTTTCTATTAAGTGCGAGCTATCATAACTTGATAACTTTTGATTAATTTCAATAGCGTGTTCTTTAACGTAACAGCGCTATCTATTGAAAATTTGCCGTAGAGTGGGTAAAAAGTGGGTAAATACTTATTATTAAAATAATATCTCGTTTTTATTCGATTTGGGAAAGTCAGAAGGTTTTGAGATTTTCACAGGTTACTAAACCTGTTCAAGTTCAGCCGGCCAAGTATATGTCAGGCCACGCATTGAATAGGGATCTCTGAGGAATTTTCTTTCCCGCTGAATCCCGCCACTTTTATAAGATTTATATTTAATTCGAGCGGTAATATAAAGTATCAGCATAAGTTAAGTACATAACTTGTGTGTACTAAGATGTCCAAGTTACTATGGTTTTTTAACTACCCCACGGGAACCCTTTAATTTTCCAGAATAAAAAGTATCTAAGATGTTGACCAGGGGAGGTATCACCATGCGAAATTTCATTGAAATCGGGCCAGCCATTTCGGAGATCCGTACAAACAGACAAACAGACAGAGTAACAAAAAAATTAAAAAAAACATGTTTTGGTATTTTCCCTCTTTTAACATCCCCCTGCAAGTCAGTTTTAAGCATTTTTTTTCTATGTACAGACATTCGACCTCTACAGTTTTATTATATGTATATATTTGACGTTTCCTTATAGCGTAAATATCTGTTAAAATAGATATTAAGAAAATAATGAACAAATTAAATGTAAACAATAATTACTCAAAATAACAAAGCATTGTGTTCCTTTATGTCGTATTTCAATATATACAGAAAGCAAGCTGCTAAATATATAATAAAATTGGAGAAATATTAGATTCAGCCTCGTAGACTAAATATGAGTCTTATTGAATAATGATTGATAACATAGTATTTATATTTTGTTTATATTAGTTGATGTGAACAAAATCAACGCATAACTGTCTGAGGAAGTGATATTTTTTGAAAATTGTTTATATTAGTCAGTCAAAATACATAACAGTAAGAAGTACTGATTTTATTTTATAGTTTTGTACAAGTGATGTGTCACTTTTAATCAATACTGTTTTTTTAAATTAGGTACACTATGTGTGAATAAATATTACGCATTTAATTTATTGCCTTTTAATTTTAAGCATTAATTTACTTAAATGATAATTTAAAATCAGTTGAGCCTAGGCTAAACTAGTTAAGCCTAAAGTATTTAGGCTAAACTACTACCTATATCATGACGCGCTAAGAATAAACCCGTTTGACCCAGGGCAAACTAATTTGGCCTGAAATCTGGTTTGACCGGTAACATCTGGCCCAAATCACCCTTCGGTGAGAGTAGGCCGTGCCCAAACAATAGGGTCGTATGAGGCTAATAAGGTATATATTACCCTAAACTTGGGTACAGTAATAATATTTTTACATTGTCATACTAACTCGACTGTTGTGACTGTAAAAATGACATTGTGGTAAACAAGGTCCGCCTGATGGTAAGCGGTCATCGCAGCCTATGGACGCTTGCAACACCTGGGGCATCACTTGCGCGTTGCCCACGTTTCAAAAATCTAATAAATTCTTTCTTGAATAACCCCATACGGTAGTTCTTAGAGAAAACTTCGGCAGGCAGCTCATTCCTCAATCCATATAAGCGTTAGCGGGATGAAGTTTCTCAAAAAGAAATACTCTGGGGCTTATAATCTAAGTTTTTGACCTCGAGGACCCTGTGCTAACTTTAGGGGGGCAAAAAACTTTTTTTCAGTTTTTCGTTTATATCTCCTAGTGAGTAATATGACTTTCAGAAAGTTGTAGAATATTGAATTTTCTTCAATTTTCACTAGTTAAAAGTATGTTTTGTTTCAAAACTCACTGATATACAACAGATCAAAGTTTGAAGTCATAATAAAACACAAAATATTTTATTTTAGTATTAAATATCAATTTTAAAAATCAAAATAATTATAGTATATTCTACACATTAAAAATAATAAAGTTGCGGTTTGCACATTCTTTCAAATTTATTAAATAAAAAGATAGGCTTTTGTTAATAATTTTTTATTTTTTGAAAACTTTCCTTGAAAACAGCATAAATGTTTAAATTATAGCTCTAAGAATATTTCACTTCTTGGAGCCCTTTTTTTTATACCACTAAGGCGGCAAACAAGCTTACGGTTCTCCTGATGGTAAGCGGTCACCGTAGCCTATGGACGCTTGCAACACCAGGGGTATCACTCGCGCGTTGCCGACCCTTCAGAAATCTAATAACTTCTTTCTTGAAGAACTGCATACTGTAGTCCTTGCAGAAAACCTTGGCAGGGAGCTCATTCCACAACTTAAGCGTTCACGGGAGGAAGACTGTACGCGACCATTTAGGTTCTAAAGTGTGAGAATGAATTCCCTGCCGATGGCGAGCGGTGCGATGGTCTCTTCAAACTTAAGGGCTCGATACCGCAAGTTAGTTTGGAAACGTCGACAATTCTCACAGCCCGTCGTTGAACCGAGTCAAGAGGGCCAAGCTGGTATCCGGGTGCACCCGCCCAGAGATGGCAGCAGTACTCCATATGAGGCCGAACTTTCGACATGTAAAGTAACAACCTTTGCCCCGACGTGAAGTATTGCTTCGCTCTGTTGAGTACACCAAGTTTTTTGGACGCCAGCTTCACCTTATCTTGTAAATGATCTCGGAACTGAACATCGCTGGAGATGTCAACACCAAGGACCCCAATGCTCTTGGAGATGGAAAGAGGAGTGTTCTGGAATTGTGGGACAACAGTGAATGGGGTTTTCTTAGCGGTAAATACGCAGACTTGTGTCTTTGTTGGGTCAATCGGACCAAGTTTACCGGTCCCCAGTCAAATACCTTGGACAGTGTGGTCTCGATTTGAGACACAAGTTGTCCGCGGTTTTCCTCCACAACGGAACGAGGGATGTTTGCACGACCCGTGTAAATAGCGTCTCCAGTACTGTCATCTGCATAGCAATGTATGTTGTTGATGTCCATCATGTTATTATTGCATATGTGCAGTAGAAACAGCGTAGGAGACAGCACAGAGCCTTGCGGGACACCAGCATTAATGTCCATGCTATCAGAGCAACTACCGTCAACTACGGTTCGTATGCGTCTGCCGGACAAAAAGCTAGCCACCCATTTGCACAAACCCTCGGGCCTACCGTAAGATGGCAACTTCGATAGAAGACCCCGGTGCCAGACCCGATCAAACGCGTTCGCTATATCCAGGCTACATGCCAATGCCTCCCCCTGACTCTCAATGGCTAGTGCCCATCGGTGTGTAAAATACCCTAAAAGGTCCCCAGTCGAGCGACCGTGGCGAAAGCCATATTGACGGTCACTGACCAGGTCGTTCACTTCTAGATATCTTAGAAGCTGTGTGTTGATCACACGCTCCATCACCTTGGCAAGAGAGAGGTAATAGCGATAGGCCTGTAATTTGATGGATCTGATCTATCGCCCTTTTTGGGTACCGGTGCACATTCGCAGTCTTCCATGAAGACGGTTATTGCCTAGTGTGGTAGGAAAGAGCGAAGAGGCGCGTGAGTACAGGACATAACTCAGGAGCACACTGCCAAAGCACCACTGCTGGTATACCGCGTTGCCCACTCGACTTATGAACGTCTAGAGAAAACAACATTTTTTGTTGATTCCAAAAAAATATAACAAACAAAAAAACAATTGTTTAATGACTTATACCTTTTCTTGTTAAGTAATATATAAGACTAGCTGTCCCGGCGAACGTTGTTTCTTCTTTTAAAACAACTGGCGCGCCACCTAACCTGAAAGGGTTGTACTAATTCTGAAACCTTTTTCGGCGTATGCACAAACACTTACCAAAATTTCATTACAATCGATTTTCCCTGTCCGTCTCACACTTGACCCTTTTTTCTTTTTTAGAAACCTTCCCCGGCGTGTACATAACAACTTACCAAAATGTCATTTCAATCGGTTTTCTCTTATAGCGTGAGTCGGACTTGCACTTGACCCGTTATTTTTCCTTATAAACCTTACTTTAATAATAATTAACACAACAAAAAAAAAAATCCAAATCGGTCCAGCCGTTCCAGAGTTTTAGCGAGACCAACGAACAGCAATTATTTTTTATTATTATATATATTTATATATATATCGATGAGGACTTTTAGTATGTTCAACAAAAGGTCTTAATGAACAAGTACACCAAAATTCAAAACTCTACCAATAAATTTTTTTTTAGCCCAAAAATGTTTCTAATTTGACTGGCCTATTAATCAGTTATTATTTTTCGAATTTTGGCTTGCATTGCATTGCTTAAAAATGTTTCGCTTCTCAAAGCTCATCTATCTATCTTCTATCTATATCTATATCTATCTATATATATATATAGATATGCACATAAATGTGCACATAAAAACTATAGATTATTAAATATACTATAAAAAAGCTCATACATATTGCTATTGTATCTCTAGTAGTTTAGATGTAATTCGGCGTTAAAGAGGAAAATATTTTATATTTTTGCTGCCAATATACCGTTTGTTTTATGTTTGGTTCAAATATATTTTTTAGATTCATTCCGCGAAACTACCAAGAGAGAAAGAGAGAGAGACGAGAGGGTGAGAAAGAGAGAAAAAAGGAGGGGAGGGAAGAGGCAAATGCATTATGTAACATGATGTGTTTGGCTGGGTCGGAATGCGTATTGGGGCTACTTGGTGGATATAAGTACCACACAATAAGGCTATCAATGCCTTAAAGCCATGACCAGCCGTCAGCTGATCATCGTCTCTTAGGTGTGCCTCACTTCCCATAAAGACTTAGGCAACTTATTCCGATTTATAGTACTGCAATACTACCAATAGTCATAGGCTGGAAATACTTGACGCAGCGCGTTCACTTAAGTAGGTTTCTGTTCGCTAGACGCATTTTGCTTTGACTTTCTTCACGTTATTATATGTCTCTCTGACTTCTATCTGACAAAGGCGTATTAAAGAAAGAGCAGTCACGAAAACGCGATGGAAGGGATGTAGCCTGGCCTCCAGGTTAACTGGAGGTATAAAGTCGACACCCTGAGCGCCATGCCTTCCTTCCAAAGAATAAATTAATCACTGTGACGACCACTAAAAGGCGGACTGCTTAGAAAAAACTAAGAGTCATAATGCTTGCTTAGCAATAAACCAGTAGACACCAATCATGACCCCGAGGAAGACAGTGAGGTCAAATGTAGATGCGCTCTCCCGCCGCTTACCTCTCTACCGCCTGTCATTGCAGACGAAGTTCTGCAGACTATCAAAATTAAGTTTACTCGTGATTATTATATTAATAAATGTTTTTAACGGGGGGATGTCGAGCTACATTTTTTCGCGATGTAGTTAGGATAAAAATGTCCTAAACCCTCGTCATATAGATAATTTAGTTTATTAAATGGTTTGAGTAAACTTTATTAATGGTAACTACTACCACGGTTAGGTAATTTCATAGACACTAAGTATAGACCTCTTTACCAAAGACATTTCGGATTTTGGACAACAGAACAGCGGCACTGCATCACAGATTTCACGGAGCACATTTATACCTATAGGAGTGCCATTTTTCGACATGGCGACAGCTTTCAATAAATACTAATACAACGGTTGTTAAGCTGTTACATTTATAAGCTGTTCCACATACACTGTGATCGCTCTTAACTGGTTTTTATTTTATGCACTTGCTAATAGTAGTTTGCGAGTGACAGATTCGATGACCACATCAATATTAGAGATCTAATGAGAGCAGGAATGAGATCTAGCTGTGGCATGGACATAGGATTTTTTCACTACGTTCAAAAGACCAATAAAGCGTGGAAGCGAGAAATCCAAATTAAGTGCTTAGAGCCCGATACAAAATAAGACAGAAGAAAATAGGTGCCTATGTCAATATCTCCCGCGATAAGATCCGGTAAGGTCGTCATTTGTTTACTGTGACTGGATTTTTTTTTTTTTTTTTTTTTATACCACTAAGGTGGCAAACAAGCTTACGGTCCGCCTGATGGTAAGCGGTCACCGTAGCCTATGGACGCTTGCAACACCAGGGGTATCACTTGCGCGTTGCCGACCCTTCAGAAATCTAATAACTTCTTTCTTGAAGAACTGCATACTGTAGTCCTTGCAGAAAACCTTGGCACGGAGCTCATTCCACAACTTAAGCGTTCGCGGGAGACAGTTTCTCTGAAACCGCACTGTACGCGACCATTTAGGTTCTAAAGTGTGAGAATTAATTCCTTGCCGATAGCGAGCGGTGCGATGGTAGAAAGTAGCCGTGGGCATCATTTCAAACAATTCCTCAGAACACAACCCACTGTACAAGCGGTAGAACACACCAGGAGAGAGGCAAAGTCTCTCCTCAGACTTAAGGGCTCGATATCGCAAGTGAGTTTGGAATCGTCGACAATTCTCACAGCCCGTCGTTGAACCGAGTCAAAAGGGCTGGTATCCGGGTGCACCAGCTAAGAGATGGCAGCAGTACTCCATATGGGGCCGAACTTGCGACTTGTAAAGTAACAACCTTTACCCCGACGTGAAGTACTGCTTCGCAAGTTTTTTGGACGCCAGCTTCACCTTATCTTGTAAATGATCTCGGAACTGAACATCGCTGGAGATGTCAACACCAAGGATCCCAATGCTCTTGGAGATGGAGAGGGGAGTGTTCTGGAATTGTGAGACTACAGTGTATGGAGTTTTCTTGGCGGTAAACGCGCACACTTGTGTCTTTGTAGGGTTGAATCGGACCAAGTTTACCCGTCCCCAGTCAGAGACCTTGGACAGTGTGGTCTCGATTTGAGACACAAGTTGTCCGCGGTTTTCCTCCACAACGGAACGAGGGATGTTTGCACGACCCGTGTAAAAAGCGTCTTCAGTACTGTCATCTGCATAGCAATGTATGTTGTTGATGTCTAACATGTCATTGATATGCAGTAGAAACAGCGTAGGAGACAGCACAGATCCTTGCGGGACACCAGCATTAATGTCCATGCTATCAGAGAAACTACCGTCAACTACGGTTCGTATGCGTCTGCCGGACTAAAAGCTAGCCGCCCATTTGCACAAACCCTCGGGCACTCCGTAAGATGGCAACTTCGATAGAAGACCCCGGTGCCAGACCCGATCGAACGCCTTCGCTATATCCAGGCTACATGCCAATGCCTCCCCCTGACTCTCAATGGCTAGTGCCCATCGGTGTGTGAGATACACTAGAAGGTCACCAGTCGAGCGACCGTGGCGAAAGCCATATTGTCGGTCACTGACCAGATCGTGTACTTCTAGGTATCTTAGAAGCTGTGTGTTGATCACACGCTCCATCACCTTGGAGAGGAGAGAGGTAATAGCGATAGGCCTGTAATTCGATGGATCTGATCTATCGCCCTTTTTGGGCACCGGGTGCACATTCGCAGTCTTCCATTATTTTATTTTTTTATTATTTATTTAGATACAAAAGCTGTCTTCTAGTGTGAGCCAATGTTTATTTACAAGACGGAATAATCAGAATTACTGCATTGTTAATTGAATATTTTATTTTATACCGCTGAAAAATCAACGAAAAAAACCATTTGAATCGTAGTATACATGTTTTTCAATAGATTTCGTTGCTAATATCAATCAAGATTTGGAGGATATTTTGTGTAAAATATGTAATCATTTATTTACGATAGAGATTGATATAGCGCTGACGTCATGCGTATAAATAATAAAGTCTATGAGAATCTCTAACTGCGGCATAAATAGAAACACGTTCATTAAAATTATGATAAAAAAAGTATAAAGTTACGTCTGAACTGATATTCCGTCTCAGTGGATGCGCCTCTTGGCTCCTTTGACCACTCTCTCGCCGGGAATCAAGTGTCATGCACAGTAACCGTTTCCTCTGCGCCAATTAATTGGCGTTGTGTGTGGCATTATAAGTCAGCAGATTGTGATGGATTGTGGGATTTTTATGCATCGTACCCATGGAGGCAGATCTGCTTTAGCTCAGAAGATCCTGACGTCTGCGCAGCCGCAGTCACTGAGACAATCCTCGCTGGTATGGAATGTGATATTCCTAACCCGCGAGTAGCTGCCGGCGTCAAAAAAAGACCGTGGTTTAATAGGTCTTGTAAAGAAGCTAAAATTCTCAAGAAAACTGCATATGAGGCTTGGACCACGGTTCGATCAATAAGGATCTGAATACGTCTGAGTTAAAACGCAAATTAAATGCTGCCTAGAGGTTCAGTAAGAAAGTAACCGCCAGAGCTAAGTTCCAATTCATCGGCAAAATAGGTGGGCCACTTGCAAGCTATCCCTCTGGGAGTCGTGCTTTCTGGTCGCTTGTCAAGCTGCCAAGGGAAACTTTTGTCAGTGGTCGTTACCACCACAGCGAAAAACCGATCCTCCCATAGTGCTAGAGAGAAAGCCGATTTACTGGGCAGTCTCATTGCCTCAAACTCGAATATCAATAACGAAGGGCTGTACCACCTACTTAACCGTGATGCGGTAAGACTATGCCAGAAATCTTCGTATCACAGTGGGAGGTCCGGCGGGCGTTAAGCGTTTCAGGATTCAACCCAATAAAGACACAAGTCGACGCGTTCACTGCTAAGAAAATCCCATTAACTGTGGTCCTACAATTCCAGAACACAGCACTTACCATCTCCAAGTGGATTGGGATCTTTGGTGTTGACATCTCGAGCTATATCCAGTTTCGCGACCATTTGGAAATCAAGGTGAAGCTGGCGTCCAAGAAACCAGTAGTACTCAACCGAACGAAACGATGCTTCACCTCAGGGCAAAGGTTGTTGCTTTACAAATTACAAGTCCGGCCTGCTGCCATCTCTAGGCGGGTGCACCTGGATACAAGCTTAGCCCTTTTAATTCGGTTCAACGACGAGCAGTAAGAATCGTCAACGATCCCAAACTCACAAGTCGTATCGAATCTTTAAGTCTGAGGAGAGATTTTGCCTCCCTGTGTGTGTTCTACCGCTTGTATAATATGTTCTGTGTTTTGAGGGATTGTTTGAAATAATTTCCACAGCTACTTTCTACCATCGCTCCGCTCGCCATCGACAGTGAATTCATTCTCACTCTTCGTAACCTAAATGGTCACAAACAGTGCGGTTGTGGAATAAGTTCCCTGCCGAGGTTTTCTCGAGGGACTACGATATGGGGTTCTTCAAGAAGAAAGTGATTAGATTTTTAAATTTCCTATAAGACGTGATTATAGTCCTAATAGTTTAGGTTCTTATGGTATGTTTACACTCTTGCATTTAACGCTATGTTATTGGGCACATGTACGAGCACAAGCGTGTAAACAGTTTGCTTTGTCCGACAACGCGTTCCGAGGCTGCGTGGCGCGAGTGTAAACGCGACAAAGGTAATATTTAATTTCACCAGCGCGCTAGTTTGCAATAATTTTGTGGAGGTAAAATTATCGATAGTGTTGTTTGACAACACTATTCCACTCACACATTTGCAATTTTTGTTCTGTTTCGTTTTTCATTTGGCATGGTTGATCTCGTACATTCTATATCTATGAGCTGTGGTAAGCTGATTATTTTAAGAGCTTTCTTGAATTTGTCCCCGTTTATTAGTCTGTCGCTGTAGCTTCGTAGGCCTGGGGCCCAAGCGACATAATATCAAGAGATTGTTAAAGCAAAGTTCATTCAGTACTTCGATGGGGCGCAAACTTAGGCTAATGTTTTGTAGAAACGCTATGTTGAGTATGTTCCAGGCTATGGTTGTCATTAACGGCGTAGTTAGTAGCAGTCATAATGTTAAAATTGAGTTTGTTTATCAGTCTGTCGTGAACCTTGCCTACGTTGCACTCAGGATAGGTGGTTTTTATCGGAATCTAACGCGATCATGATCAACTGATGGTTGGTTAGTCTAGCCTAGTGGCTATTCTTATTCACCAAGCGAACTCCACCCTGCCATACACATCATGTCACATAATGCATCTGCCCCTGAATTATCGCTCCCCTTCTCTTTCTCTCTCTCTCTACTTCTCATCATCTCTGTCGGTTTTTCTATCTCTAGGTTGGGTCATGGAATAAGTTAATGGAATATATATCTTATATATGAACATTTTAGGAGAAAACAGAAACAAAACTGTAAGTATATTGATAGCAAAAATATAAAAAAAAACTTTTTAATGTCGGATTACAGCTAAAGTATTAGAGATACATAAATAATCTATCTTAGCTTTTTTATAGGAAATTTAAAAAGTTAAAGTTTTTGTTTACACGATTTCATTTATTGCCGAGATATAAGCAAAAAACTGAAAAAGGGTACCTGTTTTCCAAGATGGCGGCGCGAGCGCAACAGGTATCAATGGGGACTTTTAGCATGCACAACGGGAGGTCTTAATGAACATGTACACCAAAATTCAAAACTCTACCTAATAATGTTATTTTATTTTCTAATTTGACTGGACTATAAAGAATGCTAACTTTTCATAAAATAAGCTTATTTTAATCGCGAATTTATTCTTTTCAAGATGTAGAATATATTATAATTTATTAAAAATTTTAAAATTATTTTTAATAATATAAAAAAAAACTATTTAAAATTTATTATTAATACTATAAAAAATATATGTTGTTTCGTACTTTCTTTAGATGCGGCGCGCCTATGACGAAATTTTCTTCAAATTTGATCTGTTGTACATCGCAGTTAGTTTTGAAACAAAACATACAATTGAATAGTGAAAATTAATGAAAATTTAATATTCTACAACTTTCTGAAAGACATAGTACTCATAAAACACTTAGTTTAGGAGATATAAACGAAAAAATTAAAAAAAAAGCAAAAACTCCGACTGTGTCTAGGGTATACATTCTGAGTTTTTGACCTCGTTTTTTTTTTCTAGTTTTTCGTTTATACCCCCAAATGACATGACAAAATTACATTAGGACCGGACTACTAGTGTACCTGCAATTTTTACACTCCCAGCAGGCAACTACACATGTATGTAATCATGTAAGCTGTAGCAGTGTGCATGTGTGATGTCGGATTGAGCCAGGGCTGCTAGTTGAACGAATATTTGATGTCGATTGTACGCACCTACGACCTCATATAGAAATCGTTCGGAAATAATACAATTTTTTATGTTTAAAAAACATTCTACTTCTTAAGGTTACTTTAAAAAAAGCAACAGTACTATAGTTGTATTTCAAATCCCGCTTTAAAAAATTGTAAAACAAAAAAAATATTGTAATAAACAATTGAACATCATTAAAGCAGTTTAGTAAAAAAGCATTACATATACGAGTATTATCTTATATGTTATTCATTACACATACATATACACAGCGATATCTATAGTCTTAAATTAATTGTACATTCCTAATTAGCATTATAGTCGCATTATATTACCTTATGTAATTTTTAGTATATCACTATATATAATAGTTGGTTTTCATTTTTATCTTATTTATAACATTACTTGTTGGCGTAAATTCTTGCAGTTAACACTGTTAATTATTAGTTGTTTTGTAAATACGAGTACCATGCTATTGACTAATAAGTAACTTAATTAAGCTGCATACTATTTTATTATTTTTATATGTTTTTTAGATTAGATATTTCGAGGTGATAATTGTTTATTAAATTGTTTACTAAAATGCTAACGATTAAATACCATCAAAGTTGCAAACAAACTTACGACCCATGATATTGAGCGGTCACCGAAGTCTTAAATGCGCTTGTGTGTAAAATTATACCACCAAGGTTGCAAACGAGTTTACGGCCCATCTGATGCTAAGTGGTTACCGTAACCTATAGATGCTTGTATAGAACATCTTGCAACTTTAACACTTCTCGCCGGCAACTAAAACTACAGATGTATTGTGTAATCGTGTAAACCATAGTAGTCTGCGTATACGCAAGCGATGCTATGAAGACATCTTACGTGCGCACAACTTATATCAAAAACATACAGGGTTATGATATAGTAAGAAAGCAACTGCCAGAGCAAAATTCCAATTCATCGGCAAAATAGGTGGGCGACTTGCGAGCTATCCTTCTGGGAGTCGTGCTTTCTGGTCGCTTGCTAAAGCTGCCGAGGGGAACTTCTGCCAGTCGTCATTACCACCACTGCGAAAGAACGATGGTGACTTGGCCCACAGTGCAAAAGAGAAAGCCGATCTATTGGGCAGTCTCTTTGCCTCTAACTCGAATGTGAACGACGAAGGCGCTGTACCACCTACTTTACCGTGGTGCGGTAAGACCATGCCGGAAATCTCTATAACACAGCGCGAGGTCCGGCGGGCGTTGCTTTCCCTAGACGTTCATAAGTCGAGTGGGCCAGACGGCATACCAGCAGTGGTGCTTAATCAGTGTGCTCCTGAGTTATGTCCTGTACTCACGCGCCTCTTCACGCTTTCCTACCACACTAGGCAATTTCCGTCTTCATGGAAGACTGCAAATGTGCACCCGGTGCCCAAAAAGGGCGATAGATCAGATCCATCAAATTACAGGCCTATCGCTATAACCTCTCTCCTCTCCAAGGTGATGGAGCGTGTGATCAACACACAGCTTTTGAGATACCTAGAAAAACAAGACCTGATCAGTGACCGTCAATATGGCTTTCGCCACGGTCGCTCAACTGGTGACCTTCTAGTGTATCTCACACACCGATGGGCACTAGCCATTGAGAGTCAGGGGGAGGCATTGGCATGTAGCCTAGACATAGCGAAGGCGTTCGATCGGGTCTGGCACCGGGATCTTCTATCGAAGTTGCCTTCTTACGGAGTGCCCGAGGGTTTGTGCAAATGGGTGGCTAGCTTTTTGTCCGGCAGAAGCATACGAGCCGTAGTTGACGGTAGTTGCTCTGATAGCATGGACATTAATGCTGGTGTCCCGCAAGGCTCTGTGCTGTCTCCTACGCTGTTTCTACTGCACATCAATGATATGTTGGACATCAACAACATACATTGCTATGCAGATGACAGTACTGGAGACGCTTATTACACGGGCCGTGCAAGCATCCCACGTTCCGTTGTGGAGGAAAAGCGTGAAGAACTTGTGTCTCAAATCGAGATCGGTCTGTCCAAGGTCTCTGACTGGGTGCGGGAAAACTTGGTCCGATCCAACCCTTCAAAGACACAAGTCTGCGCGTTCACCGCTAAGAAAACCCCATTCACTGTAGTCCCACAAGTCCAGAACACTCCCCTCTCCATCTCCAAGAGCATTGGGATCCTTGGCGTTGACATCTCCAGCGATGTTCAGTTCCGAGATCATTTGCTAGACAAGGTAAAGCTGGCGTCCAAAAAACTTGGTGTACTCAACAGAGCGAAGCAGTACTTCACGTCGGGGCAAAGGTTGCTACTTTACAAGTCGCAAGTCCGGCCCCATATGGAGTACTGCTGCCATCTCTGGGCGGGTGCACCCGGATACCAGCTTGGCCCTTTTGACTCGGTTCAACGACGGGCTGTGAGAATTGTCGACGATCCCAAACTCACTTGCGGTATCGAGCCCTTAAGTCTGAGGAGAGACTTTGCCTCCCTGTGTGTGTTCTACCGCTTGTACAATGGATTGTGTTCTGAGGAATTGTTCGAAATGATGCCCACGGCTACTTTCTACCATCGCACCGCTCGCCATCGACAGGGAATTCATTCTCACACTTTGGAACCAAAATGGTCGCGTACAGTGCGGTTTCAGAGAAACTTCCTCCCGCGAACCCTTGGGTTGTGGGATGAGCTCCCTGCCAAGGTTTTCTCTAAGGACTACAGTTTAGGGTTCTTAAAAAAAGAAGTTATTAGATTTCTGAAGGGTCGGCAACGCGCGAGTGATGCCCCTAGTGTTGCAAGCGACCATAGGCTGCGGTGACCGCTTACCATCAGGCGGACCGTAGGCTTGTTTGCCAGCTTAGTGGTATAAAAAAAAAAATGATTCTACTTCTTAACTTAATTTTAAAATGTGCAACATTAAAAATCGTACAATTACGATTCAAAACGCACAAGTGGCAGCCCTAATAATGCCTAATAAAGAAGCTGTTGCAAAACCGTCGCGGTAACCGTCCTAGTGGAAAAACAGCACCGCACTGTCGCGGTCGCCGTCATAGACAATACACTATATTGGTCGCCGTCGCCCGCCGCGTAGCCGTTGTTCACGCCAGGCCATCCAGTTTCCGTTTTTGACCAGCTATTATTAGTAAAATATCAATTCAACAAACAAACCCTGGAAAAAGCGTACCGTTTCGACCAGTGTAGAAAGACATATTAGACTGATGGAGACACAAAGAGATATAGTTCCACGTACCATGTAGGCGCTAGCACGTGACCGCACGTTAAAAATCTCTATTTTCTCGATTTTTGTCGGCACAAAATTCGAATATTTATTCAGACCTATGTAATTAGAAAATTCGCTTGATCATATCAAAACATAAATATTTTTGGACATAACACGCACTGCTGTCTGGCCCCAAAGTAAGCAAAGTGAAAAAAATCACGTTGAAATGATTATCAAATAGGTAATCCTTGAAGCTGTAAAAAAATTAAGCTTCTAAGTCAACGCTATACAAGCATACGGCCAAAATATGGCTATTTTTTACGGTACTTCCCGTTGTCTTAGAATCATGAAATTTGACACAAAGCAAGGTATTACATCAGAAATATAGGAAAAAATCAGAAAATTGGTAATTTGTAGTAACACATTAAACAAAAAGTTTGTCTGTCTGTCTGTTCCGACCCTTTTTCTAGAACGCGTGGAAGTATCAAGTTGAAATTAATATCAAATACTAAAAGTTTACGGTCACTTAAAGTTGTACAAACCTCAAGCTTCTATGCACTAAAAAATATGCCCAAAATACGGATATTTTTATCAAATAATCAAAACCTATGGGGTACTTCCCGTTGACTTACAATCTTGATATTTGGCAAGACGCATGCCATGTAGTACAAATAAAGGAATAAATCTGAAAACCGTAAATTTGTTGATACATCACGAAAATTTTTTTTTGCGATTATATACTTATTTGCAGTTGGTAAACTAACCGCGACCTATGTCAATGTATTAAGACAACAGTTGTGCAACGGCAAAGTTAGGTTTGACCCTCAATACAGTTAACCTTTACGGAACCCACTTGAACGGTTTTTTTTGTAAATACATACATATGATAAATAAATACACCCAGACTCGAGACAAACACAAATGTTTATCATATGAATGTTTGTCCAGTTCGAGAATCGAACCCACACCCTCTGCACAGCAGCCGGCCACACTACCAACTAGGCTGCGAGGGCGAATACATATTCATTTATTTATTTACTAGCTGGCCCGGCAGACGTTGTTCTGCCCTTAAAGTTGACACACTGTAACACCATCAGTGTGCCTAGTGTGAGTTTTTAACGCTACTATCGCGTTCGCGGCAACGAAATACATGTATGGTAATGAAGGAGCGCCTCTAGGGGACGCGTTTCGAGAGTATTTTTTCTCATGGGACTTGTAATGAATACGCGAACGCGATAGTCGATTTACGAATACGCAAAAACTCACACTAAGCACACTGTTACAACCAAGGGTTATCTATTACCCACGGTTCCACCCGTGGGGATTGCTATTAGATACTTTGGGTAAATATCCGGACATTTATGAGGATAAACTAACTTACACCGCCATCCGTTAGAAGGTTATGGAACCGGTAATGTTTGCTTCTGTCGATAAACTAACTTAAGCCGCTATCTGTTAGAAATGTATGGAAATCTTAGCCAGCGCACGCCATGTGAAGCTCCCAGTCGGCATGTATATATATAGATGTATTGTTTATATATCTACATATGTCAAGTTAATTTGTATTTAAACCCTTATTGCGCAAGTCCGAAGTCGCACTTGACCCTTTTTTTCTTTCTCAGAAATCTTCCCCGGCGTGTGCCTAACTGCCTAACAACTTACCAAAATTTAATTATAATCGGTTCACCATTGCGCGAGTCCGATTCGCACTTGACCCTGTCCGACTCGCACTTGACCCTTTTTTTCTTTCTCAGAAACCTTCCCCGGCATGTGCATAACAACTTACCAAAATGTCATTACAATCGGTTCACCCTTATTGCCCTGTTCGACTCGCACTTGACCCTTTTTTTCTTTCGCAGAAATCTTCCCCGGCGTGTGCATAACAACTTACCAAAATTTCATTACAATCGGTTCACCCTTATTGCCCTGTCCGACTCGCACTTGACCCTTGTTTTCTTTCGCAGAAATTTTCCCCGGCGTGTGCATAACAACTTACCAAAATTTCATTACAATCGGTTTACCATTAAAATCGGTTTACCCTTAGGGCGCGAGTCCGACTCGCACTTGATCGTTTTTTTCTTTCATAAAAACCTTGCACTAACACTAACAACACAATAAAATAAAATACCCGAATTGGTCCAGCCGTCTTCGAGTTTTCCTTATTGCGCGAGTCCGACTCGCACTTGACCCTTTTTTTCATACATACCTTGCTGTAACAATAACGAACAAAACAAAAAAAATCCAAATTGGTTCATTACAATCGGTTTACCCTTATTGCGTAAGTCCTACTCGCACTTGACCCTTTTACTAACATTTTATTGCTTGCCTTAACAAAAACGAACACGCCAAAAAAAGAATTATCCAAATCGGTCTAGCCGTTCTCGAGCTTTAGCGAGACTAACGAACAGCAATTGATTTTTATTTATATAGATAATTTTTTTAACTATTCCTTTATTCATTTAAAAAATTTGAGAATATAACTATTTTATTTAAAAAAAACTGGTTGCAATGTCGGCCCAGATCATCTTAAAAAGGTATTCCTAGCGTAATTTTTCAATGATTATTCAATATTTTGTATATAAATATGGAATCCAAATAGAGATCTCGATTGCAGAGTCTGAGTTTTGTGTCTTAATTCACTCGTTGCATAGTCGGAAAGATAGAATCCAGCAGGATCTAGTGATTTAATGATTTTAGAATATTTTTGGGTATGTTCTCAATTCTATATCCACGTGCACTACATAATAAGGACTCCAAACTACAGTACCGAATTTCAAGATACTGCAAATATAAGCATTAAAAAGCACTTTTAGGGTACTAGTTTTTTTTTAATACGAATACTAATACCCTAATTGTTTGTATGATTTTGTTCAATATGTACGTATACATATATGTAAAGCCTTAATCACGGATGGAAATAGTTTTATTCCTGATTTTATTTCCTGATTTTTTATTGTGTGCCTACTAAAAAATAATGGGATTGTTTTTGCGACTAAAAGTTATTGTATAACACTTATCGATGTTTAGAAAAAGTTGATTAATTTGACAGTACTTTTCAAATTTGTATAGAACCAATTGCAATTCTGCAAAGTCATCGACATCCTGTACTACTTTGAAAATTTTTGTGTCGTCCGCGTAAAGAAAATGACTGGCGGTGTCAATTCATTGTCTCAAATCATTAATACACAAAGTAAATAAGAATAAATAATGACCTTCACTTAGAAAGTAATTCATAATAAAATAAAATTTGACAAACAAAGGGTATTACGAAATCTCCGAATATGTATATTTAGTATATAGATCCTTGGGTATGATCCGCTCAGTAACTTTGCGGACTAATTCATTCTAATGGTATAGGTAATTAAACATTAAGTCAGAAAGATGATGAAATCTATATATATCTATAGTATTGTATCATTCTGAACATTTTGAAAAGAGTAACTGTAGAGTTTCTTGTCGGTTCTTTTCAATAAATACAATCTTCCAAACCGGTGCTAGTCATAATTAATTAGTAAATTTGACGGTTAAAAACTGATTTTAAAAAACCTACTTGAATTTAATTTGAGGTAAAATTGCCACTAGCTCGACAACGTCCGCTAACCTGCACTAGGCCACTGTGGGCCTAAACCTCCTTCTCCAAGGAGAGGTCTGTGCCCTGCAGAGTGGAGTATTAAGGCTTAGGCAGACGTAATAATTACCTAAATTCCGTCTGCAATTATTATTTAATGCGGGATCCATAAACGTAACAACGTGTTTAAAAATTTGGACTAAGCATCAAGAATAAAAATGGGAACTTAAAATTCGCTCGATTAAGTAATTAAAAATAATTGGCAAATATCTTTAATAGCTTGGAAAATGGGACATCCTTTAGTCTGGGACGCCACTTGTTGGGACAACCTTGCACCGTCTCATCTTTCTACAACATAGGGCTGGTTCTGCTGCAATCGTGGGCGAAAATTAAAAGCGGCGCAAATACACAGCTTTGAGAGAGGGCTATGTATTCGTTCCTTTTGCCGTTGAAACCATGAGCCCATGGGGGTCAAATGCACATAAATTATTTAAAGAGATGTCTAAACTTTTGGTTGATGCATCTCGTGACCAGCGGGCTGGCAGTTATTTCAAACAAAAAATTTCAGTTTAGCCATACAAAGAGGAAACGCTGCCAGCCTCCTGGGCACTATGCCACAATGCAATTGTTTAGATCAGGTTTTTTATTTATAATTTAGGTTTATATTTTTAGTTTAATTTAACTTAGTTTTAGTTATATATTATAATTGTTTAGTATATATTTATTGTTGATAAATAAAATTTTCCATTTGCAAATTGTGTTTTATTCTATTTAGTAGTGTTAAAACTTATAAACTAAAAAAGTCACCCGCCCACTACCGTTGTCTCGGGCTCTACCTGTTTAACGAAAACATCGGCCTTCGCCCCGATTTGTGTTGAATGCCCCAATGCTGCCTGACCGGTTCTCTGGCTCGCTCGCACTCTTGGACTCGCAATCGCAAATTAAATCCCCACTAGAACCAGTGTGATCGCCCCGTACCGTTTGACAAACCGATGGATTTCCTTCCATTCATATGACCACATATCAAAGCAAACGTTTCTTAATAGATCAAATATTGTGTATGTAAGCTTCTTCGTTTATCTAGTGATATAGTGTACATGAAACTGTGACATAGTGATTTTATTTTTCTAATACAATTTATAGTTTAGGAAATAAAGTGATATAAGTGTTTTTAACTTAGACATGAACACCTAAAGCCAAACTATGTTAATTAAGTTACGTGGGAAAAATGGAGTCTCTACCAAAACAATTTGTTTTTGCGATGCGAACTTTATTCGACATAATGGATGATAAGCGCACTGGATACGTTAACCTCACGGACATAGAAAACCGTTGGCGCGACGACCGAACTAAAGGTCTGCCTCGAGGAGTTATAGAGAGCCTACAAAAAGTTGCATCTCCTGATGGGTTACTAAGTTTTGAGCGATTCTGCACTGGACTTAAAATATGTCTTTTACGTAATCAAGTCGAAAGCGCCACAAATAAGGTAGATAGAATGAATGATGGCGTTGAAAATTCTGTTATACATACACAAATTAGTGTCCAGGTCCACAGACCACCTTCTGCACCCCTACTGGACGTTGATGACGTAAATCATTTGGATAGAAATTGGGATGTCATGAAGAACTCAGATAATACGTCTAGAACTATTAGTATGCCTCAATTGATAGGGCGCAAAGATGCCGCTGTGCAGGATCTGCGACATCATGGATCCGGGGCTAAAATGCCTGCGCAAGAACCCTCTTATAGAACTTTTGGTCCACCAAAACCGCCGAGGCTGGAAAAGATAACGTCAGATAGAAAAGAAAATTCAAGACCAAGTTACAAGTCAGACGACGAAATTAACTTTGATAATGAGGATGTAGCTGGTACAAAAATTGATTTTAACGAAATATCTCGAGTGGTGGAAGAACAAAGCAGAGGTTTTGGTGATGGGAGATCAGCTAATGAACCATCTCATACAGGGTTAAGGCGTGCGTCTCGCCGCAGAGAGCCTCGGAGACACACCTTGCATAACGGGGTTGACTATAACCTTTTAAAACGAATGAAGCAAATCGAGCAGGAAAAAGATGTACTACTTCAGGGCCTTGGAGCAGTGGAAGAAGCTCGAGAATGGTATTTGAAGCAAATCACCGAGGTCCAGGAGAAAATGCGATATGCTGGAAGAATGGGTACATACGTGGTAAATATCGTTTATCAATAATATTATGTATGTATATAAATTGGGCGTGATGATGAGGGCATATAACACAGGGTTAATTAAATCTCAGCCGAATAAGACAGCACTCAAAAAATAGAAGGGATAGTAAATGTGATCTGAAAAAAACCGGCTAAGTGCGTGCACGAAATTAGTAAGTGTTTTCCCCATAATGAGATTTTTTGCGGATATTCAAAAAAATTGTAAGCCGGTTTATTTATATTTAGTAACTTTTTCAACTGGTAGTAAATGTACTAAGTATAACAGTATATTTACTACCTATATTATATAGCTTCTACTTCACCTACTGGCTTGATTACACGTAATAAGTAGCCAAGCAATTAACTAAATTTAAACTTAATTTTAAGTTGCAAGTTAACGATTAATGATTTAGTGGAAAGTTGTTTAGGATTTGTTCTAATTTTTCAGTTAACAGTGTCCCCCAAACCCCGCGCCTTTTCCCGCACTTTTTTCGCCGGTGTTTGAAACCAAGCAAATTCATATCTTTTAGTTCTTCGTGTAAATATTTGTTGATAAATTATTATAAATTGACGAAATGGACAAAAAATACGCTATTGCCAAAATATATGCAAATGAATTTCAATGAAATGGAACTTTATTCAAATTGTAGATTTTGAGTTGCCGAACATACCTAAAGTTGAATGAGGTTGGGGTATATATATCATGTATATTTTTTTTTTATTTCTAGTATTTCCGATCGACATGCGCATTTGATATCTTATATCTAGTTTACCCGCTTTACGTTTTATTCGAACAATATGCATTAAAAAAAAAGTAGTACCGTAAGTACCCACATAAGCAAATAAAGCACATAAGTAGTTATTAATTCGCGTGCGTTCTAACTGAAAAACTAAACATTATTCAGGAAATCAAGGTCTGCCAGGCCAGCTAGTATTTTATTCATACTATCATATTATAAATGCGACAGTAACTCTGTCTGTCTGTAACCTCTTCACGCTTAAGCCGCTGAACCGATGATGAATTAGATGAAATTTGGTATGGTTTGGTATGGACTCATCCCGGGGAAGGCAAAGTATAGTTTTTATCCTGATAAATTCAAAAGTTCCTGCCGGAAATAACTATATCTCAGATTAAACGAACTATAGCTTGCTACAGCAAACTTCATTAGTATAACAAAGGAGTTGACTTAAAAGTTCACGCCGAAAACCGGATTGAGGGCGGGCGGAGCTGCTGGCAAAATCTAGAAAGATAATTCATGATCCATGAAATCGTAACTTAATTCGTATACGACACATTAAATAGCTACCTAATGCACACAACCGGTTGATTTTTGTGCTTAACACGTGTTAAGTAATTAAAATCT
This sequence comes from Apoda limacodes, assembly GCA_946406115.1. Classification (NCBI taxonomy): domain Eukaryota; kingdom Metazoa; phylum Arthropoda; class Insecta; order Lepidoptera; family Limacodidae; genus Apoda; species Apoda limacodes. Next base: position 21,486,044 of record OX291545.1, read on the forward strand.
GCCAAGTAATTAACTGTAAGTACCTACTGACATATGTAAATAGAAGATAGTAATATCAATATTATATTATACTAGACTTTGCCAACAGCTCCGCCCGCCCAAAATTTTTCTTTTTTTTTATACCACTAAGGTGGCAAACAAACACATGGTCCGCCTGATGGTAAGCGGTCACCGTGGCCTATGGACGCTTGCAACACCAGAATTTGCTAAATTCGGTTATCAACGTGGAACTCCTTAATAATGCTTATAAAGTTTGCTTTAGCAAGCTATAGCCGTGGCTTTAGTTCGTTTATGCTCGGTTATAGTTATTCCCGCGAGAACACGAAAAAAATACACCAAAAATAAAAAAAATCTGTTTTGTATTTGAGGAAAAAAGTAAATTTTACTCATAATTAGAAAAGCTTTGCTGCATGTGCAATTATTATAATTTTTTATTATATGTGATGTAATATATATAGGTATGTAATGTAAATGTAATTTCTTCAAACTACTTAGTCGGTGTAAATTTATTACGTAAGTTACGAAAGAGAAAATAAGTAGTAAACCCTTATCACTAATACACTATCTGTCATTCACGAATTTTTAGTCATGTTTTAAGTTATGTACAATATCTATACATATAAAATGCTTTGCCCTGAATGACTGACGGATCAACGCACAGCCTAAACCGCTGATCCTAGAGACCTGAAACTTGGAGGGTGTGATCTTTGTATGACGTAGGCTTCCGATAAGATTTTCCCAACGGGTCAAGTGCGAGTCGGACTCGCGCAATAATGGTAAACCGATTGTAATGAAAGTTTGGTTAGTTGTATGAACACGCTGGGGAAGATTTTTGAATTAGTACAACCCTTTCACAATAGGTTGTTGCGGTAGTTGTTTTAAAAAAAGAAACAACGTTCGCCGGGTCAGCTAGTCGACACTAAATTTGGCAGTCATGAAACTTGCATTTCACAGTTTATTAACGACCAACAATAGGATAGACAGATCTTAGCAAACTCAGTACTTACTAAAATAATCATCACTTTTCTGTCTCCTATAACAGTCCACTGCTGGACATAGGCCTTTCCGAACGAACGCCACCACACTCAGTCCTCTTTCTCATCCATTCACTCCCGGCCTTTTTATACCTACATAATATCCATTATATTATGCAGATAAGGATAGGAAAATAGCGTTAGGACGTAGGAAACCAGGAAAATATAAAATTTACCAGCTTAACGATAAGCTCAATAAAACTTTGTCATATAAGGATGCAGTATTACGCAGTTGGAGATCGATATACATATTTGATAACACAGACATGTTAAGTTTTAGAAAGTTTTGTAACAGGAGCCATGGAGTGAGGCGCACCAAGAGCGTCTGGAGTTGCTGCGAGCGCGGGTGCTGGAGCTGAACCGGCAGCTGCGCGCGTTGGCGGCGGGCTGGCGGCACGGCCCGCTCTCGTTGCACATGAATCTGGCGCTGCCGGTCGCTGCGCCTGTTCCTAGCCACGCCACCGTGCTCAGGTCGCAGAATCGTATGCTTGCTGAAGTTAGAATTTTATTTTATTTTTGTATATATCGTATCGTATCACCCTACATGTGTTACAGTCAAAGTAAAGGTAAAAACCTAGTGCGAATAAAATATTCAGTTATTGAGTGTTCAAAAAGCGTTATCGCATCATGTCTGCTACTAGACCGAAAAACGCATAAGTTCCTAATGTAAAAAAGAATTGTCCGCGACAAATGATCGGCGCTGCCGAAATATCGGCTACGCTGGTATATCATCGGTATCATTACATCCCTGTCAATTATACAATCAAAGATGACTTAGATGTATAAGTCATTTTTGTATACAATCCTTATAAATTTAACAGATTTTTTAGCGTTCGCCATGTTTGTCTGTCCGCGGCTTAGCTCAGAGACTATTAGTACTAGAAAGGTGTAATGTGGCACAGTAACAGTGGTGTAATAAAAATTTAAAAATCGTAGACATCGGGCGATTTTTTCATAAACTAACCTGATTACATTTTTAGGTTAGACCGCTCTAGGCAGAACTGCACTGTAACCAAGCGGTGCGGCGCGGCACGACGCGACCAAATATTGTTAGTGCGACACTGCACTTTATTTAAGGCGCATATAGCAGCTAACCGATGACTAGCGCCGCCACTAGATATCCTCAATTTTCTCTTCGTAAAAGTGGCCGTTTTTAGCAGAAATGCTAACTACAACTCACAGATATTATGTTGAAACTACATTACACTTTCTAAAAATAGCTTATGACCAGCTTTATATTTGCGACATTTGGATTTTAGAAATTCGTTTTCTACGCAGAGTAAATTAAGGAAATCAAATATCGGCGCTAGTGGGCTGTAAGAGGGACCCTCTTAAGAGTGCTTAGACAAAATTCGATCACTTTTTATGTTTTTGTTGGTTTTCCATCGTTGATCGTATTGCAATAAATAAATTAAGCGGTAAGCGTAACACATTTTTGAAAATGGGTAAAAAAACATTAAAAATATTTTAGTTATTGCTCACCGCCATTAAATGACAAAACTGTATAATTTAGAAAAATAATTTCTATATAGATTAAATAGTTTAAACAAAATCCAAAAAATACCAGATGAATAACTGCAGATGATAACCGGAATATTTTTTAAATTTATAACTAAAACTAAGTAAATAAATTATAAATCAATTTTTGTAGTTGGGAGTCGAGTTACGTTAGTGTCACCGCTATGAGACCTGGACAGGCACGCATAGATACGAATGTGGCCGCCGTGATCTACGCGCACCCACAATATCGACAGATCCCTGTCTTCAAGGCTATAATGGCGGCGACAGCAGATATCCTCCCGAACAAACATACATACACTGGCACGACTTACAAAATTGTGCTATGATGAATCGGCCGGGCAGGATATCTGCGTCTCCGTTAAAAAGAGAATGGTCGGCTGCGCAGTTTCAATGTAATGGTGAACTGCGTTAAGGTTGGCGTGAATACCCCTTAATATTGCAGAAGTCTACATTAAATGTGGATGGAGAAGCCGCTGTAAAAACTCTTTTTCTTTTAGTTCTTTTGCCTATTTTTTTAAAAAGTTACTTAGATAAAAGATGAGAATTAACTGCACAGACAGCTTAGAGGACAAATGGTGCGGTACTGGAACTGCGTAAGCTCGGCACAGATAATACGGCTGCTTGCACGGCGGTTGGAAAGGCCCCTGATTCTCCTATGTTGTAGTAGCCGGGTCCACCCCGGTCTCCTTCTCCGGTGCGACTACTGTTTCAGAGACTTTACACAGGTTGGCGGTTCAGCCTCCAAGGGCGGACATTAAGTAATCCCTGGGTTCGGGAACCCGTTTAACCCGCGGGCGACCAGCGGTCAGCCGTTTCATCAGGTCTCCCTCACTGCCGTACCAGCACGCCGAGTAATGCCAGCAACGACCACCGCCGGTCCTCCGCTGTTCGCACAGCGAATCTTTAAAGACAGCTCTGGCTACCTTACTCACCGCCACGAACACAACACTACTCGCAATGTTAGCGTTAATATGGCCGCGGTTTTCTGTAGGCGGAGGTACTTCCCCAGTTCGGGCTGCTCGTTCGAGCAAGTACTCGCTATGCCCCGCTTTAATTGTTCAGGCGGCTTTTTCGAGCGAGTACTGTGCCCTACCTCTCTAGCGAGTGTATAAAAACCATTTTTTTATTCAGAGATCCGGTTGCGAGATTTTAATTAGGCTTTAAATTACTAATTTGTGAAGTTATGTACTATATTATGAAACATAGTACGCGAGTCCGACTCGAAACTGTTTTTTTTTACCGTAGTTCATTTTTATTTCGGTGTGCAAAATGTGTACTTAACTCAAAAAAACGATGACTTTAATTGAGTAAACAAGTTACATAAGTTATTATTCCAATCATGCATTCCAAGAGCTACCACTATAAAACATATTACGTTCCACATGTTCCACGGTTAACACATGAATGCAGGATAGGTAAATAGTCACACCTTCGTATTTATCCTATATATAAATGCGAATATCCATGCTAATATTATAAATGCGAAAGTAACTCTGTCTGTCTATCCGTTACCTCTTCAAGCCTAAACCGCTATACCGATAAGGATGAAATTTGCCATGGAGATAGTTCGAGTCCCGAGAAAGGACAAAGGCTACTTGATTAACTTCAAGTGTGATTCGGTTTTTTTTATAATTGAGTTGCCATTGAAATCCTACACAGATAACGGATTTTAGGGCGGGTGGAACCGCAGGCAAATTTGGCATGGAGATAGTTTGACTCTCGAGGAATAACACGCTACTTGAAAACGTCAAGTGTGAGTCGGTTTTTTTTTCATAATTAAGAAGTTACCATTGGAATCCTACACCAATTGTCGAATTTTGGGCGGGTGGAACCGCGGGCAAAAGCTAGTATCAATTAAATACAAAAGTAACTTTGTCTGTAACCTTTTCGCGCTTATAATAAACCGATAATAATATTTGTGTGACTTTAAATATCTACATTTTAAAGAATTGTTTGAGCAATGAAAAATCTAAAAAACATCTTTACAAAAACCTTTGGCACGAAACAAAACACACGACATTGATTGGTTTGTTTGTAAACAGAACAATCAATATGAATAGTTATCTTTCAATTTATAACTAAGATAAGGTTTTTCTATTTTCAGGAAGTAAACCGAAAAAACGAGAGAATATCGGTTTTAGAAAGAGAAAAATCATCACTCATCAGGGAGTTACTGTTACAAAGGAACCGCACAAAGATCATGGACAATTTTACATAAATAAATAACTTAAGAATAAAAAGTGTATCCTAGTTGCTCACTCAATGTAACAAATGTTATGTATCAAAACTTCCTCTGCTACTTATCTATAGCTATTATAAATCATTGTCTAAATTTTAAATACCTACACGAAAAAAACGACTTAATACATATTTACATAGATATACCTATATATACTCAGGGACTATATTGTTGCATTTTAAATTAGTTAAATTGAATTATTACTTTTCATCACACTTAGTTGTCGGTGTTGGCCTAGTGGTTTCGGTGAGCCTGGCATGTTGGCTCCAAGGCATATTATAGGCTTGACACAATATTCATAGAATAGTGTCATCCTTTGTTATCTACATATTACTTAAGATAAAATGGGGCAAGAATGCAGAGCCATACAAATTACAGAAAAACTAAATGCTACTTGACTAAAACATTTTATAGAATAACAAATATCTAAGATAAGCCAAACCACAAAAACTGTCTATCTTCAAAACTGAGCATTTTATAATGTTTTCCAAAATTAACACAGGTTCCTTTATTTCGCTTTAAATTACATTTAAAAGAAATTAAGAAATCTGTATATTTTGATTTATGGAGAATCTTGTAAATCAATATTTTTTTTATCTTTTTAAAAAAAAATAACTGGGGCACCAAGTTTTGCTCGTTTTTTTTGCAACGCAATCTATTGTCAAGTAGCTTTAGTGTAAAATAATAGTATTATGCATATCATAACATAAATAATTTGCAGGTTATTTAGTATAATTATAAAAAATATGTATGACACAAACCAAATTGTCTTCTATCCAAGTATTCTTATTCTAAATACTTCTAACTTACTGCAATTTTTTGACGTGACAACGTCTTATAAATTGGATTGCCGGGTGACACTTCAAGAAACTGCGTTACGCTCCGCTCACGTTATGCGCTCACAATGAGAGCGAGTGAGAGGCACGCGCCCGTCTAAGAGCGAGAGAGACAGACATAAAATCATTGTCACGTAAAACTTTCGCCCGTATACCGACTTTACAGGCAACCAGTATACTTCTAACTTACTGCAATTTTTTTTCAATTTGCGTAAGGTTTACTTTTAACTTTTTAAAGGGGTTTTGAAGGTGCTTTAAATTTTTAATTGCAATTTTGTGTATTATGTTAGGTATATAAATGTAGATTATGAGACTATTTAGATTAGATATGAGATTATATAAAACTTTACAGTTCTTTCAGTTATATAGAAATAGTTACATTATGTAAACTCTGTGCCATATGTAATGTGTGCTTTCTATTGTGTCATTATGCTCCAAAATAAAAAAATATTATATTTTTACCTATACTTTTACTATTTAATTCCAATAAATTACATTATTTTAATCTATGTTGAGTTTTTATTGTACACTGAGTAATCATATTTTCTGAATGGAACATCATATGTAAGGAGCCCCTGATCCCAAGCTCGTTCAATCGCTACTAGTAATTCTTTTTGTTTCCTTTGACACAGACCTGTTTTAAAAGCATCCAGAACCTGCAAATAAAATAATTGCAAATATATATAAACATCATCATTTTTTAATTTTAATCCAATTATTCAAATCAATATGAAACGTTAAAATGCATTGCATGTTAGTATAAGAATTCTATACAAAATGCACCTACAACTACATTTGCGATAATAGACTGAAATGACGGTCAAGCTGACCATTAGAACTTATACATTTGCCGTTTCGAATCTTGCTTAGATTTTTTTGTACTTTTTCAATAGTTTAACTTTAATAGTTAAATTTCACAGTTAAAACAGGATATATAAAAAATTCAATGAAATTCAAGTAACTCTTTAGGTACTTACAAATAACCATTTTAAAAAACCATGTCTAAATTTGAATCACATACATAATACATACCTATATCCTATTCAGCAAACTATAAGTGAATTAATAAATCCTTAACAATTACTTCTGTGGTAAAGAAAGTTTATTTTATTGGATTCATAGTATGGGGAGGCCTATTTTAAATAGAGGTCTTCAGGCTGGCTCTTGGGTCAGTTTTTTTTTCACAGTCAGCAAACGAACTTACGTTCCGCCTGATGGTAAGCGGTCACCATAGCCTATGGACGCTTGCAACACCAGGGGTATCACTTGCGCGTTGCCGATCCTTCAGAAATCATATAACTTCTTTCTTGAAGAACTCCATACTGTAGTCCTTGCAGAAAACCTTGGCAGGGAGCTCATTCCACAACTTAAACATTCGCGGGAGGAAGTTTCTCTGAAACCGCACTGTATGCGACCATTTAGAGTCTAAAGTGTGAGAATGAATTCCCTGCCGATGGCGAGCGGTGCGATGGTAGAAAGTAGCCGTGGGCATAATTTCGAACCTCAGTCTTAAGGGCTCGATACCACAAGTGAGTTTGGAATCGTCGACAATTCTCACAGCCCGTCGTTGCACCGATTCAAAAGGGCCAAGCTGGTATCCGGGTGCACCTGCCCAGAGATGGCAGCAGTACTCCATATGGGGTCGAACTTGCGACTTGTAAAGTAACAACCTTTGCCCCAATGTGAAGCACTGCTTCGCTCTGTTGAGTACACCAAGTTTTTTGGACGCCAGCTTCACCTTATCTTGTGAATGATCTCGGAACTAAACATCGCTGGAGATGTCGACACCAAGGATCCCAATGCTCTTGGAGATGAAGAAGGGAGTGTTCTGGAATTATGGGACTACAGTGAATGGGCTTTTCTTAGCGGTGAACGCCCAGACTTGTGTCTTTGTAGGGTTGAATCGGACCAAGTTTACCCGTACCCAGTCAGAGACCTTGGACAGTGTGGTCTTGATTTAAGACACAAGTTTTCCGCGGTTTTCCTCCACAACGGAACGAGGGATGTTTGCACGACCCGTAAAATAAGCGCCTCCAGTACTGTCATCTGCATAGCAATGTATGTTGTTGATGTCCAACATGTCATTATTGCATATGTGCAGTAGAAACAGCGTAGGAGACAGCACAGAGCCTTGCGGGACACCAGCATTAATGTCCATGCTATCAGAGCAACTACCGTCAACTACGGTTCGTATGCGTCTGCCGGACAAAAAGCTAGCCACCCAATTTGAATTTGAATTTGACTCCAATGGCTAGTGCCCATCGGCAAGGATTAGCAATATTATAGCAAGGATTGTCTCAGTGACTGCGGCTGCGCAGACGTCAGGATCTTCTGAGTTAAAGCAGATCTGCCTCCATGGGTACGATGCGTAAAAGTCTCGCAATCCATCCCAGTCTGCCGACTTATAGTGCCACACACGACGCCAATTAGTTGGCCTAGAAGGATCGAGTTGTGTGCATGACACTTGAATCCGAACGAGACAGTGGTCCGAGGAGCCAAGAGGCGCATCCACTGAGACGGAGTATCCATCCGGACGAGTTGTCAGCAGAAGGTCCAGTAAGGAGCTCGTATGTTCCTCTATATATCTGGTATTCTCGTTGGAGAAAGTACCAGCTGAGAGAATCCATAGGTCAGAGCAAATTCATGAGCAGATATCCCAGCATAGTTATTGGTTCGAGAATTGAGCCACTTGCGATGGTGGGCGTTAAAGTCTCCCAAAATAACTAGTTCTGCTGTGGGATATTGCTCTAGAACTTTGTCAGTCGTCAAACTTTAACAAAAAAAAACTTTTTGCACTAAGGTGGCAAACAAGCTAATGTCACCACAGTATATAGACTGGCATCAGTCACATGTTGTTGACTTTTCCATACATTATATTTGTACTGTATTTAACTATTGTAAAATATCTATCTTATCAATATTTTTCTTGTCCAATAATAATAATTAAATTATTGTAAATATTTAAATTCAGATAGATTATATTAACATTTTTCTATTAACCATACACTCAATTTTTTAACAAAGTTCTTTTTCGAAGAACAATACAGTTTTGACTCAAAATTAAGAAAAACCCTTCCAAAATAGCTCTGAGTACATAAATATGAGGAACAAAACTTGGTGCACCTGAGGAACAAACGGTTATAATTTAGTATACTAACCCACAAATTAATAGGGGGAATGGGGGAGGGGTAGGAGCCCCCTGTAAAAGGGGGGGCTGAGGAAACTTGTATTTTTTGAGATATTCAAATTTGAAAATTTTGAGGTTGTGTGCCCAAAAATTTTAACTAATTCAGGTGCTCACCCATATCAAAAACTATTTATAAAGGCAACCTTACATATCCTCCTTGCCACCTAACTTGGTTTTGTGCTCAAAATTATCTTCAGTCACTATACTTAATTGTTTACGGGGTTCAAACACAGTTGAAAAAGACATCCTAACAGCTTGTAGTAAACAGCTAAAGTAATCTTGTATTAATGTTATAACAAAAAAGTTTGTTGTTTGGTCATCGTTTGTTCACCTCACAATAAAGAGTTTAATCACTAAAGACAATTTGGAGCACAAATCCAAAAGTAGTGAAGAATCTTAGATTTTTAGAGAAAAAACTTGAATTAAAAACTGACTCTCCCAACCCCCACACGCCGTGGTCTTGGTCTGCCCTGCCCCCAGACTGTTTTTAGAACCAGGAGACACGGAGGGAGACTCAGAGTAACTAAAAGGGGGCAAGGGAAAAATAATGGGGTGCAAAATAGGTCTTCAAAAATGTTTTTTTACATTTTCAAGGAAGTTTTTTTTCTTAAGTTTATAGTTTTTAAGATCAATATTAAGTGCCCTCCAATTTACACCATTAGGTCTAAAAATAATAATATAACTTTGTAAACACTTTCAACTAATTTTTTTTACAAGTTTTAAGATTATGACGGCTGATCAACTTTTAAGACACTTTGTTTCATGGCTGTAATAAAAAATATTGAAATTAAATGGTTTTTTTATAAATAAGGAACATACAAAATGTGTTTTATGTTTTTCATTTATAACCTAATTGACATATAGAAACCGATGTCCAGTTTTGAGTAAAAAGTCAATGGTTACGTTAAACATACCTGACCAGTGTGATCCGAAATGAATTGATTCAATAATTTGGTGTTTCTATGATCCAGGACTAAATATTCATCTCTACAGATCGGACATGGATTTCCTGTGGAAATTATGCCACCTCTTACGCAAGATTGTCTGGTTTTTCTAGGTGCAAAAGCACCTTTGTGATTACGGCGATACAAAAACCAAACGGGATTTTCGCCATAAGTTTGTTGATATGCCTTGCTCTGTAAATACTTAATACTAGTTTCGATTGGAATAACTTTCCTTCTGTCTTTAGAAGGATCTATATCAGGTGTCTGGCCTTCTTCGCCCGAAGCTTCAGCCTGATCGGTGTAAAGTCGAATTGTTGTTCTCATGTCGGGCAATATGAATCTATGAATTAAAGATCGAACATTCATTGAGAGTGTCATAATTTTTTGGTTTATAAGAAAGAGTATGAACGTTTGAAAAGATAAATTTACAAATTATTTGAATTCTGAAATTCACAACATACAAATTTGTTGTAGGTTATAAATTATAAATATATAATAATTTTCAATTTTTTTTAATTTATTCAAAAAGGCTGGCAAGGAAACATTAGCCTGGCAATTAGGGCGTTCCATCTGGCTACTTTTTAGCAGAAATTGTTAGCGGTTTGCGTTTCATGCTCTTGGTAGCAAAATCATAGCAAAACCTAATGACGACTTTTAGCGTTTCGTATGAGCGGTTTTGCTACAAAATGGCTACCAAAAACCCATGTCGGGAGGTGGGTATTTTGCGCAACATTTTGACAGCTGTCAAAGGCGAAAGTAAATCCTTTTAAAAAAATACTTATAACGTTTTTTTTAGAACAAAGTTTATTTTGCAGTATGAACTATATATTTTATTATTATCTACATAAAAACCCAAATAAAATACTCAAACACATACACGCACGGATCTGACAAAAAATGAAGCGAAACGCGTTTCATTTAGAAAATAATAGCGCCGCTGACATTACGGGAACGGGAACGGGTAGTTGGTGCAAAATGAGGTTTTACTATTTTTCAACGCAGCTCAGAAGGAACGCCCTAAATAATAGACATTAGCATCAAAAAGTATGGAAAGTAAATCTTAAAGTTAAACATAATACATTTGAATTAATAATAAGTTCAAGATGAGAGCAATTATACAGCAATAATTGGTTACTCAGAAATCTTTTCTGATGTAAGTATCTATACAATCTACTAATGTAATTAAATTAAATTATTCAAGTTATGTACAATCTTAAAAATATCCTTTCACAGTATTAAAAATAAATTTATAGATAACAGGGTACATAAAAAAACATTTTAATAAATTTTGTATATTGGATAATCGCATTTCTCGATGACAGCTCCTGTAGAAACTTGAACGAACGTCTTTTTTACATTATGTATACATTATTCAATAAAAATATGACGCTTACGCACGTACAAGGTCATAGCAGAGTCGGAGAAACTGATAAGGATGGAGCTATCGATAAACGTAACATGATAACAGACCCGATATTTTTTTATGTCATCAAACAATTCGGTCCAGTAGTTTTTGAGAAAACCGAGCAGAAAATAAGTACACATACATACACACACACACACATACACACACACACACACACAGACATAACTCTAAAAATGATTGCAAATTCTCCGAGTCATGAAACGTAAAGAAAACACAAAAATATCGATATCGATTTTCGGACCTATTACAATAACTTCCCAAGAGAAGTTCATTAAAAACTTAGAATTATGAGGGTGCTTATGAAGATTCGAAATGATATATTTAAAAACATGTAAAATACAATGCAGCTCAACTGAATAAATAGAATAATAATAACTGCAAGTATAGACAAGACCTATTTTAATATCAGCATCATAGAACGCAAAACTTGTTCTACCATCTGTTTTTGAAACATCCGTATAAATTTTGGTATAATCTTGTTTACTATCCAAGTATTCTACAAAATCAAAACTTGAATTAAATTTATTGGTATTAACTTTAAAACTTTACTAAAATAATCATCACTAAAACAGGGCAATAATTTAGACCAGTGTACATTTCGAAATAGGAAATAAAGGTAAGGAACTGACTGACTGTTAGTGAGACTAATTAGTAATGGCAACTTATTTTAGTTGGGTAAATGGAAATTGGCTAATTATCTAGAGATAATATTATTGTCACGACTAAGTTGTCTACAAAAACAGTATTTTTTCACTATGTATGCTCTTCTTATAAATAAAGGTACAATTTATAGGAGATTAAATCATAGCACCACATATTATGCGTAAAGCTCTGTTTTGAAATATATCTGGTTTTTATGTTAATTGGTCGAAGCATTATGGTAAAGCATGCAACCAAATAGACTACGGATAGCAACAATAGATAATATTTTTAAAGTTTTTACCCCATTTTAACGCGAAAGGGGTTTTAAAATATTTATTCCCTTTTCAGCTTTTTGATATGACAACATGAATTTTCCAGGGAAGATCGTGATCTATTATAATTCGAACATACTTTACGGATGATTGAACGGGCAGAATTGAATCATCATAGATAATAGTGGGTTTATATAAATTTATTTATTTATGTATTGATCTGCCAACAGTTGTAACAATAATAATGCTTAGGGCCCCTTAGGTACACAGACACAATTTAAAACTAACTGTACAACTACTTATAGGTAACTTCAGCATGCACTAAAATTAAGTTGGGCATATTTATTTTCAGCGAAAAAACGAATCACAACATAAACCCTTCTTGCTAACAACTATAACAGAACTTTTCGATGTATTGACCTATAATTTTAGATAGTTATTAAAGAAGTCGCGCATGAAATTTAAACATGAATTTAAAACATTTTCCAATCACTAATATTATTAAATTTAATAAATGCTTAACATTCTTAGGAATTTTCTTTATGAAAGTTATTAAGCTTAAAATAAACAATGATAGGGAAATGACAGAATCTTGGGAAGTACTTCTAGAACTTGAATTTGGACCATATAAGCAACTATTAGACTTAAGAAAAATTATTCGATTGTGTAGAAAATCAAAGATCCATTGCAGAAGGGAACCGGGAAGACCTAAATCATGTAAAATGTAACTGTATTTAATATGTGTGATTAATATTATCAAATGTTCGTTTTATATCAAGAAACACAACTGAAGTTCGTTTTCAAAAAAAAAAATTATATCACCTATTAAACAACCTAAATTGTCCATAGTACCTTTGCGGTATCCGTATTGGTTATTATGAATTAAAGAGTTGCTTTCAATGTACCATTCTAGACGATTTTTAAGCATAGTTTACAAAAACAAGACGTCAAGGAAATAGCTCTATAACCATCTATAGAATTATTATTTTGTTTAAGTTTGGCAATAGGGATGACATGTTGGACTTTCCAAGATTCTGGTACAGATTTATCAAACCATAATTTATTCAATATGTTCAAAAGTAATATTTTGATATTGTGAGGTAAATTTTTGATAACAATATATGATACAACATGAGTCTTAGAGAAGTATCACGTTTGGAGCACAAGGCAGCAAGCATGTCGTATACTAAAGGGTTTAAGTAGCCATTGCGCTAAAATAATTGCATAGTGAAAAGCACTATAAATAAAGTGCAAGGATAGTTGCTATAGTTCAAAATCAATCTATAGGTAATTGGTACTATAGGAATAGGGTATAGTCTAAAAAAGATCTTTTTGCTTCTGGCCAAAAGCTGTATTAATGCCGCGAAAGTTTTACCATATTTAATTTTTTACTATCCTGCCTATATCAAACAATGTACCTAACGGCATAATAAAATCATAGGTTTCATCATTGCTTGGATTGCTGTTTGAGAATTAAAATAACGCTAAAATACTAAAATTATTGTGAACTCGTATGTACGAAAGGGTTGCATCCGGATAAAGACCATTGTCACCTTCTAAACTAGTGGTTGCGCCGGGTGACCAACGGTGTAAAAATCTTCTTCTATGTCCAAAGGTTAATAAAATATCGACTAGTTCAAAGTCAAAATCAAAATGGTTTATTCAAATTAGGATTTTATAATCACTTTTGAATCGTCAAAGTTCACAATGTTGTTGATTTCTACCGAGAAGAATCCAGCAAGAAACTCGATAGTTACTCTTTTAAAAACATCATAAAAACTAAAAATACAATCAATGTTTTAAAAAAAAATTTTAGGCCGTACAATTTTATATTATTTCCATTTTAATTTGGTTTACCTATGCATCCTGTAGTTGAGCATTATCAGTCCCAAGGATTTTTATCATTTACATAGTCTGAAATATTGTAGTTTGCTTTTTTACAAAGTACTTGTTTGATAAAAGATTTAAATTTACTTATTGATAGCTTTTGAATATTATTGGGAACTTTGTTGTAAAAGTGTATACATTGCCCCATAAAAGAGTTACTTATTTTGTGTAGACGTGTGTCATGCACCAACAGCTTATTTTTAGTTCTAGTATTTACTTTGTGAACGTCACTTTTCTTGCTGAAACTATTGATATTTTTATGAACATATAAAAGATTTTCATATATGTACTGCGACGCTAAAGTTAAAATACTTACTTCCCTATACCTATCCCTCAGAGATATCCTAGATCCTAATTTATAAATAGCACGAATTGCTCTTTTTTGTAACAAAAATATTGAATTTACATCAGCAGCGCCACCCAAAAATAGGATACCATATCATTAAACTATGGAAATAGCTAAAATATACAATTTTTTCAGTGTCGACGGTCAATTGTCTTATTTTCTTGATCTCATACACAGCAGAGCTAAGTTTTTTGGCTAGGTTATGAATATGAGGGCCCCATTGAAGTTTGGAGTCCAGCGTTATGCCAAAAAAGACTGTTGAATTAACAAGTCCTAATTGCTCGCCATTAATATTAATACATGTCTGTCTCTGACTAACATTTGGTAATGTAAATTTAACACATTTGATTTTTTTCATTAAGTAACAAATGATTAGCGTTAAACAATTTACAATTTTAGAAAGGGCATTATTTAATTTATCATAACATGTCTGTCGTCTCTTAACTTTAAAAAGCAAAGAGGCGTCATCAGCAAATAAGACAATGTCATGGTTTTTTACATGATATGGAAGATCATTAATGTAAATAAGAAATAGGAAAGGACCTAAAATTGAGCCCAGAGGGACTCCCATAGTGACTGCTGATCTCGGAGATCTTTCACCGCTGACATCTATTTTCTGTACTCTCCTACTCATATAGGAGGTCAAAAGGTCCAGAGCTTTGCCTCTAATATTATAGTGATGAAGTCTAATACCATAGTTGTAATCGAACTCTGGTTTATTCGCCAACACAATGCCGTAGGTGTAGGTATGTAGGTAAAAAATATTTTTCACATGTTTCTAACACATTTTCTTTTCAAAACATATCTACCATTTTTTATTTGCTACTTGTTGAACTGACTTTTTAAACTCATCTTTTTTCTTAATCATTACGAACAAGGCTTTATATGTACAATAAATTTATATTTTTAATTATGTAGCGCCAGCTATCCATAAAACAATGAACTATAAACTACAACTAAATAATAAAGTTACATAAATAAGTAAATAAAGGGCACCACCGATACCTAAATGTACAATTTACGATGTAAATTGGCGACATACCTCCTCCCTTGCACAACTCTGCAATTATCTTGTGCCAAAAAATACGTAAGCCAATCACTCAAACTGAACTTGCACAATTGACTTCGACCGGTAAACGGATTAGTTTATTGTTGGGCCTACGAAATGTTCCTCCATTCGTTTTTATATCTACCACTCTAACCCTATTGTCTTTGCCAGGAAAAATTGCAGTAACTATGCCTATCGGCATCATATTGCGGGGCAAAGAACTATCCCAAATGACAACTAAATCCCCCTTTTTTAAATCGGAATCTGGATGATCACCGTAACTTGACCTTGGTAACAAAGTCGGTAAATACTTAGCAAACCATCTTTGCCAGAACATATCAGCAAGTCTTTGAGTAATTTTCCACTGTTTTCTGAGGTGTAAATCTGTATTATCAAATTTGCCTGGAAGTAGAACATTAGAAGATGAACCTATCAGAAAGTGATAGGGAGTAATTGTTTCTGAGTTCTCGGAGTCAACTGAAACATAAGTTAGAGGCCTACTGTTTGACGGTATGCTCAGCTTCTGCGATTAGACTAGCACTTCTTCTCTTGGCGCTCTTTCGAAGAGTGTAGCGTATAAGGCTTATTTAACAGCTTGAACACGCCTTTCCCAAGCTCCTCCCATGTGCGCTGCAGTTGCCGGTATGAAATGCCATTTAATTTTCCTACTAGTCATTTCTTGTTGAACATCCTTTTCTAGGTCTTTTAGGGCTTTCTTTAGTTCTCGTTCAGCTCCCCTAAAATTCGTACCGTTGTCAGAATAAATATCGGTTAGACAACCTGCGTCCGAGGTGAGGCTACCGGCAATTTCACGATGCACAGAACGGGTGACCATACATGTAAATAAAGCTCCATATCGCTTCTCGCGATGCCGTTCAATAGTTACTTCTATTGGTTCAAAATAATCCAAGCCGCAGTGTGTAAAGGGACGTTTATAGTGATCGAGTCTACACAGAGGTAAATCACCCATCAAAGGCGCTGCGGGTGTATCATGTTTAATTTTGCAAAATAGAAAGTTGTGTACTACAAATCTTACTGTTGAGCGCAATTTATTTATATAAAACTTTTGTCTTATCTCATTTATCACTGTTTCATTGCTACTGTGATGATGCTGTCGATAATAATGCATTATGAGCAACTTCGTGTAAGGATGAGAATGGTCTAGGATTATTGGCCGCTTGTAAGTTTCGGGAACATTGGGAGCAGCATCAATCCTACCACGTGCTCTAAGGCCTTCATTGTCATCAATATAAGCTGAAACTTGAACTAAAGTACTATCTGATAATGGTATATTTTGAAACATCGATTCTATATCACGTCTATAAGAGTCGTATTGTGTTTTTTTTATAACTGACGTTTCTGCTTTCGAAAGTAGATCGACGTGTAAAGAATCTCCTATTTTTCGGCACTTATTAATAAACAATAATATGTATGCTGTAGATAGTACTAAAAGGTTCCATGACGAGAACCTATACACATCTGGTAAAGAATATTCATGTTGCTTGACTGAAACATTAACTTTTTCTGTAACAAAGGCTTCTACTGCAGTTTGTAATTGTGTTTTTTCTAGTGGCCAGGAGTTTTCTGGTTTGAGTAAGAAACTAGGACCAGTAAACCACCTGTCAGTGGGTTGAAGATTCGAAGGCTTGGCTAGGGGTTAGGTTACTGATTGGTGCGATAGGATCGGCCTGGGCGAGGTTGTTCTGGTGCGGAAATGGTAAAGGTGGAGTTGACGCTAAAGGCCTGATATTGGTAGATGGTAAGCAAACTTGGAATAATTTATCTAATTGAACCACGGTTTCATCTACCCAATCGCGAACATCGGTGATGGAATCGTTTATAGACACGTCACTTTTTGAATACTCCTTTTCTAACTGCATCTTCCTTAAGGTGATCTCTTCTAAAACTCGCATCTTTCCTTCGGCTAACTCGCCAAGAAGGTCTTTCTCTATCTCCAGTTTCCTCAGCTCTTTGGAACTACTACTTTTACAAGTACTTGATTTGCTGTTACTTTTTTGCTCCTCCTGCTCCTTGACTAATGCTTTCGGTAAAAGTTCAACGGTTGCATCCCGTAAATTTTCTGGAGAAACTTCTAGCACCTTTTTCTGTAATGAGTTTACTCTGCTCCTAGTAATTGTCATTGTGACGACCGGACGCTGATTCTAGTACGGTCGAAGGCCCATCGGGTCGATTCCGTAAAAGATTGCAAACCTTTTTTGAAAGAAATAAGATATACATTACGGTTTCGCGACAATCGATGAATTTCATACGTCATTTCAAATGCGCAATGTACATCTTATTTCTATGGATTTCAAACGAGAATTGTTAGCTGTTATTTTACGGAATCAAGCCGCAGATGTCACTTTCTAAACTTGTCATTGCGCCGGGTGACCAACTGCGTTTCTTCAAAGTCCAAAGTTAAATAAAATATCGACTAGTTGTAATCTAACTCTGGTTTATTCATCAACACAATGCCGTAGGAGTAAGTATGTAGGTAAATAATATTTTGATTATGATGAGATTGAAATATTAAGTTTCTAACACATTTTCTTTCCAAAACATATGTAGATACATTTTTTCTTTGCTACTTGTCGAACTGACTTTTTAAACTCTCCTTTTTTCTTAATCACTACGAACAAGGTTTTATATATACAATAAATTTATATTTTAAATTATGTAGCGCCAGCTATCCATAAAACAATGAACTATAAACTACAACTAAATAATAAATATACATAAATAAGTAAATAAAGGGCGTCACCGATAACTAAATGTACAATTTACGATGTAGATTGGCGACAACCATTTATATCCCGATCAAGAGTTCTACGAGAATGGCTATCTTAATGGAAACGGTGGTAGGAGGAGTATACATATATGCACCTATTCACCACAAATTGATTGAATCAATAAAATCAAAATTAAATCGGCGGCGGGTGGAACTGCGGCGCAAACTACTAATAAACACATTAAAATAAACTATTCTATCTATGGATGCCCGATAAATTAAATCAATAATTCAAGTAATATTTTCCCTAAAACCAAGATGCATTTGAACACTGGTATCTCTTATGAACAGGCATCGCCTTCGATTAAATAGATCCTCGTCAGACGATACTTTATATTCATTCTGATACCTACCGCAACAGCTCAGAGAAAACGCCACCACTTTAGCCCTGCGACGGAAACTGCAACTATTGCAATAAAATTTAACAAGGTCTGCGTAGCGAATCGCTTTATTAGTAGGTACTCTTAATGAGTAGGTACCACTTAAAACGTTATTAATACAGATTAATTAATTCACTAGATACCAAGCTATTCTAATTATTAAACCAACTTTCATTTTAAGCAAATGCAATCAATACACGCTTTAACTTCAGTTCACAGTTCACTTCCAGATATTTGATTGCATTAATTAAAAAAAAAATCAGTAAGGTAATGCATTAGACAAAAGCAAGTGTATATATATATATATATATATATATATTTTTCAATCCTTTAGATGCTATAGTTGAGCCACAAAGCACAAAAACGGCGTATTTACGCGATCTAGCCTTTAACAAGGGCGCGCGCGGTACATTCAGTCACAGTGACGTCACACGTAGTCGCGGCTCACTGGCTTTTAGCGGTACGGACGCCCCCTAAGATTATTATTTAAAAGCCTGCCCCCCCCCCCCCATCCAAAAGCTGGCTACGCCCATGTTAATGTGCATTAACTTTACTGATCCTCATTGATAACCTCCTTTTTTCGAAGGCGGTTAAACAGGACTTACCCTCATTCAGATGTCTATGTTGCCGTTGTTGTTGTAGAACAAGCTTAGAGAACAAGGCATAGACCGCAGTAATTGGTTGCTAAATAACCTCCTTTTTTGATGTCGGTAAAAAAGAAATAAAAGCATTTTTTTATACTACTATTACTAATTACACTGGTCAACACGACTTTTTGCCGTTTGTCTAAATATATATTTTCGGTATCCCTAATGTTCATGTATTAACAGAAAAATAATGAAAATTTCTATTACATCGAGATGTCCGAAAAAATTTTTTTTTGTAAATATAACAAAAATTTGAGGGTATGTCGAAATAAGTCATCACTATTGATCATAATACCAAAACTAAAACTGCTACTCGTAAGTACACTATATACCCTCACTTTTCGATGCGACATAATTGTTGGTTCTTGACGTTTAATACTAACTTTAACGGCGTACTATTCTGAGAAGTTTTTCTGCGGAGTTTATTTTATTGTGACAAGTTTTTGGAGTTATATTTCGGATATTTTAATTCAAACAAGTGTTAGATATACACCGCTTACAATATGAATCGAAAGTGCTCAAATTCACCAGACCTTTTTTGTTCTATTTGTGGAAAATTCACTTCCATTTCAAATCGAGAACGGCCTACACCGTCACTAAACAATTTTTATAATTTGTATTTTTGGTTCGAACATTCCAAACACTATTAACAAACCGTGGGCACCAAGTTATTTTTGTCTAAGGTGTGTACGCTAAAGGTACCCACCCAGCAATGCCATTTTCTAAACCTGTTATTTGGAGGGAACAAAAAGATCACGTAACTGACTGTTATTTCTGTCTGACTAAACTGAAGGGATATTCGTACAAGACAAGATATAAAATTGTGTATCCTGATGTAGAATCCGTAACAAAACCTCTTCCTCACAGTGAAAAGTGTCCACCACCGCAACCTCCAAAGCAGGGAACAGATATAGAGAAGAAGGTAAGCGACATAGAATCAGATTGTTCAACTCAGACCACCATTCCGTCACAAGATTTCCTTGTAAATGAAAAGGAACCACATTTAACACGGCAAGGAGAACTAAATGATTTGGTCAGAGACCTAAGTCTGTCTAAAGCTCAAGCTGAACTCTTAGGTTCTAGACTTCAACAATGGAATTTACTTCACTCTAGTACACAGATATCTGTTTATCGGCAACGCGATGCTGAATTTGTTGACTTTTTCGCAGAAGAAAGTGGTCTCACATATTGCAATGATTTGCGGGGACTAATGGAGAAATTAGGATACGATTATTCACCAGACAAATGGAGACTATTCATTGACTCTTCAAAATTAAGTTTAAAAGCTGTCTTACTGAATAATGGCAATGATCTTGCATCTGTACCTTTAGCACATGGCGTCCACATTAAAGAAACATATGAAAATATAAAGAATCTGCTCGAGAAAATTCAGTACAACCTTCATTCTTGGAAAATATGTGCGGATCTAAAAGTTGTGGGAATAATACTGGGATTGCAAGGAGGCTACACAAAATACTGTTATTTTTTATGTGAGCGGGACAGTAGAGCTAGAAGCAAACATTACATAAAAAAGGATTGGCCAATGAGGACAAATTTCATCCCTGGACAAAGAAATGATTCTGAAAACCCCTTAGTAGAACCGAACACTATTATTTTGCCGCCGTTGCATATAAAATTGGGTCTCATAAAAAATTTTGTTAAAGCCATGGATAGAAATGGAGAAGGTTTTCTATATTTAACATCCATATTTCCTCGACTGAGTGAAGCTAAATTGAAAGAAGGAATTTTTGTAGGACCGGATATAAGGAAGATCATGAAGGATTCCAATTTCCTTTTAAAATTTAACACAGAGGAAAAAAATGCCTGGCTTTCATTTGTGGACGTTGTAAAAAATGTTTTAGGGAACAAAAAATCTCCAAACTATGAGGAAATGGTGTCAAAATTACTAGAGGATTATAAAGCCTTAGGATGTAATATGTCCTTAAAACTTAGGTGCGGTGAGCGACGAACACGGGAAAAGATTCCATCAGGATATCATGGCGATGGAAAAGAGATATCAAGGAAAATGGTCGCAGATTTTTGTTGGACATTAAAACGAGATGTCCCAACGTGCAGTTACAAAAGACAAGCAAAACGACCCAAAAAATCATCTGAATAATTTTGTTTTTTAAATGATTATCGTTAAAAGTAAGCCCAATTTTTGTTTTTTAATAAAAAAAAATTTATACGGAATTGGCTGTTTGCAATTTTTTTTACACACATATCTTGACTACCCATTAGCTTATATAAAAAAAAAGTAGTGGCGAACAACGGCAAAAAAAAAAGTTTTTTTTTTGTTGACCAGTGTTATTACTCCTAACTAACTACGTTTTATTTATTATTGGCAACTCCAATCGGTTTGACGGTTGTGTTTTGATTTTGTTCAAATGGATTGTATAAATTTATATAAATATTTCTTGCTTTCATAATCCAATTCGTTCGAGTGTTATTGGGCTTGGTGCTTGTGTACCGGCTCCTCTTTAAACTAAAGCCCTATTAGTTCTTTTTTCATAATTTGTTCTAATCACAAGAAGAATAAATAATGTCTGAAGTTATTGCAGAAGTTAATGTGTAAGTTATTTTATATGTTGGAAGTACTAAAAATGTATGGTCCGCAAACGCAGCTTGATAGAAAGGCTAAGGCAGGGCTGTAGCTAGAGTTGAATCTAAGGTAGGGCAGCGGTGGTTTCATGGAGGGCGCAAGTAATTTTTCTATCTCTTAATTTTACCTGCTTGTGAGCGTGAGTAATTAAGGTAGTAAGTAATTGGCTGGGAGTGTTGGGAAAACAAAAGCAAAATGGTAACATACACACTTTTAATGCCACCATTATGTAACCATTTTGCATTTAATCTATGGGCTTCTGCCAGAATTATAAATTACTATGATTTTGAAAACTGTGGTTGACTCAGAATTAATTTGGTAGATGTTGCTAAATAATAAACAATATATTTTTTTTAATCAATTTTTTGTATGGGCAAAGCAATTAATATATATATTGTATATATAACTACGGCCGTGGGCTAAGGGTTTACAATGGGGATTTGGTACCGAAAAGATAAGAGTAACTAATGGGAACTGGTTTAAACGTCATAAATTTATTTCAATCATCGAAGGTCTTCATCCTCTTTTAGTTACTAGGACCTTTTGGGTACCTACTTCCTACTGAAAACCCTTAGCCTTTCTACCAAGCTGCATTGCAAAACCACTTTGTAGGGAGTGGTGTGGTTATTCTTGAATGGGCTTAAATTTAGTATACTACCCCAAAATTTCGTGGCTCATGTTTTTTTTTGTAGTAAGGACTATTTATTGGTAGTTTAACTGGAAAGTTTCAGCTTGAGGAACTAAATAGATTTTTAGCTATGAATTTTTGAAATTATTTGCTTAACTGGGTTAGTTTCATGCTGTTTCTTTCTGTACTATGGAAAAATGTTTTTTGCTATCCTGCTCTCAGTGTTCCCTGAGTTGGGATAGACCCCAATAAAAAAAAAGTTTGTATTTTATCTGTCATTTAGTCATTTTTATTCACCACACAGTTAAGAGTTTAATCACCAAAGACGATTTTGAGCACAAAGTCATAAGAAGTGAAAAATCTTAGATTTTTGAAAAAAAAGACGAATTAAAAACCAACTCTGTCAACCCTGACACACCGTGATCTTAGTCTGCCCTACCCCTAGAGTGCTTTTAGAGCCCGGAGGCACAGAGGGATGGGCATTTATTATAGGTGTGGTCAGGGTCCATTTTAGGAAGTGATTTTTATACCAAGCAATTTTTAATTGAAGTGATTGATAGCTTAGTTATCAATGATAACTTAAGTAATTGTTACTTGCTGCACTGACTGTGGGGGAAGTAGTTTTAGAAATGGCAAAAACATAACCCTTATAGTTTTATCATTTTTCATTTCTGCCCCCTTTTAATCTTTACAGTGAAATCATATCTCAAGAATAATATAAATATAAATTCTTGGTACTGAAAAGACTTGCAGTTCCCAGTTCTGCGAGAAGAAGCCAGTCTTGGTGCTGAGTACATGGACTTCTGGTTCTAATAAAAATGAAAATTGTGTAGGTACTTGAAAATATGCTTTATGTATGTGTGTAGTAGTGTGTGTATTTACAGTTGATGGAGCCATGTCATTCTTATATTGTGATTAAAAATTGGTCTTTCAAAAAAAAATTCTTAACAGAATGTTATTTCTTTTACCTGTTTGTTGTTCTTTAGCTAATTTTTTTTTTTTATTTTAAGAACTGAGCTCTTTTCGGTGTTCCTGTTGTAGTCCTCTTTCATTTTTGTTTTATGAATATCAATGCTCAATGAGCATTCTTTGAACATGTTGTCTATTATATTAGATAGTTCTTGTAAGTCATTATATGGTTCTGTAACTACTGCTATGTCATCAGCAAATCTTATCAATTGTATTTTTTCTCCATCAAATTGAACCCCTTTGACAGATATTTCTGAAATTAACTTTACTGCTGATTCTATAAAGATATTGAATATTACCCTAACCCTGTCTTACTCCTTATATGGCCTTTATTAGTTATTTCTCTTTCCTTTCCAATATCTACAATGGTTCTTTGATTTTTGTATATTTCATATGTCATTTTCCTGTCTCAAAGTTATTATCGTTTTCTTCTAGCCTAATTTGTCAAAAGCCTTTTCTATATCTATGTATGCTGTATGTGTTTTCAATTCTACGTCCAGTCTTCTATCAATTATTAGTCTCAAGGCCAATATTGTTGCTCAACAAAAGTCAAAAAAATTGTTCCGTTAAATTTGCATTGCATGCAAAAAACTGCATCGAAGGAGGTAAATCTTAGTTTTGACTGAAAGGAAGAGAGGTTTTTTCAGAGTTCTGATCAGCACCCCGAGAGTTCTGCATCTTATTGCGCTTCTTTACTCCAGAGAAACCAAAATACCAGATATATTTCCAAAAAAAGTTCCACTATTCGCGAAAACTGCACCTAGTGATAAAAGTTGGAATATCGCATCTAGAGGCAGTTCTGCCAGAGTTCTGATCAGCACCCCGAGAGTTCTTTACGCGAATAGCACTCTTGCATTCGAAAACAACAAAAGTCAGTAAAATTTTTCTATAAATTTTGCAGAATGCAAAAAAAACTGCTTCCAAGGTGATAAATCTTAGTTTTTACGGAGCGGAAGAAAGTTTTTTTCAGAGTTCTGATCAGCACCCCGAGAGTTCTGCATCTTATTGCGGTTCTTTACTCCAGGGAAACCAAAATACCAGATATATTTGCAAAAACAACGGTGCACTATTCGCGAAAACTGCATGTAGTGATAAAAGTGGGAGTATCACATCTAGAGTCAGTTCTGTCAGAGTTCTGCACGCAAATGGCACTCGTGAATTCGAAAACAACAAAAATCAGAAAAATTGTTTCGTAAAATTTTGCGGAGCGGATGAGAAAATAGTTCCTCATCTTTTGCTGTAGGTAGAAGAGGATTCGAATCAGTGATTTAAATCGATGAAAAGAAAAATCACCGATTTGCAAGTGAAAATGCCTTGTTTAAATTAAGAGAGTCGAGTCGTCATTTGTTTGGAAAATAAAAATAGTTTGTACTACGTTCACATTGATAAGCCAACTTTTTTTTATGATTAAAATTCATTAATCGTTTTTTTTTTCATAAGGAAAAACTATTGTTAGTTTAAGGAGTAGAGTTACTTGTAATATTATATTCAGTATTATTTCTCAAAAAGGACTATTGGCTGTGAATAAATAATTTGTCAGATCTTTAATCCCCTGGTGTTGCAAGCGTCTGTAGGCTACGGTAACCGCTTACCATCAGGCGGAACGTAAGCTTGTTTTCCACCATAGTGGTATTAAAAAAAAACCTTCCTTATACATCCAGCTACTACTACTATTTGGTGGTTGTCTCATCGGTCCAACAAGCTATAGGTCAATTAGTCCATTGAACGCGTCGTTCTACGCTTTGGCTTCTGGTATGACTCGATATCCACCCTAGTCCCCTTCCCCACTACTACTTCAGCGCATTGGACCAGCGTGGTGGACTATGGCCTAAGCCTTCTTTTAGAAGGAGAGGCGTAAATATTCTTCCTCTCAGTCAAAATTAAGATTTACCTCCTTCGCTGCAGTTTTTTTGCATAATGCAAATTTAACCGAACAAAATGCCTCTAGATGCGATACTCCAACTTTTATCACTAGATGCAGTTTTCGCGAATAGTGCAACGTTTTTTTGGAAATATATCTGGTATTTTGGTTTCCCTGGAGTAAAGAATCGCAATAAGATGCAGAACTCTCGGGGTGCTGATCAGAACTCTGAAAAAAACTTTCTTCCTCTCAGTCAAAACTAAGATTTACTTCCTTCGATGCAGTTTTTTGCGTAATGCAAATATTACCAAACAATTTTTCTGATTTTTGTTGTTTTCGAATGCAAGAGTGCCATTCGCGTGCAGAACTCTCGGGGTGCTGATCAGAACTCTGAAAAAAACTTTCTTCCTCTCAGTCAAAACTAAGATTTACCTCCTTCGAAGCAGTTTTTTTGCATAATGCAAATTTAACCGAATAATTCTTCTGATTTTTGTTGTTTTCGAATGCAAGAGTGCCATTCGTGTGCAGAACTCTCGGGATGCTGATCAGAACTCTGACAGAACTGCCTCTAGATGCGATACTCCAACTTTGATCACTAGATGCAGTTTTCGCGAAAAGTGCAACGTTTTTTTTGGAGATATATCTGGTATTTTGGTTTCCCTGGAGTAAAGAATCGCAATAAGAGGCAGGACTCTCGGGGTGCTGATCAGAACTCTGAAAAAAACTTTCTTCCTCTCAGTCAAAACTAAGATTTACCTCCTTCGAAGCAGTTTTTTTGCATAATGCAAATATAACCGAATGATTTTTCTGATGTTTGTTGTTTTCGAATTCAAGAGTGCCATTCGCATGCAGAACTCTCGGGGTGCTGATCAGAACTCTGAAAAAAACTTTCTTCCTCTCAGTCAAAACTAAGATTTACCACCTTCGATGCAGTTTTTTTGCATAATGCAAATTTAACCGAACAATTTTTCTGATTTTTGTTGTTTTCGAATTCAAGAGTGCCATTCGCGTGCAGAACTATCGGGGTGCTGATCAGAACTCTGACAGAACTGCCTCTAGATGCGATACTCCAACTTTTATCACTAGATGCAATTTTTGCGAATAGTGCAACGTTTTTTTGTAAATATACCTGGTATTTTGGTTTTTCTGAATCGTAATAAAATGTAAATCTCTCGGGGTGCTAATCAAAACTATGTCAGAATTGTCTCTAATGCGATACTTCAATTCTTATCATAGAGCAGTTTTCGCGAATAGCGCAACGTTTTTGTGCAAATATATACTGTAATTTGTTTTTTTTTAGAAGTAAAGAATCGCATTAGAATGCAAAACTCTCGGGGTGCTGATCAGAACTTTCGTTTTGTAATGATAATTTCAAGATACCTTTAATGTAAGAAATTTATGTAACTGTGAAATTGGCAAATGGTGATTTTTAATAATATTATTTATTTCTCTCACTATTCGCTCACATAACATACCTTTATTTCTTATTGATCAACATTTGTACCGAGTGTCTTTTCGTATTGATGTCGATTTTAACCAATTAGACCGGTTATATTAGCTTGTGTGTAGATTAGGTCGTTTAAAAATTTATTTTCCGAAAAAAAATCATATCTTTTGAATTTTTGCAGAACTATTCGTGAAATGCTTCAGGAACTCTAGAACTTTTGTAGGACGACCTAAAAAAAAAAACAGAACTATTTTTTGAAGAAAAAGGGGTGCGGCATGAAGTTAGCACCCTATTTTTTTTTTTTAATTCTGTTCCCCCAAGGGCAGAACTATCATTGCACCCCGTCGGGAACTCTAGAACTATTGTAAAAGGACCCAGAACTCACCCTAAGTTCGGGGGTGCTGCAAATTGGGTGCTAACTTCACAGACTTGACTTTAATAAATACTCCGTTGTCCGTCCGTCCGTCTGTCACCAGGCTGTATCTCATGAACCGCGATAGTTAGACACTTGAAATTTTCTCAGATGATGTATTTCTGTTTCCGCTATAACAATAAATACTAAAAAATAGAATAAAACAAATATTTAAGGGGGCTCCCATACAACAAACGTGATTTTTTTGTTCGATATTGATAACGGCAACAGGTAGACGCTTAAAATATTTACAGAATATTTCGTTATATGTTCTCTTTAAAAATAAATAAATAGTTAAGGGGGGCTCCCATACAAAAAATGAGATTTTTTTGTCGTTTTTATAGATAATGGTACGGAACCCTTCATGCGCGAGTCCGACGAATTTGAATCTTACTCATCACGTATATTATCGGGAACACTTAGGTGGCATGGTTGAGAACTTTGTTATTCTCTTTTCTTTAGCGACTAAAAAGATTGATAATTCGTTTGCGTACCCATACATAATATTTATGTGTGTATAGTAACATGTATTATGTATCGTCGCATATAAATTTCGTTGTATGTAATCCCATTCTGACGATTTTAATATATGTATATATAGAAGCATGGTCGCATCCAGGTTTTGATTTAGGTAGGGTAAAAATGAAAAATATAAAGTACTTACTTTGAATTACTAGTTACTTACGCTTGAATTAGAATATTTAAAGTTTTGCTTAGCCACAACTATTATACTCAGCACCGCGCCAGCCCAGTGCGAATTGGCGGACGTTTGTCGACTGACAGATTTTTCAAGCCGCCCATAAAATAAGGGCTCTGACTTGGCTGACCGACTGCTATCATAATATGACAGCCAAGAAGGATTTTTTTAAAGTTATGAAGCACGGTAGAGCTCAGAAAAATGTGCCACCCTGCGGTTACCCACCCGGCCTACCACGCCCGACGTTGCCTCGATTTTTGTTTAGACGAGTCTTAACTACATAAGCCAGTTAGGGTAGAGCAAGCGCCTAATTCTGTCCCACCACCGTGCCTACTCCTATGTATGGAAGCAGAGTTCAGAGTGCCCCTTTTAAAGGCAAGGGGCTGATAATGGAGATCAGAAATCAAAATATCCAACTTTAGAAGCTAATAACTAAAATAGTGTGCACCTAAGAGAAAAACTTAACTGTAAATACATTTTAAAGGACCTACATAGCAACCCTACACGGAAAAAAAACTTTAGTACAAGTAAATAATAGTAATAATCACTAAAATATTAGTAATTCCGAGGACCAGAAAATTACATTGACGATTACCAATGAGTTTTACTTATTGTATTTACTAACAGAATATAGGAATATCTCGGTGATGCAGAGCGTACGGTTGATAACTTATAGTGGTCCGTGTACCTGGTAGTAAAATACCACTAAGGTGGCAAACAAGCATACGGTCCGCCTGATGGTAAGCGGTCACCGTAGCCTATGGACGCTTGTAACACCAGGGGTATTACTCGCGCGTTGCCGACCCTTCAAAAATCCAATAACTTCTTTCTTGAAGAACGCCATACTGTATTACTCAGAGAAAACCTTGGCATTGAGCTCATGCCACAACCCAAGCGTGCGCGGAAGGAAGTTTCCCTTAAACCGCACTGTACGCGACCATTCCGGTTCTAAGGTGTGAGAATGAATTCCCTACCGATGGTGAGCGGTGCGATGGTAGAAAGTAGCCTTGGGCATCATTTCGAACAATTCCTCAGAACATATCCCATTGTACAAGCGGTAGAACACACACAGGGAGGCAAAGTCTCTCCTCAGACTTAAGGTTTCGATACTACAAGGGAGTTTGGGATCGTCGACAATTCTTACAGCCCACACACACATTGTTTAGCTCAGGGTCACCAATTGAGGAATTGGTAGAGCGGCATTAAAGAGGAATTCCCCGCCAGGTGAGGAGTTACGCCTGGAGAACGCCTTGGTCCAATTTACTTGCGATTCGGTTAGTATATGCGAAATACCGAAGGAACTTGATTCAACTTGATTGATTGAGTCAACCTTGATTCGTAGCGGTGCGATATGATGTTTGTTAGTTAGTAAACTTCACTAATTCTTAAAAAGGTGTTTGTAAACGTTGATTGGCCTTCACTGTAATGTCAAGTAGTGTTTTATCTTCTCACTGTAATAAAACTTTTTGTAATCATTAGTAAGCTGTATATGTTGATACTTATTACCCTACTTATAATTCGAGGAAAGTTTTATAGGATTTGTAAGATTTTGTAATCCGAAGTACAAATTATTATTTACGGAAAAGAATAAAACTATTTTGTTGTTATTATTTTATGAAAATAATAAAATATTAAAATTTACATTGTTTTGTAATTTCTAGAAAAAAATGTTGAAATTAATAACATTTAGTATGAACGCATTTTAATAAACAGGTTTTTAATTCGAACAATGTTTTTTAGCTGCGTGTAGAGTGGTTCTAAAACGGGGTGCGCAAAAGAACTTTATCCAGCACCTTCATCCCTTTAAATTTTTCTTAATTTGTTTATAAAACTATATAGCGGTTAAAAAAAATTAATTTTTATGTTAAAATTTTAGAATCGATGTAAAGAAAACCAAATTATAAGGCTGTAATATACTGAAGGATTTTGAGCGCACCATAACTTACGGTTTCGCATTCCGTAGTATGAGAATTATTTTGTTTGGTTACTTGTTATCTGTTACTTAAAAGTATCCTTAAATTTATTTCTTTTTATTCTTTTGTATTAATTTAAATAGTTATATCATTGAGTTTATTTTAGATAAAAAGCTAAGTATAAAACTGAGATGAAATAAATGTAAATATATTTTTATGTTTTGTTTTAATTTTAGCAAATTAGCAGTATCAAATAATAGTTTAAAAGCTAGTATACAAAACGTTTATTATAGACGGTCATTTGTAATCAGGAAGTAGCACATAAATCGAAAATTTGGAACAAAGAGAAGTACATGCAGCGACGGCCGCGTCGCCACTTCTATTTCTGTCCTATGCATCCAGCATCCGTCTAAAACTCCGCCCTTACGTCTCCGTCTAACATTACTATTTTTATCTCGTTCTTTTATGAATTATGTCAAATGCACACGATCGCCAACGAAAACAACCGAATGCTCCCGAATCCCGATTCAGTTCCCCGCCCGACCCGACACTGATCTCACCCAAGTCATAAATAAAATCATTCCCTCCCTCAGTTCAATCCTCTCCTCTCCTCTTGCTTTCTCAGCGCGACTCAACATTACGTGTTCGTCATTTACTAATTACCTGATTGTTTACAATTTTCGCGCTAAAATTACCAGTCAAAACAGTGCCTTAATTAATTTATTTATTAGTCTCGTTTATTTATATGAGCAACAGTTCGCAAGCAATTTAAAAGGAAAATAAATTACAATAATATTGTTAGTCGTCAAGTGTGCGGATCAGAGTTCAATGTGAAATTGGACGGTTCTTATTGTGTGCAACGTGCGCTCATAGATAAGTGACTGACTGCTATTATAGTGTTTTTTTTTTACATAAACTATTTTTTAATATATTTTTATATATTTAAACAAAATTCTTGAAAACTTGAGGTAGGTTTGTTTTAATGGCTAAAAATGGCTACATTACCAAGAACGAGAAGCTCTAAAAATGGGACTTGCATATCGTCACCATTTAGGTAAGTGTGACATGTGTACATGCCCTATTTACTTATTATTATCATTTTAGTGGAATAACTAACATTCATACTGCACTATATTTCAATAGTAATATTTGTGTTAAAATTTCAATAGCTGTTAAAAATAAATATTAGGTATAGATACTATTATTAAACTTATAAACAAACTTTTACTTTTATTTGTTTTAAGGCTTTAACTACTACGCAATAACTACTGATTTGACTAACTAAACTTTTACAGCTAGGGATTGCAATCCCGCAGCTCATTTAATCCCGCGGAATTGATATTACAAAACTCCGCATCTTTAAAATTATGTTATAAAATCAAATTGAAACTACAATTTATTTATTTATAAAAATTTAAATATATAATTTATTTCTTTTTTATTAAGTATAAGTAGTTAGTAATCTGTTTTCTCAGATTTATCTTTAAATGTTTGGCATAGTTAATTCGTTTTTGTTTAATATTACTCTTACTTCTAACAACAATTTTATATTTTTAATTTAGTCTTATTTATATAATGACTAATAATAAAAAAAAACTTTCTTTTAGATGGTGATAACTTTTGAAAATACGCTCTTAAGAACCATTTATTGTATCGCTATATTAAACGAATACGCAGATGGCGGAAACGAAAACAAAACACTTGTCACCTAAAGAAAGACGTGCGCAGGCGCAGCGAAGTGACATTTATGAACAACTGAAATGTCGCACTCGTGCTACTCGCGAATGTTTTAGCCCCAAATTTTTAACTTGCGGGATCCGCATATCCACGCTTTGATGGTGCGAGATCCAGCAGATTAATAAAAGCAGCGGGATCCTTGATCCCATTTTGCGGGATTGCAATCCCTATTTACAGCGTATATTTTGCAAATTGCCATACAGGAGAATGCTTACTTTCGGTCAAACAATGCCCGGAAAATTAGATAAAGTAACTTAAAAACAACGGTTTTTTAAGAAACTACAAAATGAATTGTTTTTCAGCGAAACTTGGGAATAGTGGAACAAAAATAAATAGAATCCAAACTATTATTAGTTTATCTGCCATTTTGTATTATATGTACATGTATGTATTTTTCTAAGATCAGCATTAAATGCCTGCAAAGACGCGTGAATATCAC
Organism: Apoda limacodes; assembly: GCA_946406115.1. NCBI lineage: Eukaryota > Metazoa > Arthropoda > Insecta > Lepidoptera > Limacodidae > Apoda > Apoda limacodes. The sequence continues at coordinate 21,517,946 of OX291545.1, forward strand.
CAATTATCAATTTGCCTTCATAATATTAACGCATCTTTATCAGTTTGTAACTGTAAAAAACAAATATAATCAGGCAATAAGTAACATACAATAACAATTAGGTTCAGTAGAAATATTTTTCCCTTCAAAATTTAAAATGTCCTGAATTTAAAACATTGAGGCCCTACGTTTTTTTAGTAAATAGTCTATTGCCATCTGTACGACGTGTAATATAAGTCTGCGTTAAAAATGCAGGCTATAATTCGGCTCCTTATACTGAACAACTTTCCCCAAGGAACATGGGTCGAAATCTCGAAAAAAAATTCCATGTGAATGTTGGTTCATCACATATCCTCTTTACCAGTTTTTTTGAATCTCACATACTAAAATTCTGTATTGTAAGCCTATTAAGTCTATTCTCAACACCCAAAATAAAGGTATACGCTAAGGTCTTTTCCTCATCATCAGATAACATTTGTGTTTTAGGGCGCAATGTTATGGTATGATATTTAATGTTCTCCTAAATGAAATGCAATACCTATATCTAACGGTTTCCAATAAAACGTTGACTTTTCTTTCTTAATTTGATGTTGTTGTTGAGTCTTGCCCCCATCTTTTCCCATCATACAAAATTAAATAAGGATTTTTTTACGAAAAACAATAACCGCTACCGGGAAAAACCAGTTCTTACCTGTTATTATTATTTTTTAATTGAATTGAAACTGTTATTATTTACAAAATAGACATCTGAGTACTAAATTTAATAAAAATCACAAGGAAACAATTAATATTAGTTTTCCTACGATAGATAATAAAACACGTGGCTTGTCTTATTATTCAGGTGGCACACGCACTGTAGACACAGCGACGCATTGTTCTAGGCTATTGATATCACGATTGATCAATCAAGAGTATTATTTTTAATATTCTGAAAAGAGAAACTGCAGAGTTTCTAGCCGGTTCTTCTCAGTAGATACAACCTTCCGAACCGGTGGTAAAATCATAATTAATTAGGTGTTTTTAAAAAACCTTCATAAATAAAGGGCTAAAAAAAGACCAATAAGTCTTCAACCCCGTCTTACCCGCTACCCTTGTCTTGCCTATCTTTCCAGTATAGAAAGCTGCATAAGGCGGCAAACAAATAAATCAACATTTATGCTGAGTGTTTTTTTTTTGTTTAACTATTAGAAATGTCCACCTCCAAATATTACGATGAGAGTTATAAATAACAAGTAATAAAATCTGCATCCGTAAATTCCAGGCATTTACATGAAAAATGCTACAAAAAAAATTTTAAGTGGCGGAAATATAGCAATGTGCTATAAACATCATTCTCGGAGAATGTTTATTGGTTGATGTGAAGAGTATGAAAATAAACTTTAACCATCACAGCATGTTTAATATGAGGCATCAAATTGACCCAGAATATTCAATACTACGATATAGGCTAGATCGCGTAAATACGCCGGTTTAGTGCAATGAAATATAGCATCTAAAGGATAAAAAAAATATATGTTATAAAACTTTTTTGCGTGCAGGGGTGCATTGAGTGTTGTTAATTTTAAATGCAAAACAAAATCTGGAAATGGCCATTGCTTCAACACCTGTGCAAATTTTTAAATTGTGTACATTTGCTTGTAATGAAAGCCGAATAAAAAATTAGAATTGGTTGCTATCTAGTGTATTGATTCTTAGTTGTAGCAAAAACGCAAAAAATGCGACTACAAAACGGTCAAATGTTAAATTCCATACCCAAAAAAAATTAAGTTTCAAGGCGTCATTTTGGTATAAATTCTCAATAAGTATATAACAAATATATGTATCTTATAGTACATAAAACATGACAATATTTGCGAAGGTACAATTCGTTAATTACAAAATGTAATACCTACACTTAATAAATTGCAACTGTGGCAAAATGAAGGGAATTTTAATATGAGCCCCGTTTTTCGAACGCTGAAATAGCATGGCACGAGTATCAAAATACAAACTACGTGCAGGTGTATACAAGATTTTATTGACAAAATTAAAGAAAAAAATTAAGAGGCCGATATAGGCCAGAAAGCTTTTTTCTGTACTACTAATTATGTGCATGTGCATGTAAATGTACTTCAAATCATTACACACTGTTTTTTTAATTACTATGATATGTATTTTTTATATACTTCTTAAAAAATTTATACCATAATGACGCTTGCGCTGTCTACATACTTAAGAGGAAATATTCCGCATTTTTCCCCAAACAAACGTATGCCCCTGTTTTCTCCCTGGATTTTGACATTTGCCTCTTTTTTATGACATCTTCAACCTGTATGAATATGTAAACTAATTTTTGAGAAAACAAAACATACAGACATGAAATTATTCATAACCTTTCAGGTGAAACAATCTCTATTATACTTGGTTGACATTTGGAAGAGCAAAGTGAAAAACAATACCGATTTTAATGTTTTTGACTAGGTAGAAGCAGCCCGCGGTGAAGTTGTCCCTGTCGCACATTGGGTCCTAGCGCGACAGCAAATTTTTTTGAAATATCTGTTTCTGTATTCGCTTGGTTGGGATATTTCCTCTTAAAGTCAATCGAAAATAATGTATGGTGGGATTGTTTTTAGTATGGAATTTAAAATTTTTAAATGCTTATAGTCAACAACCAATTTTAATTATTTAATCGATTTTCATTATGAGCAAATGCAATACACGTTTTAAAAAAAACCGGTTGCACTCCGGGAGTGCCGGCAGAAGTGGAAACATACAACCTGTATATATAACATTTTAACATGTGTAATCCGGACATTCATCTTTTAATCAACCCAATTTCTACTTTTTATTCATCCTATAGAGTTAATCATTTTTTACCCGTACCAAAAAAAGTGCACAACGCCGATAAAGAAGTTTTCACTTCAAAATTTTACACAAGTGTTGAATTTATGGTCACTTCCAAATTTTTTTCAGAATTAAATACAATATATAAAAATGACTCATTAAGCTAATGTACTAGACAAAAGCAAGTTTTATAACATATATTAAATAGTATTTTATAACTTTGACGATTCAAAAGTGTTTGTAAAATCCTAATTTGAATAAAAATTTTGACTTTGACTACATTTTTTTTTTCAATACTTTAAATAAAAAAAATATACTTTTGCCACAAAATTTGCATGAAAACAGCGTATTCACGCGATCACACCGGATGAAGGTAGATTTAAGTACGAAACTCTAGGTGCGCGAGTCCAACTCGTACTTGACTAGTTTTTTTTGTTATATAAACAAGGTTGAATTGTTTAATGGAAGCTCATTTTGTTAAGCAACACTAATCTATTTCGTGATAAAACGCGGTGCCAAATTTTAATTCTAACAGTCAGTAGTGTTTAATTCTAACAGTGACTAATTTATTTAGGTTGTGTTAGCTTGTGTAGATATGTATGGTTCGCACTTTAAGTCAATTAACTTTTGATTACAGCACGAGCCCTAGAAAGTTACAAGAAATGTCGTTGCCCACACCAGAAGGTCACGGGCATGGTAAGTTATTAAGGGCCCTCTCACAGCTCACTAGCGCCGCCATTAGATATACTTAATTTTTCTCTTCGTAGAAAACGATTTTTTAGCAGAAATGCCAACTGCAACTCACAGATATTATTTAGAAACTATATAAAACCTTCTCAAATTAGCTTATGACTAGTTTTATATTTCCAACATTAGTATTTTAGAAATTCGTTTTCTACGAAAAGAAAATTGAGGATATCTAATGGCGGCGCTAGTAAGCTGCTATATGCCCGTTAAACAAGGTTAACCACACTCTAATTGATTAACCATGGCACTAAGGAACTACAAAACATATTTCTCATAATTTTACCACTTCTTACTTTAAAGCTAATAATTAACGACGTATTAGACATGAAGCTACCATAGTCCAAATAGAAGTGTCACGCAGGACTAAAGAGGCTGGTGGAAGTATTATAGTGTGGGTGTGTCATCTACTGGTTACCCTCTTCTGGGTATAAAAACTGTGAACATGTACATTAGTTATGTAGTTTTTATCCGCGCGATTTCACTATTCCCGTTCTATACAAAGTTTAATGTGCCGTATTATTCACTAAGGGGTTGAATTTGGAATAATCCCGTTACTACCCGGCACTACTGCCAAGTTTCAAGTTCAGACCCATCAACATTTTTGGTTTCAGACATATACCCCCTTATAAATAACCTAACTTCCATTTCTGGCTTTTTGGTCAGGGGGTCAAATCATATGTATTTTTAAAAACCATTCCAACGAAACCCTTTTTTTTTTTCAAATTCGTTACAAACCTGTGTGGCGAAATAACGTGGGCAATACAGATTGTCAAACGGACTGGCATGACAAAACTAAAAGGATTCCGTTTTTGCCATTTGGCTAATTTTTTAATACTCACTTCACTAGTGTACCACCTTACATGTTCTTTAATAAATTTTTTTATGGGGTTTATGGGTCTGGCTCAAAACTACCGAGATTCGATCAATACATGACAGGTTGTATAGCTGGTAAACTAAGAAATGAAACAGAAAAATCAATTGTTCGAAAGTGTTTATGATGTTGATAGGTAGATATAAAAAATTATATCGAGTAATATTTTTTATTATTTAGAATATCATACGTAGCCTAATGGCAAAAAACGGAACCATTATAAATTCGTGATGTCCGTCCGTAGCTCATAACAATTCCGTCGTCTTTGGGTAGATTGTAATGAAATTTTACAGAGTTGTTTTTTTGTTTGTAAATTAATTGATGGAAATTAAGATTTTTTCTCTCTCCATACATTGAACCGAGCCATGGTTTTTTTTTTTTGCGCATGATGGCCATTTTTCATATCATCCGAGCTTTAAAAATGCATTTAAGTTATTTAAGAATTTTTTCTCTAAATTTTTGTGTTTTGTTATTTGGCTTACAAAGTTAAAAAATTTGATTCCACCCCCTCTAATTTGTCAATCGCGTAATCTAAAAATCTGGAAACAATCACGATCATAATAGCTTTGTAAATACTTCCAACGAAATTTGTTTTGGTCATAATCGGTTCATAAGTTTCTTTTGATCCCCAACAATTTTCATTCTACGGAACCCTAACTTAGCTGATTTTGCATTTTTTATGCTACAGATATAACAATAGCAAGTGGAGTTAGCTTGAAACAGTATGAAGAACAACTAAATAGTTTAAGAAAAGAAAATTTTCACCTCAAACTGAGGGTATATTTTCTAGAAGAAAAACTGGGAAATGGATCTCCACCAGCCGTACAAGTAACTATCAGCTTTTAAATATTAAAAAAAAACAATTACTATATTAGTACACATATCTTCATTAATTGTTTCTGTTGTTACTTAATTATGTTAATTAGTTTATTACAGATTTTATAATAATATTATTAAAATTATATTTTTAATAATTAATTATTAGAGTAATAAAAATGTTATTTGTACTTTCATATTAAATAAAAACATAATAATTATTGTCTCCGTAATGATTAGCCATTAAAGTTTTGTTTTAATAGTAATCTTATTGTTTTTAATATTATTTAAATATGCCTTAATATTAAAAATACTGTCCTAAGTATGTGTTTAGTGCCTTAGAACTAAACTAGTTAAATATTTGAATTGAATGCCTCAGTGGCTCAGTTGGGAGTGCGAGTGAAACTGCCGACCGAACCAAGAGGCGTGGGTTCGATTCCCGCACAAGACAAACACACTCAACTTTGAGTCTTAGTGTTTACTATGTACAATATTATGTACGTATTAACAAAAAAAGTATATAAGTATTTGTTTAGTTCAAAATAAATATTATTTGTATTTCAAATAAAAAAAAGTATTGCAGACTTATCAGCATAATGGGCTCTTTTCTTAGAGTTACAATAACCTATTGTTACTCTAAGGCTCTATAACGAAAGTGGCGTTTTGTTGACCGACATTATGCACATTATGCGTTGAAGGTCAATAATCCAACCAAAGAGAATGAGCGAAGATTTGTACAGTGTGTTACACACCATTTATGTCTTTTGAACTTGGCTGGATTATGACATCAAACGCATTGAAGCAGTGAACAGAACGCACCTAAAGACGTCTCGGAAAGTTAGCGTATTTGCTAACGTAAAGTAAACAATTCAAGGCACCTCGCAGCATGCTGCATACAAAGTATTTATTTACAGATACACTGTAAATCTTATTAGAGATCATTTGTATGAAAAACTAGAATTCTGTATAACTTTTAACCTCTAAAACTTAATTTTTTTTTATTTAAATGGATTTCTAAGAACACTTTTGAATATATAATCTAATAGAACACTGGCACACTACAGACCTATTTATTCCTAGAACATGCCCTCAAAATTTCGTGGCAGTTTATAAGCAAGAGTCAATATGGGAATATTCTTTTAACATTTGCATATTTTCAGGGTATGTTAGAACACAATGTGAGATTACAAGTGGAAGTAGAAGAGCTGCGGAGACAACTGACAGATAAACAGGAACTACTAGCGGCCGCCGCAGAGGCCATTGATGTTTTGGAACAACAGGTTAATATCTGTTTGGTTTTGTATTAGTTTCTTTTTTTTACTAAACATTTTTATGTTTCTAGATTACATATCATACACCTTTTAATGGCCGAACCCTCGAATGGTCATACAGAATTTTTATTAAAAGTATCTCAAGAACATAATTTTTTATAAAGATGTTAAGTGTATTTTTATCTCTTTTCTATGTATTTAAAAAGAAAGTAAGATTTATGTTTCTGTATCTGTTGTCTGATACCCATAACACAAGCTTTGCTTTCTATGGGGTCAGACGGCGCTGTGCGTCATGTCCAATTAATTAATTTATTATATTTTTTAAGAAACAAAACAGTCCCCGCTTATAACAGTCTAAAACAAGTCTATAATATGAGCTAGGATGTCACCTTTAAAACTGTGTTAATAAATACATTAATGTTGATTTCAGGGTTCAGTAAATAACGACAGTGTTGATGCTTCGATGAACCAAAGCGCGAATATTAAAAAAGAAACTGTCAATCAGGTATGTGTCTCTTAAAACCTATAAGTACTATTTTATAAAAAAAAGAAATGCTGTTTGGCTGACTTTATCAACGCCTATGCGATGATAAAAGCCGAAACTGATGATGGAGAAATAAATTTTGGACTTTACCCTCTTGTTGTAACACAGATAACAGACATGTATTCAGAAACTATTAAGACAAGGACAACACGACAGTTTAAAGTCTTGCGTGAAACACAGCTAAATCTCGAATGATTAATTGGTTTTAACTGTTTTTAGGGTTCCGTACCTCGAAATGAAAAAAGAAACCCTTATAATATCACTTCGTTGTTCGTCTGTCTGTCTGTCTAGACTCTTTTTCTAAGGAAAGCGTGAAGGTATCACGTTGAAATTAATATCAAATACTAAATTCTACGGCCCCTTGAAGCTGTAAAAAATTTCTAAGTCAATACATTAAAAGAATATGCCCAAAATACGGTTATTTTGCCGCATATTGTGACCCAAATAATGAAAACCGATGGGGCACTTCCCGTTGACCCAGACTCATGAAATTTGGCAAGAAGCAATGCTATGTAGCACACATAAAAGAAAAAATCTGAAAACCGTGAATTTGTTTGCATCACATTTTTTTTGCGATTATTTGCAGTTGGTTGTTACTTTTTTTTTAGAAATTTAATTCTAAGATTTAATATTTTACGTTTCAGTCATTTGTACTTATATTTTGTTAGCTTTAAACCTTTCAATAAAATAAATCATCATATCATAACTTCCTCTCAGCTAATGTATAAAATTATTGAACTTGTATATTTGAACGCGCCAATATAATTTAAAGATGCATTTTGCTACAGGTAGTACGTTTATTACTAATGCAAATCTTCACGCTAAAGCTTGAATAAAACATTGCATTACAAAAATGTTAAAGCATAAATATTGAATCGTCACAATGTGATGGGAGATAGCACCGCGGGGAACCAGCTAGTATTTAATCTAGCATATTGAGAAACATGAAAAATAACAATTTCTCCGACCTAATCGGTATCTAAGATATAATATAGAGCTGCCAAAATTTATTCATTGAATGATCGAGATTTTACCTGTTACAGGACTTGGTTAGATCAGAGGAGTTGGCTGATTATACTTGTGCTGAATCAGAGTCAGCTGGGTAAGTTAAGTCTTAATAGTCTAAGATCCGGCTGCAAGATAAGTGCTGAGCAATGGCTTAAAAGCGTCGCAAAGCCTGCAATCGCTATCCTCGTCTGACAAATTATGATACGCGCTAACTCTTTTTCACTCTAACTTAAATATTTATCATCTTTAACAGCCAGCAACCATTATTTGCGGCCGGACTTGATGAGGCAACCATATATAATAATAAATAGAAAAAAATAGCTTTAATTTGATATATAATTAATAAATATACGTTATGCATGTATAAATGTATCGAAATGATACCTGTTTACTACACCTGGCTGCAAAGAGGTGCGGCTAGGTGCGCAGCGGCAACCGTGATTTTTTAGAATCTTTATATAAATTGCCGTGATGTAGACGAGATTTTATTTAAAAAACAAGAGAACGAAATTTTTTTCCCAACAATAAATTAAAAAATACTAGCGGCCAAATTTTGAAAGGCAACTTGGTAGATATATATTCTCCTAATTATAAATATACATAAAAAGGTTTTAGCAAGAACCGATGAGCGTACTTATCCTGCAGCTCGGACTATAAGCATACCATCATATTAATAATAATTAAAAAATGTGAAAATTAATTGCCAAATGATTGAGAGAGCGATTTGCTAGTGTATTTAGGATGCAATGCTACAACTTATAGTCAGTTATTTTAGTGCAGCGTGTCCTAACTTGTGGTTTGTGAAACCACTAAAAGTAACTACTCGAAGTCTCATTTGTCATTTCAGCGGAACCCTGAGAAGTTTCTGATGGACCTTTACCGTCAGAATCTCCTCTGGGTTCCGCAGGAACAACTACTAAATATACTAATAAATGAGACTTCTAGTACCTAGGTAGTTCTAGTTGCGGAAACTTTTTAACCGATTTCACAAATAGGAGGAGCTTCGCAATGTTTCTAAATGTTTGTGTATGTGTGTGTTGAAAGTTATGATATTTTGGCCATTGGACAAATGGATCACCCAAATAGTTTTTTCCGTTTCTGTGTATAAAAAAGGTGTGATACATTTGAAATATAGGAACATATAAAACAGAGTGTAACAGAATAGGGTACTAAAAGCCTCAAAAGTATTTACCTAAGCATTCAGAAAAGGGTTTTATAACAGAATTTGAGACAAAGGTCATTCATTGCTCTTTTGGGGAACATAAACCAAACAACTGATTTTAATTTAGGGTTGTTACTTCTCTTTTTAAAAAACATTTTTTTTTGTATTTTTAAGTTAAGTTTGAAATTAAAACCTTTGACCTTAGACCTTTGTTCCCCTATTTTCTTACACTCGGTATATAATAAAATGTGCTAAAAAATTATTAATAGAAAATTTAGATAAGTTAGAAATTGTAAAAAGTACTTAAATGTTATCTATTTTTCAGAGACTACTAGACCTTTGTACCCCTATTTTATTACACTCGGTATAAAATAAAATGTGCTAAAAAATTATCAATAGAAAATTTAGATAAGTTAGAAATTGTAAAAAGTACTTAAATGTTATCTATTTTTCAGAGACTACTTGGCTACTACTGTTAACAATGATGATTTAGTAAGTGCTACGTTTATTTTATTGATAAACTTTCGCTGTTATGAAAAAAATTTCATATTCGTACATAGCTAATGTATTATTTCAGCAGTTGATGTAACTAAACGTGATTAATATAGTCTTTGGTCTCAGCCTAATTATTGTTTGGGAAACAGGTGCTATGTTAAGTATGTATGTATTCACATACCATAATAATGTGTGATGCACCGTAAGGTTATGCCGACACAATTTTTAATTCAAACTGCCTTACACTCGACCCAATTTTGAATATTAACTGCCTTACATTCAACCCAATTTTTGATACAAACTGTCTTACATTCGACCCAATTTTTAATTCAAACTGCCTTACATTCGACTCAATTTTTAACACAAACTGCCTTACATTTGACCCAATTTTTAATACAAACTGCCATACATTAAATATCTTTAGTAATAAAAACTTTTTCTACTTACAAAGCAATACAATTATGTTATCGATTGTTGCAAAAAGCATATTCTTCTACAAAAAGCCAGTTAATTATTACATAACCAGAGTTTTTGACTGAATTAAATGTCTAAATAAAAAAAAAACTTATTTTATTTGATAATTTACTAGCATTTCGTGTTTGCTGCGATATATGACAATAACGTGTTTTTAGTGGTCAAATGTTTATAGTTATTGTGACCAGCCCAATCTTAACTTATTTCTTGGGTACAATATATGGGGGTATATTATTCTATTCCTGGTCTTTTATTTTAGTTTTTTTTTCATAGACTTAATCATAAAAAATGCTGAGCCAATACTATGTCAATTGCATTTTACTTCTTGTAGGATGAACTAGTGAGGCTGCGGAGGGAGAATCGCAAGGCTCTGCAAATGATCAAAGGCTGCATGAAAAAAATACAACAACAGGATAAAGAAATTAAAAAGATTAAACTGGTGAGTTTATTTTTTATTCAAATATAAGTAGAATTATGTAGTCACTGATTCATATAGAGCTCGCTTATGATTTTTAAAAGTCAATGTTGTCGGAGGAGCTCGTGGCCCAAGTATATCGGAGATGACATGCGAAGTTAAACAATGTAGTGCAATGGCAGTATTGGATGGGTGACCGTTGGTCCAGGCTGTTGTCATAAGACAGTAGTCGTTAATCCAAGTTAGAGGCTTGTAAACTAACAACAATCGAGTTGCCAGTAACTCGACAACTTCAACCAATACGCAATAGGCCAGTCTCCTCTGTGCAACATACTATATCCTTTTTCATTGTCTTACTAAAGAAAAAAAGCCTTCCTTTATGGGTTCAAGAATTTTAGATTATAAAATTGTATTTTGTCTATAGGATAAAGAACTAACGTATGCCCAAGTCAGTGATTCGCAGTTAGAGAAATATGAAGAAATATTGAAATGCAAGGATGAACATATAAAGGATCTTGAAAGTAAGATCAGGGAGTTCCAGAAAAACGCCGAAAATGTTATGACTGACGACTCATCAGGGTAATTGTGTGCATTTTGGGTTTTTCCCTGGTAGTAATTATATGTGATATTAATTTGCAATAGTAAAATCTACTCTTTTAGCTGTCAAGCATTCTAAAATGTCGTAACTTATTACAAAATATCCTGTCGCCAAATATTCAAACTTTCTGTTCTCTTTTCTTTTAATTTAATTTGATTTATGAGCTAGTTTTACAATATGTCATTTTAATTGCAGAAATCTACAGCAGTTGCTGACTCGTCGGTTACAAGGATTAGCATTTTTCTTGGATAGACTGTTATCGCACAAGTATGTACGGAGTTTTATTTATTGCTTATAATTTATCCATTAGTTCCAGATAGATTATTTAAAACATCTTATGTTTTACAGGTGTGTTCTTGGTGAAGATAAGAAGAAACTAGCTGAAAGTATTTTAGAGCAAAGTTTAGCTTTACCTGTGGGCTTAAAATTAGATGAATCAATGGCGCCTGGAGATTTGACAATGGACGAAAGTACAATGGATATGTCACAGTCATTCAGAATGGAAGACTTAACAATGATGTTCGGACACCATGTCTCATGTATCGAGGAGACCCACAGATGTTCAAAGAAACTTATAAAGGATATACCTCGTGTAGATGCAATATCAGAGTCCGAATGCTGGTCAGAGCCAGACAGAAATGTTTCCATAGCTCGTATAGGTCTCGCTGACTTGCCCATTGCTTCTAAAGAATCAAATTCTGACAACATCAATAGACTTAGAGCTAGACGTTCACGCGTTTCGTATGGTTCACGATCTGATGATAACAAAAATACCAATGAAGGTGCTTGGCTGGAAGAAATAAATCTACTCACCAAACAAACGGAAACACTGGAACAAGAGAAGAAAAGTCTATTCAGTAAATTAGATTCTGCAGATAGACAAATTAATGGTCTACTAACCGAAAAAGAAGAACTAAAAGAAACTATTTCAATTGAACGCGCAAACGTTATTGAAGCTCACAAAAATATAGAAATTATGAATAAAAAGCTTTTGATATTGGAATCACGAGTCAAAGATATGGAACATCAACTTTCAGAGGCGATTCAAGTGACTGAAAAATTACGGGTAGAAAGGCAAGAATTAGAAACTACATTTTTGGAAACGGAAAGATCGTTAAGGCATGCGGCTGACGAAGCTACTTTGCAAGCTTCACAAGCTTCACTGGAGCGTGCTCGAGCACAACACGATAGATTGCGAATTGAAAAGGAATTGGAAGAAACTAGGGAGAAACTATCTTCTGCCTTGGAGGTTAATGCTCATTTAGAAATGGAACTGACTCGTAAAGTGGCCGAAGACGCGAATAAAGTAGCGGTCATTCCTGAAGTACCTTCGGAAGAAGATAGGCCTACGTCTCCAGACCAGGGAATCGATAGTGACAGATTATCAAGCCTTGAGCATAATGAAAATGCAGTTTTGTCGCCTCGTAAGTATCGATTTTAGTAAGTTCATTATTGATGGTAATTTAAACACATCTTTTCCACTTATATTTTAAAAACTGTTATTTTCTTGTTATTATATAAATCCTAAATCTTTTAATGCAGACCTTTAAACATTAAAATAGTAGATCACCAAGGGTTATCCCTTGAGGAACTAGTTTTTATGCTATTAAGATGCAGTACTACGTGACAGAAAACTTAAATAAAAACAAGGACGACGTGATATGTAATTAGGCGTGCGGGAGTAGTGTAGCTACATCTTTACTCAACGATATTCTCTTGAAATACAATTAATAATTATCCATCTTTGTTATCAAAAAAAACCTTTTTGTAAAGGCTATAGAACAATCACAGCTATCCTTTTGCAAAGTGCTATACTAAGAACTTTGAAGATTAGTTCTTGCAAAACATTTTAAAAAAGTGAGGACAGCTTGGGATTTCTATATCAAGCTGACGTTCATTAATTACGGTTTTATGTTTGTCAGAGTTTGGACCATATCTCGAAGAACGTAGTCGTTATATTTTAGTCAGACCTAGGTACTGAGCGAAGTTTATAGTTTATACGTCCTAATGCAAGCTTCTAAATACCTATATGGACAAAGAACTTTAGGGCGATACCGGCTTGCGCTAACTTCACATATGACAATATGGTTCATATCTTGTAGTAGTCTAAAATAATTAAAATTTTTTTAGGTTCATTGTACGAAGAAAATGTAACGTTGAAGCAGAAACTCGCAAGAACCAAAGCAACACTGGCTGAAACCCTTGCCCAATTAAATGCTGCTAACATAAGAAAAATGAATGTTCAGCGCGCTATCTGCAGGGAAATACATAAAACGCACGGTGTGCTGCGCAAAGCACGCGACCAACTTGAGCATCCAAAGTGATCTTTACTTTTTACGATTAATTACTGTGATTTCTAACCCCAATGATAAAATAACTTCGGTGAAATCAATATCGTGTTTTAAATTTAATTTTAGTTTACTTAAAATTAGTTTTTAATTAAATATTTTTATCTTTTAATGTTTGTTTTTTATTATATTAATTCCTGTGGACGATGTTTTCCATTCCAATGTGATAGCAGCGTCGAGTGTTCATCTGGTACAAATCAGACTCTAGTAAACTTTTCACCATTTAAATATTGCATTTTTGTTGCCTAAGCAATACACAGCTTAAAACCTCGTGATATAGGAAAATAAAAGTTTGATTTTAGCTCGCTTTAAAATAATTGAAATCTTCATGAGCCTTATATAAAAAACGTTTGCGTCAAAGCCACAAAACTACCCTAAATCACATTACGGGTATGTAAAAGTAACAAAATCAACTGAGTTACCATAACAAGGAAGCTCTAAAATGTATATAGCATGGCATAAATAAAATTGTAACAAACAATTTATAAAGAGCCATACGAATAAACTATGATAATAACCGTTGTCAATGTCAACTGTTCCCAGTAGCGAAGCTGCCAGAGTGACGCAATGAGAGCGCTAATGTGCTTCTACAACGTTTAACAAATTCCTTACTTGTTTGTAGTGTCCGACCGAAATTTCGGTTTCGGCCAGTTTCGGCCAAAAAATCTAGTTTCGGCCCGAGTTTCGGTTTCGGCCAAAAACGGCCAAACCCTTCGGCCGCGCTGAAACTAACAACATCGTACCTTGTAAGTTTTTTCATAATTAAAATGTAAGTAACTGAAAATAAATAAACATAATATATGAGCATCATATTTTAATGATAAATTTGTTTTATTTTATACCACCATTTAAAAATCGCTAACTTTGTGTTAAAAGTAATGTATTTTTGACGTGACAACGTCTTATAAATTGGTTTGCCGGGTGACACTTCAAGAAACTGCGTTACGCTCCGCTCACGTTATGCGCTCACAATGAGAGCGAGTGAGAGGCACGCGGCATGGTTAGCCCGCCTAAGAGCGAGAGAGACAGACATAAAAAGTGAAAGGCACAAGTTGTCACGATTCCGGACGGTTGTCCGACACTAATTTTTTTTGACGTGACAACGTCTTATAAATTGGTTTGCCGGGTGACACTTCAAGAAACTGCGTACGCTCCGCTCACGTTATGCGCTCACAATGAGAGCGAGTGAGAGGCACGCGGCATGGTTAGCCCGCCTAAGAGCGAGAGAGACAGACATAAAAAGTGAAAGGCACAAGTTGTCACGATTCCGGACGGTTGTCCGACACTATTTACTTTATAGGGTAGTTAAATGTTCAAACAGAACCTCTGTAACTGTGCTGAAATTTCATTGTGATAAATCTTTGAAAGTAGAAACCTGTAATTATAGGTCGGCGAGATATTAATTTTAGAAAAAAACGGGCTAACTAACATTTTTTCGACTTTTAAAGGACTTTTTTTTTTATAATAGATTCGGTTTCGGCCGAAACTACAATGAAACCGAACCTTCGGTTTCGGCAAAATAACATGTTTCGGTCGGTCACTACTTGTTTGTATTTTGGCCGTTTTTTGTTTTAAAATTTTAAAATTTTCTAGTCTTTATCTATGGTTTGGTGTTGTCGTTTTGGCCTGAAAATTAGACGAATATGGCTGAATGGCAAACCCTTTGCTTTTCCTAAAAAAGAAAATCCGAACCAAAACAATCAGATTTTAGTTTTGGCGCGAAAATTTTGAATTGATCAATTCAAAATTCTAAAATGAATAATACGTATAAATACGATATTAAAAAGCCTAATCTAAGCCTATTGGGATACATAGTAGCAGTTGCTAACGTTGGTGACAAACATGACCGATCAGCCCCTTCAGATTACCACTGGAAAATTTTAAAATGCAGGTAACAGAAACATACAATATGGAAATCTGGTTTCGGCCTACAAAATGTACCTACCTACTTATAATAGTGTAAATTATAGGTATACTCCGTCTAAAAAATCTTGGCATTTCCTACAAGATACTAAAATGAATGAATACAAGTACAAGTGAGTACTGTCATTAAGTATGTGTTCGTAAACAACAAACAATGCGAATATTACAAATCAATTCGTTTATTGAGACTACACTACACAGTCTCATAAAGTACAGCGTAGGGGCGCGCGCCGTGCGTGTCAACATTTTGAAGACAGTTTAATACCTAATTGATTTCTTATTTTCCCTGTATGACAACATAGGCATATTATGCATGGTAGAACCACAGACTAAACATAAATTTTATTTGTTAGGTTCTATGTAGATGTATTAAATCTCTGCTGCACACTAAAACTGAATCAATTTGATAATGATTCCGTGCCAAAATATTGTTATGTCTGCCCGTCCGTTTCTTTTTGTTTAGCTATTTTCATAGTATTTTTGTTTAATTGTTATCATGGTGTTTTTGTATGCCTCATAACGACAATCTCCTTAACTTTTAAGTTTGCGAGCTGTAAAATCTAATACATTCAAGCGGATAGATCGAACAGATCTATATTTTCATATTAAAAAGTTTAGTTATTTATTTAAAAAAACTTAAAATTTCTATTACGTAACGATACGGAACTGTTGGTGAGAGGGTTCAGCTCCAAATTGACAGTTTTTTTTTTACAGAATGATAATATTCTCTAATTCATCAATACTAGCTTGTCCAGATAAAAGAGACGTAAAACAAGTTCATATAATTTTTAATAAACTTGGCGATGATTACGATAAATTGAATTCTTTATTTCTGAAATTCTCACTATCTCAGGTAAGTACATACCATCTAGTTACTTTAATTCGTCTACAACACAGCAAAGGAAATTAATGAAACAACATAAAGGTACATTTTGTAATTTTCATCATTCAAGGTAAGTTGTTTCGGCTGGGCGATAAAATGTATCAGATTTACATAGGTACCTACTTGCTTTTTCCCGCGGCCTCGCTCGCCATAATTTGGTTATAGCCATGGCATTTTTACAACAACTTCATTATAATGTTGAAAGTTTGCTATAGTTGCAGCTGTAGATCGTCCATGGGGAATTTGGTATAATTATAATTATATATTCTTGGGAATCTTTTAAATTATCTGGGATAAAAAGTAGCCTAGATGTCCTTCTCCTTCCCTTCAACGATCTCTGTACCAAACAGCTCACTTAGTTGATCCATTGCGACGAGCAATAACAAACAAACGTACTTTCACAAATACATATTAGTTTAGCTGGATACAAAACAGGTTTAAAATACTTACGAGTCGAGTAGGTGATATATTAATTTTTATATTTTACTTTAAGGAGGGGGCAATCAGAGCTGCTTTACCTGAAGTGTTTCTTATGTGTTTCCAATATACATTAACAGCCAAGCTTGCTCCAGTGTGGAATACATTGGGTTATAGCTACCTTATTAATAACAGAGATTTTTTAACTGCTAAGAGCCCTCAAGAAGGTGTTCAATATCACTTATACTCCAATGGTAAGCTTACTAGTAGATCTTGTAGTAGATATATTCCTAGTATAGTATATAGTTTATACAATAACTCTTATATCGTAGCAGCCACAGTGTGCTTCTCGCGCTGCCGCCGATGTTGCCCTACTTATACTACAACACTAAAAGATCGACAACTATGAGTAATGCCCCTGCTGTTACAAACTGTCATAGGCCACGGTAACTGCTTTACATCAGACTGTATGCTTGTTTGCCATGTTAGTGGTATAAAAAAAATGTGGCCGCATTTCTTGCGCGAATATTGCCTCCTTCTCACTGACTACTTAAACTGAGCACGTGTCCTAGAATGGAGCCCGCGTATTGGAAAGCGAAGCGTGAGACTCCTCCAGTTTGATGGACCGATGGCCTTTAGAGGGTGGCCGGTAGTAACATGATGCGAAAGGCATGGGACTGCGACAAGTGG
Organism: Apoda limacodes; assembly: GCA_946406115.1. NCBI lineage: Eukaryota > Metazoa > Arthropoda > Insecta > Lepidoptera > Limacodidae > Apoda > Apoda limacodes. The sequence goes on from OX291545.1 coordinate 21,535,410, forward strand.
CATACTATAAGGAGGCTTAAGTCCATCAGTGAAAGTCTGACAGAGACAAAACGAACCACTGGTCTCTTGTCTACTTCTAACTTATTCAATAAACATAAACAAACAAAATGGTGGACGTTGTTACAGAAAGAAAAGACCACGTGTTCGCTTTGTCTCTTTGTAAAAGATGGGACTCGAAGTCTATAGGTGACCTAAGTCTTTTAAGGCCTATATTTTTTTTACACGGTTACATTTAAAATTGTAATAAGTACACGTATATTAATTTAGAGAAAAACACAAGATTAGAAGTAACACCCGTAAAGATCAATCTGATGTCATTTGGTAACGATTTAATGCCTGTTGAATGGATAAGGATCTTACCGAGGTATGTGTGGTTTCGTAGTGTGTACTTAGCTCAGTAAATACACAGTTTAGTCGTGCCCGTGCCTGTCAAACTCAACAATACAATGCACCGCAATTTAAAAATCTCTTTTTTTTTTTAAAAATATTGATTTAATCAATTTGTTTATAAAAAATTTATCAACAAATGGCGGGAAAAATTTTTTTTGCAAATCAATTAATATCTTGTATTAATAAAAAAACGGTAATATGATGATTTAGAAAAAAAAATATTTTTTTAACAACATTACTTGGATTTTTAAGTTTTTGTTCAAGTAAAAAAATTGTTATAAACAAAGTATAAATATTTTTTTAACTTTTATGGCACGATCTTGTTAAGTATGTATGTAAGAAAGGCTCTACGAAGCGAAAATTTTTTACGACCATTATTGAAACATTTTTTTTCACTTACAATTAAGACGGTAGTTCGAGAAAATTTTGTTAGTTTACAATTGTTTTACTTGTTGAAAAATTGACTTTAAGTAAAATTTCCAACGGGAATGAATTATTTATAGTGTTCAGAACACACCATAATTTTTTTTTAAATTAAAAAATAAATATTAAATACCTTAAATTAATTAATTAATGTGCCGTACTCGCTTTTGACGCTGCGCGCGCAACCTAAAAATGTCGCGCGCAGACCTATTTTCAGCGTTAAATTAAAATTATAAATAATGGAGATAGAGTTCCGGGAGTTAGGAGTTTTTTATTGGAAATTTCCTCCTCTTTCAGAATCTTTTTTTGAAATTTCTTAAATATTAGTAGTTTATGAAATATTGGCAAAAAACGAAATGCCATTTTTTTTTCATCTTTAATTGTTTATAACTTTTGCAATTTTTTATGTGCTAATACACGCTTTTGGCACATTTTTCTAGACGTCATTCCGGATCCAATGAGCTATCGCACGTAATTTTAAGAGCAGTATCTCTATTTTGTACCCTTTTCAACTTGTCGACTAGACTTAATGGATTAAAGAAACAAGACAATTATTTTTTGGCATCTGACTTCAAAGAGACGAAAACACTTAGCTTAATGTATAATAGTTGATATTTTGTAAATTAAGCCTAATGGTTTTAATTTTTGTATAAAAAGGCAATAAGTGTCATAATACATATTAGGACTTTATTGATCTGAGTCAAATATAAGTATAAGGAACTTAAAAGTCCTCTGAGTTGCTAGTAGCTTCTTAGGCAAAGAATAGACAATCTAACGAGAAGAATCGACAGTGATAGATTTGTGCACGTAAAACCGCTCGCGGCTGTGTGTCCGTTTACAGTTGACTGTTAAGGGCTATATAGCAGCTAACTAGCGCCGACAGTAGATATCCTAAATTTTCTCTTCGTAGAAAACATTTGGATTTTAGGAATTAGTTTTCTACGAAGAGAAATTTGAAGAAATCTAAAATAAACAAAATATTTTTTAGTTTGAATAAGGCCATTGTAGAAGAATGTGTTGACTCCTTACCAAAATCAGATAATTTTAAATCTTACAAGGACATACGGCGTCACTGGAAGAACATAGTAAGTACTTATATAAAGTATGCATATATTATGTCCTAAGTCCATATTAGTGATCCATTCTTTATATCTATATCATTTACAATTTAACTTAAACCATAGTAAAACTCTGACTTTGTCTAATGTTTACATAACTACTTAGTATTTCGGCACGATTAGCACGACACATTTATACGATAAAAAGAAAAGTAACATTTATGAGATTGTATCGATACATTCGAAAGAGAACTAAACTCAAGAAGCGCCAAGCCGCAGTAGCAGTGAGCTGGCTAATCTTGTCGGAGCATCGAACGTCGATGAAGCAAATATATCCTGGAGCAAATATTCCGTGCCGGAAGGCGAAGCGTTGTGAAACGTCCAGCAGCCCGATAACCTAAGAGTGGCCGATGGTGCCTGGATGCGGAAGGCAGACGACTCGACCTGGTAAAGGTGTACTTTAGGAGAAGGCTTATGACTAGCAGTAGACCATTGTGGTAAGACTAATATGATGATGATTTATGCGGAATATTGTTAGTTTTCAGATGAAATTAGGGGGGGTCAAATCTAATACTAAGTAGGTACTTATAGGAAAATTAATCTTGAAACATATGTCTATACAAACCTACATTTGATGCTTCATCAAATTCAACATTTTCAAAATTCCCAGCATGGATACAGGCTACCCGAAGAGGAAGGCAACTTTTGTAAGGTACGGTTCTGGCGCGGCGAACCGCTCACGTATCCAAAGATATGTGTCCTCAGGAATTTACCGGTTATTACACCAATGCCAAAGTCGCAGCAGGTAAATATTGTGAGTGCCATTGTAGTAATAATATATATTAAAGATATTGTATTTGATACGACCCTTTTCCCCGACGATTAGTTTTATACAAGGTAAAAAGGTACCTACCCCTTGAAACTACTTTGTAACTATCGATGTTAATAAATTAATAATACATGGCGCTTCCTAGAGACACATTTAAGCTTAAGACAACTTTATATGATAATGTATATGAATTATAAGTCGACTTTTTTATTTGGTAGTACTTATATATGTATGTCTTCCCACGGGAATAAATATTATCGAGCTCCACCTGAACGAATTATAGCTAAAGCTATAGCTTGCCTGTAAAATCAAGGAAGTTGCCGTAGATCTCACGCTTATCACCAAATTTAAGGCACTGGAAAAAGCTAGTAACTGTATAAGTAAAGAAAATATCAAAATAGGCACACCTTCATTTATGTCAGTAGGCAGCCATCAAATCTAATCAATCATTCTCATTACTTTAACTGTACCGTAGGCTGTAGTGGCAGCAAGATTTGTAAACTGCTTAAAAGCTAGAATGCCTCACTTTCTTGGTCAACCGCTGACGATATACTGTGGTGAACAGGATGTTACAGTTGAACATGTACGTAAATTACACATACCTTCTTATTTACCTTCTATCTATAAATTTGAGTCACTTACTTATATATATGCCTTTCATTTTTAGGTTACAAAAGGAAAATATGACTCACAAGCAGTAAGTTTGTGTACTCCAACGCAGCCTTCGCGTTCGAAGTATAACTGATCCTGGAAACATCCAGAACAAAATAAAACTTCATTATTTGCTTTCAAACGATTTGTATTTTTTTCAAAGTCAACATAATTTTTTTAGTCATTGTTTTTGAAATTTCTTCTGTCTGTTTGACTTAAATTATATTTCTTTTTTAGCCGTTTTCTTTTAATCAATTATACGTGAAATGGACTATATAAAGATATATAGGGCGTCTACAAAATCTCGGCATATCCTAAAAACGCCGCAATGTATACAAGTGCGTGTGTAAGTACAAATCAAAACTGACACATGAAAATATGAGCACAGGACAAACCATGCGAATATTACTTACACATACAACCAAAACAGTTTATTTTTATTTAGACTACACAGTCTTATGAATAGTGGAGGAGTGTCAAGATTTTGTAGATAGTCTATACCTACTTTGATACCAGCTGCTCGATTCCGTAAAAAGATTGTAAACAATTCTCGATAGAAATAAGATATACAATGCGGTTTCGCGACAATCGATGAATTACATACGTCATTTCATATACGCAATGTATATTTTATTTCTATGGATTTCAAACGAGAATTGTTAGCAATCTTTTTACGATATCGAGCCGCTGGTCGTAAAATTTTAAAAAAAAGGTGATGTATTAAAATGTCAATATTTAGGTCTTCGTTATAAGTATACAAAATAAATCAGCATAGTATAAGCAGTCATTGAATAAAAACCAAAAAATAATAATATGATTATGATATATATGATTCGCCGATAAAAGAATAATTCGAATAACCATTCAATTAAAAATTAAGTTTTTTGCAGATAAGGTTTTTAAAAATTTATTGCATAGGTAATTATGTCATTATATAGTCGAATAACTATTGAATATACAATAAAACATAAAAAAAAACCTTATATTGTCATCCTGTAAAATAGGTGATTTTTCATTGCGATCTTATTCTAGCAAATCATTTTGACGCGTATTACCTATCTACATAATTATACATATAAGAAATTGACAAAACATTATTAAAAGCAGTAGTTAAAAAAATCCTTCTATTAGATTAAAAACCTTTTAATTAAGGTTAAGTCAAATATTAATACATAATTTCTAATTAACGATATCAAAAGACATCAAACAAGTCACATTATAAGTACAAATGTTAAAGTAACGAGTTAAAGTTTCTAATCAAGAAAATTTTGGATGAAGTCATTACAAAGCTAGGTTCACTCAGCCACCCAGCTGCTGCTAAACCCGCGGGTCATACGAACAATAGGTACATAGTTTGTTACAATTTCTGTGTAGGTATGTATGACAAAAAATCTAAAACCTTTGATTTAAATGATAACTACAATGACCTTCTAAGTAGAAATTAAGAACTTCATTGCAGAGGTTCATTGGATAACCATTTCTAAATTTTTGTCTCGATAGTGCAAAGCAGTAGCAAGGAATTGATTTAACCCCCTTTGCCTACGGTCATGTGATATTGTATCATTACAAACAAAAAATAGAAACTATTCCACTTTAAAAGGTACCCCTACCTTTTTACCTATTACCTAAATTTAAATCAAGTTCGATAAATTATTGTTAACGGTTAAAAATAGTATGAATCGGCTGCAAGGATGATGGCTCAGCCAAAGAAGACGAAGCGACGGCAACCACCGGGCTTCGAGTTGGACTCAGCGAGCTCTGACTTGCAGTTTGTTGGAAAAACCTGGCCACTGACGGTGATAAGTTTCGCTGCGAAGGTTGAGACGGCGTCAGTGTGCTTCTCGTGCTCTAGTAACACAATGCATTTTTAAATTTAAATAAACTGGCAAAAGGGGTATATTAATTCTGTCCCTGGTTTTTCATTTTAATTGGTAATTCACGACTTTTCATTTAAAAACCACTTTGGACCAGAAACACTACATTAAGAGCAGTGTTGCGGCCCTGGGCTCACCTTCTAACAGAAAGTGGCTGTCTGACATTATGATGTGGGTGTGCATCCAGCTGGTAACCGCCTTGTAGTGGAATAAAACCGTTAAGATATACATACATACGTAAACGGTTGATTTTTCGCGCTCGACAATTTTATCGAAGTGGATTTTTACATATCTTTTCCATATATCTGGTTTTTGTTGATTTTAAGTGCCTTGCAATAGTATCGTAAGAGCACACTATTTACTAAGTATTGTCTTTTAATTTTTTTTTAACTGGTGCTGGCTGATTACAAATTTGCTGTTGGCTGTTCTTTGTCGGTTTATAAAATGGGTAAAGAGCACTTACCACAACTACCACTTAGGACCTTGGTTGAATTCCATTACATCAATACCGATTATCCAAAGCACCATTTTTTTATACCACTATGGATGGTGGCAAACAAACATGCGGTCCGCCTGATGGTAAGCAGCCTATGGAAGCTTGCAACACCTGAGGGATCACTGGCGAGTGGCAGAAGCTATAAAAATCTAATAACTTCTTTCTTGAAGAACCCTATACTATAGTCCTTAGAGAAGACTTTGGCAAGGAGCTCTTTCTACAACCCAAGTGTGCGCGAGTGCTGTATGCGACCAGTTAGGTTCTAAAGTGTGAAGATGAATTCCATGACGATGCGATGGTAGAAAGTAGCCGTGGACATCATTTCGAACAATTCCTCAGAACACATCCAATTGTACAAGCGGTAGAACACACAAAGGGAGGCAAACTCCTCAGGCTTAAGGGTTCGATAAGGCAAGTGAGTTTGGGATCGCCGACAATTCTCTCAGCCCGTCGTTGAACCGAGTCAAAAGGGCCAAGCTGGTATCCGGGTGTACCCGCCCAGATATGGCAGTTGTCTCCCGCAGCATGCCCCGACGTGAAGTACTGCTTCGCTCTGTTGATTATACCAAGTTTATTGAATGCCAATTTCACCTTGCCCTGCAAATGATCTCGTAACTGAACATCGCTTGAGATGTCAATACCAAGAATCCCAATGCTCTTGGATGTGGTGAGGGGAGTGTCATGGAATCGTGGGACCTCAGTGAATGGGGTTTTCTGAGCGGCGAAAGCGCAGACTTGTGTCCTCTCCCCAGTTTAGGCTGCTCATTTAAGCAAGTACTTGCTATGCCTGGCTTTTATTGTTCGGGCGGCTTATTCGAGCGAGTACTCGCTGTGCCCTACTGCTCTAAAGCACGGAGAAAAGGTATCTATATTACAAACGTAAAGTTTTTTTTTATAAAGTCTCTTACCGTTCTATTTTGTCTATGATTTCTTGGTGAAGCATTAGGTGTGATATTATCTTGGTTGTTTTGCATAATAGTTTCGGAAGAGTTCAATAACTCGTGTAGTTTATATCCTTTTGCTAGCTGTTCCACTGTCTTTCCTAGAAACACACATAAATTTATAAACAAGACTAGCTAGAAATATGGTTTGGGCACAGTAGGTAGTAGGGATTTTACTGACTGACTAGAGGTAGACTGTCAGTGGTTCATTAGTAGGAGACTCGCAATAAGATTATAGACAGAAAAGGCGTTTATGGGCACAATCACGTCACAACCGACCATTCCAAATTACAGCTTTCTGGTACTTGAAAAAATACAAAAATGGTTTTTTTTAAACAACAGAAGTGACAACAACAAAATTAGTTGTGTTTATTTTACCCTTACAGGGTGACCTTTGTCTCAAAATCCATACTAATATTATAAATGGGAAAGTGTAGGTGTGTGTCTGTTTGTTTGTCCGTCTTTCACGGCAGAAGCGAAGGGTTTTTTTAAATAGAGATAGTTGAAGGGATGGAGAGTGACATAGGGTACTTTTGTCTCTTTCTAACTCCCCCACTTTCCTAAAATGGGCGGTGGAAGTTTGTATGGAGCATTCCGCAATTTTCAAGTTAGAAAGCTTAAAATTGGTATGCGGACTATTTGTGACTAACAAAAAAATTGTGCATCATTTTTTTTGGGAATCTGCCTCCAACCCCTTAAAAGAGGGGGTGAAATTTTATATGGGACTTTTCGCAATTTTCAAGGTAGGAAGCTAAAAATCGGTACAGAGACTCTTTGTTACCAACAAATAAAAACCTGTCTAATTTTTTTTGGAAATCTTTCCCCAGCCCCTTAAAAAAAAGGGGACAGAAATTTGTGTGAGGCTCTCCGCAAAATGAGTACAGGTTCTATGATACAAACAAATTATAAAATCATTTAATTAAAACAATATTAAAACATTAAATTTAACCATAAATCAATCAGCTTTTAAGAAAAAATATCAACATTCGAAACATAAATAAGTGTTACTCATGGATTCCTAATGGGTTCCTAAAAAACGATAACGTTGTGTGCTCTCTATCGGTATTCAAATTTAAAAAAATTATATGGCGCCTCGGACCTCGGAGGTCCCCAGGCATAACACCTCGCCTGGCAGGATATTTCCTCTTTCCCCCGAGAGCGACAACCCAAGCCGAGGAGTCCTTGAGAGTTGGGCGCTATTTGGGCTGAGGCTCCTTCAGAGTCTCACCCCAAAAAGCCCGGTGAAACAGTAATGGCTGTAACAGCCAACTGCATAGTCAGTCAGAAAAAAATAAATATGGCGCCTCATACTTCATTTACAACTACTGCTAAAGCAAACTCCATTAGTATAAATAAGGAGTTCCAGGCCGCTAACCAAATTTATGGCGGGCGGAGCCGCAGGCAAAATCTAGATTTGTTTGTAACGTTTTCACGCCTAAACCGCTGAACCGATTACGATGAATTTTGATGTAAAGCCATTATACCCATAGGTACACATAGGGACCCTAGAGACTATAGGGTTATAGGCTACTTAAAAAACTTCAAGTGTGAGTTGCTAGTTTTACTACAGTCAAGGAGATCAATAACCAAGTTTAGCGCAGGCGAAGCCGCGGGGAAAGCTAGTCTGTTATATAAACCTTTTCTAAATGCTTTCAAACTTTTAAGGCTTTCTGCTAATGTTAGATAAGTACCTCTATTCTGTTACAACCTGTAGGTATAATAGGCATACATAGGAAAGAAATTTTTACTAGCTTTCTCTTAGCGTTATTTATATATAAGGAATAGCTATATTGTAAAATTTCAGTTATTTTAAGTGCAGTGAGAAGAATTATTTAGGTATTTACCTGTCAAAGTTGTGGGAATATGAGTGTTACATCGTCCAGTGTCTAATATTCTCTTCAAAGCGGGTATATTGCTGAAAACGATGGCAACCGCTGCTCCATCAGCTAATTGAGAAGAATCGCAGCAAGACAGCAGAAACATCCAGCTGTCAGTGTCCCAATGTTTTCCAGAGAAAACCGCTAATTGTAGCGTGGATGCTCCTGTAATTTACAATAGTTTAAATATCATGTGTTGCCAACTTAGAGCATTAGAGCATGTTGACAACAAATCACAAAAGATAACTAAGGCGCAGACTATACAATCCTATGTTGTTGTAGATTCCATGATCAATACACAATTAAATTACTTTCCATGAACTGAAGTAGATATAAACCTACCTGATATCGAAGTACTAACTTATTACTTAAACCTTATTTACATCACAAAACTAGTGTCATACATGAATTATTTTTCGCCCTCCAGCCCGGTGGACCGACGACCTTAAAAAGATGGTTGGTGGTGGCTAAATGCGGGAGAAATGGCGCGCCATAGAGGAGGCTTATGTCCAGCAGTGGACCAATATGAGTTGAAATGATGATTGGCAGCAAACATTAGGTACTCAATTAAGGTGCTCACTCAAATTACATTAATATAAAATCTGCGTCCACTGCTATTCACAAACCTTTTTAAATTTATGACTAACAAATTCAAGGGCCACTGAATTGTTTATTTGGAATGTACTTAAAATTATATTTTAATTTTAAATTATTGAGTAGTTTATTGAGAATTAGTTTAAAGTATTGAGTAGGCTAAACAATACTTTGAGTTGGATGTTAATCCAAGTTTTTATTTTATTGTAAAATTTTGAAACCTTTAATGACACATAACTACTATATTAATCGCTCCGCCCATGCTTAGTACCTACCTACCTGCGTATATAGGTATAGATGTAAAGGTATAAATGTATATAGGTATGCCTGCAAGATATTCGCGATAGATACCAACGCGTCTACTTAGTATCCCGGTTAAAATATAACAGGAAATCAATAAACATAAATAATCTGAAAATATAGGTTTTCCACACGTTATATTGTGTTTGTATGTAATATAATAGTAGGTACCTAAGTACTTATATTAATTAAATCGCAACGCTACTTACCGGATTCACTCAATAAATGTGGATTTGCTCCATATTGGACAAGAGTTTTGACTATGGAGAAGGCGCCCTGCCGTGCCGCTAATCTAATCGGCCAACCTCCTTCTAGATTTGGATCTACGCCAGAATTTAACAATCGTATTATTTCTCCTTCGTTGTTAGAAAATATATTGTCTTTAAATTCGTAGTTATTGTTCTGCATGGTTGCAGTGTTATTCAAAAATGTTATGAACACATTTATTCGACTCGTATCTGCGCAAGCGTTCAATATGTAGGCACCTATCTATAAATACCCTCTTTTGGTTTTTGTTAGCAAATTAATAACTTACATGTTTACTTGTTGTGGAATTGGAAAATACCATCTCATCTTATTTATTGATTGGTACCTATAGCATGCAGTTGTCTAAAAAAATTAGTTTTTGTGAAATTATGTAGATACTAGCTATTGCCCGCGGTTTCACCTGCCCTAAATTCGGTTATCGTTGTAGGATTTCAAAGGCAACTCCTTAATTATGGAAAACAAACCGACTCTCAATTGACGTTTTCAAGTAGCCTTTGCCCTTCCCCGGCACTCAAATTATCTCCATGCCAAATTTTCCCACGGTTCTACCCGCCCTAAATTCGGTTTTTGGTGTAGGATTTTAACGGCAACTCCTTAATAATAGTGAACAAACTGACTCACACTTGACGTTTTCAAGTAGCCATGCCCTTTCCCGGCATTCAAATTATCTCCATGCCAAATTTGCCTGCGGTTTCACGCGCCCTAAAGTTGGCTATAGGTGAAGGATTTCAACTGCAACTTCTCAATTTATAGAAAAAACCCACTCACACTTGACGTACTTTACCGGACGTTTAAACTATCTCCATGCCAAATTTCATCTTAATCGGTACAGCGGTTTAAGCGTGAAGAGGTAACTGACAGACAGACAGAGCTACTTTTGCATTATATGTATGTATAACGTACACAATAAAATATAGGTAAAAAAGTGAGAAACCGACTGCAGCGTCACCAACCGGGTCCAATTGTGTTTTCCAGGATCCCATTGAAATATTCAGACAAAATTTCATCCAAATCGTTCTGAGAGTTTAGGAAAGAGTTAAGTGACAAACACACGTACAGAAGAATTATACGTAGAAAAAAATCGACTCACACTTGAGTAGTTTTTAAGTTGTTTATGTACTTTCCCGGGATTTAGAATATCTCCATGCCAAATTTCATCTTAATCCGTACAACGTGGCTTAAGCGTGAAGAGGTAACAGACAGACAGACACTCAGAGTTACTTTCGAATTTATATTATTAGTGTGCATTGTATAACTTTTGGATGTAGGACACTACTGAACTCTGCTCTTTCTATGATTTCCACAATGTACAGTTCTGAGCTGACTGCCTGACCTACTGACTTGCAGAAAAATTTATGTCAATATAAATCATCAGGTTCTAAAATGATATATACGACATATACATTGCGGCTTTCTGTCGTCGATTTATATATTAATGGTAAATAACGTTAGGGAAACGAGAGAATGTAGAAGACAATACTTCACGCCTTTACGAGAAAAGTAGTGCCTTGTTGTGTATGTAGATCCCGGATAGTTTACGCCAGTACATATGAAAGCTCCTATACATTCCTATACGCTTTGTCGGTATGCGGCACCGGTTACGCGGTTGCCGGAACGTGTGAAAAGGCAGGTAGTCCATATAGGATTTCTTAAAGCTGCAATACTTCCTGTGAAGTCGTGAGAGCCTGGTAGCTGTACGTAGGGGCTTCTGAGTTCAATTCCAGGGATAGTAACATACCTTTAATATATCAGTAAAGGGATTTTATGATGGAATTTATGAAATATCGTGATCGCACGTCAAAAACATTGTGCCCAAGTGGCCCATACACGTCCATAGCGTAACCACAGCCAAAACATGCATTCCAATTATACATACAGCCTTATATTGAAGAAAACTTCAACAGCGTCTAGTCATTCATGGCTGGACATCTCAAAGGCTATGCGTCGGTAGCGCTTGCCCCATCGCAGTATCTTACGATTGCTCTGTCTAGACGACTTCGATGGCCCGACTGTATGATTGAAATAAATGTTGAGTCTCTCTAGTGGGATGAAAAACAACCACAAAGAAATCACCTACACTTGCTTATAATGTACTAATATACTCTACGGAAATAACTTGCGCTTGGAGTACGCGTAACTAAGTCAAACATTTGTATCGATATCAGGTACAGTTTAGTTGACCAATTCTTTTAAGTGGCTGCTGTCCAGTCATGAAGAATTAACGCACACCGCAGTTTAGACAGCGAGAGCATAGTATTCTTATCTACGGGTATTACCTATTATTACTGGCTAAGAATAAGCAAAGTACCTGCCTATGTAGGAGAGCATTTAAAGGTATGAGGAGGAGGAGGAAGTGATCAAGCTAAGAAATATCAATAATGTCTGTATGTATATCTACACTTACATCAAAATGTGGTGATCAGTCTCTTTTCACCAACCACTAAGCTTTGCGTGACAGGTGATGAGACCATTGCCGCAACAATGCCTCTTACAGTGCATCTGGACTAAGGTGGCTTTACATAAATATATGTGTCCAATAATTCGTAAATTACCAGCTTGAAAGTAATGTGCGGTAAAATAAAAGACCAGGAACAGAATAATAAACACCCCCATTGCCAATTTCTGACGAACTACGAGTAAAATACGCGAGGAAAATCAAAATCAGTCCAAAAATATAAATTAACGTTTAAAAGATTTATTTTGACAATACACAATCTTCGGCAGTCACCCATTTTAGCGTACCTACCAGAACTTTTTATCAATTATTGTATTAATGTATTTAAAAGTTTCCCTATCATTAATATACCTATTTATTTTACGCAAGTGTGCATGTAAATAATTGCTCAGGATTTCTTATCAGTATCATCATTTTTCTTTCGAACTGATCGATTCCTTCCAGACGAACTTGAGTGTAGTTTGTCACGAGTTTTGGGAGATTTTCGTTCCGGCGACGATGACTGCCTCATTTGTGGAGACAATAAATTTTCTGGAGATTTATTATTGATGTGTGTTGGAGATTTAGAGCTTTTTCTTCTAGGAGATGTAGAGCGTTTTTTACGAGAGTTCGACCATCTTTGTTCAGGAGATATACAGCGTTTTCGCTCAGAACGCGCCGAGCGCCTTTTAGGAGATCTAGAACGTCTTCTTTGGGGAGACTTAGAACGTCTTCTTTGGGGAGATTTAGAACGTCTTCTTTGGGGAGATTTAGAATGTCGTCTATTTGGAGATCTTAAGCGCCGACGATTTGGAGATTTAGATCGTCTTCTTTTAGGAGATCTTGAGCGTCTTCTAAGCGAACTCTCTGATTCTGGCGATTCCGACCATCTCCACGTCTGAGAAGGTGTTTTTGGAGTTCTAAAACAAGAAATTCATTTTTTATATAACATTTATTAGAGACAGTTTTAAAATTATGTAATTATGAAATTAGAGAAACATTTAACCGCATTATGAATGCGAAGTATAAAGCACATGCAGTATAAGAATTTGTTTAAGCCAAAAAAAATTTAGAATCTAGGATTCGTATTTTTTTACATTCATTTACAAAGTTTATTTTTAAACTGATGTTTTTAAAACCTAGCAAATCTTTTTGGCGTCATGTTTTTCTTTCGTGGCTACTACTGTAAGTTTTCTAAATCAATTTTTGGAAATCATGTGCTACGATATCCTATTGCCGAGCCTTTATAACTAATAATCACAAAGACTATAAACTTAAAGTTATAAATTGATCACATAAATTAACACTTTAAAGTAGAAGGCTGAAGAGGTCTCCTTTCACCAGATTTATAATGACTTCACTATTGCGTACCTGACATATCCATCTACTGAACCGCAATGGTGCTTATAAACCGCAAGTGTAGAAATACAGTTATAAGCAAACTTACAGACAGAGTACGTTTTATTTTATGAATATATAAAAACTAGCTTTTGCGCGCGGTTCCCCCCGCCCTAAATTCGATTATCAGTATAGGATTGCAGCGGCAACTCCTCAATTATAGAAAAAAAAAACGACTTGAAGTTTTCAAGCAGCCTCTGTCCTTTCTCAGGACTTAAACTATTACCATGCCAAATTTCATCTCCATTGGTGCAGCGTTCCAAGCGTAAAGAGATAACATACAAACAGTTATTTTTGCATTTATATTTTACCAGCTTTAACCCGCGGTTTCACCCGCCCTAAATTCGGTTATCGGTGTAGAATTTCGACGACAACTCTTTAATTAAACCAAACCAATCAAAAAAACCAACTCACACTTGACGTTTGTAAGTAGCCTTTGTCCTTCCCCGAGACAAACTAAATAAACCCAGACTCAAGACAAACACGAATGTTTATCACATCAATGTTTGTCTAGTGCGGGAATCAATCCCACAATCTTTGCACAGTAGCCGGCCACACTACCAACTAGGCTGCGAGGGAATTAATGTTCTAGGAACTATCGAAACCTGTGTGAATAAAACCACGGGGCTCTATTTCTTCACGTCGCAGCAGCGACAGTGACAGGCACAGTAACCACCAGGACAGGTTATGGCACAAGGATAGATATATATAGGACGGGTAAGGACATTATACGAAAGTTCTAATGAGAAATAAATTTATCGTAGGTTAATTCGCGGGGCGCTTTTCCTTTACTTCGCAATGGTGCAAAAGGTCGAAACAATCTTTGGCACAAGAATAACTGACGAAACAGATAACAATGTAGAATTTAGCCTGACAAATTGGCGGTCTGCTGCAGCACCAGCCGTGCTCGTGACCATCATATTCTACTATCAGAAACGATATTCAAAGTTAAGCAAGTCGGGCGTGGTCAATACCTGGACAGGTGATCACCTAGTGGCACATTGTTCTAAGCTCCTCCGTGCTTCTGGGGCCGTTGCAGCCGTTTCCGATATTCAGATTATATAGCTCGTTTAAAGGTATTAGATATTATATTTTAACTTTTCATGTATAAATTAGTTTTACCTGTCAGTATCCCAACGTGGTCCGGTGCCAAATAAACCAAACTGGTTGTTAGGATTTTTAAACACGTGGAGAAAGTTGCAGCTGCGGCCTTTCGGGCAACGTCCTCTTGACTGAAGACCTGTATAATAATTAATAAATAATAATATACTATTTCGTGGTATCCTCGGAGAAATAGTCAAAGGTATAATTATTTTTATAACGGACGACAATTTTTGCGGCTAAAAGTTTAAAAATGCAGACAATGGTCGAACGTACGTTCCATCGATGTTATGCCCAATACTGTAGGTACTGGTCATAAACTGAGTCGAAATAACATATACAATTCACAAATTGTAACTATATCGTATTCTGTCAATAGTTTTAAAATAAACATAAAAAAAGGATTCTACGTGATTTAAGAGTAGAATCCCGCTGGCTTTCTTCATAAAAACGTATTGCCCTGTTTCCTCCCTGGATGTCGACATTAGAACTATAATTTTTCATGTACGATAGATATGTACAATCACTTAAAAAACTGATAACTAAGGCCCTTGTAAAAGCCTAAGAAATGATGACTCGGGATGATTCATTACCTTTTAGGTGAAATAATCTATTTTTGGTTGACATTTGGAAAAGTAAAATTGGGGAATACAATATACCGGTTTTGATGACTGTGATTAGGTAATCCGAAATAAGGAATAGCGAAAAGTACTTAAAGGAAGACTCTTTAGCCCGATTTTGTTGAAAACAAACACTGCATCATTGGATTTTTACAAAATCAATAATAAAAAAATCCTAGCCAGGAATCTAACCAGTTGATTTTGGAATAAAAACACATTGTCTTATTACACCGTTCAATAGTTTTGCTAATAAGGAACGAATTCTGGGAAGTAATGACAGACGGGAAACTTATGTAAAGTGTTGATTTTCTGCTTCATATTTTAAAATAATGTCTTTATGTCACTTGAAAAAATTAGCCTGTAAAATAAAATTGACATATTTGTAACCGACCTCGTGTCTGTACCTACATAAGAAAAATCTTCACTGCTACCATCTGTTTTCATATATCACGCAAAACTCGTCGCATTAAGGTTTGAATGTTAAATGATAGTAGTTTAATATACACGAGTTGGTATTAAACTACATTTCTTCCTGAATGATACATGTTTTATACTACACCTGCTAGTTGTTATATCTAAGCTCGAAAGAAAATAAAGTAACAAGCGGCGGGAGAAAAGTATGCATTTTCTTTCCGGCGTTTAAAGATATTTTCCGTGGTAAAAAAATTATGACAAACCTTAATCGTAAGGTCAAAAGTTGAAAATTTATTGGAGTGCAGCTTATTCTGCTCACACTTGTCACGCCCTTCTATTGGCACTGCTTGACATTGAATCAATTGACAAATAGAAGCTATGAAATTTAGTTACAGTGCAACACACTTTTCTGACCTTGGGTTTTTTGACGCTAGTGTCGTTCTAAGTTTACACCATTTCAAAATGGCGACTGTAGTTCCAGTGGGTCAGAAAAGTTTGTTGCACTATAAGTAATGATTAACAAGCTTTGGTTCATTGTTTGCTGCAATAGTTAACCACGTCTTATTTTATAACTTTAAGGGGCCATTAGACAATTTTAGTAAGCACTTCCGCTAAAAGTTCAGCAGACAAGCCATTTAAAATTTACAGATGTATTTTTGAACCAAAACAAAAACATGACTAGCGTTCTAAAAAAAAAATCAAAATAATCACGGCGCTAGTTTGTAGCTACCCGATCCTCGAGAGCTAACTGATCATAACTATAACTTACCACAAATGGCAGCTTTCCAAGAGGCCACATTACAAAATTGTAGCGACATCTGGCGACCGGCGTACCACCGCGAGTGTAGAGCGCGGTAAGCCGCCACCGCAGCGCGCAGCTCGCGGAACTCTACGTACGTGTTGCCGCGGAGGTGCCGCTCATGGTTGTTACACACCTAAACAAACGGACACACATGTTTTAACGAGATTTTAAACCTTACGAGTTTAATGTCATAAAAACTCGTCGCATAAGATCTATATACCTCCCAACCCAACTTCTGCGTGGTAATTTCTATATTGACGGATGTCCTATGTTTACCGCCAGTGTACTAAATGCCTATTATCTCCCTGTCAATTTATATTTAAATAGGTTCTGCGTTTTATACCTAATAACATAGGTTTGTGTATCTATAATTAAAATTGTAGATACACAAACCTTTTATAACATATTCAATATAGTGAGAACCATCTGTATAAAAATAGACACGTGAGTAAGATCTAAAGTGAGCTTCAGTTAAGACAGCTTGATTTATTTGTTTATTTTGTGGTGTGATATCATAGACTTCGAATATTGGCCATACTTTAGAAAGAGATACAGCGAACTTTTGGTATCTTTTCTCTGCTTATCAACGTCGGCCATCTTGTTTGTTTATGTTAATTAAATCAAGTTAGAAAGAACTAAGAGACTAGAGTTTAGCTTCGCCTCTGTCACACTTTTGCAACCAGTTTTTTTTTTTACAGCTGGGTAGGAAACGCTCTGTCCAGTTCTCTATGTCTATGTGTGATATACAACAATGTAGAATTTTATAGTTTGATACGGTATTGTTGATCGAGGAACAATAAGAATAGGTAATATATTTGAAATTCTTTAAAAGAAAACTATAACTTCTTTTCTACATCTACGTTTGTAAATACTGGTGGGAAAAAAGTCGAGCTCACCTTATCGAATTAGTATTATTGATAACAAAAACATTATGTAATAACCTACGTGGTTCTTTAAATATTTGTAGTGCATATACGATATATACGAACCTTCAGCTACTCATCTAAGGCTCATGTTCTGCCACCAACTGATTGGAAGGTCTGTAGTACTTTGAGTAAGTCTCATTTTTTTTCTGACTCTAATAAGATTTTTAGAATTCGATATCTTATAAAGAAACTTGTAATTATATGTAGATAAGATAGCAATTATTGTATTATAATTATTATTGAAGAAAGATTCTCGAATGAAAAACATAAACCGGAAAGCGTAGAATATTGTAAGCTATCCAGCCATTGCGAAGACGGCTATATGCGAACAGGTCAAAACCGTGGCACATTATAGGTACCTGATAGCACTTTATGCAGTTTGTCCACTGTCTGCCGGTCTCTAGTGTCAACATCACCTCCCATCTATTACAATCCTGTTACCGCTCGTATATTACACGTAAACATGCGCGTATACAAACGTTATTACTTTTTGTAATAAGATTAGATTTCACAAATGGAATAACTGTGACTTGTAAAAAACATTTAAGGAGGCCTATGTTCAGCAATAAATAGACATCAACAGGCATAACGGCAATGCAAAGATATCATCTGGACATATCTTTTTGTAATTTTGTTGTTTAAAGGATACATTCCAAATTAGTTTCTGATCCAAATCCTTCGTTACTGGAGTCACTTGCCGAAGCTTACCTTGAACTGCACCACTCTACCGAACTTCTCGAATTCAGGCAAAACGTCAAAGAAAAAATCTTGAAACTCTTTATATGTGTCACTGTCTTCATATTCTAGCATCAAATCTGTGTCGTATTCATTGCTATTTGCATTATCTAATCCAAAATGAAAATAGAAATTTGTAGCCAACAGCACCTGAAAATAAATCAAAATTATGAACACAATATTCCTGAATATTTTAAGATTCAGAGAGTTGAAAAAGCTTAGCAAGACAAACTAGTGGTTCGACTCGGCCGTTCGAAAAAACAACGATTAGGTAGGCTAGTTGCGTCTCCCTCGCTCCCGCGCGCAAGATAGCAAATACATTTTTCTGCAAGACAGAAAGAGGCAACCTATTTATTTGTTTATATACTGACAAGATATTGTTACATAAGATAATTATGAAGTCTCTGAATCTCGAACTAGTTGAAAACAAAATGTATCTCGGAAGTCAATGTCTCCTTCCAGTAGTTTTTATAGAAATATATATCTTAAACAACCAGTATCTTTATTTGTATTTTACTAATAAAAAAATAGGGCAGATAAAAATATGCAATACAGAAAAGGTTTATGGCATAAAATAACACATTATTACGTATTAGGTATAATCAATTGTCTTCTTATTTTGTCCAAATTAATTTGTGTTCATTGTTTTTGGTATTTTTATTATAAATGTATTTAATGCGTTTGTCTAAACAAATAAAATGAAATAAAATCAGAAGAAAAAAAGGGTTTTTTTTTATCTATGTACAGTTAAGCATCTGTAGTATGTGTGTGGGGGGCAAACTTCTCAACCTTAGATTTAGCAATTGGCTCCGAGATTGTTGCCGCTGATTTTCAAACCACAATAACATTGCTTGATCTTTAAATGTTAGCTTTCTAAACAATGTTCTTGTTTTGCCAAATTATAGCTGCAATAGACGGACTTAGCCCCAAATGTCTTACAACATCACTATTCGTTTCTCCATTTTATATTGCACATATCAAACAAATTTTCTCACCAATACACAACGCTTCTCTTTAACTGGCAATGTTTGCAGTTCACGACTAATAATACAATAAGTCTGATTCTTAAATGTTTAGGACAATTTTAGTAAACATGTGGTCGGCAATTAACAATAAACGAAGTTTTATGACCTCAGGTGTCTCTAAAAAAGAGTTCAGCACCTTAAAAACTTAGCTGGAGCCTTTTATAACCGGTTATTAATTAATGTTTATTGGACTTTTCAATACAACAGTATTTGTTATAGAGAACGGCTGTTGCGTTATATAGTATCAATAAATGGAATTTAAGGCAAGCCAATCAAACTAAAGTAATTAAATAACTGAACTATAAAATTACGTTATAGGGAGATTTTAGTTATGTATAACGAAGGATGTTAAAGAGTTTACACAGTCTATGTATATTGAAATATATAAATAAAAATAAAATCTTTACTAATGCTTTAACTATGTATACTGTGTGAGATTGCTTAATAATTGTTTTACTTCTTTTTTAATTTGATAAATAAAGCCACTAGATCGTTTACACGATGGTCGTTGATGTGTTACGTCATCCTTAGTCGTTTTTAAATTCTGTTTTCTTTAATTTTGTCATGGAGTCAGAATTTTACTCAAAAATTGTATACAGTTAGGTAAGTAGATAGGGATTATGCGTTATAACAAGTTAAAAAATAAACAAAATTGTAAATCATATTGCCCCATTACATTGCTAATTCCAGGATATCGATGGTTCCGAGAACACTGGTCACCAAATCTGCAGCAGGCCGTTTTAGAAAAGAATGGACATGATTCCATCTCCGGCTTAGTTTCCCGCGAAACCAACAATTGGGTGGGTGGTTCTGTAGCATCTCCAGATAAAAACTGTTCTAAGTTATCAAAGAATACTTGTTGTTTTCGTTTATTTTCTTCTTCGATTTCTTTTAGGCGTTTTTCTTCTTCAATTCTTCTCTTTTTTTCTAACTCCCACTCCTGAAAAAAAAAAAAACATCTATTTAATCAATTTTATTTCATAGTTAATTCGTTATATCGTTTTTAGATGTCAGTATGACACCTGTCGAACATGACTGAAACTCGACGAAGTTTTACGATGTAATTATTCTAATTATTTAAAAATCAGCACTTGTGCTTTTTTTTATACCACCAAGGTGGCAAACAAGTTTCCGTAATATGTTCAATTTCGTGTATCATACCTAATTACTTTGGTTGATTAAAAACGTCGCCATTGTTTTTGTTTGTGTACATACAATAAAGTATAGGTTAAATTAAAGATTTTGTTATTAGGTAGGTACCTAATTTGTTTTTGAAATAATACTAAATGAGTGCACAGGTTGTGGTAGCAAACACGAACTTTGAAAGTAGTTTAGCCAGTGTGAGTGTAAAATCAAAATTAGGTATTGTTTTGGTGACAAAAAACTGTGTACTTATAGTAAGGCCGTTGTATTCCGGATTCTGATCTGAGTACTTAACCAGAAGTGGTTTTGGGATGGTATACCACAATTAACATTTTCGAATATACACGAAAACGCGCAGCCATTTTTGGTGAGTCGATCTTTTTATTGTTTTTGCCTACTCTGACTAAGACCTCTGTGCACGCCACTAAAAAGTATAAGATTTTATTTTTAAAAATTTTCATGTCCATATCGGATGCTATGATTACTGCTTGTGCTAAGGATACCACTGTAATTCTTGACCGATAAGCCATATAGTTAATAATAATGCTTCGTACCATTTTCATTTTAGCTTCTTGTTGCAGGCGTTTTTGGCGTAAAGCTTCCCTTATTTCTAACAACTTTTGCCATTGTTGAATAGCAATTTTCTCTGCATCTAACCATTTCTTGTTTTCTATTTGGTTTAAATTTTCTATCTGTTCATACTCGTACAGTTCTAACATTTCTTGTTCTTTTAACCACTTTTCACACTCTTGAATATTTTGAAACCTTGGATGATAGTCTAGAAAAAGAAATAGATCAAGAGCGAGTTGCAGAATGAGCGTTCTGTACCTACTATATCAATAAAATGTAGCTAATACGCCATAGTGAGTTTAAATCTTATTTTTACAAGCAACTGTAATTAGTAGTCAATAAAAAGCTGCATTTTCCTGTAATTTATACCTTAAATAACTACAAAACCTATTAAGAGCTTCAGAGAGCAGCGGACATTTTTGCACATTGAATTGCAATTAGTTAAGATCACCGAACTTAAAATTTGTAAAAGCTTTTTTAGTTTAGCTCTTTCAAATTGTACCTCACCCGATATGTCAATATTTTTATTGGTACCAAAACGGTGCAAGACAGGCAGGACGTTTGGATCTGCTTGGGTTTGAATTATGCACATTTATAAAGCTGTGTTACTTTTTAATACCCAACCAAAGTGTGCCAACGGAGCCCTATTACTAAGCCTACATTGTCTCTGTCCGAAGTTACTGAAACCCCGATTTTTTACAGCATAAAAATTACTTACAATGCTATACTAAAAAAATTTGATTCTTATACTTGTTACTAGCAACTTAAGTTAGTACCAGGAAAATAATTACTACTCAATAAAGAGTAATGTTATTCGAAACACAGTGTAATATTATCGTAAGCACTGTATTTTAGAAATATATATAGAGTGGCAGAACAATGCTACAAGATAATTCCATACCAAAAAATAGTTTGCAAATACCTTCTCTAGCTTTTGCTTCTCGCTGTCTGATCCTTCTCCTTCTCTCCTTTTTAGCTAGATTCCTCCATTGTTTATGCCTATGAAAAACATTTAACAAGTTTAACTGCATTAGTAAGCATACCTAGTTAGGTTTAAAACTTAGTATCCTTGGCAGGCGGATGCCCCCTTACTCCTGGCACCACCATTACAAGGTAAGGTTTTTTTTTTTTTTTTTTTTTTTATACCACTAAGGTGGCAAACAAGCTTACGGCCCGCCTGATGGTAAGCGGTCACCGTAGCCTATGGACGCTTGCAACACCAGGGGTATCACTTGCGCGTTGCCGACCCTTCAGAAATCTAATAACTTCTTTCTTGAAGAACTCCATACTGTAGTCCTTGCAGAATACCTTGGCAGGGAGCTCATTCCACAACTTAAGCGTTCGCGGGAGGAAGTTTCTCTGAAACCGCACTGTACGCGACCATTTAGGTTCTAAAGTGTGAGAATGGATTCCCTGCCGATGGCGAGCGGTGCGATGGTAGAAAGTAGCCGTGGGCATCATTTCGAACAATTCCTCAGAACACAACCCATTGTACAAGCGGTAGAACACACACAGTGAGGCAAAGTCTCTCCTTAGACTTAAGGGCTCGATACCGCAAGTGAGTTTGGAATCGTCGACAATTCTCACAGCCCGTCGTTGAACCGAGTCAAAAGGGCCAAGCTGGTATCCGGGTGCACCTGCCCAGAGATGGCAGCAGTACTCCATATGGGTAAACCCTTCCAGAGAAAATAATAATTATAACCTAATATCAAACCAAGACTTTTGATGGTTCGGGATTTTACAGTAGATGTTTGCTTGTTTAATTGATATTAAACCACTGCTTCTCAATAATAATTGTACCAGTCTATAATAGACTATTACACCTAATTTTTTTTATTGTTATAAGAAAAGGTTTTTTCAAAACTTTGATGCAATTCAGACGATAAAAGCTGACAAAATTAGAGCAGTTTTAAGTTCGCTTGTTTAGTGCGTGAGCAGAAACGCTTTATACTAAGAGCAGTTTTGGTAGCCATCGCCGGGAAGGCTGATTTAGTATTCATAGCGTATAGACCATATCTGTGATGGGGATGGAGGCGGACTGCTCGCATGTTGTTGGTGCGTTCGGTAGATACAGCCGTTCAAAGTGGGGTTATGGTAACGAAATTTTTACCATCGCCGGGAAGGCTGACAATAGAACACTATTATAATATGCACAATACCTATGTAAACTAAAAAAAACTGACAAGATTCGGTGGTGTGGAATAACAAAGACTATCACGCAAAGGTGGGGAAAAAACTCGTAGTAACATGTATCGTTGCGCCGTCAAAACATTTTTAAATCGGCAAATAGAGCCGTGACGAATAAGTCCGGATAATCGGAATTCTACTGTATTTATCTTTAACTTATTGAGGTTTTATTTGGTAACTGCTTTTCTGCAGTACATTGTGATAAAACACTATTATCACACCATGCCGAGGACATACAATCCATAGTAACATCTTTCACGGACCGCGCATATAACCCATGAGACAAGGAGTTTATTGACAGTGAGTTAAAACATGTACTTAAGAAGGCTAGTCACATATTTCGGTGGTCCGATTGCCGATGGAGCGGTTATGTCCTACAGTGAAGACTTCGTACCGGAAGTCAAAACCTCCAGCCCGATCGACCGATGAATTTAAGATGGGGCCACCATCCATGGTAGCTGTATGCGGAAGGCAGAGGACCGGAAGAAATGATGTGCCTTAGAGGAGGCTAGTGGCCAGCAGTGGTCCGAAATAAAAACTTTAGATTATTACAAATTATACATACAATTAAAAAAAAACTACAAAAACCGTGTCATTGCCACTTTGATTTTTGACGAAAGGTTTTTAGATTGGCTATTACTACTAAATGCAACACCGAATCTTGTTAATTTTTTTTACAGTTTACAAAGGTATTTTGTATATTAGAATACTTTTCTATTGTTAGCCTTCCCGGCGATGGTAACATTTTTATTACCATAACCCCACTTGAGACGGCTGTATCTATCAAATGCACCAACACCATGCGAATAGAATGCCTCGATCTCCATCACAGAAATGGTATACAAGCTATGAATACTAAATCAGTCTCCTCAACTCCAATTTGCAATCACCGCCCTAGGCAAATGGTTTCAGAAATGGAGAATCGAAGTGAATCCCTACAAAAGCTCTGCAGTTCTCTTCACCGTTGACCGCCCTCCGCGACTTATCTTCCCTCTTACTCTTCGGCCGTACCATTCCTTGGCAAAACAAGGTTAAATACCTCGGTGTGACCCTGGATAGGCGTCTAAACTTCCGCAATCACACCAAAATAGTTACAGACCGAGCCGCTTTTGCCCTCGGTCGACTATATCCCATGATAGGCAAGTACAGTAAGATGTCTCTTAAATTAGCTGACTCTTTACACCACTTGCAGCCGCCCTACACTGGCATACGCGTTGTCTAAACGCAACCTCCATAGACTCCAGACCCTCCAAAACCGCTTCCTCAGAGCGGCCTCCGGACTTCGAGCTCCCCACAATTCCCCAATACCTTATAGACCTGGCAATCAGCTTTTTCGACCGTACACATAATCACCCAAACCGAATAATTGTGCAATCCACAAGCTACCATACCCCCGACCGACCACGGCACGGTCGAAAAATTATTGTTAGGCAGCGCGGCCTCGGCACGTACTAACGTACAGACGACGATCGCGCTATCTGCATAGCGAGACTAGTCTCGACGGCCGCTCCTATTTGGTAGTGTGGCCGTCTGCTGTGGTTCGATTCCTGCACTGTACAAACATTTACGTTTGTCTTGAGACTGGATGTATTTAGCTATTATTAATATAGCTATTATAGCAAGTAATAATCTGCTTCTTGTAAGATTCAGATATTTATGTGATATTTATAAGTGGTGAGAATCTAGCAATGTGCCAAAATGATTTATTATGCTTATTTTCCTTAATGTTGACTTTGATTGTTTGTTTGCACGTTTTTAACTTTGCTTGCATAATGGTCCGATTTTCTGCCATTCTGACCGACCCGTGTGCGTAATATCCTGGACTTTGCCGATTTGACTTGTTTTTAAAGGTGTCTGACGCCGAGCAACCCCAGCCACCGACAATTCGGGACCCCCAGCCTTCGACTAGTCAGAAGTCTTAGCCCTTGACTAATCAGGAACTCCAACCATCTACTAGTCGTGATGATTTTGGCCGTGTTGACGAACCCTACAAACATCATCATTATATTGAAGACCTACCAGACATGTCAAATTTAGTAAAAGTGTACCGCCTACGGGGAAGCAAGAGCAAGCTGTTGCTTTAGCTTAGTCTCACACACACACACACACCCTCTCTCACACACACACACACTCACTCACAGACACACGCTCCCAGGGGCCAGGAACCTCCCCCTTTTTTTATGTAAAATTAAAATTAAGTAACCAATGTAAATTAAGTAAACAAAAAATGTAGGAACCAACTTCTATCAGACTATTGAATGGTTAATTAATATACAATTTTTCTGCGTATTTTTGGGTTGATAGTGAGCAGGGGAAGGGGGAGGTACCCCCGAAAAGGAGAGGAACCAGAACGCCCCCCTTCTTTATATTATTTTTTATAAATTTAACTTCGCTTTGCTCCTGCCTTAACCTTCTAACCTAACTACAATGACATTGGAGTACCCTAGCAAGATTCCTGGGAATAAAAAAAATAACCACAAATGTTAAGGCAGGAGCTTGTTTCGCGTTGCATAACAATAACGCGTGTTATGATTACTGGTCAATGTGGTAATCGCATAAAAAAACGTTACTAAAAACTAGTGTCACATCACTTATAAAAAGCAAAAGCAAAAATTTTACCCTAGGAAAATACCTATGTAATTGCAATATGCATTTTTCAACAAAAATCAAACCCTATTAGCAAAAAAAAGCCCTAGGGATTTCATACATTCGACTGATGTAGTCAGTCCAAAAAAAGAAAATTTGCATTTTTCCAATTTATTATCAATTTTCACGATTTGATTGACATGATTTATTTTTTTCTGACAAACTACATGATTCCAGGCTCTGAAACTTCGCACAGTTAATATTGCAAACTATATCTATTAGTCAAAAAATTTATTCTTCCTTATAAGTGCCACCATCAAAAATCAGAGTGCCTGCTTTTAAATCCACTATCGCTTTTGCGTCCTGATCCCTCAACCCTATTGAATGGATACAGAATCACCCGGGCAGTGGTACAGCATCTTTATATTGCAATTTTAGTGTTGATATCTATTACAATGTCTGTAAAGGTGATAATTTTATACTTCTTTGCACCACATCATTTTTGAATAAAATGATTTTAATAAATGAAGATGCATCCCCTTATACCCAAATGGAATGCAGAAATCAGCGGCCCATTTTTTTTGTATGGATATTTAGAAAAATAAATTTTTGTATGGATTTTGCTTGGTATGCATTAAACATACCCCTCAGTGGGATGGGAAAAACATACCCAAACCTAATTTAATCTAGCACTAGTATTTTAGTATAGACTTTACTTGAATATTTTTTTTTCAAAAACTTTTCTTTTCTGCCGACTTTTTTATTTCATTTGTGTATAAGGGGGTCCTACTCTTTCCGCATCAAAATCACCAGGCCACAAGCACTCTGCAGCCGCATCGTTTCACGTTTTGTTGGGGAACACAAACTTTCGGGTTATGTATCTAAATTTAATCGCTAAAAAAAAATCACATCAATATTACCAAATTGTGCTCCAACACTCAAATTTACAATCACTGTAATATCTTTACCTTCCCATTTGATATTAAGGTCATTCCTCTTCCGATATACTTAGCATATTTTAGTTCACTGCTGATTTTAATAACTGTGGCTGTAAATTTATTTCAGAAAATAACCACACATAAACCCACAAATAAAAAATAACAAAAACAATAATAAAGCCACAGATTAAAGAGATATAATCGCACACCTCATCATGGTTTGCGTTCAAAAACGATTATCTTGAGTAAAAAATTACGTCATTGTAGGGCTCGTGCCGGTGATATCGCACGAATTCGTCTGGTCGCACCGACTCGCTGCGACATGTTAAAGGTACCAGTACACGTTGGGTGGGCCCGTCGGCCCAACGCGCTCACCCAACATATACTGGGCCCATTTGCGTATATTTGCCGTTTGCGGCTAACGCTCGCCGACGATCCGGCGAGTATCGGTTTTTTGTGCACGAGTCGCAGGGAATTTTTCGTAAATAACACAAGCTTAGCTTCGTAACTTACGAACAACTTAAACATACCGTCTGTATTTCATTTACCTTGTTCTGTTTCGATGTATAGAGAAAATCCACCACCTTCTTTTGCGCGATCTTTTTTAATTACTCATCTTTGTTAGTCATGTCAATAAAAATTTAAAGCGCTGTACTAGAAAATTACAACAGCTGCAATTGCCTTTACGCCCAACGCCGTTACGCCGTTACAAAATGAAACACGCCGACGTGTACTGGAGCTTTAAAACGTATAAAGGTAGACGGCTCAATACAGTGTTACCGCGACTGACGACCAATGGTCGCGCGACTTGCAGCGATGTCAATGCTCTCTCCCATCGAGGACACCCCGCCCCGGCCAGACCCGAACTCATCCACCTCAAATAAGGGCAGTCGCACCAGCCAGACCAGCAAGGTAACTCCCCCAATCTCGGCCCCATTGATTACTAACCCGCCATCAATCCCACTGCCGCGCAGAGACCCAAGGGTTCGCAACAGGGACGTTAGGCCGAGACCTTTCTCTCTTAGCCCTACGAAGGATCCTGTCGAGCGAGCACGCCATGAGGCAAGAGAGGCCATCGCCGATCGGCGAAAATCATTGACCACCCAAGAGCCCCCCCCCCACCTGAGGGGATGGAAGTCTCTGAGATTTCCCCCCTCCAACCTGCTGCGCCCTCTGCGCCTTCAACGTCAGCGCCACCGAACGGTCGTTCCTACGCACAGGCAATTAGTGCACCTCAAACCACTTTGCAGACCGAAAAAGCTCAGCCGCCACAAGCAGTAAGTGCCCAAACAGCCCCTAAGGAAAACAATAGTCACCCCCCTATAGCCGTCGAGTCCCTTCCCCAATGCGACGCACCTAAAGAAACTGCATTCCATACTAGGCCACGCCGCCAACGCCCGCCCGTTCGGCAAAGGGGTTCGATTCTTCCCAAAGTCTCCTTTGGAGTATCGTACGGTTGTGGCCTACATTGACGAGCTGTCTAAGCTGGACCCAGCAGTATCTTGGTACTGCTACAGCTTAGACAGCGAACGGCCGCAAAAAATCGCACTCAAAGGACTCCCTCAAGACACCTCGCTCAACGAGATATCTGAGGACCTCGCCTTCGCCGGCTTCCCAGTGTCGCATGTGCGGCAGAATTCTGCAGTTCGGGGTCGACCTAACTGCATTTATTATGCCCAGTTACAGCACAGGCATACTCTTGCCGAGCTGCAACAGCTGTACGCAGTAAACGAGCTGCTCATCATGCCTGGCATAACTATTGAAGCTTAGCGTACACGCCCCGGCCCGGCGAAATGCCATAGGTGCCAGGCATTTGGCCACGCCTCCTCTAACTGCCACCGACCAATCAAATGTGTGCGCTGCGGCGGCGTGCACCCGGCGTCCGACTGCGATCGGCAAACGGTCGCAGTCAAATGCGTCAACTGCAAGCAAGCGCACACGGCCAACAGCCGCTCGTGTCCTGTATTCAGGCGCGAGGCGAGACGTAGGGGGGTGACTATCAACCCTCCGTTACCCCGTAACAAAGCCCAACGGGCTACAAATTTGCCCCCGCCATCGCCCACTACCCTGCAACAACTCTTCGGGCGCAAATTTAATGACCCCTGCCAACCCCCCCACCGATAGATCCCAAGCTCTCGGGAGAAAAAGGAGGCCACGACGGAAAAAATCCGCACCTAAGTCTACAACAATCGTTCCGGCTACTATCCCGGTAGTACCGGACACTTATTCATTTGTGCCCAACATTTATTTGCCACCCCCCCAGTTCGCCGACCCCCCGCAACCCCCCAATACGTCTCAACCACCCACCACCAACCAACCACCAAAATCAAAATCGCGCACTGTCGCTGCTCAGCAGTATCAACCCAGTGGCAGTGGCACTCAATACACACAGGGCCCACCCCGCATGCAAGCTGGTGCCCTAAATGTAGCCAGAGCCGCAATAGCGGCATTAAACGCGGCCATAGAGGCCATAGCTGCCGGCCAAAATCCCCTGCCAGCCCTTTTTAACGGCTTGGCACAACTCACCACAATTCTCACGTGGGAATTTAATGGGGCCTCATCGGGGCCTTAAATTGAGAATTGTGTACTGGAACCCTGGGGGCATAAACGGTAAGACAGCCGCCCTCAGAACATTAGTCCAGGAACACGATGTTCACATTGTGTTACTGGGCGAAACGAAACTCCGAGGTGAGAATGAGCTCCGCATTCCAAATTTCTTCACCTATAGGCGAGACGAAATTTCTCCCGCTTATATGGCCTTCAGGGATACGGCTGTATTAATTAGACGTTACCTTATTAACGAATTACTACCCCTTCCCCAATTTACATATACTCGGTCTATAGGTGTAAAACTAAAGGTCGGCAATGCGGTGCTTAAAGTCTTCGCCGCATATAAGCCACCATCAACCCCCTTCGATCCAAGTGACATCGACAATATCTTTTGCGATGCCACCCCCACACTTATTTTAGGTGACCTTAATTCCAAACACCAACACTGGGGTTCACGAATTTCATCCAAATATGGTCATGAACTAAAAGCAGATGCTGAGTTGAAAAACTATTTAGTCATCGGTCCAGGATCCCCAACGCATTACCCCTCAACGGACAATCACGCACCGGTCGTACTGGACATCGCCTTAGCCCATAAGATCAGCTGGTCAATGTCGTTAGAGGTCCTCCACGACACTGACACTCAGCATCTGCCAATCTTATTGGTTCTTGGAGTGTCTGCAACTGGTAAACCGTTCCCCAATCCCCGCAGAACAACAGACTGGGCCATTTTTCACCACGCCATGTTGAGCTATCCACTCCCGGCTGGTTGTATTTCTACTCCCTTAGAAGGCGAAGAGGCAGTTGATACCTTCACAACTGCCATTGCACAGGCTCTAAGGGAGTCTACCAGTGTCTCAGCCACAGCTTCTGGTAAGCAGTTGTTACCGGCGCATCTCCGCGCTAAACTTAAAACTAAGAGGGACCTCCGAAAACTCTGGTGCGACACCCGTTGCCCAGTGGTGAAGAGGGACCTCAATAAGATTAGCGCGGAACTATCATCTGAAATTGCTAATTTTAGGCAACACTCATGGGACCAGGTAATATTTAAAGCCAGCGAGAACGACACGGCTCTCTATCGCCTGGCCCGTCAAATCACAAAAACACCTGCCCCTATCTGCCCACTCATCGACCCTGCTGGTATTCGCCATTACCACGCAGCGGATCGCGCGGGACTTTTTGCGGCCCACTTTGAGGACCAATTTAAGCCGAACCCCATTATCGACCCTGACCACACGTTAGGAGTTACAGAACGCGTAGAGCAGTTTCTCGCGGCCCCAGCCCCACCACTCAGAGGTGATTATTTTATCTCGCCTAAAGAGGTTAGGAAGGAGGGCTCTAAGCTTAATAAGCGCAAATCACCCGGTCCCGACGAGATTCCAAACACAGCGATTACTATGCTGCCTAGGAAGGGTCTGGTGGCACTCACCCGTATCTTTAATGGGATACTGCGCACTGGACATTTCCCATCTTCGTGGAAGATTGGCAAAATTATTGTTCTCCCGAAACCAGGGAAAGATCGTAATCGTCCAGAACATTACCGACCGATTACACTGATGTCCAATTTAGCCAAGTTGTTCGAACGCCTACTTTTATTTAGGATATCCCCGCATATCCAGCTTAGGCCTAAACAGTTTGGTTTCAGAGACAGCCACAGTACCACTCTTCAGCTTGTACGAGTGCTCCATCACATGGCCTTCGAGCTAAACAAGGGCAGGCTTTCGATCGAGTTTGGCACGAGGGCTTATTACACAAGCTGTTAGAGACGGACATCCCAACGATGCTCGGGCGAGTAATAGCCTCGTTTCGGGACAAACGGAGCTTCTATGTCTCGGTCGAGAACAACCAGTCAGCATGTAAACCCATTAGAGCAGGGGTACCTCAAGGCAGCTGCCTATCGCCACTGCTCTACGCGTTATTCACCAACGACATCCCCACTCTCAGTGACTCCGGTCTAGCTGGTGTTGAAGACGTCATCCTAGCCCTTTACGCGGACGACAGCGCCTATATGTCCTCCTCCCGCAAAGCTAGTTTAGCAGCCAAAAAAATGCAGCGACTATTGGACACTTTGCCTGGCTGGCTGGATAAGTGGAGAATAGCCGTTAATGCCAGCAAGACATCAGCAATACTGACCGGCCTGCAAAAGTTTCTCCTACCGAAACTTGTGTTTCGAGGTCAAGTTATTGAGTGGCAACCCAGCGTAAAGTACCTTGGTTGTATTATAGACCGCCCCTTGCGCATGTGCATGTGTGCTAGACCATGTGTCAGCAGGCGCGGTCGCGTCACGGGCGTGCCTTAGACCGGTATTTTCCTCTGACTTGCCACTCAGAACCAAAATTCGCCTGTACAAGTTGTACATACGGTCGAGACCGACCTATGCAGCCCCTGCTTGGTACGGTAAACGTAAGCTCCAGGTTGTCCAAAATAAGTCGCTGAGATTAATTACCGGCGCGGGACGCTACGTCCGCAACTCCACCATCGCTAGAGACACCAAAACCGAGCCACTCGCAGAGTTCATATCTGGTTTGTCGAAACGACTATTCACCCGCGCTGATAACAGCCACCATACACACCTCAGGGGCATAGCGCCCTTATACGCCCGTCCGCCGGAAGGCAGGGCTCTCCCCGGAGACCTTATTCCTGTGGGTGAATAAGTTTATTTATTCACCCTCCTCCTCACCTACTTTCCTTATTTCATTCCGTTTTTACTGCTTATTCTCGCTTTTATTTCTGTTTTATTTTTCGTTTTATTTCGTTTTTATTTCGCTTTTATTTTGTTTTTATTTTGCTTTTATTTCGTTTTTATTTCGCTTTTATTTTTGGTTATGTTTTGTTTATTGTTTTTGCTTCGTTTTTGTTTTATTTTATTTTTCATTTTGATCTTTTACCTTGTTTTGTTTTCATTTTTTGGCGCCTAATCTCGTTTTCTTTTTATTGGAGTGAAAACTTCTTAAGCGGCGCTGTGCACTTTTTTTGTGATGGGTAAAAACTGTTAAACTCCCGTCAGGTCACG
Source organism: Apoda limacodes (assembly GCA_946406115.1). Lineage (NCBI taxonomy): Eukaryota > Metazoa > Arthropoda > Insecta > Lepidoptera > Limacodidae > Apoda > Apoda limacodes. The sequence goes on from OX291545.1 coordinate 21,567,552, forward strand.
TGTCCTGATCGAAAATTCGTAAGATGACACTCGCGTTAGGACACGTGACCTTTATTTACATTAGGTTAGTTTTTATTTTTAGTATATGGCGATTATGAGTAGTACAGGGAGGTTGGATATGGGATTTTAATTCTATGACAGATTGAGCTGTCAAATATACAACGTCAAAAAAGTAAATAAACAAAAGTTATTATTTTTAATAAATAAATATGGATAAGAAGTGATGAGAAGTAAATAGCGAGTATGTTTTCACTTCTGCCGGCACTCCCGGAGTGCAACCCGTTTTTTTAATTTATTTCCATTATTAATATCGCCTCAGGCGATATTACATACACACCTTCAAGGGGCCTGAAAAGTAGGCTTCCTTTTTAAATTTCACCGGGGGTGTTCAGCACCCCTGAGCTTCTGCCCGGGTCATGGTGGGAGGTAAATTCCCCTCCCCCGATACCCGCACCTCAACACCCAAAAGGGTGGAAGAGAAGACACCCACGAGCAGCGATCAGTTGTCACAGGTCGCTTACGACTGCGTAGCGATGTGTTTACTTAACATTTTTATAACTAAGTTTATAATAATAATCTTTGAATATTTAACCCTAGGGGTAGGTAACGATGCTTATTCTTCCCTAAAGGGATGATTACGCCTTTTTGAATTTAGTCATCTTAATTTAGTCGTTACTAAATTTAGTCAAGTATAATCGCATTTAGCAAGCTAGCATCCTAAATAAGGAAGGTATTTAGGATGGTTTCTGACGTTTTCGTACTCGTTTCTCGTAGTATGCGACCGGTCTTAGGAAGGTGTAATCTCAATTAGTAATTCAGTCGTCAATACTATTATCTATGTCGTCACCTGGCTCTCCGTGCGTGACGACGTGTACTTTTGTAAACCCGAATAAAAAGAATAGTGCGATTGCTCAGCTTTTTGAAGTGAAAACTTTCATAAGCTTAAGCGGCGCGTTGTGCACTTTTTTTGGTATGGGTAACTCGCGCAGGCTGATCGAAAATTCGTAAGATGGACACCATAATGCCATGCCATAAAAATTCGTGAGACGGAAACCATAATGCCGCGCTTATTATAATTTTGAAGTAAAAACGTCTTTAGCGGCATTGTACACTTTTTTGTGATGGGTAAAAAATGTTAAACTCTATAGGACGAATAAAAAGTAAGAGCAAATTGGGTTGATGAAAAGATGATACGTTGCTGACACTTCAAAAATCTAATAACTTCTGTGGCTCATTCCACAACCCAAGCGTTTGCCAGAGAAAGTTTCTCTAAAAACATTACAAAATAAAAGAAAAAGTTCAAGATATTCCCTATCATGTTTGATAACTTTCCGCGCAGCAATAAATATTCCTTCACCCGTATTTTTCTTTTTAATGTTTTTTAGGGTTCCGTACCTCAAAACGAAAAAAAGGAACCTTATAGGATCACTTTGTCTGTCTGTTTGTCCAAACCCTTTTTCTCAGGAACGCTGAAGGTATCTATTTGAAATTAATATCAACTATTAAAGTCTACATACCCTTAAAGCTGTAAAAAAATCAAGCTTCTAAGCCAACGCAATAAAAAATACGGCCGAAATATGGCAATTTTTGTCACATATTTTGGCATTCACAAATAAATCAAAACCTATGGGATACTTCTCATTGTCCTAGAATCATGAAATTTCACACGAAGCAAGGTCTTACATCAGAAATATACGAAAAAATCCGAAATATGTAAATTTGTAGTTATATCATATTAAAAAAATAGTTTGTCGGTCTGTCTGACAAGACCCTTTAACTCAAGAACGCGTGAAGGTATCAAGTCGAAATTTATAGCATATACTATAGTCTTAAAATTGTAAAAAAAACAAGCTTCCAAGTCAATGCAATAAAAATATATGCCCAAAATACGGTTATTTTGCCGTATATTGTGACACAAATAAATTAAAAACTTATGGGGTACTTCCCGTTGACCTAGAATTATAATTTGGCAAGAAGCAATGCTATGTAGCAGACATAAAGAAAAAAATCCGAAAACCGTAAATTTGTTGTTACATGTTACAAAACTTTTTTTTTGCGATTATAAACTTATTTGCAGTACGTAAACTTACCGCGCCCTATGTCGATGTATTGAGACAATAGTTGTCCAAGAGCAAAGTTAAGTTCGTCCCTCAACTTAGGTCCCTCGCACTCGACTGGTTATCTCTATTTTAATTGAGCTAACGGCCAGGGCTCAGCAAAGGCTAGTTTTTTGGTGTCTGGATAGTACCGGAGCCATTTCCGTACTCGACACGTCCATCTTCCTTGCGCTTTGACTGGTAATGGATTCAGTAGCTAAATGAAGACAATATGATCAGAAGCTTCTACTTAGCTTCTGAATTTAGACGACTGAATTAAGCCAAGTTTAATAAGCGCTTAAGGCTATAACATACTGTAACGCCCCCCCTTATTACAGAAAATATAAATATATTAATAAAATAATAAAATGTTCTAGGAAACTTCTTTCTGATTCAAAAAGCTGTCTCCAAACTTTATTATGCAACCTTTTCAAAGCTAAATCTCTCCCATCATTCTTGAGATAAAAAAAGTATTATATGAATGTCAAATCCAAGGTATTGAGGTGGTTCTTGCCTGGGTTCCTGGTCACAGTGGTGTGGTTTGTAATAAGAAGGTTAACCTAAGGATGCAGTAGTTAGTTGATTATGAATATATATTCGTCTCTTCTCTAATATATGCCCTTTTACAATTAATTTGTGATATTGTGTGTGTGTGTGTGTTTGTGTGTCGTGGAGCCTTTGGTTTAGGTGGTGGCAATTAATATGGAACCTCAATTTAGAAGAAAACAATTCTGAAGTTTTAGATAAGTTGGGAAACCGATCAACTGTATACAGTGATTATTTCACCACGTGACATTGGCGAAATACTGTGCCCTTAAAGCACAATAAAGGCCACAAAGCGAAAATTATTATAATAATAACAACCCCAAAAACATTGAGCTCATTTAGGAAAAGGCGGGAAACTTTGAAAAGGACGGTCGCGTTTTTCTTAGTTTTTTTATAGAGATTAATATTTTGTGTAAAATAACGTATTTTATATTTCTGTATACAGGGTAAGTTATTGTAAATTAATAATTTAGTAGTAAGTCATGGATATAGGGATAGATCCTGATCCTCCTCCTGATCCAGCTCCACATGCCCCTTTGTCCCCCGGTGATGCAGGCGGGTTTATTACTGTGGATCCTGATGTTGCAGCATTTGTGACTGTAACTTCTTCAAAGAAAAATTAAAATAAGGCCTTGACAAAATCAAATTCCATTTCCCGCTCTTTTAAGCCTACACTGTCAAACTGTAATTTTTCACCTTTGAAAGCTCAAGCAGTGACCAAAGCTTTGTTGGAAAAGAAACCTGAAACAACAAGTACCAATTTCAATGGCTTAATGTCAGAAAATTCAACTAATATACTACCTATTACTGTACCAATGCAGTCAGAAAATATATCACCACTTAGGTCTGTATAGTGTTTTGGACCCAGGTCCAATTATAGTGCATATTCAACTAATTGACACAACTCCTGACTCTGGTGCCACTTTGCATCCTATGCAATTTGGCTCTTTCCTATTTAAAAATAATTTAAAAAATATCTTACAAGACAGCATTAAGAAAATTGGAAGGAACAGACTTTCAAATCAATATAAAACACATACTGATGCAAATAATTTTATTTCCCATGATATACTAAAATCTAACGGATTTAAGGCAAGCATTCTTACATTTAATATTTCAAAAATAGGACTAGTACAAGGTATTCCTGTAGAATGGACTTATGATGATATTAATTAAATATTACTGTCCCAGAAGGATTTGGACCTATTATTAAATCTAGAAGATTAAGTAGAAAAACTGTAAGCCCTGAAGGAATCAAATGGATTCCCACTCAAATGGTAGTTTTGACATTTGACGGACAGACCTTACCTCCACGAGTATTTTCATTTATACTTCTTTGCCAGTTACTCAATATGTTTATCCAACAATACAGTGCTACCGATGTTGCCGATTTTGACATACTAAAATTCAGTGTCGTAGTAAACCACGATGCTTTAAATGTACTAAGGATCATGAGGGTTCAGGATGTCAAACAGAAGATCTTACCATCTGCATTAACTGCAGTGGCTCTCATTCAGCAATAGATAGATCATGTGCAGAATATGCCAGACAAACAGACATTAAATATCACATGTCTAACTCCTCTGTGTCATTCCAGGAGGCAATCCAAAAATTCCCTCCCGTCAAGAAATCTTTTGCCAATGTCTTATATACTCCGCCTACTTACCAAAATAACTTGCACAATTTGACTCAAACTTCACAAACCCCTACAAATATGTCTCATAAAAAAAATTACATCTGAAACAAAAGTCACGTGCTCCTTAAGTTCCAGGATATGATAAATTAGCTCAAAATAAAATAATTAATGGATATAATTCACCTTCTGCAATTGATGGATGTGGTCTTAGAACAACCGACAATTCTGCGGAAAGTAATAACATTTCACAACATGACCTGAATGACTTATTGTCTACTTTAGTAAATGTCATAGTAAATTCATAACATTCTCAAAAATGGCCCAAGTTCTACAGTGGAACAGTAGAACTGTAAACTCTAATTACAATGATTTAATATATTTAATAAATTCTCATAATCCCATTGTTTCTGCCATCTCTGTTGCCACTGGCAAGATTCCTTCATCCCCGTGGTGGGATAGTGAATGTACAGATGCTATCAAAAAGCGAAAGGAAAAAGAAAAACTCTGTCGACAAAATGTAAATCTTACATCTTTCCTAGAATACAAAAACACAGTTGCAGCCACTAAGAGATTTCAATTATTTCCAATCCATTTAATAAAAACTTTTTTTCACCGCTCTCCTTAGAAATTAAATATAAAATAAAGGAATGCTCCGACTTTAATCTTAAAGTTACATTGGCAATGATCCCTGGTCACTTGGAGATTGCTGGCAATGAAACCGTCGATAGATTGGCAAAATTGGCAGCGAATCAAGGTTAATTTATTAATAATACCTTTAGTTACGATATAGTGAACTGTTCTCGGCTGTACCTCATCGAGCAATGGCATGCATTTTGGCAAGAATCTTTTGGTAATAAAGGGAGATTTTACAGTGATCTTTGGCCTAAAATTAAATTAAAACCGTGGTTTACGCAGTTGATTTTTCCTAAAAAAATATCATCAGGTCTTTCCCGTATGCGCTTTGGTCACTGCTGCACTGCTGCCCACTTAGCCAGGATAAACGTGAAATCGTCTTCTACCTGTGACTGTGGAGATGAGGAAGGTGATTTAAGTCACGTCTTATTTTCCTGTCCAATTTACAATTCCTTACCTCTATATAGTATTCTATCATCCTATAAAATTCCTCTTCCTTGTGACCATATATCTGTTCTTTCTTTAAAAAACAAAAAATATACTCAATGTATTGTAAAGTTCCTGAAATATCATAATATCTCCTTATAATTATATTTATTACATTATTTTATTTACTATATACCTTCTATTACTACATATTATTATTTTATCTACCTATCTTTAGTATTTTTATATATTATAATGATAATGCCCAACAAAAGAAATCATATCCTGCCTCTCCTCTGAATCTTATAATAAAATAAAATAACAATCCTATAGCACTGTACATTTTCAACTGTAAGCAATGAAAAAACCGGATTATGGTAACAAATGGTCTTCATCTTTTGGAAGAGGAACGAATTGCCAATTTGGAAAAAAGAAGAATAACAACGCCTACCAGCAGTGCTGCCACCTAAGCGCTTTCGGAGTTAGATCTAGCGCTTTTTTGGAACACATAGCGCCGAAATTTTGGTATTAACTCCTAAGACCATCTTGGTATTAACTCCTAGCGGAAAACATAGCGCATTTTTATGGCAGAACAAATTTAGTTGCAATCACGTCGCAATCTTGCCAAAAAGTAGGAATAACGCAGCAACACCGTAATTCGTTTAGCTTCCGTTCCATTTGTTTGGGGTATTCCCCAACTAAAATAAATTATTTCTGGTAGGAGTTGTTATTTTTCTTTTTTTTTTCCAAATTGGCAATTCGTTCCTCTCCTCTTCCAAAAGGTTACGATGTGTAACCTGGATCTTCAGGAATTCAGTCAACTCTACCTGATCCTTCTGAAATCGAAAGAGATTAGCCATACTTATTAATATAAAGATTAATTTAGATTTAAAATTATGCCAATTTGTATTGAAATAAATAAAAACTTTTTACTACTATGCGTTTTTTTTAAAGCAAATTAGAGGAATCTAGCGCTGATTGTTCTCAGAGAGGTGGCAGCACTGCCTACCAGTCTCAGTCTGTGATATAAATTCAGATCCCTATATAGTCTGTGTATAATTAAAACTTAAAATCTGAAATGGTATTTGCAATAGCAAACTCTGTAAAATCGTGTAATTTTAAAGTCGTAAATTTTTTTGTGTCACAATTTTCTCAGGGTCATGGTGATAAATATTTATATTGCAAAAGGTTATGTAGAACTGTATCAACTTGCAAAACAAATCGACTTTTTATTCATCACAAAGGTATGTAATAGAATCTATGCTAACATTGCATTAAATAAATGTTCGTCTATTTTTTACTTTGTAAATTTTTGCTATATTATTTCAGGTTATTAAGGCAAATTTGTGCTTTATGGTTAAGTAGGTAACCGAGTAATGCGCGGTTGGGAGGGGAAGTTGCTTAACACTAGGCAGGCCGTAAGCTTTGATGCCACCTTAGTGGTATTAAAAACAAGAAGGAAGTGTCCCCATTCCATTTTTTTTTATGATCTTTTGAGGTTAGGTACGTAAGCCTTAATTAAGAAAATTTTAAGCACCTTACATTTAGTAGCTCCTTAAGTGGGTTAGAGACTATGGCACTGTAGGAATCAAATTTTGAAAACATATTTTGAAAATTAAGAACACTATCTCAACATCTTGTTTCGCCTAACAGTTTTCAGTTTAAAATAGTGAAAATTACCTTGAATAAGAGTGATGTTCATGAACTATCTATTTTATTTTGTTTGCAGGGTTTGATGAATCTAAAGCCAGATTGATTCTACAATTAAATTTTGTACATCCTGAAGAAGCTGTTCCATTTTATAAATTACCTATTAAAACTTTAGTTCATATTTATAAAACTACTAAAAATGATGTGAGTAATGGATACTGTAAAAATAGGCTATACTACATAGCTGATCACATTAAGGTATGTTACTGTTAAAAGCAGAAACCTATATGCTATTTGTTAGAGAAACCGAAGGACCTAATCCTTTATATGCTAAGATATAGCTTACGCTGTGGAAGTTTGACAGTCGTCACAGTAGTAATAAGATAAACACTTTGTCACTAGTTAATTATTATATTTACAAAAACAATTGTTATTGTTTAGGCTTGCAATACATTTAGGTAACTTATTATATAATTTTGATTCCATAAAAAATATGCTTTGCTCTACTAGTGTTGTACGACATAGAATTACACTGAGTACATTGTCAATATGCATATGGCAAATTAACTTAAATTGGTACATACAAACACAGCAATTTCAAATCAATACAGACATGGAAATGTAAGTATAGAAAGACTTTGAAAATATAATTTATAGCTATCTCTGGATTTAAACCACAGATGGCTTAAAGACATTTTTTTTGTTCTCTAAAAACCTTTGATTCATTTGTTAAGTTTCCCAAGAAAATCAGTCTACATCGTAGTCTCGACTTAATATAGGTATCATATGCTGTTCAAACTGTTTTTTGGCTTGCTGACTTATTTAACATATATAGTGCGTATGAAGAATTGATTTAATTTTGTACACACATATTCAATATGTGCCTTCCAAGACAATTTAGAATCAATAAAGAGTCCTAAGAATTAAAGTAAGTGTAAGTAATGAATGCTAATTAAAAGAAAGGCTGATTCTTTAAATTTGTTATTTAATTTTTTAACAACATTTTGATGTTAAAAAAATATTTTGTTTCAATTTGTTTTCCATTGCAAATTACAATATAAGTTACTGCTAACTACTATTGCAATTATTGAAATGAATATTGTAATGAATATTGAATGATTAATAATAAAGACAACTGATTCATTTAATTCTAATGTTACATTAGAATTCAAGAAGTTTTATGGTAAATGATAAAGACCTTGTTTTACTTTGAAAAAAAAAATTCATGTTATACTAGGACTAAAAAATTAATGATTGAAATATTGAAAAATTATGATGACCGACCTCTTTACCCAAATGTCCGGTTAAACTGACTGGTCGTCCAGCTTTTCGGTTTTAAGACCTGGAAACCCTAAGTGCTCCTCAGTATAGCAATTGTTAAATTGGCTCAAGTAACTTATTGTGAATGCAATATCTGGTCTTGTGCACACCACCAAATACATCAGTGACCCAATCAATTCTTGATACGGTATTTTGCTATTTGGAATACAATAGTCTTAAGTAGGTTTTATAAGTTTCTGACAACCAATGGAGTAACTATAGTCTTGCACTCTTCCATTTCAAACTTCCATTTCAAACGTCCATGAAGTCTTCCTGGTCAATTTTGATTTCTGAATTTTCCTCTTTCAGTCTCATGCCTAAAATCAATTCCGCTTTTCCAAGATCTTTCATTTCAAATTTTGACATAAATTTTTTCTTGATGTCATTCAAATCTTTATCATTATTCCAGAATATGAGTAGATCGTCCACATAAACAGCTATTATGATTATTTTGCTCTCATTTTTCTTTATATACACACATTTTCAGATTCACTGAAACCTAACATCTCCAGTTCTAGATTCAGTTTCAAATTCCATGCTTGTGGTGCTTGCTTTAGCCCATATAAAGATTTTTTTTAAAGACAAACATAATCTTCTTTACCTATTTCAAAGAATCCCACATCTCTTGCTTTATACAATTTTGAAGAGCATGGATCTATTAATATGTAAGCTTTAGAATCATCGTAGTTACCAACATGAAAGTTCTTTACTCTTTGCATACCATTTTGTCCGTTTTGCATCCGGTACATGCATGAAGGCTCTGCAACCAAAAATCCTTATCATGCCTAAATCTGTCTTCTGTCCTGTGCAAGCTTCTTCAGGAGTCATTTGCTTTACTGCAATTGTTGGAGACCGGTTTTTAAGGAAAACAGCAATGTTTACTGCTTCTGCCCAATAACGCTCATCTAACCCAGCTTCCTGTAACATGCTTCTTGCTTTGTCAATAATTATGCGATTTGGACGTTCTGCAACTCCATTTTGTTCAGGCCTATATTCAACCATAAGTTGGTGTTGAATGCAAAATGATTTAGTTATAAGAATATACAATTTTTGAGTGATTTTAACTTTTCAGTAACTTATATGTAAAAACATGAAATTTTTTGGTGTTTTATGTAAAATCGTTTTCTGTATATAAATAATAAAATAATCGAGCTGTGATTTATGAAATACCTTTGTTTTATTGTCAAATAACATATCTTTTTAAAACCAAACCAAATGTAAGAAAAATAATTAGGAAAATCTTTGGCTGAAAACACCGGTCCCTAGAACCGGCGTCTCCAATAATGTAAGTCATATTGGCGTCACCTGTGGTGGTTTAATATATTATACAAAAGATCTGTAATTTTTACTTTTAAGTAATTCTAAAGATATAAAGTTTCAAGTAGTTAATAATGTGACCCACTCCTACCTTTATTTAACTACAATATTTATTTTGCAGTGTTCTCCTAACGATCTCAGTACGCGACTTGCTAAAAGGACTTTTATTTACAGTTTATCATTTGAATGGCTTAAAAATTCCCTTAATGTGTTGCTTGGTAAGTTGATTTTATAGAAGTCTAGAACTGCAAACCTGCAATTGATTCTCACCTTGACCTCGACTGTAATCGCCCCACAGAATACAATCCGTAAACGCTGAAACATTTATGTTCCATTGTAGAAGAAAGCTCTCTGTCTAATTCAACCCAACCAAAACCCAGATCCCCCATTCACTCTAGTTTCACAATTACAGAACAGACCCCTTATCACCTCTTAGATAATTCGAATCCTCTGTATTGGATTCTCTGGCAAAATTTAGCTATGAGACCATTTAAAAAACATGGTCAATTTGACGTCATGTTCATCCCAAGTCACAGACAACACCAGTTCCCTGTATTTTTTCACTATTCACTGTAGCTCTACGCCTCCAGAACACGCCCCTTATTATCTCTTGGGATCCTTGGTATTGGAATTTCCAGTAAAGTTGAGTTACAAGATCATTTGGAAGACAAAGTCAAAGTCAAAATGGTTTATTCAAATAAGGATTTTACAATCACTTTTGAATCGACAAAGTTATAAAATATTATTTTTTGAACCCTCACACCTTCCCGCCGGTTCACAATGTTGTTGATTTCTACCGAGAAGAATCCGGCAAGAAACTCGATAGTTACTCTTTTAAAAACACTATCAATAATGCAAATAATCTAAAAATACAATTAATGTTTTAAATAAAAAAAATTTTTAGCCGTACAATTTTATGTCATTTCCATTTTAATTTGGTTTACCTATGCATCCTGTAATTGAGCATCATAAGTCCCAAGGATTTTTATCATTTACATAGTCTGAAATATTGTAGTATGTCTTTTTACAAAGTACCTGCTGGATAAAAGATTTAAATTTACTTATTGATAGATTTTGAATTTTATTGGGAACTTTGTTGTAAAAGTGTATACATTGCCCCATAAAAGAGTTACTTATTTTGTGTAGACGTGTATCATGCACCAACAGCTTATTTTCACTTCTAGTATTCACTTTGTGAACGTCACTTTTCTTGCTGACACTATTGATATTTTTATGTACATTAAAAGATTTTCATATATGTACTGCGACACTAAAGTTAAAATTTTTACTTCCCTAAACCTATCCCTCTGAGATATCCTAGATCCTAATTTATAAATAGCACGAATTGCCCTTTTTTGTAACAAAAATATTGTATTTACATCAGCAGCGCTACCCCATAATAGGATACCATATGTCATTAAACTATGGAAATAGCTAAAATATACTATTTTTGCAGTGTCGACATCGGTCAATTGTCTTATTTTCTTGATCGCATACACAGCAGAGCTAAGTTTTTTGGCTAGGTTATGAATATGAGGACCCATTGAAGTTTGGAGTCCAGCGTTATGCCAAGAAAGACTGTTGAATTAACAAGTTCTGATTGCTCGCCATTAATATTAATACATGTCTGTCTCTGACTTACATTTGGTAATGTAAATTTAACACATTTGGTTTTTTTTTCATTAAGTAACAAATTATTAGCGTTAAACCAATTTAAAATTTTAGAAAGGGCATTATTTAATTCATTATAATATGTCTGTCGTCTCTTAACTTTAAAAAGCAAAGAGGTGTCATCAAGACATGGTCAAGTTACCGTCTAATTCAACCTAACCAAGACACTAGTCCCCCATTTTTCATTTAGGTTGCTCTTTAATAACTCGCAGATCCAGCCCTAGGTGGACTACTGCTACCATCTTTGGATATCAACCTCGCGTTCGACATTTGATATTTCCGAATTCACGAGAAAATATTTATTTAAAATTTCATCTATCATAATGAAGTGCAAGATTGAGCCTGCTAATCCTTACTATTATTTCTCTTGGCAACTTTGGATCATGATAAAATGTCTTCCCTCCCACCAATTATCTTCGTACCAAACATCATGTCAATTAGATGATCCCTTGTGGCGTTTAGTACCTAGAGACAAAAATACAAACTTTCGCATTGAATCGCATAAATTCTTTAAAGTCATAGTTACCTATTTTAAACAGTTTGATTTACAGAAATGAATGTACAAGGTGATCGAATATTACGAGATTTGTGGGTGCTAAAATATCACCATGAAACCATTAGAGAGAGGCTTCAAAGAGTCAGAGACCTGGGTATTGACAATTTATACCCATGGATGGTAAGATGTAGTGAAGATATTTTGAATAGGTTTGTATGAATTAAATCGAAATACTCAGCACTATGATGTATTATATCTTCAAGGTTGTAATCCTCAAAAAAGGGTTACACACACACCTACATCATACGGCCTCTTTTCACCAACCACTTTAGTTCTGCATGTCAGGTGACCCACCACCACTACACTGGTTCTCATAAAGGTGGCTTTATAAACGCACATGCCCCACGGTCGTAAATCACTATTTTTATGATAATATATCATAACGACGTTTATGTCAGAGTAATTTCAAATGTGTACTTGTAACATCTACATTTTACTAATGGTATTCTGTCCTAACGTGATAGGTGGTGAGCCTATTGTCATACCGGGTACAAGAGTCGAGACAAATATACATTAGTTCTAGAGTAGATAATAATAAGTTGTAAAAGGATGACCAGGGACAGAACGATATACTACCTTTGCCAGTTATTGACTAATTATTAAAAATATGTCAGGATTGAGCATGTGGAGTGTTAGTTCAAATACAAATAAATCAATGCCTAATGTTATCAGAAACAACAGTTAGTAGTTCTGTCCAGGTCATCACCATTAGTTTTTCTTTTTAGGGTTACATAATCAAACATTATCACATAATGTGTTACGTAATCCAACAATATCACATAATGTGTTACATAATCCATAAATATCACATAATTTGCCTGGGCAAGTTTGTTGAATAATTGTGTATGACACTCGTAATGTTAATTACACACTCAGCTCCAATACGCCCTCGCCTAGCGCCCCTAAGTTGAAATCCCGCCTCTTGTGTTATTACTAACATAGTTCACTTTGTCATGTCGTACTGTACTTCTACGCCTGAAACGACTATATTAAAACCATTGCTTTAAAATTTTAATATAAGTAGGTATATATTTATTTCTACTTACTGAAACAAATAATTTACAGATATATCACAATATCTCAAGAAACCAAAGACATCTTAGGTGAGAGTAAATCAACGCAAACATATTTAGCAGAGCGACTGAATATTTCGCTGGAATCGGTTGTTGAGATATGTTCGAAAATTCCTGCATTAAAAACAATACGGGTTATAAAGGTAAATGAGACCTGTTTATAGGTTGTATAAGACACTTATTGATGAGGCCAAGATTAAAGAGTCCAATTATAGATTGATCTATGTTTCTAGCGCACGGTCTTTACATGTAAATATAAGTATACAAGTTTCAAAGTTGCACGGATTATAGAGTAGACTCTTAAGGTAAAGCAACAAAAAATAAGAAATCGGCCAAATGTGAGACGGAAGATGAAGATTCTAAAATAAAAATAAAGTTAGGACTAAAATTTCAATCCATCAAATTCAATTCAAACAATCCATTTGCGCAATTTAGCGAAAACAATCTAGACAGAGAATACGTTAAAACACAGTGATGCCTTATCAGCCTCATACGTCCCTACTTTTGGGGCAAGGCCTACCGAGGGTGATTTGTGATTTGAACACAGTGATTAATCGTAAGCAAGTATAACTGATATATAATGTGTACGTTTTCAAATGCAGGTAAAACACTTCTTGGATTTTCTCATAAAGGAAGGTTTCGAAATTGAAGATATTGCAAAGAAGCCTAGAATTTTCACTGCGTCACAGAAAACAGTTAAGCAAAGATTGGACAAGTTACGAAAGTTAGGAGTAGAAGAAATAAATTTAAACATAGTTTGCAGAAGCCGAAAGGATTTCCAAAAGTACTGTGAATTTTTGGAATCTGCTCAAGAGGAATGTAAGTAGGTACCTAATCAATTAGAATGTAATATTTATTTAATTCGCGATCATTAAAAAGAGGGGCCGATGACATCGCGACTGCTTTTTATCCACGACCCAAGTTTTCATACAAATATATGTGCTATAGCGATAACTTTATAGGATACTAGCTTTTGCCCGCGGTTTCACCAGCCCTAAATTCGGTTATCGGTGTAGGATTTCAACGGCAACTCCTCAATTATAAAAAAAATCAACTCACACTTGGCGTTTTTAAGTAGCCTATGCCCTTACCTGATAGTCAAACTATTTCCTTGCCAAATTTGCTACTTTCGCATTTAATATATTAATTTTAAAAAGTCCGTTCTCAAGGCGTCAGCCACATTACACTAACCTATATTGATTCTGAATTCAATATTTGTTGCAAATATCAGCCGCAGTTCACAAGTATATTAACCTTTTCTCCGAAAAGAAAACTATAAAATTTAAGAGAGCGAGTTTTTTTTTCCTGAATGACTACTACAGATTGGCTGATGCCATTACTGCTCCACCGGGCTTTTGCGGCGAGACTCTGAAGGGGTCTCAGACCATATAGCGCCCAACGGTCAAGGGCTCCTCGCGGGTAAAGCCTCAGCTTGGCTTGTCGCTCTTGGAGTAACCCCTTCGACCAGCGTGAGCCTCGTACCCGAAGGTGAGTCAGCGCCAGAAGGGGAGTTCTCTAGAAGGCAGAGGAGTAGAAAAGTAAGGCGCTTTAGGATATCGTTAGAGATACGTCCGCGCCGAGGGCTTTACGGGGGCGTAGGTCTTTGATGACCTGCTTGACCTCATCGACCGTAACGAGGGGCAGAGGATCCTGTGGAGGCAGAGATGCTCTGCGCTCCACGTCACCGCCTACCTCTCGCACGTGATCGGGATCGAATGGTTGTGTGCTTACGGCACATTGGGCTTGAAGGCTAGACGCAAGGCAATCCGCTTTTTCGTCATCATCACGCGGGAACGTTGTTCGGACGAGTTAGCAGAGGGAGAGAGTTGAAGCTGTCTGATTTCATCGCTCTGCCTAGGCGCCAATAGGCTTGATGAGAAGGAGATATTTTCTCCATCAGATCACCGAAACGTTGAACGCGAAGCTCAGCGAAGCGAATCTTACACGGCGGTGTAGGTCGTTTTGTTTTCGGTAGAGGAAGCGCGTTACGCTCAGTCATTAGCGACCTGATGTGCTGAGGCAGGATTAGGTGGTGGTAGTCACCGACCGGCACATGTCTCGAGCTCTCGCCAACGGTGGCGGTCAGGTGGCTATAGAGTGAGTCGATAGCCGGTCGATAGTGGGAGGGCGGGCAACTGCTGAGGCCAGTGTTATTATATGAAATTGTCCAATTAACTCATAAGTATACCAGTAGACAAAAGATTTAAATCAACTAGTAAGTAAACATTGTAATAGTCACTAGATGATAAAACCTATATAAGACACTGATTTACATTATAAAACTGTTAATAACATTGATTAATAACAGAGATTCTTAACAGTCGGCCATCTTGAATGTGTCAGACACATACTGAGACTGTTAACATTAGTATGGATTTATAAAGTCAATTTGTGGAAAACGCGGCTAATTTTATAGAGTCCATCACAGTAATGTATAGATTATCTATAGAAAAACTCAATCTATAGATTAAATTCGCGTAAAGAATGTGTTGCGTTGAAGACTTTTCGGATTGCCTTCGCCCTTTGTAAATATGGCCTTAACCGGGCTTGTCCTTTCCTTTTATATTAAGAGATACCTCCGTCTGTATGTACATGTTATTGGAGTGCAATTATCTTGGTAATTTTTAAAACGCTA
The DNA here is from genome assembly GCA_946406115.1 of Apoda limacodes. Taxonomy (NCBI): domain Eukaryota; kingdom Metazoa; phylum Arthropoda; class Insecta; order Lepidoptera; family Limacodidae; genus Apoda; species Apoda limacodes. The sequence goes on from OX291545.1 coordinate 21,583,111, forward strand.
AGCATGTGCTTTCCACACTGTCGTGGTACACACTGCATCGTAGACCAAATATCCACGTACATTTTACTTCCCGCGCCCGCATACGTTCGCGCATCCGAGCTTTAGGAAATTACAATGGCAGAAATAAATAGGCCTTCGAAATACCATGAACTCGTATCTTGGTGACGAATGGGGAAAGGGTTTAAAATGCTTATTGAAGAATGAGCATTCTGATAAGATCTGTAGTTTATATCTTTGAAAGTGGAAGTATTCCTACCTACTTCGTAGGTATATATTATAAGTGCCGGTTATAATAAAACTTATGTTACTAAACTTGCATCTTGTGCAAAGTAAGTTTTGCCATGATCTTTCGTTGACGTTTTATGATCGTTGATGACGTTTCCCTTAATTTCTTTTTGTAATTTGACATCAAAATAAGAACATAAAGTTTAATTTAACAAAATATCATGAACATATAGCTGTCGTATGCAATTCTAGAAGTACAAAAAATATATTTCTCGCTTTACAAGCATTTTTAACGGAATCGAAAAGTATTCCATTTCGTTTTTTGAAATAACCCATATGCTCTTTTTTATTTTTCTCGCTGCACCGCTGACAATTTATCAGCTTTAAGTAGGTATGCCGTATGGTTGGCTGGTAGAGAACGTCTTATGTCATCATTCATCAAGCTTCCTATTGTACACATGTTTGTGAATAAAGATTTAATAAATAAATATTCTCATTATATGCCGAGACATTTTTGTTTTAGGATCATACCATACCTTATATATTCTAATTAATTGAAAAATCCATAGATAGTAAAAACTGGATGAAAATTAAAATGGTTTCATCGACCCTAAAGTTACTTCAGATTGATATTTTTTTTTATTTCAGCACAAAACACGTGAACAGATGCAGCAAAATACCCAGTGGAAATATAGAATAGCAGTAATGAAGACATCAATTTTAATTTAAGAATGTAGAAATTTATTTAAAGAATATTGTTTGCCTGCGGTTATCTTAATTATTATTCTATTTAAGATCCGTAAAAAACATTGAATAAAAGTGATTTGTATGAGTTTTCCTTTTTATCTATAATACAAGCGTAACAAAAATAAAAAAAAACGGGTTGCACTCCGGGAGTGCCGGCAGAAGTGAAAACATACAACCTGGATATAACATTTTAACATGTGTAATCCGCACTTTCATCTTTTCATCAACCTAATATACTCTTACTTTTTATTCGTCCTATAGAGTTTAACATTTTTACCCATCACAAAAATAGTGCACAACGCCGCTAAAGAAATGTTCACTTCAAAAATATTGTTTTTAAAAATATTGAAATAAATTAGAAGGGCCTATCTAACGCACAAAGTTTTCTGAGTTAAACCTTAAATAAATACGGCCTCGAGATTCAGTAAGAAGCAACTGCCGGAGCTAAATTCCAATCCATCGGCAAAATAGGTGTGTGACTATTAAGAGCTATTCCTCTGAGGTCGTGCTTTCTGGTCGCTGCCGAGGAAAACTTGCGCCAGCTGTCGTTACAACCACTGCGAAAGACCGATGGTGACTTGGTCCATAGTTGTACAAAGAAAGCCAATTTTCTTTTTGCCTTAAACCCACCAATAATCGAAGAAGTAAGACGGAGTTTCGGCGGACATTGCTGTCTCTAGACGTTCACAATTCGAGTAGATCAGACGGTACACCATCAGTGTGCTCCTGAGTTATGTCCTGTGCTCATAAACCTCTTTTGTCTCCTACGCTGTTTCTGCTGCATATCAATTACAGTACCTGGGCCACCGAGCTTTGCGGTTTTTTTTTTTTTTGATAACCGCGTTTTTGCAAAAAATTACAACTATATAGGTAAACTTAAAAAGCAAAACCCGATTCAAATACAAGGTTTTTCTTTATTTTTAGAGCCGTTTCGAGATACGCAAATATGTAAATACATGTACAAGAAAGAATTGCTCATTAAATATATAAGATGCTGACCATCGACAACGCTATGCAGATGACAGTACCGGAGACGCGCATCTTACTACACGGGTCCTCAGTTCATCCCCCCCGACCGACCTCGGCATGGTCGTAAAACTATCGTTAGGCGGCCTCGGCACGTACTAACGGCCCCTCATGACGTACTCGCTGTCCGGATAGCGAGATTAGTCTCAAAGACCTCCCCTAATACGACTCCGACGTCCCCGGGTTCGTCGGCGCCCGCAAGGATACACGAGGTATCAGAGTGCCGGGGCGCTTCTCGCCCCCACTCAATCGCAACCGCACCCGCGTAACGGGGATCTCCCCTCCTGGCGGAGACTCACCTTCGGGTTCGAGGCTCACGCCGGTCGAAGGAACGCCCCCGAGAGCGACAACCCAAGCCGAGGCTCCCCCCGCGCCCTTGAGCGTTGGGCGCTATAACGGCTAAGGCTTCTTCAGAGTCTCGCCCCAAAAATCCCAGTGAAGCAGTAATGGCTGCAACAGCCAACTGCATAGTCAGTCAGAAAGAAAAAAAAAAAGGGTCCACAGTGTTTAACGTAGAACAAGCTAGATGGAAATTTTTTTTTTGTCATTCGTGATTATATCGACCTGTTAGGCAATTGTATGATAATTTAAATGATTTTTAGACATAAAAAAGCAATATGTAATAATAAAATAATATTTTTCAGTATTAAATATATAAGCGCCTTAAATAACCTATAATAATAAAATCACCTCCCATCCCATGACCTTCCATCCAGCTTTTATTCTCATTCAAGAAACGCTCCTTTGACTTTCCTGCAGCAGCCCACATGGTTTTCAATAAATAACTGGTCAAATTAATTTTAATTTCTATATCGGACTTTTCAATTCGAATCAATTCAATTTTTAACATCGTGAAAGTGAAATGAAGACGAAATAAATTCAAAAGCCCAATGTTTCTTTCATCATTTTCGTGCTTATGCCATTTATCAAAAAACAAAATTTAACTAACAGAGTGAACGCTACTATAAAAAAATAAAAACATATTGTTGGACTCAAGTGTGCTGACGTTAATAGGTCCATATGATAATAATTCTGATTGATGCATCTATGATATATCAAAAATACAGTCCGGATATATTAGTGTAAGTACATTGTCTTTCCAGGCTTTCAGAGTTTAAGATAAAGAAAATAAATAGATATTTTTATGTGTGTGAAAAATCTGTTTTAACATTGTTTTACCAAGGGTACAAATTAAAATATCGACCACGTGCGAGTCGGACTCGCGCACGTAGGTTTCCGTACCATTATCTATAAAAACAGCAAAAAAAACACCTTAGTTGTATGGGAGCCCTCCTTAAATATTTGTTTTATTTTATTTTAATTGTATCTTCTTCTATGAATATTTTAAGCGTCTTCCTGTTGCCGTTATCAATATCGAGCTAAGAATCACGTTTGTTGTATGGGAGCCCCCTTTAATATATATTTTATTCTGTGTTTTAGTATTTGTTGTCATAGCGGCAACAGAAATACATCTTCTGTGAAAATTTCAAGTTTCTTACTATCACGGTTCATGAGATACAGCCTGGTGACAGACGGACAGCGGACTCTTAGTTATAGGGTTTCGCTAGTTACCCTTTAGGTACGGAACCCTAAAAATAACTTAATAATATTATAGTACCTTTGGAAATAAGATCCATCACTAAATCTTTCCACTTAATGACGAACTGTCTCATTGAGTTGTCAGTAGCTTTGCGAAAATGCAACTGACCTAATTTTGCAATTACACTTAACGCATTACTTTACTTTCACTACCTGACTCAATAATTTTGGAAAGGTTGACGTAAACAATTCTTTGAATCAGAGGTTCGTGGGGGTTGTTTACACTACCTAATCTATTGACTATATATTCGCGAAACTAAAATTGAATTTTGTCCACCTAGCTTGTTCTAAGAGAATCACTGTGGGGCCGTGCAAACATCCCTCGTCCCGACATGGAGGAAAACCGCTGAGAACTTGTGGCGACACCACGTTGTCAAAGGTCTCCATCTGGAGACGGGTAAACTTAGTCCGATTCAACCAACAACACACAAACAAGCATGCCCCTAAGACAACCTTATTCTCTGAAAACCAGCGAATTTGAGAATAAGTCTTACCACCTTCAAGAGCATGGGGTTCCTTGGTAAAGCTGCCGTTCAAAACACTTTGTGTACTCAACAGAGCGAAGTAGTACTGCACCTCTGGGCAGTTGTTCCTTTATAAGTCGCAGATCCGGCCCCATATTACACTACACACCTGCTGATGCCATCTCTGGGCAGGTGCACCCGGATACCAGCTTGGGCTTGTATAATGGGCTGTGCTATTGTATAAAATGATGCCCACGGCTCATTTCTAACATCGTACCTCTCGACATCGGCAGGGATTTCGTGCTCACTTTGGGACCTAAATGGCCACGCAAAGCGGGTTTGAGAGGCACTTCCTCCCGCGAATGCTTAGGTTGTTGAATGAGCTCCCTGCCAAGGTTTTCTGCGGGACTACAATATGTGGTACCTCAAGAAATAAGTGATTAATTTTTAAAGGAAGTTACGCGCGAGTAACGCCCCCGGTATTGCAAGTGTCCACAGGCTGCGGTAACCACTTTACATCATGTGCACCGCAAGCTTGTTTGCCACCCTAGTGGTACTATAAAAGAGGAAACCACACACTACCGACAGTAGGGAGCGCAAAAAATTTACACTTAGAAATTCCTTTTCTGAGTGCAAATCAAAAACATGTAATGACGCCTTAACAACGAACGGCTTCTTTGTTCAACGATTCTGGCTTTTTTTATCAGTGGCGAGCTCCAGACAAAGGTTTCTAGTTCCTATTTTTATTTGATGGCTTCAGCTATGTTTCTAAAATACGGTTATGTGGAAACGTTAGGGTACGGTTAACGCTCCCGCGTTTTGTGAACGGCACTGCGGACTCTTGTATCTCGACTACGAACTATTCTTTTAATCACACTTACTCGTAAATAATGTTATTACGTGCAGGCAAAGCGGGTGCTATGACCTTAATTACTACCAAGGGCTCTTTCTTACTCAAAGGAGTTCATAGATTATGACGCACCGTACGTACTGTCTATTCTATGAAGTAATGTATAAAAGCCGACCTTCAAAATATGAACTACGCGCCAAGCGTGAAATTACAAGTTTTAACTTAAACCAAAACATTTTCGACCAGTGTACAAAGACATATTACGATATTGAAGCATACAGTCACAGTTCCACGTACGATAGGCGCTAACACGTGACCGCACGTAGAAAATAAGGATTTTGTCGGTATGAAATTCAAATATTAAATTAAGAACTATGAACTAGGAAATTCACTTGGTTATATTAATATATATTTTATGAAATAAGAATCAAGAGAATGTAATTCTTAGTTTTGCAAATAATTTGAATAAAAGCCCAAAAATAGAGTGTCAGAATTAATAGTTTTTCTAAAGCTGTTTTAATACCCAAATACTTATAATATTATCAAATCCACTTAATTAAGGTTTGAACATGTATTTTCACGGTAAAAAGTGTACACAGGACTGCAACAAAATTAATCAAATTCTTGCAAACTTAACTCGTTTGGGTATGCCATCACCTTAATTGGTTTTGGCGAGTTTATTTATTAGATTACCTACTATCTGTTATTTACTCGCAAATGTGATGAAAAACATTGTGTGTGTGTACGGGGGTACGGAAATTATAAACTTAAGCCATGAAGCCTTCGGCTTAAGGCTTCTAAATAGCCACTCATTAGCAATTTTCTCCTTACCACCCTTAATACACAATATAGGTACTATCACTAGCCTTCGCCCGTGCTACATACGGTCATCGGTAAAGGGTTTTTACAATTCCTTGATAATTATTAAAAAGTTTGCTAAAGCTATAGTTTGTCTACGTGAAATTTGATTATAGCTATTCCTATGAAAATTTTTGATTTTTCCGAGACAAAAAGTAGCATATGTCCTTCTCCGTTTCCTGAGCTATCCCTGTAAAGAAGTGTATTATACTATCCTTGCTCTGTGCCTTTCAGAGCTCAATTGGATACTCCGTTGCGACGGGAAGGTATATAAACAAACTTACTTTCGTATTTATAATATTAATAGTAGGTATGGGTTCTGTGACAACAAGCGAGTATCCGCGCACTTGACAAGTAGACGTTTGGACGGCATATTTGTATACATATGTACATTTATATACGTTTCTGGCAATTGCCCGTAGATACGCTTTATCTCCATGGTCCCATGTAAAAGCTCAGATCTTAGATCTTTTGCGAAATAGAGCGTCACGCCGAGGAACATGCTGGGTTTTCTGCTTAGCTTAGCAGCAACAAGCGGCGAACTGCGGGTGCGGGCGTGGCCTCGGAGCTGGGGACTGATACCGTCCGCGGCGTGATAGCCAGAACAGCGCGCGCAGCAGGTGCAGAGCGTAATGGGGTTCAGCAATATAAAGTAGAAAACGCCCGGTATTTTACAAAACATTGATTCTCGTAAGCTTTTATTTCGTTTCAGGCAGTAGGTATACCAGATTAATTAGTTAAGAAATCAAAAAAATAGATAAACATTGTATCTGGATAGTAAAAAGAAAATAGATTAACATGTTTCCAAAGAGAAACATGGAGGCTATGTGGTATATTTGTAAATAATACATGTTTTTGTAAAAAATATTATTGAGATTGTTCTTCGATTGTACAAGGATATAGAGTAATATGCCCAATGTTCGGCCTCTTAAGACGTCTGAATGTTCTCTCCGGAGAAATCACTCATATATACTGTCAGTTTTTGTGTAAAACATTGATTTTCTAAAAGTTTGTTTCCTCCACTTTCCGGCCACTCCCATTCTGTGTCCGGTCACTATATGCCTAGTCACTGCTCATCTAACAAAAACCTGTAGGTTATACAATAGGTACGAACCTCTCTTACTGGCTAGTGAATGGCCAGTGAGCTTTCAGAATATTTAAATAAGTTATTTTTGAACGATCATACAATCAATTACTTAATCTTAACTAGTTATGCCCTACGGCCCTACTCAAGATGTGGCGAACAAGCAGGTGGTCCGACTGATGTTTAGCTCGACTGTTCGTCCGTGACCTATCGACGTTTGTTATAACACTCCGAGCATTACTTGCGTGTTGCTGATCCATTCTAATCTATCCATTTTTGAAGATCTCCATACTGTATTCCCCAGGGAAAACCCCGACAGGGACATTTATTCCACAACCTAGGCAGTCGCGAAAGGAAATTCCTCAAAAATCGCACTGCGTAACCATTGAAATTCTAAGGTGTGAGTAAATTTCCTGATGGTGGCGACCAATGCGATGGCAGAAAATTATCTTCTCTTCAATCCCCCAAGTTTCTAGTAAATATTCAATGTACAGACAGACACGCAGACTGGTGCTACAGATTTATTTTATGTAGAGATAGTGGCCAGTGCCTAGAACTATAGCCAAATTATAGTATCCTAAATTCCTAAATTCAAAAACACGGATGTGATTTTTTTTTTATATTATAAATTAATAATAAATAAATATTTTTGGACATTACACACAGCGCCATCTGGCCCCAAAGTAAGCAGAGCTTATGTTATGGTGACCAGACAAGGGATACAAATACATATGTATTACTTTTTTTTTTATTAATACATACATATCATACATAAATACACCCAGACTCAAGACAAACACAAATGTTTGTCCAGTGCGAGAATCAAACCCACTGTCGGCCACATTACCAACTAGGCTGCAACGGTGACATGAGTGATAAAGACAGGCCCTGTTTGGAGGAAAATAACCCTAAATGTTATGATGGTTAAGTTTTACTAAAAGGTGGTAGACATTTCTTTATTTTCTAGAATAAGTTAATTGCATTTAAAGATTTATGGACAAATTATCTGTTTGGGAATGGAATCAAACCAGTGACATATACAAAAAAGACATCCTATGACATCAGTTAAAAGTGTCATTCATTCACAGGGATCATTTGCTTCCTAATAGCAGAGTATCTTCCATGACAAAAAGACCTAGAAAGATAAATATCTACTACCTATTCTACTATTTAGTATTTATTTACTTACTAGCTTTTGCCAGCAGCTCCGCACCCCAAATTTGCATAATTTTAAAAGTAAAAAATTTAAAAAGCAAGTAATAAATAAAACAATATTATTTCAATATGATTATTTTACCGCAGCCATACAAAAAAACATAATCTTGGAATGAATTAGGTACATAATGGTAAATTCACTAGCATTTAAAAATAGGTAGGTAAAATTTTAAAAGCTATATATTTAAATTAAGAGGTGAACACTAATCCAATTTGACATTCCATTCATTAAATAATACTTATTCAATATTTTTGTGATTAAAATTATAATTCCTAAATGTATCTACCTTGTTTCTATTAGTGATATATACAGAGCTGTAATATCCATATCCACATTCAGTTTATTTGCATTGTCCATGACCATGACCATGACCAGTAAACTGATTTAGTCAGAGCAAACCAAAACAGCTCATATTATATACACAATTAAGAAGTTAAAGAAAACTATAACCCGACTATGCAAATTTTGACTTTTGTCATAGATGTCATTACCTTACAAATGTTTGGAATGTGTTCATCAAGACCTTTATAGAAAAGTCTGCATAAGTAACACAGAATTATGGCTTGGTTTACTTAATTGTGTTTAGAGTAAGTATGTAACCTATGAAATTAGCTTTTGTTATATATCTAAATAATATCAAGGCCTTTCATTAAATACCGAAATGACCAATGTATCAATAATTATTTTTAATATACACATTTATGAAATAAGTGAAGTCAAATACTTATAAAATACACATTTATGAAATAAGTGACGTCAAATACCACATGCCAAGTCTTATTGAGATGCATTAAGTGACACTTTATTTACAAAACCATTATGGTTAATTTATGCAGGAACAGATGAACATACTAACTCGCACACATTGATATAAACCGCTAAAATCACAATCCACCATAGTCAGATGAAAAGCAAACTGTTATTTTTTTTGTCCAATAGGGAAACTAAAAAATTCATCACTTTTAAAATAATCAAACCTTTATATTCTGCTACTGTACATAGTTCCATATTGACACTGCCAGTTAAAAGGTCATAACATTATACATCTTGGCAATGACTATGAAGTCCTAGTTGTGCTATTTAGCAAAGTAAGTCCTATTTGTATTTAAGTAACAAATTTCTAAATAGGTGGTTCATTGAATTTCAAAAAGAATGTCCATAAATGAAGGTATGCTATTTTTTCTTGTTTTTCCAATGTTTGTAAACACTCTAAAACACAATTACTCACAATGCATGAAAAATTTCCAAAAACTAAAAAGCTTTCAGATTAGTTTTGCCAAAAATACCTTTAACCAAACATGTCTTTATTCCCTTAAATATTTTCACTTTTATAACCTTTGTAGTTGGCACTGTCAAAATGTTAATTCATCACCTTCTAGTAAATGGGTGGTGAAATCCAATAGATAAGACACATAACCCTTTAATATCTGCACTTGCTATCCTAATTGTATATATACGCATTTGTAGTATCAATATGCGTCAAATATTTTTTATCACCAATTAAAAATCATATGTAGTTCATTGTCATAAGTAAGCATTTACACACATTATAATCTTAGAGTTGAAAGTAACAAGTATAGAACATACTGAGCCTGTATTATATTGATGTAAGTATGCATCTACTATCAACCTTATAGCCTGACCTCATATATGTAGTTTATTTTGGTGAGCAATCAGTAAAGTATGTGCCACACATCTATCTCTAAAGCTAATACTTTCATTCTCCTTCATACCCCACTTGCCCCTGATATCTTACATGTTGCGCATTTCATGGGACACAAAGATTATGGAGCATATTGCCCAAAACAAAATTGTATTGTAACTGCTTGATGTGCAGTAGCAGAATGTAGATTACTTAATGAGAAATTTTAAAAATTTTTTGACCAACAACATTACAGGTAATCTTTCAGAATGAATTGAATGACCATTTAGATGTTTTATTAATAATTTATTCAAAATTACCATGGGACCAGCAATATTATTTTATGCAGTTTTTCTAGCCTGTAACTAATGTAAGATATATATTACACTACCTATAATAATGTTATACCTTGAGTTTTGAGTAAAAATCCATTGCCTGGATAAATTGAACTATTGATGGGCACACTGCATACCAGGTCCAGAGTGCATGTGTTCCTCATCATCACTGGCATAGGCTTCTTCACGGCCTCGGCTACTTTCTCTCTCTGTATAGTCCATCATATTCACTTCTTCCACATCATCCCCTATAGGCATTACAAAAGCAGGACGAGGGGGTAACATACGCTCAATATCCTTTAATTTTTCTTCTGAAGCAAAATTATTTTCAGGGAATGTGACATCAAACTTTATGTACAAATTACCTTTCTCAAATGGATTTTTATGTAGTGGCATTCCCTCACCCTGTATACCCTTTAAGTCTCCAGGCTTTATTACTTCACCTGGACTCTGTCTGATTAGTAAATCTCTGCCATCTAAATGTTTAACACAGAATTCAAAGCCACATAATGCCTCAGTCAAAATTATTTCGCGCTTTATTAAAAGATCATCCCCAGTTCTTTGAAATAAATCATGTGGTTTTTGTTGTAGCACAATGATAAAATCTCCAGGCTGTGTATCAGGTTGTTGATCACCTTCACCTCTAAAGAAAATTTTCTGATTTTCTCTCATTCCTTTTTCTACATGTACTTCCAGAATTTTAGTTTCATTGACAACCTTTTTACCTTTACATTTAGGGCATTTATCTTTGTCATTGATTATTTCACCTTGACCTTGACAACTGGGGCAGCGAGTTTGAAATTGCCGTGTCATATTAGGTCCAATCTGCTGATAACATACTTTAATACCTTGTCCATGACAGTCTTTGCAAGATACTACAGCACCAGCCTTTCCACCAATACCTTTACAAACTCCACAAATAACATTTTTGCTTAGTTGCAACTTAGCTGTTTTACCATTGTACATGTCTTCTAAAGAAACTTTCAAAGGATGTATAGTGTCCTCTCCACGAGGCCTTCCTCGACCTCTGCCGCCACCACCACCACCACCCATTCCAAAAATATCACTGAAAAAGTGATCAAATAGGTCACCAGATGGAAAACCAGCTCCATGTCCACCTTCTTGTAATCCTTTCAACCCATACTTGTCATAAGTTTGTCTTTTTTTGGGATCAGACAAAACCTCGTAAGCGTAACTAATTTCTTTAAATCTATCGCCCGCGGCAGGATTTTTGTCAGGATGATATTCCTTCGCCAACTTATGATAGTTCTGAAAAGATGGGAAATAACGATGTAGGCATTATAAGAATGACGATACATAACCAATGATGAGCACGCAGGATAAGATTACAAACGTGTAAAGCTACTAAATACCTAGAGTTGACACCACGAATTTCTAGTGTGTGTGTTTATTAGGATTGTTGTGTACTTCACTTACTCTTTTAATTTCTGATTCGCTGGCATTTCTTGAAACACCTAATATTTCGTACAATTTATTATCAGCCATTTTCGATTAAACTGCGAATGAATGGAAATGAAGTGACAGACAGAGACGAACGAACAAAAGCAGAGTTGCCGTTTCTTATTTCAGAAAAATGTTTCGCATCTGATATTTAGCTTCTGCGAATTAATTGCGATTGCATTTGCTCTGTAGAATTATCTATTTCTATGTGGAATTGGTAAATATTTACATAATGGGCACAAGCTACTTTTGCATAAAAAAATTTTTAATCGATATAGAAGCATCTTATATACAAATGGGTAAATATTTATTTATTGGGCACAAGCTACTTTTGTTTCAAACTTTTTTTATCGACATAGAAGCATATACACTAATTTATAAAAAAAAGGCTACTAGTGCTAGGTTAGGTTAGATTTGGTTATGGCCCACAGGGTTGCGTTCAAAAACGAGTAACTTGAGTAAAAAATGACGTCATCGGGTTCCTTACTCTACCCTATAGTTTTTGAACGGCTAACCGAGTTACATCTGTCAAGTTTTAATCAATGTTTCCACTTTTAGGAATTTCGCCCTTGTAGAGGCATTTTTTTATTTGAAATACCTATGTAAGGCCTACGGAACACTAAAATTTAAATAAAGTTTAAGGCTATTTTTTTGACTTTGAGTGAGAACAAACTAATAATTTCCTTCTTGCTTTTTTGAATTAAGTTTTCATAAACTAGGTGGGAACTTGGTGAATTCTTTTGTTTTGATTATACATATATTTTAATAAAACTTACCATTATTATTAAGTATATTATAATACTATTTATTTATCAGTATGTTAACAATGTTTACCTTTTTGTAGTTGTAACGTTGTGTTTGCATTCTAAGCACTTGAATCGCGGTTTATTTTATTGTTAGATTTTATTTTGACGAAAATAAAATGATAATAGGAGTATTTCTAAACAGCTAAAATTTACGGCTCAAATCAATATTTTAACACTATTTTAAGGCATTTAGGGTTATTCACTAAAGATTCTATGAAAAAACTGAACCCTAGTAGTGGAGTGGAAATACTTAAAAATCTTTTATAACTAAAAAACTCCAAATACAAAAGTCATAGAAAAATACTGAAATACAAAAGCAAACAACAAAATAATATACTAATTTTCTTAATACGGAAACATTGCTTTGACCATTTTCATCAAATATGGCCGCCTACTCCGACGAACCCGCGTCGAGTACGGTTCACTTGAACCAACCCTAGGGTAACAACTCTACGCGTTTTTGAACGGATTAGGGTTGGAACTCAGTTAGTTTATGAACGGTTCGAGTCACAACTCTACTCGACTCAGTCGGTTTTTGAACGGCCCCCGGAGGGGTGTGTTTAATACATGCCATGCAGTGCTGCCACCTCTCTGAGGCCAATCAGCACTAAAAGCGCTTGAAAAAAGCGCTAGATTCCGCTAATTTGCTTTAACAGAAAATAGCGCTAAATTCCGCTAGCTTTGCATGAACAAAAAATGCATAATAGTAAGAAGTTTTTATTTCAATATTCAATTCAATGCAAATTGGCATAATTTTAAATCTAAATTAATCTTAATATTAATAAGTATGGCTAATCGCTTTCGATGTCAGAAGGATCAGGTTGAGTTGGCTGAATTCTTGAAGGTCCAGGTTGCACATCGTCAACCAACAACCAGAAATAATTTATTTTAGTTGGGAAATACCCTAAACAAATGGAACGGAAGCTAAACTAATTACGGTGTTGCTGCGTTATTCCTACTTTTTGGCAAGATTGCGACGTGATTACAACTTAGTTTGGTCCGCCATAAAAATGCGCTATGTCTTCCGCTAGGAGTTAATATTAAAATTTCGGCGCTGTGTCCCAAAAAAGAGCTAGATCTAACGGCGCTAAATCTAAAGCGCTAAGGTGGCAGCACTGATGCCAAGCAAATTTTTTAAAAAAAGCCATACAAGAAAAAATATCTTTCGATGGTGTCGCCAATAAGAAACGAATGCTGGGAAGTAATGACAAACGGTAAATTAAGGAAAGTGTTGGATTTGAATAAACTGCTTTATACTTTAACATAATGTCTTTAGGAGGTTATACTACCTAAATTTCATTTTTTTTTGGCAAAAGTTTTTTTTTTTAAGAATGTGTTCTTAGGGATAGGGTTTCAACCCTAAAAACCGTGAAAACACGATTAGGTATTTAAATTTAGTTCGATAAAAAAATTACTAAACCGACACCTTTTTACCGGTTTTTTTTTTAAATTCTGGCAAAGAAATCTTCAAAGAGCTATTAGGTTACAACTTTGCTAAAGCATAGCCGCGATAGTGCTTAAACCCTAAGAAAAAGATTTTTTTGATAACAATGATGTATAATAAACTATTAAATTATCTCATGTATTTCAATAAAAATCTTAGTGAGTTGAGATGTACTACGTAGCTGCACTACAAACGCACGCTCAGTTACATATTATCCACAACTTATAAAGTATTATGTAATCGCGTCAACCTTGATTTTAGTCAAGTTTTCTGTCACGTAGTAGGTACACTGCCTCCTAATAATCATACCTAGATTACATGTACCTTGTTCGAAATGATGCTCAATATTTTTTCAACATACCTACTTGCAGCGCTGTCATCTTCACAATATTGTGTTCTTATAGGTCAAATTATTATTGTCTCTTCGCGGTAAAAAAAATGGAATAAATGTAAACATTTGAAATTAGAACGTAAAGTAAATTGGCGCCAATAATTTAGATTTTGTTCGAAGTCAGTGATTAATATTATCTGTTTGCGGACCTACTGTTTCGTATTTGGTTTAGTAATTAATTTATAAAAGCAATACGTACCTGAAACTTGGATCTGAATTGAGATAGATTTAACCAATGATGAACGATTTGATTTACTGGAAGCATATTTTATCAATAGAAGATGTGCCACTCGCGCTTTGGTATGGTTCCAAAACAAATATCCTCAACGTTATTTCCCTTCTGTTAAGCGTCTCCGAGGAGGTAGCTTTGTGAAAATTAAACTAATATAGCCACATATTTGTAATGAAGATTTAGAAATTATTTTGACCATTTTGAGTCATTCCCTCTAATTCCATCCCGCAATGCATCTGAAAACATTCAAGTGCTACGATATGTAAAGTTCTAAAAAAATACAATTATAAATGTTACCACTCTGGACGCATTGCGCAAAAGTTACGTCCGGGAGATAACTTAAGACGTCTTTATTTTTGCAACTGGTTAAATCAGAACATTGACAAAGATAGACATTTTTAATGCCATATTTTATACTTTGATAAAACTAATTTTTCCAATACCATGTATAACCGAAAGAATAAACATTATTAGTCTGACAATAATTGTTTACGTATAACCGAAGAGCATCAACAAGTGCGTTTTTCATTTAGTTGTTTGTGCGGTATTTTGAAGGACAGAATATTTTATTTCAAAATTTATGATGGAACGTTGACCAATTTTAAATATGTAAAAAATTTAAATACACTGTTTGAAGAGCTGGATAATTTATCTTTGGCCCAGACCAACCAATAATTCTGTCAACAAGATGGAGCCTTATCGTACGTATAGTAAAAGGGATGTTCATTCATCAGTTCTACGAAAATTTGAGTGCAACTTAAGCACATGGCCGTGGCCAGCGAGGTTACCAGACATTACCCCTTTAGATTATTTTCTCTGAGGATATGTAAAAAACAAAATCAACAAAGACACGTATAATGCAATTGATGACTTAAACGATCTTTGAAAAAAAAAATTGTGAACGGAATCAATAATATTGTGATACAGAATGTAGTTTAATCCTTGAGACGTCAGATCCAGCTATGTATTGAGAACAATGGCCATCATTTCGAAAAATTAATTAGTTAAGGTTTGATGGGTACAGGTAGTGTAAGAAAAATAGAAAAGGAATTTGTTAAAAATCCAACGCTTTCCTTAAGTTTCCCGTATGTCTACTTTCCCGAATTCGTTCCTTATCAGCGACACTATCGAATGGTGTAATGTGTGTGTTTTTTTTAAAATCCGTTGGTTCCATTCCCGGCTAGGATGATTGATTTTTCAAAAATACAATTATGCAGTTTTAGTTTTCATCAAAATCTGGTCCGAGATTCCTTTGAGTACTTTTCACTATTTTTCACAGTTTCGAATTTGGCCATGCACGCCCACTTGAAGAATATTTGTTCTATGGAATTATCTATTTCCTATCCTGTTGTCAATACTACGCGATTTCCGAATTTGCTAAATTTACGCGTAAAAACAGGCCCTTATAAATAAAACTCCAATTTATATCATACAAGTTCAATGTAAATTAAATAAATCACTTATACGTTTGTTCGGTAACTCTAATAATAATAAATGTTTTGAATTAATCGTTTCATCACTAAAATCTTTGAATTATAACGGAATTACCGTTTCAAGTTTTCTGAAGCTAGTAAAGGACTGGAGGATGTAAGAAACTATGGAAGTTTCCAGATATCCATTCCTAGTTCTCTGAACTTCTACAAGGTTTTAAATATAGAGACTGTAGAATCGTCTTTACTTTTGACGTGAGTCGTCGTCATTCATTACCTTTACGTCTGATTTGGCGTAATATAGCGAATATTCTTATAACATATTTTCATTAACTCTGAATCTAAGTATTATTTCGCTACTAAATTCAAACTTATATAGTTTCTAATCTAAAAGCCGTCTAAGATAAAATCTTAATATTGTGTCTGAATATGTGAATTATTTTCACGTAAGTAAATAAATAATTAATGTATATGTTTTCAGTAACGGTTTTCTATTTACCCTACGGCTTTTCGCCGTTACTACTATATTGGGGAAGGCTGCCGTTCTCAATCGCTCTCTTGGCCACTGCGCGTCACCTCTCGAGTGACGTTCGCACTGAAGAGAAATCTAGGAATCTCCCTATACTCCAAAACCTCGGCCTGAGCGTCAGCAGAGTCTCGGCCTGAGCAACAATGCTCACCTAACCTTCGGGGCGAGCATCAGCTTACCCGCGGCCTGAGTAACACTGCTCAACTAACCTACGGCACGAGCATCAGCTACGTGCGGTATAGCACTGTGCCTGCTCAGCAAGGCCCTGGGCTAACACTACACACCACACGTCCTCAGGTTCCCTCAAAGTCAGTCCCGCCGTCCGCGTAAATCTGGCGGCGGATACCTACTGGATGTGGACGTCGCGGGAAACATCATCGACCGAAGAATTTTAATGTACCTTCAGTCCTAATATATATTTCCATCCTTCTACTAGAAATCTGTGTAGGCAGGCTTACGGTTTTCTATCTTTCTGTATAGTAAAGTAAAATAGATAGCTCTAATTTCTATATGTTAAAGGTTCAGAATCACCTTAAGTGATAAGGTTTTACTTAAATATTGCATTAAATATTGTTGATATCACTTTGAACGAGTATACATTATAACTTTTCTTGACCTTGAAAGGTGATTTTTCTTTACTTGCCTCTGAACCCACTCTACCTTAATCTCTCTCTCTTGAGCACCTAGCCGGTGCATCGGTAACAAATACTCCTTTTTGTTATAGAATCAGATCAAATTATCGTCATTGGATTCGAAATGATTTATTGGGAGTTTTCAATGTTGTCATAGCCGTTTTGAGAAGCAATGCGAATTTTGTATGGCAAACAAGAAGAAACGAAAGTCTATAGAACTAAAATTAGTGGTGTCCGCAAGTCGACATTATATCTGTGATATATCGATATATCATGTTTTAGAAATAGACAGTTTTTTACCCCAACAACAGAAAAACTCTTTGGCGGTTTACGGAACATTCAACAGTGTTGTCACTTACCACTAGCTCTAAGTTTTTTTTAAGTAGTTCTACTTCTAAGTAGTTCTCAATTCATAGAAACGTATACAGATTCAATAATTTCAGCAGTAGACTTGTGTCAAATTAAAACTCGCATATCTCATATAGAATTAGTTTATTCAGAATTTAATACGATTCAAGAGTACCTAAATTGAAATATTAGTAGACGATCCAGAACTTTAATACGTCTATACAAATACAGGACCCCTGCGGCTCGATTCCGGAAAATGACAGCTAACAATTCTCGTTTGAAATCCATAGAAATAAGATATACATTGCGCATTTTAAATAACGTATGAAATTAATCGATTGTCGCGAAACCGCAATGTAATTTTCAAAAAAGGTTAGCAATCTTTTACGGAATCGACCCGCAGTAGAGACAGTCAAATGTTCCTTTACAGCGTGTAGGCCTAGATCGCCATCGCCGATTTACCTCTTTAATGACCACTTGAAAGGCCATTCCACGGATGACAAGGTATGTAAATCCAATATAATTCAGCAGAATCCTGTAACAAAAGATTGCGAAACTCATAGTTCGCACGATATATAACTTGAATCCTGTGATGGATAACAGTGATGTCTAGCTGATGCTATAAAACCACCTCGATTAAGTGGCCGTTCTAATAAGTGGCTTGAAGTCTACGATACGTTTGCCTCGCTAGTTCATAATATAAGAAAAACTATATTGTAATCTGTTCATTGATACATTTCGAAGCTACGATGCCACAGGCAGGTACAAAGAAAGACAAGGCTTCAAATATATCAACATCCTGCTTTCTAAGCCGAAGGTATGCCAGTATCGAAAGAGAAGACTGTTTTAAGTTTTATAACATTCTAAATATTACAATTTCCATGTCCATACTGGCCAACTTTCTAAATATCGATATTAAAATTTTATAATTATATTCTAAACAACACAAATAAATATCAATTTTGTCGAAATTCAATATTGTACTGCTAATACAGTATTGCAATAACAATTTCTGATTGAATCAGATGTTACTATATAGTACCGATGCAGTAAAGCTTTAAAGCTGTCTAGTGACTTTCCATTACGAATATTTACTGGTAAATTATTCAACAAACCAACCAAATTCCGTAGTCTCATGAAACTAATTTTGACGTATATCGTTTGTGGCTGCCTTGGAAGATTGAAATAATCATAAAACTTTGCTGAATTTAACTTAATTTGTTTTTTTTTGGTGATTTTTTTGAATTTATTTGTCTAATATCGAGGTTACAATAAGAGGAAATGTGTCTAAATAATATAACTATATATATATATATATATATTAAAATATATATATTAAAATTGATGTAAAATTTATATGTTTACATATAAATTTTACATCAATTTTGAAAAAAAGCAAACACTAAATGCACTTACCTGTGAAACGACGTGTTACTCCCCTTTTTATAGCAACGTTTGCAAAAGACACATTTCCTCTTATTGTAACCTCGATATTAGACAAATAAATTCAAAAAAATCACCAAAAAAAAAACAAATTAAGTTAAATTCAGCAAAGTTTTATGATTATTTCAATCTTCCAAGGCAGCCACAAACGATATACGTCAAAATTAGTTTCATGAGACTACGGAATTTGGTTGGTTTGTTGAATAATTTACCAGTAAATATTCGTAATGGAAAGTCACTAGACAGCTTTAAAGCTTTACTGCATCGGTACTATATCAACATCCAAAATATATAGACTTCTAAGGCATTCAATTACTATCTTAGTTATGTTAGGTATTAGTGCTTTCTTGTGAACTATGCCTAAATATATATACATATATGTATGTTTCTGTATAAAATTTTATATAATTTGTCCAACTTCTTATTAACATATTATACTCTATGATATTATTCTTATATACTATCTTTTATCACTTAATCTTTTATCATTATTGAAGCTACTATGATCTATTACAATAAACACTGCAAAACCCCTTATTTATATCTACATTACCAATGGTTAACTGGTTGAAAATGCCCGAAGGCATTAAGTTCGCCTATGTTTTAGTGTTAAAATTAGTGCAATAAAGAATTTTATTATTATTAATATTATGAACAAATAGTTAAAGACAATTTTTTTTTGTTTGGTTACCAACATTTCGGATTATTTGCCTTATTAATAACTACACTACTCAATCTGTTATCACGAGCCTAATAAACACATTATTTCGAACAACTTATTCGGACGAACTTAAATTAGTAATAATAAGACCCATTTATAAAAAAGGCAGTCAGAGCGACATAAATAACTACAGCCCGATTATCATACAGTCATACATTGATTAAATAATTGAGAGGTGTTTTGGTACGAAATGATTAAATATTTAATAGATAACAATATTATCCATGAACAACAGTTCAGTTTTCAGAAAAATCGGACTACCTGTCAACTTTTAAACGAGGTTATTAATAATATAAACAAATACCCTAATGAGAAAAAACATGTTCTTACTATTTTTATAGACTTCTAAGGCATTCAATTACTATCTTAGTTATTATTTTTAATCTGAGAAAATATATTTTTGGAATAACTAAATCTTTTGAGAAAGTACTCCGTCTTGTAAAGAGAAATCCTTTTTATCTGTGCAGGTCTTCAAAATATTGGGGAATCGTGGGAGCTCAAAGTCCCTGTGTAGGTCCGCATTGCGGATACCATGCTCCGGAGGCCACTCTGAGAAAGCGGTTTTGGAGGGTCTAGAGTTTGCGAAGATATCCTAGTATGGGGCAGATGCAAGTGGTGTAAAGAGTCAGATTATTTCTAGGCGACATCTTACTGTACTTGCCTATCATGGGATAAAGACGAAAGCGGCTCGGTCTCTAACTATTTTGGTGTGATCGCGTAAATTCAAATGCCGATCCAGGGTCACACTGAGATATTTGGTCACGGCCGAAGATTGAGAGGGGGATGGCCGTGAAGTGCGGCCTGAGGTAAAGAGAACGGCAGAGCTTTTGTCGGGATTCACTTCGCCTTCCATTTCCGAAACCATTCGCCTAGGGCAGTAATAGCGGATTGGAGCCTCTTAGTGATTCGACTCACTTGCCTATCGGTGGTATAAATAGCGGTATCGTCCGCGAAGAGGGCTAATTGGGTACCTATCGTTTTAGGGATGTCGTTTGTGTACAGAAGGTAAAAGATAGGGGCGAGCACGGACCCTTGAGGGAGTCCTGCTTCTATGGGACGGGGGGAAGAGAGAGTGCCTTCAACTTTATAGCAAAAGCTACGGTTCGACAGTATGATGAGTACGAGACGGTCTGTCAACTGAAAGTTGTACAGTTTATAAATTAAACCGTTGTGCCAGACTTTGTCGAAGGCTTTCGCTACATCGAAGAAGACAGCGCCGGTGTGGCGGGGCTTATCTAATACTGGTTG
The DNA here is from genome assembly GCA_946406115.1 of Apoda limacodes. NCBI lineage: Eukaryota > Metazoa > Arthropoda > Insecta > Lepidoptera > Limacodidae > Apoda > Apoda limacodes. The sequence continues at coordinate 21,603,842 of OX291545.1, forward strand.
AAAGCCAGTAAGAATTTATTCCGTGATGCGGAGGACTTGGTGGACGCACGAGTGTTTGGCGCGGAAGCCGAACTGCTCGCCGATTAAAATGCGGCTAGAGATTATAACGTTCCGTAGGCGAGCGAGAAGGACGCGTTCGTAAAGTTTACCAAGGGCCTTTAGTAAACTTATAGGGCGGTAGAAGGATGGCTCGGTACGAGCTTTGCCTGGCTTGTGGATGTCTATAGCTATTGCATCTTTCCATTGAGAAAGAAAGGTGTAATTTTCGATAGCAGCGTTTAAAATTTTTACTAGAAGGCAGAGAAGGGGAAGAGTGAGGCGCTTTAGGATATCGTTAGAGTTACCGTCCGCTTTACGAGTGCGTAGGTGTTTGATGACCTGTTTGACTTCGTCGACAGTGACGGGGGGCAGGGGATCCTGTGGGGGAAGGATTTAGGTTATAAACACACGTACAGAATAATTATACGTAGAAAAAAAAACGACTCGCACTTGACGTTTTCAAGTAGCCTATGTCCTTTTCCGAAACTCAGACTATCTCCATGTCAAATTTCATCTTACTCTGTTAGGTAAGGTAAAGGTAATGAGTAACCCTATTACTAAGGCTTCGCTGTCCGTCCGTCCGTCCTTCCGTCTGTCACCATAACTGATAACTCATAACTAATTACTCATTACTCATAACGCAAAACTCATAACTCATTACCCATTACCCATTAATCATTACTCATTACTCATTACTCATTACTTATTACTTATTTACTTATTTTACTTATCTATACTAATATATAAAGCTGAAGAGTTTGTTTGTTTGAACGCGCTTATCTCAGGAAGTACTGGTCCGATTTGAAAAATTCTTTCAGTATTAAATAGTTCATTTATCGAGCAAGGCTATAGGCTATATATCATCACGCTAAGACCAACAGGAGCGGAGCAAGAATAAAGTATGTTTCAAAATCGGGTTTTTTTCTTCTTTTAAGAGCTTCCGCTGCGTGCGCTGCGTAAACGGTTAAAGTTTCGCAAAAATCAGGTATGACAGAATTGTTCCCCTTAAAAATTTCAAAAAAAAAGTCTGCGACAGCATATGTCTATCTTTTGAGGTTGGCTAATTATTATCTTTTTTTAAGCTAACCAAATTTGTTCTAAAATAATGCATTATTTGAGAAGGTGTTTTTATAAATAACATTAATCCTTATCCCAAAAAAATTCGTTATTCATCACAAGTATTTAATTTAAAACAAAATTGCCCTTTACGTCATTTGATTTCAATGAATATTTTTGGAGATATCGCAGTTTTAAAATAACATCGCAATGATCAAGTATTGCCCGCGCATTTATGATGTGCACATATCGCCTTTATGATGTAGGCGTGCGCTGAAAAAGGATTGTCCAAAACTCACCCCCTAAACGGGGGTTTAAAGTTTGTACGGAGCACCAAAATCGCAAGGATAATCCATTAGTTAATTATTTAATATTTTTGAGACAGAGAAAGAGAGAGAACGTCAAGTGTAATTAGTTTTTTTTTCTATAATTGAGGAGTTGCCGTAAGAATCTTACGCCGATGACCAAATGTAGGGCGCGCGAAGCCGCTGGCAAAAGCTAGTGATAAGTAATATATATACGAAGTGATGGGATGTAAATAGCTAGTATGTTTTCACTTCTGCTGGCACTCCCGTTTTTTTGTCTGTAGGTAAGGTAGAGTCCAGTTTAGTTCCACTTTTAGTTTTTTTGCTTACGATTTTTACTATAACCATCTCGTAAGTCATGTTCGCATTGCAGATTTCACAGTCGCCACGGATGTGATGTATTCAAATATTTGCTGTGTCGTACGTCACATTAACGTTTGACACCGTACGTTGAATATTAAGTAGACTACTGACACTGGTGAGGCATGTGAAAGTTTGCCCCAAGCGTCTCGCAACTTGCAGAGTCAGTTTTTCCGCAGGAAGTGCTGCAATCCTTGTGTTCAAAGAGATTTTTGACGTAACTACAACATAAGCGTGCTTGTTTGATAATTGTCACTAGCTGGTGACGTGGGCAAAGGTTCGAAATAATATTAGATAAGTAGTTATTAACCACTGAGACATGATAAAACGTAGCCTGACTATAAATACTAATCATAATATACCTATTAAAAACAGGCATACGCCCCCAAAATTAGAAACTTGAAACTACCAGGACATTAACTTCGCGCCAATTACATAAAGGCTTATAAAAATATATACCTCCTTGTAAAAATGTGTAAGGAAACGCAAACGTTGTTCAAAACTCCAGGTATCATTCAGTAGGTATATTTTGCTCCGTAGGGGGTTCCCTACCCAGCTGTGATAAAATTGGACGCCAAAGTGTGACGGAGACGAAGCGAAACGAACTTCACTTTTCCCTTTCTTACTTGTTTTAATAAACACCAACAAACAAAATGGCGTTCGTAGATACAAAGAAAAAACTTTTTTTTAAAAAAAAAACAACCGGCTTCAGAAAGATGCACTAAAAAGGTAAAAAAATATTACTTATTTCCTAAAATCTAATTTGAATTACATTCTGAAGTTGGTGTCTATGTACGGTCATTTGCAATAGTCCATTCATAGTGTAAGGGTTAAAATTGCGTAGAGCCATTCTGTGAATATCGCACTCACACATTAACATTATCAGAACTGTCAATAATATTAACCTTAAATCGACAAAATTCGGTTTTGTTTTCTTTATACTAACCAGTTTATTTAAACCGTTCTTATATCTTTTGGTCTTTACCTAACAAATTAATAAGGTGTAAACTGCAGTGTTGTTCTACATAGGTATTGTTAATTTCGCAATGAATGTCATCTGCCTGGAGGTGTGATCCATAGGCGCTGCGACTTATATTGACGAGCCTATGGTTCAAATCACGATATTTCCGTATTGAGTATTTTTGTTAGGAATTACTTTTAAAAAAATACAAGTCACCATTCATTCGGTAACGCTGCGATATTTTTAAAAACAACAAAGTAAAAAAAAAAAATGTGTTATATCTTAGATATATTGAAATGTAAAAAAATATCTGTAAGAGAAATAGTACTTTATTTTTAGGTTTCTGTATAAATGTCTCTTTTTATATATATTTCCTATGGTTATAGCTTAAGTATTCGTTTTCGTAATGAAAAGAAAATTGAAACTTAACCATAAGAATAAAAAAATATAAGTCACCATTCATTCGGTAACGCTGCTATATTGAGAAAAACAACAAAGTAAAAAAAAATATGTTATATCTTATATATATTGAAATGTAAAATAATATCTGTAAGAAAAATAGTACTTTATTTTTAGGGTTCCGTACCCAAAGGGTAATTACTAAGACTCCGGCTGTATCTCATAAACCGTGATAGTTAGACAGTTGAAATTCACAGAAGATATATTTCTGTTGCCGGTATAACAACAAATACTAAAAAACAGAATAAAATAAATATTTAACAACAAACGTGATTTTTTTGCTCGATATTGATAACGGCAACAGGTAGACGCTTAAAATATTTACAGAATATTTAGTTATATAGTAACTTTAAAAATAAATAATTAAAATTAAATAAAACAAAAATTTAAGGGGGGCTCCGATACAACAATAATGGTACGGAACCCTTCGTGCGCGAGTCCGACTCGCCTATTTAATATAACCTCCGTTATTTTCAATTACAGCAATCAAGCGCCGCCGCATAGATCCGACTATATTAGAACAGATCTGTTCCTCTAATATTGTCTCAAATTTCTACACAGTGAGCCTCTGATGTCTCTGTAGTTCTTTCATTTCGCATGTCTCATCTTTGCACCATCAAAGCCCATAGGTTTTCTATGGACCAGCCGCAGTCATCCACCCCCACATATTAAGTGATATCCGTTCAGATTCCATATCTGGTACAACATTTTGTTCTGCATAAAGGGTTCCATTTCTGCGCCACAAATAAACCCTCCCGTTTTCAGATGATTCAAACGACTTATCATCGGTGAATAAGGTGTGCTCCCAGTCAAAATCTAAATACTCCCTTGCAAACAACAATCTATTTTGTTTATGGGTATTACTTAAAAACGGTTTTTTAGCTGGCTTTCTATGATGCAATCCTTCAACATGCAGAGCTCGACGAACAGTGTGTGTTTAACATGTTCCTAAACACAGCAGTCGTAATGAAACCATTGTTTCACCATAAATCTTCTTTGATTCGCATCAATGTGCCGTGAGAGTCCACTTCGAGGTCGAGTTGATAAATTGCCCTCCACTTGGTTGCGTGAGATCCAACGCTTTACGGTAATCCACTAAAAACCAAATACCCAGATTAAAATAATCATTTTTTCAAACTACTGAATTATATTTTCATTTTTTTTACATATTTACTTAAATAAAAGTGTGGTATTAAAAAAATATGATATAACATTAACATCAAACAAAATACTTACGGTATAACCAGTCTCATTGCAAATTTGAGATATATTGTAACCCATATTATGTAGTTCTATAATACGCACCCTCTCTTGAATATTAATATTGGCCTGTATATTATTTTCAGCAAAGAAATTTAATAAAAACACCAAAAAATCTTGTCAACACAAGTAGTAACACGACAAAAATAAAATGGCTACCTAAGTAATTACCGCATCTAACTTAATAGCTAAATGAAAACACCAAACAACCTTGTCAGCACATACCCTCAGAAACAAATCGGCAACGAACGAGAAACATTAAATGTCTACCTACGTATTATCCGCATCTAACTTAATAGCTATTAGAAAATTGGTCTAAGCTGTTTAACTAAACAAAATATTCATAATTCGTGAAATGTAACAAAAACAAAACAGAAAGGCATAAGGTGAGATTCGAATCCACAACCTGCATTGCACTGAGTACATGTATTAAGATCTGATACGTCTATCCACTAGGCTACGGATACAATAATATTCTTAATGAAATTATTATATGAAACTAATATTACTCAGGTTCTACAAGAAATTTTACTTTATTTCTTTAAGTGTGTGTGTGTCTACGCCTTGCCATACTATTTCGTTTTAAAATTCTATATGCAGTTTTGCAACTGACCGTACGTTAATGTAATGTGTCCAGTTTTATCGTAACGGCTAATTTTTCGAGCAGAACTAGGTATATGTCAATTGGCCTCTTTTAAAGTTTTTCGGTGGATTAAACAGTTACCAGTTAACAGTGTACGATGAAATAATAAAGTAGAGTTTCTTGAGTAGGGAAAACATCCTTTATTATCCATACCAAAACATAAAAGCAATTGTCGGTTAAAAGTTTGTTATTCTGCCAGTTTGTAACGAAGTACACCAAACACCTAATTTATGGGCACAAATAGGTACAGCTAGAAATATTTCACACAGGCATTGGGTTTTTTTTTGGATGAGACCGCGGGGCACCAGTACTTTCGTCGCAACGTAGCAACGCGGCAAACGGGTGACCTGCTTTTTGTCTTTGGGATAGCTGGAGAAATGGATAGCGACATAAGCTCATTTTTATTTCGATCAAAATTGGCTACGCATATGGATTTTTCCTTAGTAAGATTTCCTATTGCTTAAGTGTTAAGAGGGTGATATAGGCAAGAAAGCTAATTTCTGTAATTATAACGTTGTGTATGTAAATTTACTATAAATCACTGGATAATGTCATATACATTACTACTATGAGATATATATGTTATATACTTCTTAAGTAATTTATACCGTAATGACGCCTTGAAACTTTAAATTTTTTGTATGGAATTTAACGTTATTACCGTTTTGTAGTCACATTTTTTGACTTTTTACTACAACTTAGAATCTATGCACTAGATAACAAGGTATTCTAATTACTTATTTAACCAACTTTCATTACAAGCAAATGCAAAACACGCTTTAAAAATTTGCACAAGTGTTGAAACAATGGCCACTTCCAGATTTTTTATTGCCTTAAATACAATAAATGAAAATCATTCAGCAAGGTAATGTACTAGACAAAAGCAAGTTTTATAACAAAATTTTTTTCAATGCCTTAGATGCTATATTTAACCACAAAATTTGCACAAAAACGGCGTATTTTCGCGGTCTAGCCTATACCCTAGCCTTAAGACAGCATTACAGTGGAGAAAAATACGTCTATTTGCTGATTAAGGGTGTCGATGTTTACCGCTAGCTTCTGAAGAGAGAAAAAGTGAACAACAAAAAGTTTTAATGGTAATTTTAAAATCACAAGTCTTAGCCTATATTGTATAATGTGTATAATGTTTTAGTTGGCACCTAAGTACTTATGGACGTGCATGTGTCAGTATAGAATTACTGTAATTAAAATAAGAAAGTATGAGGTTCTTCAAGAAGGGGTCGCCAAGGCACGAGTAATGCCCATGGATGGTGTTACAGGCGTCCATAGGCCAACGACGCGGGTCGTTTGCTTGTTTTCCACCTGAACGGTATAAAATCACAATCACAACAACTTCCCCTAAAACCTGAACCGCTAAACCATTGCGTTAAACCGACCACGTATTTATCTAGTGATTGGTACATGATTCAAGTCCAAGTCTTGAAACAACTAAACTGATTTTGATGAAATTTGCACTGTTCCCTACGTTAAAGGGTCCCTAATGTAAGATAAAATATTTTTTTAAATCCGTTGACTAGTTTCTGCAATATACGTGGACAAACATAAATAAATAAATACAAACATAGACATAGATATATTATGATATTTAGCACATATGTTTAAGAGCTTATATAGACTAACATACCTATCTGAATATTACTGTGCAATGCTATCAATATTATATACATACGGGTTAAGCTTTGATAACCACTTTTAGTGGTTTAAAAATACCGTTGTTTCCTCAAAAACAGTATATTGATAAGTCATGATGGTTTTTAGGGTTCCGTACCTGAATAGGAATAAAGGAACCCTTATAGGATCACTTTAATGTTCGTTTGTCTGTCTGTCTGTTTGTCAAGACTTGTCCTTTGAAGCTGTTAAAATTCAAGCTTCTATGTCAACGCATTAAAAAAACGGCCATTTTTGTTGCATATTTCGCGATAATAAATAAATCAAAACCAATGGAGTATGTTCTTTCCGATGTCCTAGAATCATGAGATTTGACGAACACAAATATAGGGAAAAATCCGAAATTCGTTAATTTGTAGTTATAACATATTAAAAAAAAAGTTTGTCTGTCTGTCAAGACCCTTTTACTCATAAAATTATTATCAAATACTAAAGTCTACGGTCACTTTATGTTATAAAAAAATTAAGTTCCTCAGTCAATGCAATAAAAATCTATGCCCAAAATACGGTCATTTTTATCGCATATTGTGACAAAAATAAATCAAAACCTATGGGGTACTTCTCGTTGACCTAGAATCACGAAATTTGGCAAGAAACAAAATGTTAAATCACAAATATAGGAAGAAATCCAAAAACTGATAATTAAGTCATAAACCTGTGAGACTTGATTTCATAATGGAAGAACTATCTACATATAATAAGTTTGTACGGAACCTTCGGTGCGCGGGCCAGACTCGCACTGGGCCGGTTTAATAGCTTATACCAGGCATAAACGAATAGGTTAATTGACTAGCTACCTACATATTTTAACCCTTACTCTAAGCAGTTTCTAAAAAATAATGTAGTCAATGCACTCAGAACTCAAATAACACACCTCGCGTATAATGACACAAAATTAGAGCAATTTGTAAATTATATTGCGCATTTTCAAAGTAAAAGGCACGACCATCTCAAAGGGGCAGAGCCACCTATGACCTCCAGACTACCAGCAACGACATTAATTCAACCGCGTTACACAAGCGTTAGTTTCGACTTGACTACCACTAGTCAAAATAATCGGAGCCTTTCGATATGAGTATGCTTCTAGTTATCCGTTCACAAAAGTTAATAGCATACTGTTCACGTACAGTCGGGGTCTACGACTCTTAGTCAGGCCATAAAGCCTACCTACCTACTAAAGCCTAAAAGGCTATTGACCCTGTTTTGGGGTACTAGTTTGATTAAAATCTTGAACAGCCTTACTAAACATATATCTTAAGGCTTAGATAATTATATGCTAGAAATCGAAAATACGCCGGTTCCGTACCCAAAAGGTAAAAAACGGGACCCTATTACTAAGACTTTGCTGACCGTCAGTCTGTCTGTCTCTCACCAGGCTGTATCGCATGAACCGTGATAGTTGACAGTTAAAATTTTCACAGATGATGTATTTAAGGGGGCTCCCATACAACAAACGTGATTTTTTTTGCCGTTTTTATAGATAATAATACGGAACCCTTTGTGCGCGAGTCCGACTCGCACTTGGCCGGTTTTTTAGACGATTTTTTAGGCAAATCTATATGCTGTAGGATTAAAAGAAATATACCTTACTGAGTGATTTTTAACTATTTTTCAACACTTGTGCACATTTTTAAAGCGTGTAAGTCAAGTCATTATAATTTCATATTAATAGTGCATTGACTATTACTACATATTATAAAACAAAGTCGCTTCCCGCTGTCTGTTCCTATGTATGCTTAAATCTTTAAAACTTCGCAACGGATTTTGATGCGGTTTATCTTTAATAGATAGGGTAATCCAAGAGGAAGGTTTATAAGTATAAAACATGCATAATATAGTAGAAAAACACTGATAATTTTAGAGATTTCTAATGTGATGTCGTAAATAAACACATTTTTTTGCGCTTACATTTCATACGCTGGCTGAACCCTACGATATAGATCAAAATAATGTACTACAGTATTGTAAAAAGGTTTACAAAAAAGTCCGCGATGGTACATGTCTATCTCTTAGAGATAACCCACAATAACCATTTTTTATCCTGTACTTTTTAAGAGAAATAATGGCTTATTTACGAAGCGATTTTAAGCAATACAGCATTATTCCTTATCCAATTAAGTGCCTTAAAAACATTGTGCATTTAATATAGATCAATATGGCCCTTTACAATATGTAATTTAAATGAATATTTTCGAAGATATTACAGATTTAAAATGCAGGGACATAGCGATTGCGGCGGTACCGGCCGGGGGGGCCGGCGGCATAATCGCTATATCCTTGCATTTTAAACCGCACTATAGTAAGTACATTAGGCTATATAGGATTAGATTAAAAACATTATTTATTGTTGTATTTCTTCTATTAAGATCGTGGTTTGAATTTAGAATTTAGGAAATTTAGTATAAGGGTAAGTATTTTTAATTTGATACCATCGGATTTACCGTTCCAATTTAAACGCATAAAATTTCCGGTAAAGATATTTTTTGCAATGACCATTATAAATCGCAGGGTCCAACTTTCAACGTTACAGGCTTAGATTTGAGCGTTGAGTGTTTTTCACATGGTCAGTTATATGTCGCTTTTCAAGAGTAACCTCTACAGAAAACATGTTTGTATTGTCTAATGAGAAAAAAGCTGTGAACCAAAGATGTATAAAATCATCTTTGCTGTGAACGTTGTATATAAAGACATTCTGTAGTATATTTAGTATCGGTATTGCACCCGTGGGAAGCCGGAGCGGGTCGCTAGTTATTAATAAGTTTTAGCAAAAAGTCTAGTAATATGACTAGAAATTGGTAAAAAGGTTAAATTTCAAATAAAAAAATATAAAATCCGGAATTTTCATATGTGAAGATAATTAAGCTCCACTTATGTAAATACTAAAAATAAACCGTTAATTACGTGAGGCTATTCTAAAGATTTTTCGACCATCGCCATCCCAAGGTCCCCATGCCCCCTCCATCCCCCCCTTGTATCCGCCACTGCATGCATGATATAGCATATATAGCATAGCATATATATTTGCATGATATAGTGTGCTTGTATATCGCCAGCGGCTATTGCGAAACCCAAATCATCTAGTACCTCTCAAATCGTAATATGTTTGTACAATGCAAGTAATTCACCTTCAAGGTTTATTTTTGCGGGAACTGGGTTTACGAGTGGTATTGTTGGAAGGCGATTTAGACGTAGCCGTTGCCAATTGTTACCATGTGTGGATGCTAAAGTATTTAAGTACTACACGAAAATTGTAAATTATACTCGAGTGTTAGATATCTTTTATAGTCATATAGTAATATATTAAATCTTTTTTAGTCTGTCAATGAATTTAATAACATTACGTTGTCACTGAATGTGATGAATTAATTTTTTTGTTATTTGTTACACAAAATACAACAATTTTATTACTATAAAACTTTGCAATATACTTTTTTTTATTTAATTATTTGGTATAATTTAATGAAAATCTTCTTTAATGTCTGTCGTGATCTCTGCTATTCTAATTTATCAGTTTATTAATATATGAATAAAATGTTATTTTTGTTTACCCGAATTGCAAATAGATTTTGAGTCAGGTTAACATATACATACCGAAATATTATTGCAAAAAAATACTTACGAATTCATTCATTATAAGCCTTATAAATATTGGGAAAATATTTAATATTTTATAATATTAATATGTGAATAATATTTATCATATATTAAATAAAACTTGCAATTGAGTACATGATTCAAAACGAAAAAAAAACGTTATCTTAACGTAATATTTATTAACTATAAGGTACCTATTAATTGATATTATGAATAAATTTATCACAATTGGTATTGGTAGAAACTAGAAAATAAACTGATGAACGAAAAATTAAATAGGCCTTTTTAATTACGCTAATTTTGTTTTGAAATTTAGAAGTTGTATGGGTAAACTTTAGAGTAGCGGTGATTTAAGATAGTAAATGTTTCGGGCCCGTCTCACACTTGGCCGCTTTTTATTATTTGTTGTTATACTTTAAAACTTACACACACTATGATCGTTCCAAGATTAAATGAGTTACTATTTTTACGGCAGAGCCACCAGATTATAAGTTTGTACCCTGTATCGCCAAGCGCCGCGTCTGAATTCGAACGTAAATATTGTTATTAATTCAGTAAGTGTTATTGAGAATGTTATAATTTTATTTTTCTGTAATGTTACTTATCTTACACCAGACCAGAGCAAGATTGTGTCTCTTTCGAGTATTAGGTACAATTGTGGATATCGCTACCTATTATTTTTAAAGCAAACAATATTTTATGAACATACATTAAATCTAATATATACTGAAACGGTAAGGATAGGACCTTGATTTCCTTAAATTTAAAATAACCTTGACGCGCGTCTTTCGCTTTGTTAGTCTATGATATATATACATAAATACCTATGTATATTATTTCTCATCGTAAATTTGGATATTGGTAGAATTTAGGTCGTGATTTGAAAACCAGTTAAAGAATGTGACAATGAAGGTAATCATGTAAGTATTTTAATGATTTATGATTAAATTACCAGAAAAAGTGAACATTAAGTAAAGTTAGGTTATGTTTACAAGATTTACAAATAGATTTTGAGTCAGGTTTAGATATTTAACATTTACCTTTTTAAACTATTATTGACTCGAAGTGTTGCGCAAAACACATAATATTTTTTGATTCAAGCGCACATCATCCTACATGCACTTACTTTGAAACATTTATCCTTGATATTTGAATTAGCACATTTTATGTAAAATGTATTTAAAATTATATTAAAATTTGCAAAAGTTCAACTTTATACGATTTATTGAATTTTGTTGGTCTTTATGTGTTGTGTAACATTATTTTGCTTAATCAGAAAGCTTCCAAAATAGTTGAGGTAATTGAGGTCAAATTTAAGATTAGAACGAGTTTTTTTTTAACCCCCGGCTACTTTCTATCATATCTAAGGTGTGTACCTTAGAACCTAAATGGTAACGTACCGTGCGGTTTCAAAGAAACTTCCTCCCGCTTAGGTTTTGGAATGAGCTCCCTGCCAAGTATGGGGATTTTCTAGTAAGAAGTTATTAGATTTTTTCACGGTAAGCAACGCACGAGTGATGACCCAGGTGTTGCGCACGTCCATAGGCTGCAGTGACTGCTTAACATCAGGCGCACCGCAAGCTTGTTTACCACCATAGTAGTATTTAAAAAAAAAATAACAAAAACAAGCTTTTTAGGAGAGTTTTTTGTTATTTTTTTTTTTTATATAAATAGATGATTTTTGAACAAACACAACGCCGCCGGCCGTAATTCGGAATTCTAAACTTTTAAAATCAAACATAGCACATAGGTAACTGTGCTTAAAATAATGTAGCTCTCAAATAAATATCTCAAGAGTTCCAGATATTACGAAGAAAGAATATTGCCATGTAGGTATGTTTATTTATATTTATATTGTATTTCTTACTTCTATGAAGATTTTGTGTGTTTATAAGATTGATGTACTAGGACTCTATAAATCACTAGGAGGTCCGCAACTCTATTTATAAAACGAGTATCAATACTTATACATGATTTAAGTGCAGTATATTTATTTTAGTGTAGAAGTTTTTTATTTTAGTCATATTTAGCCACATGTATTCACTTTGTTTAGTCACATATTCACATATTTGCAATTCTGTGTATATTTGCAGTGAAGTGCAGCACGCACCGAGATGCACCAGCAATTTGCGTCGCGCTTGCGATATACCTACACACAAATCGAGGACGCGGTGCATTTTACGACTGTTGATGAAAGTGAAAGTCAAATAATACCCATAATATGAGACGGCTTAGCGGTTTTAGTTAACACTTGTTTACCGTATACTCTCGAGATCATAGGAAAAAACTTATAAATGCGTAAGAAATCAATACCTATGAAATATCTATTAACATAATTAATTACACACTTGTTTGTAGTCAAACATATTTATATAACTTTATAGTTTCCAGTTGCACCGACTCTATAATCTTATTTTACTAGATTTCCTCTACGCTAAGGTTGTCTGGAAGAAATTGCTTAGTAGCGATAAGACCACTTAAATTGTAGTTCACCAATTAATTGTATGTACTACTTATAAAAATTTTGTGTAGTAAGAACATTACCTATGAATTACATATTTTTGGCGCCCATGCTAAATATAGCCCGAAAATATGAACTCTTATGTATTTTAACCGACTTCAAAAAAGAAAGAGGTTCTGAATTCATTTGTATTTTTTTATATTCTGTCTAAGTTAGGGTTGCCAGATTGTCGGGATTTGGCCGGATTCTCCCGAATTTTTGTATGTCCTGACCCGACAAATTACAAAAATTTCCCTGAAAACAACTTCATTTTATAAAACAATAATTTTAAGTTCCGAATTTACGTCAAGTAAATACAAAATACAAGTGGTAAGCTAAAGAATAAATTACTTGATTAAATTTTGTTAATTATTGATAATATAGATAATGAGAAAACCATTTTATTGTTTTATTTGTTAGTATTTACTAATTAGAAATTTTATCGGCAGCGGACGATATAACAATAATTTTAAATGCTGTTGGATTTAATATATTTACTTTTATTTGATTATATTTTGTTTCTCCCGACACAAGTCCCAAAATCCCGAAAAATTTGTTTTTTTTCCAACAATAGGGTCATTCGATCTGACAACCCTAGTCTAAATGTAATAGACAGCGTGCTCTGGCCGTTGTAAATGCCCACAGGTCTCTATTTCGAGAAAGGAGGATAAGTGTGGATAGTTTTACATATAATCCATGTTTTCTTACTAAGCCCTAAATTAAATCTACTTGTATCGATGTTGTCACACGAATATTAAAACTTCAAGAAACAGAACTAGGAATTATGCAATTCAAATAGTAAATATTGACTTGAATTACGTATTTGCATTTTACAACCATTTATACTACAACGATTTTGAATAATAATATTTTGTTGGCTTTCATAAACGAGGGCACATAAAATAAGTTGTTTTAAAAGTCATGAAAACCGGCTATGAATGTGTCGTACGCGTTTAGTAAGTAGGGGTTTCGTGGAATCTAATACCTTTAAACGAGCAGTTCTTCACGTTGTCCTGCAAGATACCGACTGCAGCGCCATCCGCCAGGAGGAGTACAGTGACATAAACACGTACAGTAGAATTATATATATAATGATAAGGATAATCTGAATCTCGGAAACGGCTCCGAAGATTTTCATAAAATTCAGTGTTGAGGGGTTTCGGAGGCGACAAATCGATCTAGGTAGATTTCATTTTTTTTAAAAAGTCGTTTTATCCGTGTTTTAAGGCAATGCTTAACTGAAAAATATGACTTTTCCTGACATCTATTGGCGAGTAGTAATGCAATTATTTTTATTGACAAAGTAACACTAAAGCTACTTGACAATAGATGGCGGTGTAAAAAAAACGGGCGAAGCTTGGTCCTCCAGGTACTAAGAATTAATGTGGATATATATGAACCGATTTTGGTAAAAAAAATCTTTAAATAGGTACTTTACCTATTTATAAAGCTCTACTACCGTGTTTTCTTTTACGTAATCACGTACAGGGCAGTTTCATGGAAACTTCCTCTTGTCAATTAAATCGAAATTGTTGATTTTATGTAGATCTGCCAAGATTTTCTCTAGGAACTAAAATATGGGGTTATTCAAGAAAGAAGTTTTTAACGTCCATAGGCTATGGTAATATAAACAAAGTTTATTAAGACCTTACACAACACCAACATTTAAGATTTTTATTTAAAGTAGTGTTACACGCCGCGCTGTTTAAAATTAGGGCTGGTATTTACCCTCGAAGTATGTAAGTCAATAAATATAAAATAAATCCGGCTGATAATTTGATATAATTTGCAATTAAATAAAAAAGAAGAACAAAATTAAGTTTGGAACAGTTTTTGTGTAATTAAAATAAGATCCTATTAAATATCTCTGCTATATCAGCAGAGATATTTAATATATCAGACATATCTAAAAAAAAAGAAAACAATCGGTGCACACATCTAATCATGATCTGCTTGACCGATTTGAAGTCTTTTATATGCGTGAGATGATACCGCGAATAAACTATTAAGCAAATATGCGTTATTTTCAAATGTGCAGAATTATTGCAAATAAAAAACTAAAATTTCACAGTTTTTTTGTTAAATTTTGCAAAAAATATGCAGATATGAAATATAAAAATCTTATTAATTTATATGTAAATTTTTTATTAAATGCAAAATTTAAGGTTTAAAACAATAAAGGCTCCCAAGAATTATTGTTAAATAATAGTACATTACTGCCACGGCTGCAGTTGTGGTCAAGGCTTGTATAGTGGTTTTCTTATACATGCGTGTAAATTAAAATAATAACGTATATGTTTATTTAAAAAATCGATTATATTGACAACTGTAATGACAATAACAAAAATAGTTTATGATTTACAATTTTTTTTCTATAGTGGTTACAGAAATATGTAGGTGAATTGTTGTTTTCGTAAGAAAAACTACAAATTCAATACATTCGCATTTATATGCAACTAAATTTTGCCAGCGTCGCCGCCCGCCCTAAATTCGGTTTTCGGCGTCGAATTTCTACGTCAACTTCTCAATTACACTAATGAATTTTCCTATAGCAAGCTATACCTGTACCTATAGTTTGTTTAAGCTCGGTTATAGTTATTCCCGCGGAAACTTTTGAAATTCGGAATAAAAAAAAGACTCAAACTATCTCCATACCAGGGGCGGCTCGTGACAATTTTATTGGGTGTTCACCAAAAAAAAAAAGAGAAATTGCTCAAATGCTAATCTTAGTAACTCTAAATATGCGAATGAATTTTAGTTATAAATAGAATAATAAAACGTTAGCATTTGAGCAATTTCTCTTTTGATTTTTTTTTGGTGAACACCCAATAAAATTATCACGAGCCGCCACTGCTCCATACCAAATTTCATCTGAATCAATTTAGTGGTATAAGCATGAAAAGATAAAATACAGACAGAGTAACTTTCGCATTTATAATATTATGGATTATGTGAAATTATTGTATTGAAAATTCCGTACCATCATCATCATGTTATTTAATATTAAATTAGAAGTAAACAAAAAACTATTTAGCACTAAAAACCATCATTATTTAATATTAAATCAGAAGAAGTAAACAAAAAAGTTATTAAGGACTAAAAACCATCATTATTTAATATTCAATTAAAAAAAGTAAACAAAAAAGTTATTTAGCGCACTAAAACCCTTCATTGTATAATATTAAATTAGAAGAAATAAACAAAAAAGTTATTTAGCACTAAAAACCATCATCATTTAATATTAATTAGAAGAAGTAAACAAAAAAAAACTATTTAGCACTGAAAACCAACATTATTTAATATTGAATTAGAAAAAGTTAGTAGTTTTACTGCCGCAGTGAATACTTTTCTACTGGCATATAGCTTAACGGCATTCCTGAGCTATTTATTCCTATGCTGCTGCTCTACAAAGTATAACATTAGCTTTTTCCCTTTATTTACTTGTTTTGATACATCGGGGAGCTTATTCGAAACAGTTTGTAAACTAAAAGTAACGTCTACACAAATAAAGTCTACTTTTATGGGGCAATGTATTTTTACAACATAATTCCCAATAATATTCAAAAGCTATCAATAAGTAAATTTAAATATTTTATTAAGCAACTACTTTGTAAAAACGCATACCATTGTTAAAAATATGGTTTATCTCAATTTGTTAGTACAATTTCAACATTTTCGAGGTGACCCATTAATTTTTAGTTTTGCTTCTTTTATAGTCTCTTCGCCAAAAAATACCAACTTTTGCAATTACTACTACTACCTACGTACATAAACAAGGTTATTAAACGAATATTAGGCATTAGCGAAATTTCGCCTATTAGTGAAATTAGAAGTGACGATCTCTCTAGAAGATGACCAGGCCGCAACGAGCAAGAGATATAACTTAAATTAAAAGTGACGATCTCTCTAGAAGATGACCAGGCCGCAACGAGCAAGGGATATAACTTAAATTAGAAGTGACGATCTCTCTAGAAGATGACCAGGCCGCAACGAGCAAGAGATATAACTTAAATTAGAAGTGACGATCTCTCTAGAAGATGACCAGGCCGCAACGAGCAAGAGATATAACTTAAATTAGAAGTGACGATCTCTCTAGGAGATGACCAGACCGCAACGAGCAAGAGATATAACTTAAATAGTTTTTTTTCACTATTTGATATCCTCTACCTAAAAGTTGCTTGGTAGCGATTGCTTATCTTTTTCTTTTGTTTATAATTCTATAATTTATTTCCTTAAGTTTTTTTAATAATCAAAAAAAAAATATTTAAATTTATTAGAAGATTTCTAGTAAGTAAGTAATGGTTGTGGAATGAGCTCCCTGCCAAGGTTTTCTCTAAGGACTACATTATGGGGTTCGTCAAGAAAGAAGTTATCGGATTTTTGAAGGGTCGGCAACGCGCGAGTGATACCCCTGGTGTTACAAGCGTCCATAAGCTCGGTGACCGCTTACCATCAGGCGGACCGTAAGCTTGTTTGGCACTTTAGTGGTATAAAAAAAATGGTTTACTTGATGTTTTTTTTAGGCACGTTTTCTCTAGGTACGGGGTTCTTCAAAAAGGGAGTAATTAGATTTTTAAAGAGGGTCGTGGGACGTGGGTCCCTGGTGTTTCAAGTGACCCTAGGCTACTGCATCAGGCGGGCATTAGGGTTTGTTAGCCACCTCAATGGAATAAAAAAAACTAATATCTATGCTTTGCAAGTGATTTATTTAATATCTGTTGTAATCTAGATATTTATTTCTACATGGTTATTTTTAATATTTATATAAAATATATATACGAAAGATACCTAAGATAATTGACGAAATATTTTATATATATTTCTACCAAGTTTTTGAAAATGTTACCAAAAGTAAAAAAAAAAATATTTGTCGAAATATTTTATATATATTTCTACCAAGTTTTTTTAAAGTGATCAAAAGTTAAAAAAAATTATTGACGAACCAAAGAAAAAATAACTAAAAACTAATCTTTAAAAGTCTATAAATTAGTGCCTTTAAAAATCATTATTGTTAACAGTAAAAAGAGTTCCTGGTGTGTGACAACTAACACAGGCTCACTAGAGAAATGTGGTCATAATACATCGATGGTACTTTCCATTTACTCGTTTAGAAAAACACAGATTATTCATGTCTGTGCTTACACCACAATATTAAAGTTTATGGCCTATCATTAATCTTAGCTCTATGATTTCTTTATGCGTGACTGGATTGTCCTTGGAAGCAGAAGTAACATGCAGTAATATATTATAAAGTTGGACTACATAATTAGAAACCACTAAATCCGTGTTTGCAATATTTTTTTTTACATCATATTAGCAAGCAGGCTTTACGGATCGCCTGAGGCTAAGCGGTCACCTAAGCCTTTATATAGAGGCTTGCAACACTAGGATCCATAAGCATATGCAGCTTTTGGGTTAGAGAAGAACAAAATCCTCATCTAAGGTCTACCTAGTAGATTCTAGCAGACTCTACCAGCTAAAAATGTGTGCTTTATGCACAAATTCTCTAAAAAGTTCAGTGATTTGGTCGTTCTGCTAAGAGCTATTGGCCTTAAAAACTGTTTGTTATCCGTGGTACCCCCAGTCGTACCATCAGTGGTACCACGGTTTCTTATTCCTAACCGTGGCACCCTAGTCTACTATCAGTGGTACCACACTTACTTTTTTATAACCTTGTACCTCAATGGGACCACGGTTCGTTTTTCTAACCCTGGTTGATACCAAGTCGTTCACCAGAATCACCTAACACAATCCTCCAGGGGATCTCAGTAAACTCACCTGTTCATCAGAATCCCCTGTTAATACCACTGATCTTGTACCTTTACACTGTTTACAAATGATGACACTACTATGGCACCTTTCAAATGTTTTATAGTATATTCATAAACAGAAATACAAAACAAATACCGGCCTAGTGCGAGTAAGGGTTCCGTTCGATCGAACTAGATCTACGCAGAAAAATCCTTGATACCTATATAGATATGCAATAACTAGTTGGTCAGTGGGAAATCTCGAGTGTTTTTAGTTCCACGTTTTACATTTTTTAATGCGTTTTAATTTTTTTTAAATATTACGAATGAGAGCTGTCAAATTAGAAAGGGCTATCCGAAATAAAAATCTTGAGATCTATCATTTCTGTTTGTAACTGCTAGTCTCAGATTAATAATTACGGAGATATAGCCCTTTCTATTTTGATAGCAGTCATCCGAAATAAAGATCTTGATGAGAATTATCTCATCTGTAAAGAAACACAAGTCTAAAATCAACACAAGTTATGCAGATATATTCCTAATTGTGTGAAGTGTTATCAGGGTTAGAAAAAAACTAACCATGGTTCCATTGAAGTACCAAGGTTATAAAAAAATAACTGAAAAAGCAGAGTATTTGTATTGATTACATCCAGGAATAAACATAATTCCGGGCAAAAACACAGCCTCCGATATTTACCTATATTGGAATATACCATAGAGAAGAATATAATATAAAAACATTTTAAACTTTACTACGCCAGCAGCATGCCATGAAGTGACGTGTTTTTTCATGTATTGTTTTACCTTTCCTTTTTTCATTTCTTTGGACCAACGCTTGCTTTATTAATCTATATCTGGATTTTCATGTTCACCGAGACCTGTTTGGTAGATAGTTTTCTAACGTAATATCATACAACGTTTTCATTTTTTTCGAACAGCATATATAGCTCCGGGTGAGATATTTCCATAAAACTGAATCTGTTTATTCTGAGCACCCTGATATTTTGCCATTACCGAAAAATTGCCATCTTATTTTTAAAGAAGGGAAGCTTTTAGCAAAAGAAGAAGTTTCCGTTATAAAAAAAACGGAGTCTTTTTTTGAATTATATATAAGGCTTTTCAAGTATATATTAAATTACATATATAAGTTTTTGAGCTTTTCAGACATCATAAAAAAATTTAAGTGTATATGTATGTAAATCTTCACAGTTTTATTGCTTAGAAGGGGGTTACCAGTAACTGGACACTGAATCAAATTTCATTATGTAAAGTAAATAAGTGGAAGTAAATAAATTGTTCTAAACAGACCTCCGAAGCAGAGCCCGCGTTAGCTTTAAAATGGTAATGGTCTCTGCACTATAAAAAATATATCTTTTCGCCTTCCAAACTGTATATGATTTGGGTCATATAAGTGAAATAGATCTGCAGTAGGTATTTAAAATCTCTCTCTCATATTGACGCTGTCGCCATGATAGAGCATTGAAATTTATACGTTAAGTAAGTAATATGTAATTCTATCATTGATTAGACCTCAAAACAAATACCTACCTTAACAAAACATAAGCATCTGCCTTACTTTTTAGATAAATCCCCTTAGTTCCCATCTTTTCTATATTTAAGTTAGATAAATTTAATTACAGTTAAAAACGCGTCTTAAGCTACATACTGTAGGTCAGTAGGTTAAAACATTCAGACATACAGATTAAGGACATCTACCTACCTACAGATGGCTTGTCAAACGGGTGACGTATCTTTTTTTTTCTTTTTCTCTGACTGTGCAGTTGGCTGTTGCAGCCATTTCTGCTTCACCGGGCTTTTTAGGGCGCCCGACGCTCAAGGGCTCCCTGCGGGGGGAGCCTCGGCTTGGGTTGTCGCTCCCGCTGGTATCGTATTAACGGTGATAAAATGTATGAAAACATGCCTCAAGTAGCAGGAACTGACGTAAAATGGCGTATTATCCGGTAAGTCATATTAGCGTGATTGTATTAAGCTGGTTTTACTGTAGTTATAATAACAATTATTAATCCTTTTTACTTAAATTTTTACTACACAATAATATACGTAACACAAGAAATATTGTTGTTTACCTAACTCATGTGTTGATTAAATTTTTTGTATAGTCTTATGAGATCAAAACAAAATGTCAAAAGATAATGATCAATAAATTATATAGCAGTTAAATAACATTTTTATTTCGAAATCTAACAGAATCCGGATATGCAAAGCTATCACAGTTATAATAATTATGAGAGTTTAAAAAATAATTTAATTTACATACAATTCATATATTTATTAGCAACAAATTAAGTGGGTAACTATTATCTAGTTATGTAACTAGATTGTCGACGACCTCCAGAAGGTCCCAGCGTACTCCGATGATGGGGCGAGTGGATCTTCTCATATTGGAAGTGAAAGTAAATGAATGGCAAAGGCTTAATTAGAGAGGCAGCTCGTGCTGGCAGCAGTCCCTTCGTGGTAGCCGCGCGCATTGCACGCGCATCGCTCATACTCTCAAGCACTTCAACTTCGACCCACCAAACACTAAAAAGGTAGGGATCAACTCTTAGATCATCTTTACTCTTATCAAGTGTTAGATTCAATCGTGCGTGTGCTACAATTATTCACCTGTACTGTACCTTAGAAAGTTTGGTCAAACTTTTCTGTAGCTAGTGGATAAGTGACAAGACAACGGTGTTTTATAGTTGGAATTATCGTGTATATTGTTATGTTATGGAATAGTGAAAGCAAAATATGAATTTAATGTCGCAGGCAATATCTAAATATAATATAAAATGAATCGTGGCTAGTTCCGAAAAAACATTAAACTCAAATAATTTAAAAAGATGTACACTGTCAAACATTTAGGTACATGGATTTTTTTTTTATTAATTCCATAAGAAAAGTGTAAAAATATTTAATTGTTCTACGGTTTTCAAACGAATCAGGGGTTGTAAATTATTCGTTTCGGGCTTCCCAGTACCAGGACTTGATCTGAGCCCGTTATAAATAATTATACCTAATCATAATAACCGCGGAAGTTTAAAAAATATTTAATAAAGGAGTTGGCGAAGTTGTAAAAAATCTTTTTTTAAGATATATTTCGCACAAAATCGTTGCCACTAAGTTTTATTTAAATGTTATGAATATTTCAATAAGAATATTCATAATATATGAAGTAAATTTTTACACATAACAAGAATTTAAAAAAATCATAATAATGAATTTACATATTCTGTATATATATAATCAAAAATATGCAGTTAATTTTATTATAATCTCAAACTGCATTAAATTACTTGGCTTTTAATAATAAAAATACTAAAATATAATAAATTATTACTTACTTATATGAATTTTTGTTAATTCTCACATTCTTGTTGTGTGGTACTCATCCTAAAACTCATTTCGTGATTCAAGTATATATATATTATGAAACAGAATATAATAATAAAAAACAACATTACATAAGTGATCGAACCAATTTTGGTTTCATATTTCCGCAATGATTTGTAAAAAATTTTAACCATTTCTCATTGCAAAATGAAAAATGCCTGCGTATATGTATTTTGCATTTCGCGTACCGTCGATTTCTCGTCTGCTGATCACCAATGCACGTAACATTTAAACATGCAGCGGAAGGAGGTCAGAGAGGCAAGTTTGCTTTCACAAAGAAAACAAAGTAAATTCATCTCACGTAGGTATCGATTGTCCTCGAGCTGTCGCTCACCGTCCGCATAAATAAACTAGCCCCATAGATGGGCTCGCTGGCCGGTGGAACACTTTCTTCCACCTGACATCATCAGCTAAACGCTGATTGGTGAGAGCAGGTGCATCATTCATTGCTAATGACGGTTTTTATTCCAATTAATTTGCTTCTTTTACTAATAAAAATAGATTGGAATCTCAAAGATGAGATACCATACACTGGCTTTTCGGGGAAGGAAAACATCGTGGAAAAACCTACATACGTCAAAACAAGACGTATGTGAAGTCCTTAATCCAAACTGGACCCGCGTGTGGACTATAGCCCAAATCACCCTCGGTGAGGGTTGGCCGAGCCCCAACAGTGGGGAAGTATGAGGCTAATAAAAAAAAAGAAGTTTACTATTGTATATGAAATTATATTTGTTGTGGTATTAGGTATTCGCACAGCGTAATCCAATGGTACTAAAAATACACGTTAACAATAGTTTTTTAATTTAAACATGCTCACGCTGTTGACTTTGACTAGTTTATGTTTGATTTTCGGAAAATTCGTGAAATAGTTGTTTTTTGACCAGAATTACTTGATATTAGGTACACAATATTGCTCTAAATAACAAATAAAAGATCTCTTCTTAAAACATTTCCAAAAATCACCAAGAAAGCAAAGCCAAATCTTAAACGATCACAGATGTATAGACAAGCACTAAAAAAATAAAGAAAGATGTAGAAAATACATTATTTACTACCAAGATAAATCACGCCGCTTAACTTATTAAAGAACAAGATTCTTTTTATAATTTTGTTATCAATACTTTGAACACTCTACCACACAAGCATACACAAAAAAATCGGCCAAGTGCGAATCGGACTCGCGCACGAAGGGTTCCGTACCGTTATCTATAAAAATGGCAAAAAAATCATGTTTGTTTTATGCGAGCCCCCCTTAAATATTTGTTTTATTTCATTTAATTATTTATTTTTAAAGTAACTATATAAAAAAAAAAAACTAAAAACAACATTTTTAGGGTTCCGTACGTCCGAATTAAAAACAGCGGAATCCTTATTTAATCACTCGTACGTATCTCTGTCTGCCTGTCCATCTGTCACAGCCAATTTGTTCCAAATCTACTATAAAGATTTTACATATAGTTGAAATTTTGTGACCTAAACACAAACATGTAATGTAAATAAATGAGTTTTGCAAATCGTACTGTGTGACATAAGTATCCTATTTCTCCATCAGACCCCACTCCCGTATCTCCTTTTTAATATAACATTATGAAAAAAGCACAAAATAGTTTCTTACTTACAGATTACAAGAAGTCTAAGGTCTTAAACTAATTAGTAAACCTCTCAATATTGAGCGTCAAACTTTCAAAGGTAATCTAAACAAACCCTCGGTGTTTTCTGTATGGAGATCTCCCTTAATTATTTTTGTGTAATTTTTATTATATGGTAAAACATCCGCCATAATTCACACATTCAGAGAAAATTGCAGGGTTCTACCTACTTTAGTCTAAAAGATAGAGCACATTTTAATGGGACCTTTACCTTTAGGTCGGAGAGATTTTTATAGGCTTTGTAATCAATGAACTTAGTTCATACATTACGAAATAAATTAAAGTACTGTGAATGTTTGTGTGTCTAATGTGTTTGCTTCCTTGACCCATTGGGCTTTGATGACCGTTTGTGTATCGTTTGCTCCAGTGTAATATTGTACCTACAGTTAATATTTTTTCGACACCTATTATACATTTCTATGTATTTCTTGGTTTATTGCACGCCGCCTTTAATAGCTGTTAAATGTTGCTAATTACTTCATAGGGATGTTTCATTTTTTGAGTTACGTAGTCCAATGGAGAACAGAGCCTTTATAATTTCGTCATGTCCGCCCGTCCATCCGTATGTCACAGCCTTACACATGCATCGATTCTGATAAAATTTTACAGAAAGGTGTCTTTTGTTAGTTTGATTACTAAGCCTACCTCGTCTGTCTGTCTGACAGGCTGTCTGTTCGACCTTTAATTGGTTCTATCATTGCGACCAAAGTAGGAAGAGACCTTCAATTCTCTCAGAATATGTGTTACTATGGCAGTTTTCTTATTATAATAAATAATACAAAAGGTAAAAATTTAAAGGGGATCTCTATATGTATAAAAAAACAAGTTTTTATTGATTTTGCTCTATCGTACAGACGTTTATACATACAAGCATACCTTCAAACCAACCATTTCAGCTTTCAAACCCTTAGGCTTTATTGCCTTTAAAAGTAAAACTGTATTGAAAAAATGTTTTTTAATATAGTTTCTCAAAAGTTTTGCGTGCGGCAAATTGACAATTACGCAATAGTGCAAATCAAATCAAATCAAAAAATCGCAACTGCATTAAAAACAGTTGTTCAATAGGTTAGGTGCAGGAATGTCATTCCAACTCGTTCAGACTGTTATCCCTTGCCTTTAACTTCGGCCAACATCAATCGCTACTCGCCGTAATAACAGATTTCCCGCACTTTTAATGTACTATAAATGTTTAACAATAATGTAAGTATGTCAACGCGGAGATAAGTCGCATCCAGGGCAGTCTGACTAACCGCTGGTGGTCCATTCCTGCGGCTGTGAGAAGTAACTCGGATTTTGGTCACGCTATACCAGCAACTCCTTGCGGGAACAGCTGCGACAGCAATTGTAGAAGCGTTATTATTACCCGACCAAAATACGCAGGATTCAGATTGTTTTGAAAGGCTGCATGTTGTTTTTTTTTTTGGACGGGTAACGACGTTTTTATAAACGCTATCGCCATCATTGCGCGCTTTCGTCTGAAGCTCCAGAGCTGCTATAAGCGATAGCTATACAGCCCCTGTATCAACATGTGGTGTTTGTTGCAGATGAGCCGGCAGTGGATGTGCGCCTTAGCGCTGCTTGCCGCGCTGTGCTGCATCAACGCGCAGCGGCGCCTCGCGCTCCCCGACCCTAGAAGCTGCGCCAATAGTACGTACTTACCAATACTTCTAGCTAAATAAACACTTCCACGAACGATGTTCTTGATGAATTTAAATTTTGGGAGTACATTCTTAAGAGGGTGATCAAAACGTTATGAATATTCTGAAACTAAGTCTAAAAGGAAAATAATGTCATATCTTATGGCAGTATGTGTGTACATATAACCAAATGTTAAAAAAATAAAGCAAACCATAGCTTAGATGTTATAAGTAAGTTATTAAGGGTCTCGATGTATAGGTAATATGCAATTCTCCCGTATAAACATTGAAATATGTACATATCCTATAGAAGTATGTACTATATGTGCTGAATCAAGTGATGTAACCACATAGTAAAATTCTGCGAAGGTCCTTTGGAAGTGCATCTCAATATTGCTAGTCAAAACAGACAACTTGTTAATTTGGTGTACATTAACATTGAGTCAATGACTCTCAACGTAAGGATAAAGAAACTAAAGGTACTGAATTGGATAAGTATATAAATAAAATTTATTTTCATAAGTTTGAAGCTAAAATAAATATTATACTTCAAACAAGGCCGCTAGGGCTTTCGACATTGGTACAACCAAAGTAAATAATAAAATAGTAATATAAACCTACATGAAAAATAAGGTAGGCTAGTAGTTACAAGATATAAAATGGGCTACTGCATCTACATAATAATAGTTATCCATTTTGTTTAAGAGTAGGTACCTTATTATTAGGGTTGCCAAATTTTGCGTCACATTACTTCTGACATCTGATACGTCTTATGCTATAACAGAGGTCAGATGGGCATTTTGTTCCGGAAAATAAGAAAGTTTATTGTAATGATGTATTTGATTCGCCCTATCTTAACGGGGAAAGGTACTATGTAGCAACCAACTTAGTCATACAACTTTGTAATTAGTAAAATTTACCTAAATTAAAATATAAATAAGTAGGTATAAACGTATACAAATAAAGAACTCTTGTGGGAACACTTTCGCGGGCACGTCGCCTGGGTGTGCTGTGGGAGTGGGTTCATCACAATGAAACATCTACGCTGGTTGCCCACAAAGCTCACAATCATCCATTATGTTAGATACAAAGGTATAATATTGTTACATCACTAATAGTTTTGAGCAGATAAACTTTGTCACATATGATGCTTCCTTACTAAATAACGATTATTCTAAATACAAGGCTAAAATAAACAAAAAAAAATATGCCAACCAGACTTGCGCACTAAGGGACTAGTAGATACTGTTTCTTGTTCTATTTCGAGGGTTCCGAAATATTGATTTTTATCGTTATTGGTATTAAGCTCATTAAGAGCATACACTTCGCGGCGCCTCGCAGCGGGCTTCATACAAACGAATTTCTCACTTATTTTTGACACTTGCTGATCAGACACCACAAAATTTTGAATACATGTTCTATTAATAAATATTTAGGTCTGCAGTGTGTCAGTCTCTATAAAATTTTATAGTTCAAAAGTTAAACAGGCTAAACAGGAAAGTTCTAGTTTTTCAAACAAATGGTTTTAAAAAATATTTCTAGTTAATAGAACGATTTACAAGATTTTGGAAAAACCACAGACTAGGTATTCGGCTTGGGATTATGTCTAAGAAATTTAACAGTCATTATCAGTAAATGTCAAAAACAAATGAGAAATTCGTTTGTATGAAGCCGAAGCCGCGAAGTGTATCCTCTTAATCATATTGTCATAAATAATATAAATAATCAAAAAAAATACCTTACGTAATTAATGGATTACCCCCTAAGTAGGTATATCGATTTTAGCTCAGGCTTTAGGCGCAGTCAGCAGAAGAAAGAGCAGCATTTTATTTTAAATAGGTTTAAGGGTCTCGTCCATAGTCGCCTCGTCGAAGTCAAAATTTATTAAAGTAGGTATGCCTTGCTTGGTTTGTTCGTCGCTTTCACTTACGCAAAACTTCCAAGCCATTACAACCGTAGATCCGTATGTGCCTCGGTGACACTATGCCTATTTGTGATTATGTAACTGTAAAACTTAAGTGTGCCATTTATTTCCCACTCATTAGCCGCAGGTGATTATAAATTTAACACAAACAATATCTGATAGATTAAATACTTTAGTGACAATAATGTCACTAATTAAACTATTATAAAATAGCCTCTCATTTCTTTTTTTATTACATAAGGCAGCCGAGCCGCTCCTTACTCACGGAGTTGAGCTTCCAAGTTTCCGAGCTTTTTTACAAGTATGAATCAATTCTGTATGTATTTATAATCTCAACTGTTTTTCCAAATTTTATCTTGATATTTTAAATATTTAGGCGTTATTAAGTGACAAACATCCGAACACCGTCAATAAACTTTCACATGTAGGTATTATATTGTAGGATGGATTTGTGAAAAGAGTCGTAAACAATTAATGTGAGTAATAAAATAATGTTAAAACGAAATAATACGAAATATAGGTACACCGTAGAAAATAAATAAATAATAATCAATTATATTATTCCTAAAACTCAAAATAAAGAAGTAGCTAAACTCCGACGCGACTTTATTAGGGTACCTTACGAATTACGGAACCTTTTTCTATTTGGTATAGAAAATAATTTGTGTTTATGCATAATAAATAGTGAAAAATATTTTTTTTGTAATCACTAGTTTTTAGTTTTACCTACTTCATGCAAACTGATATTAAAAGAAAATTTATGCAAAGATTTAACGCAGACTGTTATTTTTTACACGTTATATCGTAAACATAAATGCATGCAAAATAACAGCACTATCTGACAACAAGTTGATCGAAATGGAGAAAAACAAACAGACAACCGTCTTGTTTTTTCGCAAAAGTTTTTCATAACAGATATTATAAAAAATGTGTAGAAAAAATACAAAACAAAATTCATAACATTGCGCATTAAACTGATTTAAAAATAAAACTAGGTAGTAGCGAAGTTCGAGTCAAGCTTTTGCGCCACTTTATTATGGGATATGATTAATTTATCATATAATGGTAGCAATTGTAGGCAAACTGAGCTAACCTAAGCATTTTAAGAAAAAGTTCATATATAGAAAAAGCATACCACAAAGGTTTACAAAATAATTTTCATTTCGGGGGGCTCGCAAACCACCCCTCTGGAGATGCCTAAAGGTAGTGCTGTCTCCCTACATAATATTTATTTGTTTGTTAAGCGGCAGTTTGATGTTCCGTGTATGTCGTAGCGTAACAACCTCTAGCTTTATTATAGCTAAGAGGCACGACTACTTTCTACTTACTTACTACGAGCGACATACCTCATTTTATTTGTTGATTTAGCGAGATTACAGTGTTGCACTACACCTAAATTGCAGTTATGATTCCCTTTAAGTTTTATGCGAAATAGTTTTTTTACAAATTGCCCAAAATAGACCAAGAAAAATCTATAATATCCCTTATCTCATAGAAGTCGTTCTAACTAATTCTATCTGTTCTGTCGCTTTTGTTTAGTTAGGGCTCGTGAGAATCATAACAAGGGCATGAGCCGAAGTTGTGTAAAACGGCTAAAGAGGACTCATTTAACTGAAACACTATTTCGAAATACTGCTGCAGCTCAAATATGTCATCACCTCGCGACGGACGTGTAGAGATGAGATACAATACAATAGGTTGCTGCGTTTGTATGACGGCCTTTCTGTGCGCGTAGTGGTTAGTTACCTACTTACTCAAATATACGATGTGGCAATAA
The DNA here is from genome assembly GCA_946406115.1 of Apoda limacodes. Taxonomy (NCBI): domain Eukaryota; kingdom Metazoa; phylum Arthropoda; class Insecta; order Lepidoptera; family Limacodidae; genus Apoda; species Apoda limacodes. The sequence goes on from OX291545.1 coordinate 21,632,841, forward strand.
CTCTTGTCCTTTGTCATAAAACTGAGTAACGAACAAAAGGCCTAGCAAGTGCAATGAGTGTGTTTTGAGGTGACCTTTGGTAACGTTTACCGCGTAGAAACGTCATGTCAACCTATTATCTATTTACGATATTTAATTAAAATATTTAACGTGTAAGATCCTCACGACTCTTTCTGGAAGTTGTAGGTATGTAAGAAATTCGTGAAAGACCAATCTAAACGCAGACAAAATTGGTATCTAACTCAAACAGTGAATGAATAAATCGTCATTCATATTTATCTACCTATACTATCTATAGTAGGTATATCTGTCTAATATTGCACAGTACAAAGTACTAGTACTACTACTAGTAGTATAAAACAGTAGACAAATATAGACTTAATAGTGTGTTATTGTTGGTTTGGTCTTTGCCCTAGGAACTCACGCCTCTCCTTTTTAAAAAAAAGCTTAGGCAAAAGTCCACCACTCTGGCCCGAATTGGATTAACGGTCGTTATCTAGATATTGGCCACACGACTGCTGGAGCTTTGAAGCTGCCTATTACTAAATGGTCTAAATGTATGTATATCATTGCGATTTTAGTCCTGAAAAAATGGCAACCAGCAACTGGTTACACACTCACGTCTAGAGTGTGTAACCAGATGCTGGTTGCTTCACTTACCTTTAGCCTTGCGTGACAGATGTGGATCCCATAGCCACAACACTGCCGCTGCTGCAGTGTTTCTGGATTAAGGTAGCTTTATATACCCCATTCACCTGCTTTGGTGTATGAAAGTTGTAAAAAAAAGGCGAGGCACACAATAATATTTGCCTTTCTTTACCAACTTCACGAACGAAGTGGGTAAACATGATAAGGGAGGAAAAGTTTTAAATACTCTTAATTTAATATGATAATTTTGTTTTGGCAGGAGTTCGTCACTCAACGTACAAAGACTCACGGGGTGTTCAACATTCATATTTCTTCAGCTGGGAGCACGGTCCCACGCGAAGGCTCGAAGTGGACTGGCTGGACGCCAGAAATATCTGCCGTCGCCACTGCATGGACGCAGTCTCACTTGAGACACCACAGGTTTGTTACTTCGTTTAATAGCATAACATCCTCATAATAAAACTCCTAAAAAATCTCAAAACAGAATAACTCAACATTTGGTATAGTTTCTGTCACTTGCTTAGGTTATGTTTTATGGGTTGCTGGTTCTATTTCCTTATTCCTGATACCTATCAATTGATAAGAATCTCTTTTTCTTGAGTTAAATATATCAAGTCATGTCAGAAATGTCAAGAAAACTGATTTCAGGTAGGCTGGTAAGTGAATAATTCTGGAATCTTACCCGGCGTGTGCACAGCAACAAATACGTACAAACGAACATTTTTTTTTTTTATATTTAACATGAATTCACGCCGATCCAACGGTTAAGCTAGTATATTTGTAGAGGGAATTTCACGGTCAACGTTACTCGCACCTATTGAAGATGCGACCTTTTGGAATAGTTTCAATTCAATATTTGCTCACATGTTAGCATTGAAAACTTAGAGGTTGTTCTAAGGTCCAGTAAGTGCTAAAAGCTTTTATAAAGATTATACAAGTAGATGGACCTTGCTTAACACATATGCGTCTGTGTACGGTATTATAAGTCACAAGTAACAGGTAGGCAGGCCGCATCATTCGATAAGGTCAGACGCGAGAATCGTGCGCCGCCTCTGCCATTGTGCAAGTCTATATAGATTGCTATAAAGTTATTATCCAACCCCACTTCATTAGTTATTCGCCTCGTGTGTTTGATGAATAGCTCGCTTTGCCTTATAACAACAGGCTATAAGGCTGTAAACTATATAATTTCTCTGTCCTACTTGTGTAATACGGAATACTGTGTCTGTACCTACATTCACTTGATCTTTTTCGTCACTGCAGTGGCGCGACGTCAAGCACGACGACTTTAATGACACCTATAAAATTTATAGTGTCAATTAAGTAATACTAGTTAATAAATAATATGTAATTTAAAGATAATAAGAACCTTCCTTCGGAAAATTGCGGTCAAATAAATGTTACTTGACGGTTTCCATTTATCTAGAAAGAGATTCGATGATTTCGATGGTATAACAAATCGTTGGCAGCACGTCAAGCTTAATTAAAGCTTTACAATAAGGTTATGTAATTAAGATTCAACCCTCGTCATTGTACCTACAAGTAGAGAAGTGCTATCGACTTTTTACGCAAAAAGTTAATCACACGGGCCGCCAAAGAAATTTTACACAATCGTTGTACCCGTATACCTACCTATACTTATATATATATATAGAAGGCTAATCATCCGCCAAGCAAGTAAGAAAACTACCAGGGGAAGTCACAATTTTCTCTAAACGCTTCCTGCCTGACACAATTACATCAACATCACGATGTCAACGAACGCGGTATTACTATTGTTCCTCGTCGAGTGCGAGCTCCGGAACTGCGTGACGATTGTTGAAAACTCGTACAGTAAGTAAGTTATTATAAAGATCATCAATATACATTAGGATAGGCTGAACAGATTGAGTAGGTTTGTAGAGCGGTGTAAGTCGAACATTAAAAAAGCGATCGCTTTACGGTGTATGTACACTGTCTTGGATCCACTAGGGTTCCCAACTGATGGTAACGATATTTTTAGATAGATTTTATATAAATATTTTTAATTTCCTAATTATCAAGAAATAACTTACTTGAAAGCGTAAATTCTAAAAGTAACAAGATTCCCTATCATTTTCAACACCGCGCTGATAACAAAACTGATTCATAGTGAAAACTTGTTGTTGTGTCTTTTGCACAGTTGATCCGGCACAGGTATACCTCGAGGGAAGTAGAAAGATAGTTCCTTGTAAAAAGAAAAAGTGTTTCCATATGTCCCCACTGTTGGGGCACGGCCTACCCTCAGGGCTGTAGCTAGAGTTAAATCTAAGGTAGGGCAGCGGTGGTTTCATGCACGGGTACGGCGCAAGTAATTTTTCTATCTTTCATTATTTTACCTGCTTGTGAGCGTGAGTAATTAAGGTAGAAGGTAATTAGGTGGGATCGCGGGAAAACAAGAGCAAAATGGTATTAATTTATAGTACGGAAAAACAATTTGTATAAATTATACCTTAGTTTATGGTACTTTTAAGGTAGGGCATTGCCCTGCCTACCCTCATCGAAACATAAAGGTTACTTTTGTCTAAATCGAGAGTTACACGGAAATATTTTTTCTATGGGTGAAACTGCATTTAATACTAGGGCAGGGCAGATAGCTGAGAATAATATAAAATACTTTTTATCCCATTCAATCAATGGGTTAGTAATCCCACGGCGAAGACGAAATTCGGCGCGCACTAAGCCGCGCAAAGCTAATCTGCTAACCCTGACAGCAACAGAACGCAAGTGGCACAGAGCCCGGGTATGGCGCGACACGGATTCCTCGCAGCGTTGCCCACTTCTAGTAGACTGTGCCGGACGCGCGTCACGGAGGTAGACTTCCCGTAGTCTTCGTGCAGCACACTTGCTATATAGTTACAGCTTTAGCCTATTCGCACAAATGTCAGTTCTTGATGCCCATAGTAGGTACAAATTATTGACGGCTGTGCATACCTAAACCCAATTATGATTTAGCTCTAGGGTTTAAGCGAATATTTCGATACATATCTTAATTAGAGTAGTTAAGTACGTACTTTGTCATCATCGCGTTCACATTGTAAGGTGAACCGAACACCTAAGTCGAGTAAATAAAGAAAAAAATATCATCACTTGCAAAAATCTGATGTTACTGGAGTCGTTAACCTTGGCCCTGGCTGCGTCTTACGGGGTTCTATAGGTATATACATAGTACCTACATGCGTAGCATTCTTTTATCTTAGCCGTGCTCACGCAACGCAACACGAGATCGCTTAATGATAACTCTAAATTGCTTTGCTCTTGTGGTAATCGCCACAAGGTTAATGGACTCCGGGACAAAGGAACTACATACCTTTTCTTGATAGTTGTGTAGTGTTTTATACTTATTTGTAACTTGCAAGGCTCGTCAAATTGCTGGATAATATCATAAAAATAAATTCGTGAATATTAATTCGCAAATATACATATTACTTTAGATACCATGCGGTACCATGGTCCTAGGAACACAAAAGATATTGAAGTCATCAAGTGAGTAAGTTGATGGGTCATTTAATTATTGTTGGGATTGGCGTGAATGAGTTTGTGGTTAAGTCGAAGTTTGATAACTTCTTACAGCTAGGCACTAGTTTGGATTTTAATCATCCTGCCCAATGACCTTCTAAGAAGAGGTTATTGATTCTGCCAGCCTAACAATTACCCCACAAACAATTAGGTACGAAGGGCAGGCTTTTCTTTAAGATTTGGGTTTTGGATGGGCTTCGGTACGTTTATCGTGTTAACGCTTAGAGCTGATACTTTCATTTACTACTACTAATAAAAATTAATTGTATAGTAAAGGATTTCAATTATATTTAGATAATGAACTTTGTGTTATATCATATGTGAACGGTTCATTTAGTAATAGGTTATAATCCATTGTATATTGTGCACAATTTCTTCCTCGTCTGTGACGAGAACCGGAGTGTAAGTTTAATTGTCTCACGCTCTCTCATTGGCCCAGATTAAAGTTACATAACACATGTAACTCAACATTTCAGAGCTTAAAAGTCTTCGCTTCCGAATTATAAAGCTTTTAGTTTATATATAAAGTGTTTACTTAAGACTAGCTAACCTCTGTAGCTACCTATATTCAGTCTCTGAAGGTTCTTAAGTATAAAATGCATATTTATCAATATTTCTTTTAATATTTTGAAGACATGTATGATATATTTAGTACATTTCCATCTAGGTAGGTATATATTTAAAAAAAAAACCTTTCTTCTATTAGAAACTACTGTTTATATACGTAACAGAGGTCTATTTCACGACGCTGCAAGCTCTGCGCCGCAAATCCATCTTTTTTCAGTTGTCGGTCCTAAGAATCTTTTGAATACTTAAAAAGTTAGTCAGTCAGTTACCAACTTTTACCGACACTTTGTTTGTAATAAAGGTTCAAGAGTGCAGATTTGCGTCGTGGAATAGGTCCCTGGTCTCCCTCCTTACTGAATTGCATAGAATCAAAATCGAAGGTACCTAGTTAGCTAAGTTAATTTACTAATATAGATACATCTTTGACAGGAGAACGAGTTCATTAAGCAGCGTATTGCAAACGGCCAAGTGCGCTACATCTGGACATCAGGTCGCAAGTGCAATTTCGCGGGCTGTGACCGCCCCGACTTGCAACCGACCAACGTGAACGGTTGGTTCTGGTCGGGTTCGGGCGCCAAGATCGGGCCTACCACGCAGCGCAACACCGGCGACTGGTCTTACACCGGCGGCTTCGGACAATCGCAACCCGACAACAGAGAAGCACCACAGGTATATTCCATTCTTTAAGGCAACAGATTAATAACGCCTAAGCTGAAGCCGTTTAGGATTCTTTTTGTGACGGCCCATACTGCAACGCACACTTATCGGGATTAGAACAGCATCGCCTCACATCGAGATAAGCCAGTTAACGAGTCGCGAGATGATGCTGTTCTGATGCTGGGGCGATAAGTGTGTTTTAACCTTTATGCTCATATATGCTTCCTAACAGCGTTACCAACCCTATTACTTTTCAATAGATCGACGAACTTTTGTCGCAATTTTATTAAAACCTTAGTTTTATATTAACTTTATATTAACGCATAGGTACTATATTTATATTTATCTATGTATAACGGTACAGACCCCTAAAACTTAATACCGGATTTGAATTAATAAAACGTCAAACTCCAAACTGTCAAACGGTGAAAATGGCACAAAAAAATATTATTATAGTAGTTTTTGCGTGATGATACAGAACACACAAAAATTCAAAAAAGTAATAGATGTTGGTTCATACATTTGGTTCCATTTAGAAGATTTTGAGATCGTTTTACGAAGTCGCCCGTTAATTCCAATCAATTTACAGTTAATTTCGAAAAATAATTTTATGTATACACAGACATACACATGTTTAATAGTATCGGTGCACAAATACCTACTATCGTTACTGTGGTATAAACAGTTGCCTAAAATGTAATGTTTTATTATCCGTGTTTTAACCAAGGCGTTCATTTAAGTCTAATAATACCAAACGGTAAAATTATGTAGACTTCACCGTTGCTTTATTATTAATTCTCATAAATCATACTTCATAAATCAGGTATGTTATATTCAAAACCTGCTTTTACATTTTTTTTACTTATGTGTGGCCTTATTTTTATAATATTTTATACTCGTAAGGGTTTACAAAAAAAATACCATCACGACACTTATCTCCGAAGGGGTGTTCATAGATGTTACGAACGTATGCCCATAGCATCGACGATTCACCGATGGTATTCCGTCACACAAATGTGATGAGCCTATCGCCGTACAAACAAATCAGAGTCGGGACTACTTACAATTAACAAATTGTAACAAAATTGGTTGCCCCTTATCCGGAATGGTACCTGGGACTTTTGGCGGCAAACAAGATGCAATATTAGGAAAACCTTATTGGTCCATCCATAAAATGTTAGTCTCATTATAGTCTTTTTTAAAGTTATTAGTTAAATAAACTTTGCGTGTCTTAAGTCTATATAGTTGTCATCAAATGGGGCGGCATGTTTTTCCTAGATAGTAGTAGTGTGCCCACTTACCTATCAATTTATTGCCTGTAGTGCTATACATAAGTAAATAGGAATAGGAATATAAATCAATCAACAATTAAAGTAAAAAGCTCTTAATGTGGGATTTAGTGAGTAAGTTAAAATAAGAAGTTAAATAAAAAGTTTTCATAAAACTTAACATTTCTCTAGGCTTAATTTAGACTAGGCATCTACTTGTTAAACAGAGGTATATGTTATATAAAGGTAAACTTAATGCTTATGCGCATTAACTTCCAGTAAACTTTTAGCTTAGCGTAAAAAACGTTATGGTTATTGCAAGCCAAAAAATTACATCACACACATTACACTTTTATAATGTAACATTTTAGTTTGCGCACGTTGCGTAAAGTCAATAGGTTTCTACTCGTCAGACTCCGAAAAGATACAACATATGAAAGTGACAGTAGACGGCTGGAGTGCGAAACGAGCAGTCATTCGGGTTTTTTAATTCATCAACCGAAATATTAGGGCCTTTCTCGAAAGTCGAAAGTTGTTTGTAGAAATCCGCTCCGTGATTCGTCGGTCAACCATGATAAATTTTATTGCCACGCGGTTGCAATAAAAGTTCGATGACTTGTGAACAAAAAACCGATCAAGTGCAAGTTGGACTCACGCACTAAGGGTTCCGTTCTACTAGGGGAGGTCAGGGTAATGGGAGCCTACTAAGGGAAAGTTTTGATAAAAACCACGTTTGTCAAAATTTTGTACCTACATTATTAAAGTATACTTTAATTACAGTTTTAATCAACCACAGACACGTATTAAGTTACAATTACAGTTTTACAAAAAAAGTCAGTCGCTCCTATTACCCGTCAAATGCGGCTAATGAGAGCCCATTTAAGGCTCATACAGGAAATTGGAGCCATTATAATTACTCTCAAACCAAAAAATTAACAAATCTTTCTTTAAATGAGTATCTTAGTCATTGTATTTATCAATACAATAAAACTATTTGTAACACAAATTAAAAAATACATTTTTTAAACAAAACGGAGAAATAAATTTGAAATTATTAATGGAAAACTAAAGATCAGACCGAAATGCCTCCTCTTTTGAGAACAGATTCCGCATTTTCTAGTGAATCCAGCGTCCAAGAAGCTTTCGTGGTTGTCTGATTACTTTTACGTGGCATCTAAAACAAATAATAAGGTAGGTTACGGCTGCAAAATGACTAAACAAAGCTTAGCTAAAGCTAGGCTACCATTAGCCGTTGACCACCATTTTGAAAAGTAATAATATAAATATTTATTTCTATTTTAAATCACAATTCATTAATAGGACTCATTAGTATATGAATCTAGGGATATAATAAGCATAAATACAATAAAATAAGAATATAATTTTCCTGCTTACCTTGATGCTGGCAGTTCATAATTTTTTGTAAGTGTGGAGCGAAAAACACACACTCGGGACTAAACGAATGCTCGGGACTAAGCAACCGAGTGCTTACGATCGTGCGAATGTGCATGCGCTTCGTTCAATCAACATAGCTCCCATTGCCCGACGGCTCTCATTACCCTGCGTTCCCCTACACTATATTAAATCTTATGCAACAAATTTGTTATAATTCCTAATACATAATACTTAGTGAAGAATCATTTAGGTATTATTAAACTAGGCGCACGGTATTTTTAGGGTTCCGTCACTCAAAAGAAAAAGGAACCCTTATCACTTTGCTGTCTGTCAGTGGGTCTATCTGTCAATACCCTTTTTCTTAGGAACACGTGCAAATAAGAACGGTATCAAGTTGAATTTATTATCAAAACCAACTAAGGTTTACTGTCCCTAGAATCATGAAATTTGACACGAAGCAAGGCTTACATCACAAATATAAGAAAAAATCCGAATTTCGTTGATTTGCAGTATATATAACACATAAAAAAAGTTGGTTTGTCAGTCTGTATCAAAAATAAAGCAACGGTGAAGTCTACATAATTTTACCATTTGGTATAATTAGACTTAAAGAAACGCCTTGATTAAAACACGGATAATATAATTTACGGATATAACATTAAATTTTAAGGCCATTTTTTATACCGTAGTAACGGTAGTAGGTATTTGTAGAGGTACCGATACTATTAAACAAAACTGTAGGTAATAAAAAATGTATATCTGGTTATACATTAGATATTTTTTTTAAATTAACGGTGAATTGATTAGAATTACCGGTCGACTTATTAAAACAATCTCAAAATCTTCTAAAAGGAACCAAGTGTATGAACCAAAATCTTTTTTAATTAGATTTTTTTTGTGTTCTGTATCATCACACAAAAACTAGGCGTTAACGCGTTCAGGTATCAAGTTAAAAATTAATACCAAATACTAAGAGTCTACGGTCACTTAAAGTTGTAAAAATATCAAGCTTCCATGTCAACGCAATAAAAAAAATATCCAAAAATATATGTTGACCTAGAATCATGGAATTTGGCAAAAAGCAAGATGTTATCATCACAAATAAAAAAAAAACCCAAAAAATGATAATTAAGGCATAAACCTATGAGACTTCATCTCATGATGGAAGAACTTTCTACATAATAAGTTTGTACGAAACCCTCGCACTTAGCCGGTTTTTTTTATTTACAGAACTATAGATGTACTAGTACCTATAGTTGATCTACTTGTTTTTTTTTTTATTTTACTTAAGCTTGTGTGTATAACACATCCGTCAAAAAAGCCTTTTTGTATCATCTTTCTGTGCATTTTTCTCAAAGAATTCCTTTTCGATTTTTTATCATTATTTGATAATTCCACCGTAATAACACATATTCTGTAAAAATTTCAGCCTGATAAAGCCCTTTGAAGGTCGTAGAGACAGACAGGCAGCATAGGCTCGTAATAGGGTCCCTCTAGCAGCCTTTTGGTACGGAACCCTGAAAATCCATTGGCTATCGTTATGGTAATTTATCTTTTTTTTTCAGGGTAATGATGAGTCGTGTTTGGCGGTGTTGAACAATTTCTACAACGATGGGGTCAAGTGGCACGACGTGGCTTGCCATCATGTGAAACCGTTCGTTTGCGAAGACAGTGATGAACTTCTCAACTTCGTCCGTTCTCGTAACCCTGGACTTCGTATATAAGCTTTTCAAGATGCAATCATCAATCGCCTTCTAGAATCTTAGATGGCTGACGTTGTACAAAACCAAGTGGTTATCTTTAAGTTATTTATTACGTACTTATATCTAACAATTATTTTGATTTTATTTCGTATTTTTATAATTTTGTGACAGCAATAATTAGATACATAAATAGGTGCTACTAAACTACAAATTGGACAGAAGTTTTGGTAAAAAGAAAATTACTGATTGATTTTTTTTGTAATATTTTATTATTTTTAGACATTTTAAATTCAATTTGCTGTCACAACTCGAAGGTCAGTCATTCTTTTATATAACTTTACCCTTTTCTCTAAATTATGAAAAATTTGTAAAAAGTCACAAAAATGCTTATGTACTTGTTAGGATTAATTACTTAAGGTTAAATAGAAAAAATATTCAAATAAAAACGCAGTTTTATTGACCAAAAACTATAACTCATATACCTACCTAATATTCTTACACCATAAAACCCAAATGGTCACGTACAGTGCGGTTTCACAGGAGCTTCTTCCCGTAGGCGCTTAGGTTGTGGCCTCCCTGTCAAGGTTTTCTCTAAGGAGGAGGAGACACTTTACCTCCCTGTGTGTGTTCTACCAGGTACGTAGCCTACCCTTAAACACCTAACTGACCACGCAATGTAGGTAGGTATATCAGTTCTCTCTCGACGCCACATAAGAACACAGAAAAAAAACGAATATAAAAACAAACACCGTCAGAGCCAAATTACTAATAAAAGTCACAAATTATATATGTTTACAACAAAGTACAATACAAATGCTTGTCAAACTTAAAACTATACCCAAAGCGTCGCATGACGCATCGTTTTTAATCCTACTAATATAAGCACACCACTATACATAAAGAAACGTTTTAATCTTATTGGAACTACTACTCTTCTACTCTTCGAGGGATTACGAGCTGGATGCTAAAAAAAAGCTTCTTGGCAGTATTCACAATTTTATAATGATTCTTTCACAGACATACAAGGCTGTTAGACTATGGAACGCTTTACATTTAGAAATAAAAAAAACAAAATCGAAGCCATATGTAAAAATCTTGTAATTTAGGTATTATAATACCTAAATGTAATAAACGCGTTAAGTTGTAAGTTTAAATTCAAAATATTGTTATGGCTGTCGCATGTTGTAAGGTTTTCTTGATGTAACAACAATAAAAAACCGACAAAGTGCTGAAAGTACCGAAACTTTTTCGGCACATTTTTTATTAGAAACTATATTCAAAGTAAAGCAATGTCAGGCTTGGTCAGCGCTTTGATGGGTGACTGCTTAGCGGCACACTTTTTGTTTTGTTTGTATTTATAAATTACGTACTTACGGAACTAGGGCGATATCCTGCCCGGCCGACACATCATACCTTCACTATCCCGGCTACAAACTCGAACACACTTTTATAAGTCGTGCCGGTGTATGTATGTTCGTCCGGGAGGATATCTGCTGTCGCCACCTTCATAGCCTTGAAGACAGGGACCTGTCGATATTGTGGGTGCGCGTAGATAACGGCGGCCACACTCGTATCTATGCGTGCCTATACAGGTCTCATAGCGGTGACACGGACGTAACTCGACTCTTCACGCACCTGAGTTTGACGACTGACAAAGTTCTAATGCAATATCTCACAGCAGAACTTGTTATTTTGGGAGACTTTAACGCCCACCATCGCGAGTAGCTCAGTTCTCGAACCAATAACTATGCTGGGATATCTGCTCATGAATTTTCTCTGACCTATGGATTCTCTCAGCTGGTACTTTCTCCAACGAGAATAGCAGATATAGAGGAACATACGAGCTCCTTACTGGACCTTCTGCTAACTACTCGTCCGGATGGATAGTCCGTCTCAGTGGATGCGCCTCTTGGCTCCTCGGACCACTGTCTCATTCGGACTCAAATGTCATGCTCAGAACCCGATTTATCTGGGCCAACTAATTGGTGTCATGTGTGGCACTATAAGTCGGCAGACTGGAATGGATTACGAGAATTTTGCGCATCGTACCGGTGGAGGCAGATCTGCTTTAACTCAGAAGATCCTGACGACTGCGCAGCCGCAATCACTGAGACAATCCTTGCTGGTATGGAATGCTATATTCCTAACCCGCGAGTAGCTGCCGGCGTCAAAAAACGACCGTGGTTTAATAGGTCTTCCAGAAAAGCTAAAATTCTTAAGCAAAATGCATATGAGGCTTGGACCACGGCTCGTAATAATAAGGATCCGAATATTTCTGAGTTAAAACGCAAATTAAATTAAGAAAGCAACTGCACGAGCAAAATTCCAATTCATCGGCAAAATAGGTGGACGACTTGCGAGCTATCCTTCTGGGAGTCGTGCTTTCTGGTCGCTTGCCAAAGCAGCCGAAGGGAACTTTTGCCAGTCGTCGTTACCACCACTGCGAAAGACCGATGGTGACTTGGCCCATAGTGCTAAAGAGAAAGCCGATCTACTGGGCAGTCTCTTTGCCTTCAACTCGAACATGAACGATGAAGGCGCTGTACCACCTACTATACCGTGGTGCGGTAGGACCATGCCGGAAATCTCCATAACGCAGCGGGAGGCCCGGCGGGCGTTGCCTCTAGACGTTCATAAGTCGAGTGGGCCAGACGGTAGACCAGCATTGATGCTTAAGCAGTGTGCTCCTGAGTTATGTCCTTTACTTACGCGCCTCTTCCCGCTTTCCTACCACACTAGGCAATTTCCGTCTTCATTGAAGACTGCGAATGTGCACCCGGTGCCCAAACAGGGCGATAGATCAGATCCATCGAATTACAGGCCTATCGCTATTACCTCTCTCCTCTCCAAGGTGATGGGGCGTGTGATGAACACACAGCTTCTAAGAAGCTGCCTAGAAGTGCACGATCTGGTCAGTGACCGTCAATATGGCTTTCGCCACGGTGGCTCGACTGGTGACCTTCTAGTGTATCACACACACATGGGCACTAGCCATTGTGAGTCAGGGGGAGGCATTGGCATGTAGCCTGGACATAGCGAAGGCGTTCGATCGGGTCTGGCACCGGGGTCTTCTATCGAAGTTGCCATCTTACGGAGTGCCCGAGGGTTTGTGCAAATGGGTGGCTAGCTTTTTGTCCGGCAGACGCATACGAATATAGAGCATAGTTGACGGTAGTTGCTCTGATAGCATGGACATTAATGCTGGTGTCCCGCAAGGCTCTGTGCTGTCTCCTACGCTGTTTCTACTGCATATCAATGACATGTTGGACATCAACAACATACATTGCTATGCAGATGATAGTACTGAAGACGCTTTTTACACTGGTTGTACAAACATCCCTCGTTCCGTTGTGGAGGAAAACCGCGAAGAACTTGTGTCTCAAATCGAGACCACACTGTCTAAGGTCTCTGACTGGGGACGGGTAAACTTGGTCCGATTCAACCCTACAAAGACACAAGTGTGCGCGTTCACCGCTAAGAAAACTCCATTCACTGTAGTCCCACAATTCCAGAACACTCCCCTTTCCGTCTCCAAGAGCATTGGGATCCTTGGTGTCGACATCTCCAGCGATGTTCAGTTCCGAGATCATTTACAAGATAAGGTGAAGCTGGCGTCCAAAAAACTTGGTGTACTTAACAGAGCGAAGCAGTACTTCACGTCGGGGCAAAGGTTGTTACTTTACAAGTCGCAAGTTCGGCCCCATATGGAGTACTGCTGCCATCTCTGGGCAGGTGCACCCGGATACCAGCTTGGCCCTTTTGACTCGGTTCAACGACGGGCTATGAGAATTGTCGACGATTCCAAACTCACTGAGGAGAGACTTTGTCTCCCTGTGTGTGTTCTACCGCTTGTACAATGGGTTGTGTTCTAAAAATTGTTCGAAATGATGCCCACGGCTACTTTCTACCATCGCACCGCTCGCCATCGGCAGGGAATTCATTCTCACACTTTAGAACCTAAATGGTCGCGTACAGTAGTTTTAGAGAAACTTCCTCCCGCGAACGCTTAAGTTGTGGAATGAGCTCCCTTCCAAGGTTTTCTGCAAGGACTACAGTATGGAGTTCTTCAAGAAAGAAGTTATTAGATTTCTGAAGGGTCGGCAACGCGCAAGTAATACCCCTGGTGTTGCAAGCGTCCATAGGCTACGGTGACCGCTTACCATCAGGCGAACCGTAAGCTTGTTTGCCACCTTAGTGGTATAAAAAAAATAATCGGCATCTGCACTCAACTTCTTTTTAGAGCCAAAGAGTTACTTACCGCCTTTACAGCTTGCTCATTGTGCGTCTTTTTTCAACCAAAGTCCTACAAACCATTATATAGCACCTACTACACTACTCACTTACAGGCACGCTGCTTGATAAAAATATTAGGGGTGGGGGGTTGGGGGCAAGCACGGGCGTTGTCGTGTGATTTCTCAGACCTTCAATCAATATTCCTAATTCCTGCCTAGATACAAGATGCTTCGAAGTCAAGTGCAAATTAGAAACTTTAAAACTATTCAAGGTATTATCAGGTGTTGAGGTACACCTGGAAGCATCTTAGGTCCCGAGCTTTATCTTATACAGGTACACTGCTGATCTCACAAATACCAACGGCACAATTACTACTTATACAGATGACACAGCCTACAGTTGGTGTATAGACACATAGGTACCTAATTTCAAATTGTAATTCAGATCAGATTTTTGGATATAACTTATTATTTTTACCTTTTTAGTGCATCTTTTTTTTTTTTTTAAATCATTTTTATATAAAGCCCTCCATAAACCCATATGAACGTACGACATTTAGTGGTGGGTAACTGCAATACAGTAATACCAAGGTCCCTTCAGCTACCTCGACATACGAGAATTCGGATATACACGTTTTTTTAATTTTCTCGTCTATTCGTTTTTTGTGCGAACGCCGCGCAGTCAAAATCAAACTCAAACTCAAATTCAAAACTCAAATCAAACTTTATTCAAGTAGGTTTCTAAGAACACTTTTGAATCGTCAATACAATGTAAACAATGTTAATTTCTGCCAAAAAGAGCTGGGAAGAAGTTCCATTTAAAGTAGTGATATAATACTTTGATAATTAGTTAAAGAGTATACAATATGTACCAATACAATAGGTAATAAAAAGTAAGTAAGTAAGCTACTTAAAACAAAGTCAAACATGTCAATTTTTTTTGTTTTTATGTAGTAAGGGGGCGCACCAAGTGAAGCGTCAAGTATCGTTAATCGAGTGAAGGAATTTAAATATTTAAGAGATTCCGATATTTAATGATACTAGTGGCTTTAGCGCCATCATAATTATATTTTTGCACAATCATATGTACATACATATATTTACATATACTTAAAATTATCCATACTATCCATGAATATTTTATAATAATATATATTATAAATGCGAAAGTAAATCTGTCTGTTACCTGTTCATGGTGAAACTACTGTACCGATCAAGATGAAATTTGGCATGCAGATAGTTTTGAGACCCGGAAAAGGACATAGCTACTTGAAAACGTCAAGTATTATTCGTTTAGTAATTGAGGAGTTACCGTTGAAATCCTACACCGAAGACCGAATACTAAGAATATAAAGAAGTTTGCAAGAGCAGACCAGCCTCCACAGCGGCACCCGTTCACAAGTATGACACATGAATCAGCCATCGCTTTGCTCAATCATGTTTTAGGGAACGTAACGACCCGACGCACATGCCACCACACCGCAGAGACTTTGAGAGAGCATGACACACTCAAGCAACTCCAATAAAACTTCGATTGTATTAGTTACAATGTGTGTAGTAAAGGAACAAAATATAAATCCGATTCATATTGAGATTTACACACACAAGTTTACATTTAACATTACAGGGCGAACACGCGTACTCTGAACTTAAAACTGATTTATATTAAAACACGGTTCATCAAAAATTGATACTACTAGAAAAAATATACATATATGTATAAACTTACATAGGTACAAGTATAATAATATAATAAATATAGTATTAATAACCCGCTGCAATCCACCATCGGCATATGCATACACATGCCCACAGACGTTATCATATATCACGTATATCATGAAGTAACCCAGCTCCCACACGACAGTCCGGCAACAAATGCACACCATTTAACGTACTGTAACTTCGGAAACAAGCCTAAGGGAAGAAGAAGTGACAAGAAACTTCCCGGGTGTACACCTGTTACCATCAATCACGCAGGAACCAGGCCAACACACATACATGTACACGTCTATGCGCCAATCCACAACCCCCCAACACCAAGCAGCCAACGGTGGATGACTATCCATGGTGCATCCCCTGATCGTAATGTGCCATTAATTATCAACTACATAAGTCATAGATGGATGTCCAGTATTGGGCCCATACCTTTAATTCCAGACATTATTTTATTGAATTCTTCCACAGTATAGTATCCCTTGTTAATAAGAACCTTTTAATGTAAGTTTCAAAAGTATGTTCAGGTACGTTAACAATATTCTCAGGAATTGTATTAAAAAAGTAAATGCTTAGAATCATAAAAGAGCCACGCACCTTCTGAAGGCGACATTTTAGAATCGCAAGTTTATTTTTATTTCTAGTATTAACATTGTGTATGTCACTATTTTTAAGAAATAAATTAAGGTTTTTACGTACATACAGTAAGCACGCGTAAATATACTGAGAAGCTACAGTAAGTATATTATTTTTTTTAAAGAGGTCACGAAGAGAATCTCGACGTTATAAGTTATACATTGATCTTATTGCTCTTTTTTGAAGTATAAAAATAGTTTCTATATCGGTCGCCCTTCCCCACAATAAAATACCATATGACAAAAGGGAATGGAAATATCTAAAGTATACTAACCGAGCAGTTTCTATATTAGTAAATTGAGCAACTTTTCTGACAGCATAAGCGGCGGAGCTAAGTTTTTGAGCTAAAACAGAAATATGTGAGTGCCATTGCAATTTAGTATCAAAAGTGTTGCATAAGAAGACTGTTGACTCAACTAGTTTGAGTGCTTCACCGTTTATAAATAATTGTGTTAGAGTGTCTTTGATATTTGGTAAAGAAAACTTTAAACATTTTGTTTTCTGTGCATTCAGTAAAAGATTATTTGATGTGAACCAACTAGGAACTTGCGAAAGTGTATGATTTATATCGTCATATGTATCTTTGTTTCTATCAACATTAAATATCAAAGACGTATCATCTGCAAACAATACAATTTTGCACAGGTTTTCTACATTAAAAAGCAGATCGTAAATATACACTAACATTAAAAAGGGACCTAGTATAGAACCCCGGGGTACTCCCATCACAACAGGTGATCCAGAAGATTTCACTCCGTTGATTTCAACTTTCTGAGTTCTATCACTTAAATATGAAAAAATAAGTTTAAGAGCCGTATCTACAATAATGAATTAGCTTTTGAATAAGAGTTTTGTGTTCAACACAATCAAATGCCTTAGACAAGTCGCAGAAAATACCAATGGCATTCTGCGACCTTTCCCATGCGCCAAAAATATGTTTTACTAGGTCAACACCCGCGTCGGTAGTGGACCTACCTTTCGTAAAACCGAACTGTTGACTGTGTAGCAGTGTATGGATGTTAAAATATCTAAGTAGTTGATTGAGCATGATTTTCTTGAAAATCAGTAGGAAAGTTAGTAGGTACACTTTTACTTCCAGATTTGAACAGTGGTATGATTTTACTATGTTTCATTAAACGGGAAAGACTCCCTCGTCTACACATTTATTAAAAATTAATGCTAAGATATACTGTTTATAATACCTACAAGTGATTCTACTGATATACCCAAAGATTCGCTGTCTTTTTAGGGTTAAGAGATTTGAAAGTTTTGAAGATTTCATCAGGGGTAACATGTTCAAATTTAAATTTTTTAACACATTTAGGAACATTATTATTTAAAAGTAATTCTGCTTCTGACGGGGATGACTTAAGTGAGCTAGCAGTCAGAGCAGGCATATCCTTAAAACATTTTTCAAATGCATTAGCTACATCAACATCTGATTTAACAGTATCTGCTCCAATGTTTAAACTATAATGACTATCACGTGGTTTGAATTTTCCTGTTTCGCTACTAATGACACTCCACTTTGCTTTAATTTTATTGTCAGAATTCCTAATTTTATTACTAAGATACATTGACTTAGCAGCAACACAGACTTTTTTAAATGTTTTAGAAAACTTTTTCACATATTCAATATTTTTCTGAACTTGTATTGTATTTTTTCATTTCATATAATTTGATTCGACTTCTATGAATTCCTGGTGTAGCCCAATCACTGAATTTCATTCCTGAATTTTCTTTAATAGTTTTTACTTTAAATACCTGTTCGAACTCAGTTTTCAAAAAGTCAAAAAGGGTATTGTACATATGATCTGGATCACCCTGTGTGAATTACAAAAATAGAATTTTATATTCAACATTAACTTGAAATTGATTAATACGAGCAGATGTCACTGATGTACATGATACTAAATTGCACTGTTTTACTTCTGTGTTGAAAAATGATACATTCTGTCCGCAGTGGTCAGATGGTAAGTTGGAAATAATTAGCTTCGCAGCAGCCTCTACATTGCAAAAAATATTATCAATACAGGTGGCCGATGTGGCTGGAATTCTAGTTGGTTCTAGAAACACATTATGTAGGTCAAAACATTCAAATAAGTTAAGAAGTCTATCCTTAGTGGGTGTTTCTTGTAGAAGATCAATGTTAAAATCTCCACAAACAATAACTGACTTCTTGTTATTACTTATGCGTTTCAGCACTTCCTCCATCACTGATTCAAAGGAACTATAATTTGATGATGGAGGGCGATATACACACACAATAACAAAACTATCTAATTCTATACAAGAGAGCTCAATTATTCGCTCTTGTGAGAGCCCAATAATATCTTTGCGTTCTTTTGCATTAAGTTTATTGTTAACAAGTATTAATGACCCCCCACGAATTGTATTTTCCCCAAAAATGCACTAGAAATACAATAATCTGGAATGTTTAACATTCCAAAGGCCGCACTAGTGTTCGTTCAGATTAAGACAGGCACAGACGCAGCGCGGAATCGACGCGTAGGTACAAGAAAATTACGATTTTGTGTCTTGTGCGATGACCTGATATATGTTCTAAGTACTATGGCATCCAAACGAAGTAGAACCGACTCTTTTGCTTCAAATAAAAAAAGAAAATACTATCTGTGGAGTGTAAACTTAACGTTATTATTATAAGTAATTGACTCGTCAGACGACTTTGTTTGATTTTATGAAACCTTCATCAAAATAACTTCGGATTGTGTTTATTAAGATTTGGATTTGTTATATTGTCTACAATTAGTTACACATTTATCCTAAATTATTGTTTTATTTAGTCTCCGGTCCCAATTAAACATACTTTGTATGTCTTTATATGCAAAATTGAACCCCGACTTACGCAAATTTGACTTACACGGATAGCGCTCGATCCCACCTATCGCGTAAGTCCGGGGTATTACTGTAAAAGCAAACTTTGAAATTTTGCAGAGATTTCAAAATAAAACACCAATGACGATACTGACCACACCATATTTTATTGGGAACAAATAAATACATACGGATTGAAAGATGAATACAAAAAAGAA
The DNA here is from genome assembly GCA_946406115.1 of Apoda limacodes. NCBI lineage: Eukaryota > Metazoa > Arthropoda > Insecta > Lepidoptera > Limacodidae > Apoda > Apoda limacodes. The sequence goes on from OX291545.1 coordinate 21,652,253, forward strand.
ATTGCTTTGTATAGATAGTTGTCTGTGTTATAGTGAAAGATATTCAATTTCTGTCTACCCAAAGGTTGTCTGGCAGAGATCGCCTATAAGCGACAAGGCCGCCTTTTTGTTTATTGTATGTTTAGCTATTAGATACTTTTGATTAACTTGTTTTTTTTAAATTTGGTGTGCAATAAAGAATATATCTATCTTGATTGTATTACCACCCTGAAACATAGATTTAGCGACATGTGAATGAGATAACTCACTACAGGTTTTTTTACTGGACTAAAGTCAGTATCAAATTAAACAAAATACTAGCTCATTGTAATACCTGCATATTGCGATATTACGGGACAATGCCATGTAACACAATTGTTGAGTATTCTGATTTGTAAAGTAATTAAGTAGTAGTTAAACTCGTGTTGTATTTTTATGATGACTATGAGATGAATTTCAAATTTTTTTATTCGTTGTACAAAAACTTTTGAATCGTCAAAGTTATGAAATACCTATTATTTATTTAATTTAAAACTTCTTTCTTTTCGTATCTTATGCAATTTCCTGATGAATATGTTCCATTCCGATTATAAAATCCGATATTGAAAATCAATATCGGAATACAATACCTACCGATATTACATGCCCTATACGAAACCCACGGTGCGCGAGTCGAGCGATTTTCATAACACACATGTAATATGAGTGTGCCGCTAAGCTTTCACCCATCCAGTGACCGACCAAGCCCGAGGTTGCTTTACTTTGAGTACCGTTTCCAAAAAACAAATGTGTTACAAGCTAGATCAAGCATCCAGATTGTAAAGAGAAACGGTTACATATTTGTTTATTAGAAACGATATGCAATGTTAAACAACGTAGGGCTTAGTCAGTAATTGGATGTTTGTTTGTCTTCGTAAATTTTGTAAATGGTAGTTCGAACCCACGGTACGCTAGTCCGACTAGCACTTGACCGATTTTAATAACACGCATGTAAATTAACGTAATTTACGAAAAAAGACTAAAACAAAAAGAGTACCGCTACGCGGTCACCCATCCAATGATTGACCAAGCCCGACTTGCTTAACTTGTAATATAGTTTCCAACAAACTAATGTGTTACTGTTCTTCTAATAATATTACTAGATGGCGTTGTGCCAGTAATTTAAAATGGTAATGGTTGGGCCCGTCTCACACTTGTTTTTATTATTTGTTGTCATACTTTAGTGTTCACACTATTTTTCATTGCAAGTTTAAAGTTTGTATGTATTATTGTTTTAACGATAGAACAAAAACGAAAATGTGTTTCTTGTATGGGGACCCTATTAAAATTTTAATTTTTAAACTTTTTATTATTTGTTAGATAATCCATTATTACAACACATATTCTGTGAAAAATTCAGACTTGTACCTGTCTTAAAGATAGAGCCTTTTAATGGTCGGACAGACAAACAGACAGCGAAGGCTAAGTAATAGTCGGAGCGGGGATAGGGGAGCGGGGGAACGGAGCTCCGGTTGGGACCTGGGTACGGAAGCCTAAAAACGAAACAATTTAACTATCAAACACATGGTCGCAGTCTTGTATTAATCTTACCTATATATTTTTAGTAAACGTAGTAAACGCCACAACAGGCTATAATTTTGGGCTAACTTGTAACAAGTATATTATTTAGGTTATAACCCTTTTAGAAATTACTCCAAATTACTATTTTTAAAATTAACAACTTTGGAAACATTTTCGGAATAGAATTCGTAACAGTTGCCAACCAAGTCAGTAATAGCATCCTTCTAAAGGAGACAACACCTTTTGTATACTTTGTAGTAGGTATTATTACAAAGTATCGTTTTTATTTTTATCTTAACTGCTCATAGATAGTCGCTATAAAAACTCAATCCCTGGAAACAGACGTTTTGTAAGGTTACAGAGCCCATGGAAACACAGAAACCAAGGTTTACCCCTCCACGCACAGAAGGTCACAAACGCGTAAACGACGCAGTTTTTGATCAATATTAAGATATTTGATCAGATTATGCCTTTTCAAGTCGCAAAGGCACAGTATAATAAGCACTTCATTTCATGCAGTTGACCCCGCCACCCCTCTGTGACCGTGCTGTTACCGCACGAGCGCTCGTATAGAACACTCACACTTTCGCACGTATACATATACGTCAGTTTTATTTAGGGTTATATTATATTAAGGGTATATATTTTTAGGGTTCCGTAGTCAGCAAGGAACCCTTATAGTTTCGCCATGTCCGTCCCTCCGTCTGTCCGCCGCTTAAATAAAAAACTACTAATACGAGAAGGCTGCAATTTGGCAGGGATATACACATTGATTAAGAAGACAAAGTGGTAAAATAAAATCTTAAAAAAAAAAAATTTTTCCGTACCTCCCCTACTCGTGAAATGGGGACGTAATTTTTTTTCTCGTCTTCCCCAACGTGTGGGGTATAGTTGGATAGGAATTCCAAAAACATTGGCGGTGTGCAAACATCGTTTTTGATTTCAGGGCTCCGTTTGCGAAACATTTAGCTTTAAAGTACTAATTTTTGTTAGAGTCAAGTGTCCCTCCCCTCTACCAGCGAAAGTATAGTATTTGGAAATGTAAAAAAATTGCGGTGGTAGAGCATATAATGAATTTAAAAGGAAAACTATCGCGGGTAAGTACACTTTACAGGCTAACGAGTAATAGTCGATCAAGTTATAAAATGTACTTGGAAAAGTGAAATTTTCGTACAAATTCCATTAAAAGTTACCTATATGAAGTAGTTACATCTGTATAACAGGTATAAAATATAAGTGAATGAACGATGAATAATTATAGAAAAATAAAACATTAACATTATAAAAATAAAACAAGTACTTAAGGGAAGCTCCCATACAACAAACGTGATTTTTTGCCGTTTTTATAGATAATGGTACGGAACCCTTCGTGAGCGAGTCCGACTCGCACTTGGCCGATTTTTTATGAATTCTTGCACAATTATAATGTTTCATATTCATAGCGGTCAATTGGCCAGATTGTGGCAAAGATTATACAAAACTGGAACCTCAGGTATTGGCTAATGCGTACCTATAAGGTGTGTCATTGCTAAATTTTGGTATAGTACAAAAAAGATTTGATATTGGAATGTTGTCAATCTTAGGGTAAGGATAGGATATTAAACGCAAGAAAATTCTGATAAAAGAAATAAATCCAGTACAGTAAGCAAATCATGTCAATGAAGCAAGTTTATTACACAATAAATGAAAGTTAAATACATATCTAAGGTCATCGGTTAAAAGGGAATATGCATGTTTAATTTTTATATGTATTATCAAATAATATTGCTAAATAAAAGTTGCGCAAAGAATATAACCTTTATACGGTTTGATAATAATATTGTAATTGTTACGAAATAAACCATGGTCAGAGATTAAAAATCAATTTATAAGTACCGTATTGTACCTAAGTGTTAGAAGAATATAATAAGAAATACACCTATACCAATGATTTTCTTGTTGTAAACTTTGACGTCACAATCGAACTGCTTTTTGGTCTTTTGAATTTAGCTCACCTTTATTATAATTTAAAAAAAAAAACATTAAATCGTAATTGTTTTAATATTTTATAAATTAATATTATTGTAGGTCCATTTTACATAGCAAGAGATTCCAAAAAAAATATTATGTGTTCTATACTTGAATTTCATGCATATACCCTATTATTGCTCAAGTTTCTGCAAACATAAAAAAACTTTTTCGCTTTAAGTAACCGCTAGAAATGAGCACAACGCGATGAAAACCCCCATTTAATTACAAAGATGTCTGTCAGTTGGTGGGTAATTTACATAACAAAAAGGTAAATAATGAGCTGACTAATATTAAATACTAAGCTAAAAATATAACAATTTAATCATAGATACTTATCCTACATACAAATCATTTCATAAAACACGTGCTACAAAAGTTTAATAAAGACATCAATTACAAAATAACGCGTTACATAATTGCGACAACTGTTAAAAATACACAAAAAAATTATAATAGACTTAGCATAATCGTTTCCGCGACACGTTTACACTTTTTACAACAATTTGAACCCACATGTAACACTTACGAAAAACTTTCAGTTTCGTAATGGAAACGTCGCCATAATCTAATCATCATCAGATCATCTACAACGGTCAATAATACATAATAACACAATTCACAGACAAAATTATAATCTACACAACTTTACACTTTGACCACAGCTCAATGTTTACAATTATACAAATTTTTTTACTGTTTATTTCTACCTAGCTAAATAAATTAAGGTGAATCCGACCAATATTTTTTCATACAAATATTTTTCTACCTAAAATGAAAGTAAATTATTTAATAAACAGAGTTCTGGATACTTATTTAAGAGAATACGTTTGAAGGCGCCTCGCAGCGTGCTTTAGACAAACGAATTCCTCACTTAATTTTAACTTTCTAAGTTGAAGTTTTTTGAAACATGTGTTCTAGTGTGTGTGTGTGAGAAGTGTGCCAGTTTTATTAAATTTTATGGGTTAAGTTTATACAGGATTCTAGTTTTTTATAGAAATGGTCTCAAATAAGATATTAAGTTAAAAAATATTGTTTTAGGATTTTACCGGACATAGATATTCAACGTGAAATCATGATTAAGTGTTTGATCAGTAAATGTCAAAAACAAATGAGGCATTCGTTTTGTATAAAGCACTGCGGCGCAAATCGTTTACCCTTAATAGTTTACTGGCATTTCCTGAATGTATCTATATGATTTTTGCGACTATAATTTTTACAATGCAACGTAGTTTGTATGGGAATACCTGAGTCGCATTCACCTTAAGTTATAATTTAATCTCGGTAGGTATTATATAAACATAGGTCAATGAACTTTGCTTTTTAGTATGATGAGGTCAAGTAAGATTTAAATTAAGGTTGTATATATTATATAAACAAAGGTTATTAAAATTTTGTGGTCAATAATATTTTTATATAATGTTAGTGTTATAAAACACTAACAAATACCGCAAGTAGATAATTTCTAACAAATAAAATATATACCTGCTATACTAAATGAGGACACATAACTCTAACTCAAAAACATGTATTTTCTCCAAGTCACGTAACAAATTTAGTGATAATTATATAATGTCAATACCAGACAGATGTCAATAATTTTACGTTATCCGAACAAACAGTAAAAACGTTAGAAAATACCACAAAAATCTTAATTTAAACATTAGAACAATAAGGTTGTATGGGGTTTAACCTTTAGTTTTTAGGAACTCGTGTAAAAACAGTCTTTTATCAAACTTCGTTTACAAAAACTTATCTTAAAAACAGTTTAAACATTAAAAGTTGATAATGTCAAAACAAATTATACAAACATTGCATCCTAAATTTTAAATTTTAATTAATTTTAAAGTAATATTAAAATGTTACTGAAAAATAAATAATCACATAAAAAGTATAAAAAGCACTTAATATTAATGTGGACTATCATTAACAATTATGTCCAAAATCTGACAATTTTCAACTCACCAACGACGCCATCACTGCATACTTGGTGAACCTAGAAATATAATTTTACTCTTTCATATAGATTATTATTAGTGTGCACAAAAAAGAAAATTAAAATTACTATCCAAGTAAGTATAAACCCATCAAAAATATCAATTTAATGATCGAAATTACAATTTATGCTTATATCTCTTCAATTATTGCTGATACGAAAAAAAATGTGTATGTAAAAACTATAGCTTATTAAAGAGTCTACAACAAAGCTTCAACTATTATTATTGTATCTCTAGTATTTGAGCTGTAATCTGGCGTCAAATGTTATTTATATTTGTTGCCGATATAACTTGTTTTCTTTTTACTCCAAAATTTTTCAAATATATTTTTTACTTATTTCGTGAAACTATCAAGACACAGAAAGATGAGAGGGTGACAAAGAGAGAAAAAGAGAAGGGGATATAAGAAGCAAATGCATTATGTGACATGATTTGTATGACTAGGAACGTGTAAGTTCGCTTCGTGCGGGTATAAAAGCCACCAAATAACTACGACCAGCTATCTATCCCGAACAGCCATGACCAACCATCAGCTGATCTTGGAGGTATGCTTCACTTCCCATAGACTTAGGCAACTTATTCCGATTTACGTGACTCTGTATAAGCACCGTTTATGGTACTGCAATACTACCAATGGCTAAGGAAAAGGGTCTCTGTACACTGATTGACATACTCAATTTTAACATTATAGCTCTTAAAAAAAATTTGATTCCCTCGCAGCCTAGTTGGTAGTGTGGCTGGCTGCTGTGTAGAGGGTGTGGGTTCGGTTCCCGCATTGGACAAACATTAATGTCATAAAAAAAACATTTGTGTTTGTCTTGAGTCTGGGTGTATTTATGTATAATATGTATGTATTTACAAAAAAAAGTATTATATATGTATCTGTATCCGCTGTCTGGTATCCATAACAAAAGCTTTGCTTACTTTGGGGACAGACGGCGCTGTGTGTGATGTCCAAACATATTTAATTATTATTATTTTAAAGACAGCTTCTATCTTAACCTTTTATGACAACCATAGGCTGGACATACTTGACATTGACATTGCGCTTTTACAGAACGTAAGCCTGAGACTGATCAGACTCATCCAGAGTCTCGCCCCAAAAGTCCGGTGAAGCAGTAATGGCAGCATCAGCCAACTGCATAGTCAGATCACAGAAAAAAAAGCCCCTGCATTCTCTCCCTATCTCTGTCTTTCTTGTGTGTCACGGAATAAGTTTTTAAAAATATATTTAAACGATTTTTAACTATTTGAACAGAAACAAAACTTGTATATAGACAGAAAAAACATGAAAATTTTGCTTTTTAATGTCTGATTACAGTTTAAATATTCGGGATACAGAAATAATAATATATCTTAGCTTTTTTATAGGAAATTTATTTATTTATTTTAAAGTAATAGTTTTTTTAAACAATTTTTCCTTAATAACAATTATTACCGAGATATAAGCCAAAAACCAAAAAAGGGTACCTTTTTTCCAAGATGGCGGCGCGAGCGCAACGGTTATCGATGCGGACTCTTAGTATGCTTAACTGGAAGTTCTAATGAACATGTACACCGTAAATTTAAAACTGTACTAATCAAAGTTCTTTCATTTTCTAAGCTGAGTGGAAAAACAGTCTGACTTTTCGCGATGCATTATAATTAATAAGAATAAAAAAAGGTTTATAATCTGACCATTAGGAACCTATGCTTGATAGCCTCAATCAACTTAAACAATTCATTTTAAATAGTTTGATATAACAAAATATACATCTGTTCAATGTATTGATAGCTACCTTTAAATAATTTCAAATGTATGGCGGTTCACACAATACGCCTTTCTGGAACGATGCAGGGACAACGAAGTTATAAGGCTGTGATATATGGACTGACGGACAGAGATGACGAAACTATATATGTTACGTTTTTGGCATTTGGCAAAAAAGAGTTTTATCAATTCACGCTTTATTTAAAAAATCGTAACACCGAATCTCGTTCGTTTACTCGATGTATGATGAACAAAATTCATAATTAAGTTCAGAATCCCGCATCATAAAAAAGTATATTGGCTTTGACTGGTGTAGAATTAGTGAAAAAAAATGGCAATAAATACAATTTTAAGGTAATTTTATCCAACACTGAAACATGTCGGTATAGTAACCTAAGACCCGGTACCCTGATTAAAATCGCAAATCCACCCACCGCATCTGACAGCATTTAATACAGTTCTTTAATATCACGCGAACGTAGGTTCCTTAAGTCAACATGAGCGTTAAATGGGTTTTTAGGTATTTACTCAAAAACTAACGCGATTTTGTAGAATTTAGCAGTAACATGCATGAACTATCTAGTTATATATAAGTATAAATTTTAATGTTATGAAGGGAGATTTATTACCAGAAAATTTAGATATTTTTGATATTTTTTTCATCAAGGCATATTGAAGATATCGTGTTTTTTGTAGTAAAAGCTTCTTCTATTGAATTTTCAACCTCAAATCCTGATTGCAATTAGCATTGGTAAGCCTCTTAATGTAACCTACCTAAGTTAGGTGGTGTGTCACGTGTGCGCCAGACAGGCGACGTCGCTGAGTATGTTGGCGAGCAGCGGCTTGTCTCTGAGCGCGGCTGCCAACTCGGCCTCGTCCCACTGCAATCTCAGCCGGCGTGCCCGCCCCGCGCCCCCGCCCACACGCAGCGCTCCACGCGCCTCCAGCAACGAGCACGCACTGCCTAGCTCGCTCATCTCTATAGGCACTATGTTACGCGCACCTGCTACCCTTTATTTAACACATAATAATTACAATACTTTAATAATCACTGTTTACCACCTTCCTGGGGATAAAAACCGTAAAGACCGTATAAAGATATTCTAAAATTCTAAACTAACAATAGAATTTAATTGGATAAATAATGTGTCCATTATTTAATCATATTTCTTCCAATATCAAATGTTAGGACTTCTGCAAGAACTATATTTGGAGCCCCATTGTAAAGGCACAACTTCTGCAAGCACTTAATAACTGTTCGCCGCTAGGTAACGAAAAAACAAACCTAACAAGGTGCTTGCGGTCCAATCGCATTCGTCTATGTAGCGATAAGCAAAGTTAAACAACGTCAGAGGTGGTCAGTACCAGGTAGGGTAACCGGCTAGTGGCGTTTCTGAACTCCTCGATGCTTCAGAGGGCATGTTAAAAAGCCATTCGAGGTTGTTTTCATATGAAAGCAGTCGTTTATCTGTCAGAGCACTTGAAAACTGCCATTCTAGTGGCTCCTAACTCGACAGACGTCCGCTAATTAGTATTGAGCCAGCGGAGTAGAAGAAGTTTCTTCTCTCTCTTCTTCTCTAAGAAGTCGCCTGTGCCCTTACAGCGGGACGTGCAATAGCTGAGGCAAAAAACCTAAGCTCACACAATACAGTTGAATGCATCTAGTGGCTTTCCGCCAATTTCACCATAGCTGGAGATCACAAATAAAAGGAAATGATAGGTTTAAGAGAGCCTAAAATAAATATAATAAAACTACTAACCTTCTATAAACATCATATAGCCTCCCCATGACTATTTCCTTATTTTTGCCTTTAGTCAACATTAACATTAAAGTGCAAAGTATTAGTTTCTGTTGTATGGGAAACCCGTCATCTACATCAGTCTCGATCTTTCTTGAACTCCCATACACCTCGTTCAATACCTCCAACACTTGCTTTAATTCCACTGTCACTGCAGAATCTTGCATCATAGAGTCTATGCACTTATTCTCTGAGAATTTCGATCTTTTCGCCAGTTCAATGACTCTACGTCCTATGTCTAGTGCTCTTCTCATGTCACCAGATACTGCGGCTATTTTTGCTGTTAAAAACACGTAAATTTTAGTTAACTCTATATGTAAAATAAAGGAAATCCATCGTCCTCTTCATATAACAGATAACAATAAAAAATATTAACTAACACAAGACTTGTCCACTGACATGTTCATACTTAGACCACCATGCATAACACCACAATATACTTTCATTAGAAATTTGTAAAATTTTGATATTGTGTATGTATCGTATATTGTTTGTGAAGAGTGCCAACTTTAAATCCTGAGCCAGCGAAGTAATCTAGAATGGAATCACGAGGGTAGCGAGTGATTCCTATAAAGACTACTGAGAACAGCGAGAGATTTAAAGGCATGAGACTAAAAATAATTTGGTCTCGTGTGAAACATACAACTTTTCACCTATAGCAGTGCGAAAATATAGGTCTTAGACAGGGAACACACTAGAGGCCAGATTAAGCAATAAGTTTATTCTAATTTACAAATACTGCCTATTATAGTTTGCTCCATCAATAAACTTAGCTCAAAAAATAAACAATAGGTAGGTACCTACTAACTATGCTTTTTAACGTTAGCGCCTTTTGAAAGTCGCTAATTAATAAACTACGAATTGTTTATTATTTAAGATATTTTTTAATGCTTTAAGATATTTTTTACGTGACTTCTCTAGTAAAAAGCTTAATTCAGGATTAAACACTTGTTTTCTTAGCTCTTCTGGTGTTAAAAAAATATCTTCGTAACTCGAGTCAATCATTTAAAAAAAATACAATATATATGTGAATAAACAATCTAAGGTTTAAACTAACTAATTAGTTTCGTTTCACATTCTTTTTTTTTCGATTACTTTTATCAAAAACAAAGTAAATACACTTTTATCGAAAACAAAGCATTTTTTTTTCTAAATAAACACTATTAATTATTAGTAGGTATCATTAATCATAAATATGAAGTACGTCAACAACGAAATAATGCAATGTAGTAATTCTTTTCATTAAAATTAATTTGTTTCTAAACCAATCGCGTTGTTTTTTTTTTTCAGTATCGCAAAATTCTAAAAGGTAATATTCGAGGTTGCATTACTTTGTCTCACGCTCGCAGCAAAAATTTAATTTCGCCACTGTTTTCGAACAGCGAAACCACCCTATTGGTGCTGGAGAGGAGAAAATCAAATTAATGTAACTCATACCTGCCAGCATCTGCAAGGCGACAGGCGAGAACACTTTATTCCTGTCTTCATTGGCTAGTATGTTAGTGAATATATTGATGATTTGTTGTTTGTTGTAAGGTGCGAAGTGCATGGTCTGTGGCCGCAGCGTGCATCGCGCCTGTAACCGGGGCAACGCGCGCTCCGTCAGGTCTAGCGCGTTCGCAATCCCGATCAGAACTATACGGGACGCTATTCGCGCCGGCCATTCAAATATTGAGTACAGCACTAACTGGCGCTTGCTGTCCAGTTGATCTATTTCATCTAATACCAAAAGTCTGAAACAAATAAGTTAAATAAATATTCCTGGACTAGCCAACTAGTTACGAGGCTAGTCATATGGCACCTCTACCCCCGTAGACGCCATTAGTCGTTTGATATCAAAAACAAAATCATATATTTTAAGTTTACGTTCCAGAGTAGTGGTTACTCTGGTCCAGTTCTGACATAGTTGTAAGAGGCAATAATGAAACCATTAACATTCTGTACACTTCATCTTTATACCCAGCTTAGTGACCCTTTACACAGCAATAGCTTTTAAAAAAGAGTCGGAAAATAATAATATTCTTGGTTTTATTCCTTGAAGAAAAAAAATAAACCTGATAAAAAAATAAAATAAAATACCTTTAAATACTCTTTCTGGTTAAGGGATGATACTAATAAAAAAGCTGCCGGCAGGCGTTGCTTTCTCTAGACGTTCATAAAGTCGAGTGGGCCAGATGGTATACCAGCAGTGGTGCTTGAACAGTGTGCTCCTGAGTTATGTCATGTACTCACGCCCCCTTTTTGCGCTTTCCTACCACACTAGAAAATTTCCGTCTCCCAAAAAGGGCGATAGATCAGATCCATGGAATTTCAAGCCTATCTCTAGTACCTATCCTCTCCAAAGTGATAGAGCGTGTGAATAACACACAGCTTTTAGGATACACGACCTGGTCAGCGACCGTCACGCTTTCGCCACGGTTGCTCGACTAGTGACCTTCTAGTGTATCTAACACAGATGGGCACTAGCCATTGAGAGTCAGGAGGAAGCATTAGCATGTAGCCTGGACATAGCGAAGGCGTTCGATCGGGTCTGCCACCAGGGTCTTTCATCGAAGTTGCCATCTTACGGCGTGCTCGAGGGTTTGTGCAAATGGGTGGCTAGCTTTTTGTCCGGTAGATGAATACGAGCCGTAGTTGCTTTGATAATATGTACATTTATGCTGATGCCCCGCAAGGCGTGTTGGACATCAACAACATACATTGCTATGCAGACGGCAGCACTAGAGACGCTTATTACACGGGTCGTGCAAGCATCCCTCGTTCCGTTGTGGTCGAAAAGCGTGGAAAATCGAGACCACTCTGTACAAGGTCTCTGACTGGGGACCCCACAAAGACACAAGTCTGCGCGTTCACCGCTAAAAAAACCCTATGCACTGTGGTCCCACAATTCCAGAATACTCCCCTCTCCATCTCCAAAAGCATTGGGATCCTTGGTGTTGACATCTCCAGCGATTTCAGTTCCGAGATCATTTGCAAGACAAGGTGAAGCTGGCGTCCAAAAAATTTGGTGTACTCAACAGAGCAAAGCTGTACTTCACGTCAGGGCAAAGGTCGCAAGTTCGGCCCCATATGGAGTACTGCTGCCATCTCCGGGTGCACGCGGATACCAGCTGCGCCCTTTTGACTCGGTTCAACGACGGGCTGTAAGAATTGTCGACGATCCCAAACTCACTTGCCGTATTGAGCCTTTAAGTCTGAGGAGAGACTTTGCCTACCTGTGTGTGTTCTACCGCTTGTACAATGGGATATGTTCTGAAGAACTATTCGAAATGATGCCCACGGCAACTTTCTACTTATATTCATTGTCACACTTTAGAACCGAAATTGTCGCGTGCAGTGTGGTTTCAGAGAAACTTCCACCCGCGTACGCTTGGACTGTGGAATGAGCTCCCTGCTAAGGGTTTCACTATGGAGAAATTAGAAATGTCTAAGGATTACACAATGGGGATCTTCAAGAAAGAAGTTATTAGATTTATGATGGGTCGGCCACGCGCGAGTGATAGCCCTGATGTTGCATAAGCTACGGTTTGCTGGTCACCTTAGTGGTATAAAAAAAAAACTAAAAAAAGGTTTAAAATTATATTAATAAATGCATACATACACAATCCATTGATTACGCCACGAACTTTGACGCAAAATGTGACAAACGCAAATTTTCCATACAAAAATTGCGAAAATAGCGTGACAAGTGGGAGGGGTGGCGTCTAATATTACAGAAATATGCGAGATGTGTTAAATAAATGGCCAATATATGGATTGGTCACCTACATACTATAGTGATTAGTAACAACTTCAACATAGACAAAAAAAGTCTATTCCAAACTGGGATTCCAGCCCAGGATCTTCGCACAGGTATTTCAGAGCAAAACATTCTACTTCATTAACAAATTTCTAACACAAGTGTACACATGTGCGATCATAGAATCATCGTAACCCGACTACATAAACAAGATATTTTTTATATAACTTTACTTAAAAATCTGTAACCTGTCTATTTGGTGGGGTAATAACATTTCTAAAATCGCTACCGCCGAAATGCACACTTGCCTAGGGAGTCAGGTCACCAAATTGCTAATTGTACGCAAGCTAAAGGTAGAAATCGTCACGTCAAAGTGGAATAAAAATAAATAGATAGTACTAACATCATCTTATGTTTCTTGCTCAAATATTTCTCAATGACAGAAAGGCACGCCTTTTCCGTAGTCGCTTTTATCTGCAGTTGCAACTCTTGGCATATTCTATTATAAATACTGCTGGCTGATTTCATCATTGTGCAATTCACGTACACTTGCTTATACCCTTCTTTGAACTGGAATAGATATCATAAACGTTTAAACTGTGTCACCAGGAACATTTTCAGCCAGGAATCTTTTACTGACAATGTATGCACGTTATTCTCACAGTGACCAAATATTTTTTTTCTACAATCTTACTTACTATGAAATTATATCTACAAACATATATTTATATTGAATTCGTTTATAATTATGAATTATTGAACAGCAAAAAATATATAAGAAACTAGCTGACCGGGCAGACGTTGTCCTGCATCCGACTGCAGCGCCATGTGCCGGGCTGATTTGTGAATCTAAACCATCCAGGGCGCCACCAAAACGCGTACAACAAAAAATATTCAGTGACATACACACGTACAGTAGAATTATATATATAAAGATTCAAAATATCAAAACCGTTAGCTAAATTGTGCAGACTTTTACCGACGCATTACCAGGTGCACTTCTAGTAATCTTACACTTAGGTACAATACAGTACTTATACAGTAGTTTTTCGTCTTTTACCACAGTTTATTTAGTCACAATAACAAATGTTGCAACTTAATGAAATAGGGCGCTGCCGAAAAAAATATTTCTGTGGGAACTCCTGATTTGGACAAAAAGTATTCTATGTATCCTTACATCGCTCAAGCTATCCCTGCACTGCCACGTGACGTAACAGAAAAATTGAAAAAATATTGATTGGGCTAAAAAGTATCATATTACCTTCTTCGACCCAATATTTACTTCTATGCAAATATCAGCTCCCGACGGAAAGCAAAAACAGACAGCCTTTTGTTTATTAGTATTTATGTTTTAGTTAGAAATATTGTTAAACAAAGGACCACTTACTTTTATACCACAAAGGTGGCAAACAAGCACACGGTCCGCCTGATGGTAAGCGGTCACCGTGGCCTATGGACGCTTGTAACACCAGGGGTATCATTCGCGGGTACCAAAATCCAATAACTTTTTTCTTGAAGAACCCCATACTGTAGACCTTAGAGAAAACCGTGGCAGGGAGCTCATTCCACAACCCAAGCGTTCGCTGGATGAAGTTTCTCTGAAACCGCACTGTACGCGACCATTTCGGTTCTAGAGTGTGAGAATGAATTCCCTGCCGATACTATATATACTAACTTACTGGTACCTTTGGTAATTGCATAACATAAGTCAGACACGCCGTTTTCCCAGTTCCCGGCTGTCCTGATATATACAGTGATGCTGATGTTTCACTTTCGAGATGATCCGACAAAAACTTGTCCAAAGACTGAATCTCATTTTCTCTGCTTGGAAGAGGCTTCATGGTATTCGAATCTGAAACCCTGAAATAATAAACAAAAAAACCATCTTAATGATTCTATGTTTTATAAATAAGAATTGTTATAAAATGACACACACATAACAAAAGCCAGCTTTTTATATTTTTGACCAATTCCTCAGTTCGTAGTTTCTTTTTAGCGTTAACATTTTGATTTGGAGCAAGACTAAAAAGGTTTACTGTTTCGCATATCATTTTCTTTTTTGTCACTTTAATTTTTTGTTAAAATTAGAGAATGGACAACTAGGGAAAGCCGACTATTTGGCACCTTTCGTAGTCGGCGACTATTCGGAAAAATATGCCGATTACAATGGAAATGAAATAATACAAATAGGCGAATCATAAATGGAATAAAACCAACAATTTAGGCTTGTTTTATAATTTCTTAAAATTATTCAAGAGTTTTTAAAGTTATATATATGCTTGCTGCTACTTAGACTGTAAGGGTATTTGTATCACATTTATTTATTTGTATCACATTTATTTATTTCTATCATATTTATTTTTATTCCGATATAAGTATAAATATACTTCACACATAAATTGCTCAGAATAATATAATGTGCTCATATACAATACATTTATATATATCATATTTATTTTTATACTGATATAGGTATTAACACACTGGACACATTATTTGCTCAGGGAATAAAACAATAAGCTTAAAGATATAAAAGAAAATACATACCTCATTTTCGCAGAGTTTTCGTTTACAGTGTCATAGTTTGTACCTTTTTTGGCAATTTTCACAGCTAAATGTAAGCCTGGAAAAGAATAAAAAACATAATTTGTCTAAAACTATTGATATTATAACTATATATCCTAAACTAAGTTATTCTTGCGACTTCATTTACGTGGATTACTGATAAAAAAGCAAGATTTTAACTGTTTATTGTTTTTACAATTCCCTAGAAAACAACCCATTATACAAGAGGTACAACAAACACAGGGAGGAAAACTCTCTCCTCAGACTTTAGGGCTCGATGCGGCGTGTGAGTTTGGGATTCTCGACTATTCCCTCAGCTCGTCGTTGAACCGATTCAAAAGGATCAAGCTGGTATCAGGGTGGCAATGCTCCATAGCTCCATAACCGGGTACGAACTTGCGACTTGTAAAGCAGCAACCTTTGTCCCGAGGTGAAGTACTGTTTCGCTCTGTTGAATACTTCAAGTTTAATGGACGCTAGCTTCACCTTCGTCTTCGTTGTGTTAAATCGGACCAAGTTTTCTGTACACAGTCGGAGACTTAAAACAGAGTGGTCTTGATTTTAGACACAAGTTCTCCACAAAGGAACAGTAATGTCATCTGCATCATAGCAATGTATGTTGTCGATGGACAACATGTCATTGATATGCAGAAGAAACAGAGTAAGAGACAGCCTTGTGGGACGCCAGCATTAATGTCAATGCCATAAAAGCATCTACCGTCAACTACGGCTCGTATGTGTCTGCCGAACAAAAAGCTAGCCCCCATTTGCAAAAACCCTCGGGCAGCACATAGGATGATTATGATACTTCGATAGAAGACCCTGGCGCCAGACTAGATCGAACGCCTATGTCTAGGCCAATTCCTCCTCCCGACTCAAAATTCACCGGTCGAGCAACCGTGGAGTAAGCCGTATTGACGGTTGCTGACCAGATCGTGTTTTTCTAGGTATGTTAGAAGCTAGATATCGATCACACGCACCTTGGAGAGGAGAGAGATAATAGCGATTGGCCTGTTATTCGATGGATCTGATTTCGATCGCCCTTTTTGCGCACCGGGTGCACATTTGCAGTCTTCTATGGCGACGGAATTTGCTAGGCAATTTGTAGTAGGAAGGAGCTAAGAGACGCGTGAGTACAGGACTAACTCAGGAGTATACTGTTTAAGCACCAATGTTGGTATAACTTCTGGCCCACTCTACTTATGAACGTCTAGAGAAAGCCACGCCCGTCGGTCCTCTCGCTGTGTTATGGAGATTTGCGGCAGTCTTGCCGTAACATTGTTTTCTTACTGAATGAACCTCGAGGCAGCAATTAATTTACTTTACAACTCAGAAACATACATGAAATACGGATGTGAATGTCATCCAAGCCTTATAAGCAGTTTACTTGAGAATTTTAGGTTATCTGCATGACCGATTAAACCAAGGTCGTTTTGTTGACACCGGAAGCTACTCGCAGGTTAGGAATAAAACATTCCATACCAGCGAGTATTGTCTCACACATATTGTACAATGCCACATAGGACGTAAATTATTTGGGCCACATGAAAAATGTATGCGCATGACACTCGAGTCGGGATGATACAGTGGTTAGAGGTACAAAGAGGCACATCTACTGAGACGGTATCTCCCATAATTTGAAGCATTCATTACACTTTTGTGTTTATCGTCTGTTGCCTTGCTAAAATATTTGACCTATTCAAAAGAATCCTACTTATAATCCGAGACATATTCTAACTGCTTGCATATTTTCTTCCAAATCCATTTAGCTGTTTCCCGCCGATTCTGTTTTAATATCCCAAGAATTCTAAACAGTTATTTTATGTTTCTACTGTAGTCCACTTAGATATTAATATAAATTTCAAAATCACAGTGTATAGCAACATACAAGCTGTTATATTAATTCTGCAAGATACATGAGAAAAGTAGCAGCGCAGCACTAATAAATTATTTTAAAGGCGCAAGTTTTCTTACAACTAAATGGCTTGACTAATTTCATTATACTAAAAAATTGGTTCGGCAGCAAGTACCGTACATGCAAGTTCTCTTGAGAAAAATTCTTTTACAAAATAAAAATTACGTCATAAAAATTCTTTTACAAATAAAAAACTGATAAAAAATCAAAATCAGCACCCTTGAAAACCCTTTACTACCCCTAGATACATGAAATTATACATGAAATTTATGTTGCGTGCATAAAAAAATCAGTTTTTTACGGATAAAAAACGAATCGCTGGACCGATTTATTTCAGACTCCTTTAAGATCTAAGTCATGACGCGGCGTATCGATTGATATGCCATCAGAGCGATTCGGTCCAGTAGTTATTGAGGAATTGAAAGCCAAAATATGTCTACATACATACGTACGTACACACACACACACACAGACATAACTCTAAAAATGATTGCAAATGATTCTCCAAGTCTTGAAACGTAAAGAAAACACAACATTTTCGATAACGATTTTCGGACCTATTCCAATAACTTTTTAAGAGAAGTTAATAAAAGCTATTAATTTACATTACATTACTAATATAATAATGATAATAAATAATAGCAAAAATACAATGAAGAAACGAAACAGAAGATGCAAAAAGTACTAACAGTCATCTTCAATGTCTTTGGTATCATTACTTTTATCGTGCTGCATATGTCTCTTAAGTCTATTTGATTGAGACACCTCCATACAGTTAACATTTTGATTTTCAATATTCGATTTTCCTCGGTTCTTAGAAATTGCAGTATTTTTTCGGGGTTTAAAAGGTATTGTACCTTTAGTCATTGACATCTGGAAAGTATAAATTGTAACATTAAAAGTACACCTACTAGTTCATTGACATATAAAACATACCTTAATAATATTAAGATAGAGAGGGATATTTAGATAGGAAAAAGGATAACTATTATAAACAACAATTTTACTTATATTTTTTATTTAGAAATTATCTTACATTTACTCATCTTTTAATTTACTTTGGGTTAATGTTTACTTATTGGGCACTAGCTATTTTCCCATAAAATAAAATCGATAAAAAAGTATCCCCTTATACACAACTGAAATGCAAAATCGGCAAACAAATAAGGTTCAAACCATATAAATTTTAAAAAAAATTTACAAACAAGCTTATATCAGACCCTGGACAACGATTAAGACCGGAGTAATTGTCAAGACAAATCAAACAAGCCCAAACTCGATGGAGTAGCGTCGTTTCGTTACAGAGTTTCTTCTTTCTCCATCATCACACCAGGTTCTATGACATCATTATATTGCATTGTCATCCAATTTACGTGTGTATGCAAAGTTTTTGCTCAATGGAACACCGGGAAGTGGGTCAAATTTAACTTGCAAAATCTGATTACAGACACGGGACAGGTGAAACTAAATAAAAGCTTATAAAATAAATTTTTTTAACCAAAAAAGTAAGTTACTATAAATTGGATGATGATGTTTAATTAATCCTTGCGGAAAGACCAGGGTTAAAACAAGAATAACGTAAAAAAAATAATTACAAAACAAGCATTCATCAGACCATACAGCCAAGTCTTCAGTAAGTATAGTATATTAAATAAAATAAAAATTAAGAATCATACCAGAAGTAGGTACTATGTAACATAGGTGAGATTTGATTCTGGCACTCGCCGGCCGCCGCAGCGGCACTCTTCGCTCGGCTCGTGTGCTATTCATTACCTACCTAGGTAGCGAGGGCGAGCTTACCAAGGAGTCAGAAGTTTTAACCCGGGTCTCCTGCGCCGTGTTATCGTGTTTTGCTAACAATAACGTGTTATTATAACCAAGGTCATTCATTTTGGGGCGTGGCCTAACTGTTTAGTTAGCTGTTTGTGTTTTCCGAGTCGAATGGATAACTTCCCCCGCGTTCGCCTACGGGGGGCCGGGGGGACAATATTATTCATTTCGTGTTTGTGCTCGCCCGAGAAACGTCACGTCAAATCGTTTATCGTTTTAATTAATAACTATTTGGTTGCAATGGAGTGGAATAAAGAAATATATAACTTAATAGGTATATTTTGAACGAACGTAGTTGTAGGCAGGTTCTAACACGAAGTCTACTTCTATTTCTTCTGCCAAGAACTAAATCCACTATTGCCAAAACCGTAGACACGTCTTCCTCGTCGGAACTCATTTTAAATAGATAAGTTACTAACAAAAATATTAATCGCAGTGGACGGCCTGTTTGCTAACATATTTTACTAACATGTTAGCAAAACAATATTTTGTTTGTAAAATGGCGCAGGAGACGCGGCTTCATGAATAAGTAGTGCACGAGCCGAGCGAAGCGTGCCAGAATCGAATCGCGTCTGTGTTAAACTTGATACTGTAGGTAAGGTATTTTATTTATCCGGTTCACTAAAAAAATTTGATTGTGATGTACCTTTTAATAAAAAAAAACTGGTTGCCTGTAAAGTCGGTATACGGGCGAAAGTTTTACGTGACAATGATTTTATGTCTGTCTCTCTCGCTCTTAGGCGGGCGCGTGCCTCTCACTCGCTCTCATTGTGAGCGCATAACGTGAGCGGAGCGTAACGCAGTTTCTTGAAGTGTCACCCGGCAAACCAATTTATAAGACGTTGTCACGTCAACAAATTTAAACACAATTGGTTTAAAAAAAAAATGCATCATAGTCAAAAGGCAATTTTACCAAACGTTCTAATATTCTCTTTATTTTGTGTGACGTAAATATTAAATTTTACATATATTTTGAAGACGTGACTGTATGGCTCACTTAGCATTTCAGTAATGATAAAATCGAACATCACCATCGAATTTGTATTTTTACTTTCTTTGCCGCCATTCGTTTGGCAAATAAATTTTAAACATTTTTTTTTATGAAAAACATATCGTTTCCGATGATTTTGTTATTTCAATTGTGTGTAACGGGGTGGTTATTTATCGATTAAGATATTTTTTAAGCAAAAAAACTTGTGTCCAATAAGTTAATATTTAGGTATCTTTACACACACAAAACATACAATTTAATACAATATAACAAATATTCTACATAAAAAAATTCTGATATAAGTTTAAGTATCTAAGATAAAAGGTGAGGCTGGCTATACATATAAAGTTATAAATCAAACTACTACGTATCACAACTTATGTATAAATGGGGTATAAAAATACAATATCAAAAGATATTTCAGGGTTACAAACATATTTTTTTTAAATTATGAAATGAAAAGCAGTAAATTGTTAGAAGCACCAAAAATATATGTAGGTAATTTATTTACAAACTGAAGACACCTAACTTATAATATCAAACCACTATACATGTTTCAGAGGACCAATGTAAATGCGTATTTTGCTAAAATGCCAAATAGCATACATTAGATTAGCAATTATATTTTTTAGAGCAGACATTTGGCTAAAAACAGCATTAATTTTAAGCTACAAAACTTGGCAAAAAAATATAAACAAACTATAAATTTTCTGACAGAAAAGTATGGCAAATATCCATCTTGCAATGCAATCTTTTGTCCCGATGTGTCCAATACTTCTGCTAGGTATTAAACTTGTAGAACACATTAATATTTGTCCCGATGTGTCCAATACTTCTGCTAGGTATTAAACTTGTAGAACACATTAATATTCTGTCTCCTGTAGATATTTTTACTTTTAGTGAAGATTTATTAATTGTTCAAACTGTTGGGTAACATTTAATACTGTGACGTTTATTATTAAAGAACTTCTTAAATGGCTTGCTGTTTTTTTCAAACATTGAATAAATGGGTACATATAATACATTTAATAAATTACAACATGTGATACTGGCAGAGGGACAGACAGACCGTTTGCGGGCGCTACTTAATACTAGATCGAATTAGGTGTAAATCAAGCTGAGCCGGAAACCTGAAAAGATGCCAGATGCACAGCTGGCATTAATCCTTTAATCACAAGGCCAGTACGTGAGGTTTCTAAATAGATACAAAATATCGCCCGTAAATAACATAAAATTAAATTAAAAATAGCAGTGATGAGTAATCTAAATATCCTAAATAGACACAAAATATCGCCACGTATATGATAAAAAAATCAATAAAGAATCATGGATTTAGTAAAAATAGCAACTAACTTAACTATATATAGCCGCTAAAATCACACGCCCAACTTAGTCAAAAAAATGTTAAAATATATCAAGCACATACCTATAGTAATGACCTAATAAGTTTCCAAAATCCATTCAACAGATACACCACATTTGTATGTTTAGAACAAAGAATTTGACAAAAAAATCTCATCTGAACACATACTACTAAATTAACTGGGTGATTATTACTTAACAGAATGAATTTCACACACAGCCTTTATATATGTTTTTATTAAACAAGCATTCTAATTGTTTTTTTTATGTCTTGATTTCCACAAAGTATATTTAGGTCTTTAAAATTAGTTTCTATGTATGATTGTTTTCCCTCTTTAGAACCCAGATTTAATTAAGTTAATGAAACCTAACCCTCTTACCTGAAACTTATGTCTTCAATATTGTGATAATATTAATCTTAAAGTTTTACCATATCGACCAGAATGTCTGATGGACTCATTTACAGTAGGAAATTACGTCACAGGTCTTCAATGTTATGAAATGCAATGGATCTGTGAAACCGCCTTTTTAAACCAAGGTGTTTTAAAAGTAAGAGTAAGTAAAGTCAGAACTTAGGGCCTTGGCTTTCCCTGGAATCTGAAAACCTTCTTACACGGAAAGCGTCATGAGCTTGTGAGTCTTGGCCGCCAATTTTACATTAAATGATTTTGGTGGTAATACTTAAATATATATATATATATATATTTACACTTTTGGCTACAATTTAAAATATTAATATTTTATATGATTTGTTTATAAGTAACTAAAATAAATAAGTTAAAGTTATATAATTGTATAGTGCATTAAACTGTTCTGACCAGGTGGCCAAAAATATAACTACAAAGTAAGCATACAAAACTGACAAAACATGGGATTAGGTAAGTTGTAAATAGTGTAAAACGCAAAAGCATTCTTAAAGCTTTACGTAGGTATACAGGTCTCTGAAATTAGTATGTTTATTTCTTGGCGTATTATAT
This sequence comes from Apoda limacodes, assembly GCA_946406115.1. Taxonomy (NCBI): domain Eukaryota; kingdom Metazoa; phylum Arthropoda; class Insecta; order Lepidoptera; family Limacodidae; genus Apoda; species Apoda limacodes. The sequence goes on from OX291545.1 coordinate 21,674,724, forward strand.
TATTATACTACTGGTACAGTATGGTAGACAGAACACTTAGAGCGTAAGTCCAGTATATAAAAAAAAAGTTATAAATTTAATGATTGTGTCAAAAATATTCTAAATTGTTAAAAGTTGTCTGCCGCATGGCTAAATCTCGTTTTCTAAGTGATAAAATTCAAAACAGGGTACATTACCTACATATTTTTAGACATTAGTTAAGTCATGCAATTTTTTTTCCCTGAGCCTTATTAAATTTCCCTGTAAATTCCCTTATTCACAAAATTCCCTGACTTCTCCAGTTTTCCAGAACGTGGCGAGCCTGTTGTTTAAAATGTGGTAAATTATGACATGAGACATATACAATGCCACCTTAGTCCAAATACATTGTATTAGAAGCAGTGTTGCAACTATCACGCAGGACTATGGTGGTTGGTGAAAAGGGGTTGCCCCCCCCATTATGCTGTGTGTGTACTGTAACAATATATGTAGAAAGATAGTACAGTGTTTTATAATAATTTAAATATTTCTGATACTGATTTTCATTCAATTCTAGATTTTTTGTTTATAAAATAAGCTTGTCGATATTTAGGGTATCAACTACAAAATATTATGCTCATAATATAATTGTACAACACAGTACAAAAAACTCTAAAATCCTGTGACAAATTAAACCAACAGATCATATTATACTGTTAAGTGCATTATTTGTTAGTGGATTTTTTGCAGCTAAAGTAAATAAGTGTTTCTCCGCACTGTAATGCTGATCACAGTTCATTCTTGGTCTGGTAAAATATTCTCCATACAGAAGTGGTATTTGAACGATACATGACTGTTAAGGATAGTATCAATGCACACTTATTAACTGAGAATATTTTACCGGACTGCAATTGGACTGAGAACAAACTGTGATTATAGAGTGTGGATCAGGCCTAAGAAATTCATTCAGCTAAGCATGTGAGCAAAAGGTTCAAGGTTTAGATTGACAAAATGACGAATGCTAAAAGATGCACATAGGACAAAGGTTCTATGACACCAAAATAAACTATAGCTAAACAATACTTACATAAAACACATTAATACTAAATAAATTAATATAACAGAAATAATCAAATCCTGTACATAAAGAAATCCATTCTATCATTGCTTATCTTTATTGTTCAAATCACTCTGTGCTTGGTGTGCCATATTAGTCATATTCTTAAATAAATCATAATGTGTAGCTTTAAACCATTGCATTTCGAATTGCTGTCGCAATAAAGCTTGCTGTGCATGCTGTGCAAGAAACTGTTGTTGAGGAAGAAAGTCAGCAGAATTATTAATACCACTGTTATTATTATTAGACTTTACAGTAGGAGTTATAGGTTGCCGAACTCCTGTAATTTTACCTGAAGGTGTTAAAGGCTTTACAGGTTTCAGACCTGGTTTAGAAGGGCCGGGTAAAACCTTAAGTGATTCACTTTTGGGTACATTAATATGAGGTATTTGTGTGCTTGATATTTGGTTTATCTGATTAATATTATGATCAGTGGAAGGTCCACTAGATTGTTTATCTTCTGCAATAACTAACTTAGGTGAGGAACTAGGTGAGCGAGTCTGTGTCCTTGAGGATTGTTGAGCTGTACTGGTTGTACTGGAGTTGTGAAGGGTGTTGTGATAACTTAATGATGGCACTGTTGGACTTGGACTTGGTGTTAATTGTTTAATCTGATTACTTTTACTAGGTATTTCTTGTCTTACACTAGCAGTCTGTGATATTGAAGGGCTGCCTTTGTCATATTTCATTTGGCTAACATTAGTTGGAATTCGCAGTGGAGTTGGTCTATTGGAAATTCCAGAGTATGTATTTTGTGACATAGCTGGTGGCAATGCTTTCAAAGGTAAATTTTGTTTTTTAGCCAAATTAGCAATTGACTGCATAGTTTCAAAAGTTTTATTTTGTTGTGGATCTAATTGACTTTGAACATTATGAGGAGTAGACAAATCTAATGCAGTGCTGGTTTTATTTTCAGATGTTGTAGCAGGAGGAGTGGGGAGCTTTGGTGGTGCTGAATTACTTGATTTATTTGCTGCACTAAGCGTCTTAGGTGTAGCAGGTACTAATTTGGGAACTTGCCCTTTGTTTCTATGGAGCTTTGATTTCTTGTCACTTTGTAATGATTGTAATTGTTGTTCAAAAGTTTGTTGGAAAGTAATAGGTGATCCATAGTTAGCACTTTGTTTAGCCAATTTAGATTCAGAAATAGGTTTCAAGTTAGGTACTGGACCTTTAGCTGAAGTTTCAGATGGTTTACTTGGAGGCTTTGATTGTGGAACATTAGTATCTGTTTTATTAGGTGTGTTTGTTTTAGAATCTGTAACAGACTCTGTTTTTTGCTGTTTTTTAGGATCAGTATCAGGTAATTTTAATATTTCTATGTAATTGTGTACTGGTGGGCTTGGTGCTTTATGCGCTGCACTATTAGAGGCACCAGCTAAATTTTTATTTGTTACACTTTTATTCTGGTCATTAGTGATTGATTCATTTGTGTTACGTTGATCTTGTTTCTGATCAGTTAAAGTAATAGACAGTGATGATGGTATGTTAATTTTACAAGAATCAAATAATGATTTCAAAGGGTCTCCAGAAGTTTGTGCCATGTTTGCAGCATTTAAAGAAGAGTTCACTTGTGACAAAATTTTGCTCCTGTCAATTGTTGGATCACTATTATTAGCCAAAAGATCCATTCTCACTTTATTTACTGGTGGAGTTTTCTGTGAATTCAGTGGAGTCTGTCCACTTGGTTTTAAATCTGGAATTTTCTTTACAGCAGGTTTATGGGAATCAGTCTTCAAACTTACTCCTTGGAGATCTACTTTAGGTAATTGGATTTTAAGTGGTGACACTGTCTTTTGACTTGATACTGAAGTTTGCATAGATGATAAGTCTTGTTGAGTTTTACGCTTTGGAGATGAAGTATTTTGTGGTACGCAAATAGGTCTTTTGATAGCTGAAATATCTGAAACTAGTTGTTTAGCTGCTACTGAAGTTTGCTGTTTTGTTTCTTTATTTAACAATGGTTGTGATAATAAAGTACTTTTAATAGGTGCTGATACAGGTGTTTTATACAGAGTCTCACTTTCCTTTGTTTTAGTTAAACCATCCTCTGTTTTAACACTTCGTGTGACAGACGATGCTGATATTGTACTTGTACTAAGGTGTAATTTAGTTTTTTCAAGCTCAATTTTTACTTTTTTCATTTCAGGAACATTTGTAGGTAATATGTTTTTTCTCTTTAATGAATCATCTGTCTTAGGATGTACATTAGTAATACTTTTAGATCCATCAACAACTTTTAAATGATTGTTATCAACATTAGTATGACTTTTAACCCCACAATCAACCACTTTTTGATTTTCTTCTAAAGTAGCTGTAGTAGTGGAGAGAGCAGGAGAAGGTTTTGGTTGATTGTTTTTAGCTGTAAGTTCAAATGAAATCAAGAACTGTGATTTTTCAACATCTTCATCATTGTGGTTTGGCAGAGACATAACATTATCTGTATTGCTACCTTTTTTGTTATTTGATTTATCATTAACATCACTGCTTTGACTTTCTTTAGACTGGTTAGTTATATTGAGGTTATTAGTTTTAGAGTCTGCGGTTTTCTTTACATTATTTTCATCTGGCATGGGGCTATCAGTACCAGATGATGCTTCAGATGCTTGATCATTCATATTTAATGCAGGGCTGTTAACCAAATCTTCTGCAAGTGTAGGGCTTGCTTTTCTATCCTGAAAATGAGATCTTTTCCCATTAGAGTCAAACAATCTACTTCTTATGGCAACATAATCAATTATTTGATAAAAAAATCGCATTGGTTCATTTCTTTTCCAGTTGTAGATATATGCAATATCCATTAAAGTGTAGCAATCAGGTAAAGGTACCCTTTTATACAAAATATCTATAGCAAACTGTGTACTGTCAACATCAAATTTCATACTAAGAAATTTTTTTAAATGACTAATATTGACAATAGCGGGGCACTGCAAGTAACGTCTTGCTCCTGATGTTGACTGAGTCTCATTACTATCAGATGATTTACTTGATATACTGTCAGTATCTGTAACATCAGTATATTCTAGAGAAAAGGAAATAACATCTTCAGGGCTAAAAATTATCCTTTCCGTATCTTCTCCTCTTTGCTCTGGAGTGGCTGATGCCGCCGGTCCTGGTCTTGACGAATAGAAATGCTGTCGTCTTTCCATTTCCTTTTGAAAAAGCCCTGGCACTAATTTGTACACAATGTCTTGTAGTGCTTTGTCTAGCTTGATATTAGGCTTAGCTGAATTTATCATCATTTCACAAACTGGACAGTAGCTTTTAACTTGCAAGTGTTTAATAATACAACTCCGACAAAACGAGTGTAAGCATTCCACGATTGTCGTCGCGTCTATGTAATAACCATGGCACAATGGACAAGTAATTTGTTCATTGACTTCGCCTAACAATGTCCTTTGAGGTACAACGGTGCCACTGTTCTCAGCCATTTTCACGACCTTTTTTTCAGGTTGTTTAGTAGACGTAACCATCTTTACACCAGCATGCCCAGGTTTTTAGATCAAATTATTTTACACAAACTGGGATTGTCACTATCTTCGGCACTGAAGTAACATGGTTGCACTAAAAACCTATCTACATAAATAGAAACAAGCATTAAAACCTCAAAGATTGAATTAATTCATAACAAAATTGATTTCGTCGATGCAACAAAACAAAATCCATAAACTTTATAAATAACTTTACGTTGGCAACATTGACTGATTCATAATTCAGTAAATAAATACCTGTTTTTCAGTTCACATAAAAGATATATAAAAAAAATTGATTATAAATTACCTTAAAGTTAATTCCGTGAGGCGCCTATTAATATCCACTTAACCAACCGTAATGGAATATGTACTAAATTCAATAAAACACTTTTTGGCGCGAATTAAGTAGTGCACCGTATATTATCTGTCAAAAAAATGTTGAAAATTTGTTAAGTTGTTGAACTTGGACTATATTTTTTTTTTATTAGTACATGCTTCATTAGAAGCTCTGGTAGGCTGTTGGAAATTGAATCCATATAGCCTATATAGACACATTATGATGCCAATAATAGCGCCAAAAATCAGTTCGTCGGAGCTCCAATTGAAAATTTCTCATTTTTGGTCGCCGTTATTTTGTTAAAGGAGTTTTGACATAACCTAATGCGTTACTGGCCACTTATATCTTTTTAATATTATTGACACTTGTCAAGTACTAACATCTATGGCTATCTGTTATATATTATTTTTCACTCTCATTAATTATTATTTATCTTAAATTTAATCTTGACGTAACACTGATGGTGGCTATGTGTTCCTAAACGAATACCATTAAATAAAACAATCAATCAATTATTTATCTTGATTTTATTGATCCTTTATTGGCCTCAATATATTTTTTTAATTTCATCCTCTATAAATATTCAATGCATAATTCTGTACAGATCTTAGTAAAATCTGCTGAAATTTGTCGTCAAATTACTAGACTAAATTTAAGAATAAACAAGCAAAAACACGTATTGGTGTGGTTTATATGGTAAAAGTTACCGGCCACCTTATTTATTTCTTATGAAATGATCTGTCTTTATATTACTACACTGTTAATGTCAAATGTTATAAACATTTTACGTATTCAACAAAAAAATAGCTTTTATTTATATTATATTATACAATACTTAATAAAATATAATAAATAATAAAATATATACAGATTATTTTCAACTATATCAAATATCTGAACTACGAAATACTGGCGACCGTAAGGTAGTACAAATATGCAAAGAGCTTTAGATGAACGAAAGATAGCTCGTCGCTTCTCTACGGTAAGCGCTGATAAGTTAGAAAAATCATTAGCTATTCAAGATAAAGATGGTGTAAAATCTAACTTTGCTAGTCTGTCCCTTAAATATGAAAAGTTTGGATTTATGGCTTGACATGACAGATCGCGATGAAACGAATTACGAAAAAGATTTAGTCTCAATAGATACATACGATGAGCGATGGTTCTGCCTGCAAGAAAAGTATAAAAATGCAGTGGAACAAGAATGCGAAAATTCTAAGAATACAGTAATTAACAGAGACTATGGATCGATTACTAGTGTGCACTCAATCCAAGACAAGGCCATCAATAGTTTATTACATTTACCTAAGCTTGAACTACCTCGTTTTGATGGCGCTATAAAAAAGTGGATTGGATTTTGGGGAATATTTCAGAAGATTCATCATGTTCCATACAAGCGATGTCAAGTTCCAATATTTACAGTCAATGGAACCTGGCTCACCTGAAAAAGCCTTGATTGATAGTTTTCATCCATCTGGGGCCAATTATGATACAGCTGTTGAACAACTCAAATCAAGATATGGCCATCAGTCTGACATTTTAAGTAACCTCCTTGAATTTATTAAATTAGAAGTAGAGAGTGTAGTGCGGATTAAATTTTCACATAAAGATATTGCTCAAGATAGTCAGTCCACGTCCACTGCTGCGTGTTTAACTACAGGGGTAAGTAGAAATAAAAGTAAAATAGATGGTTTCCAGAATTTTAAGCAGAATGTTACTAAACCATGTCCTTTTTGTGAGCGACCATCACATGTTAGCTCTGAATGTACTTCTGCCATGAAAATGACGTTAGATCAGCGCAAAGATTTAGTAAAAAATAAGCGTGCATGTCAAATTTGTTTGATTGTTGGTCATTTTGCTAAACGGTGTAGGAAATTTCCCAAATGTTATGTTTGCTCTAAAAGACAGTTTACTTTTATCTATACTAATATTATAAAGAGGAAAGATTTGATTGGTTGTGTATTTGTTTGTTTGTTTGTTATTGAATAGGCTCTGAAACTACTAGACAGATTTGAATTTTTTTGATTTGACTTTTACCATTAGAAGCCGACATTATCCCTGATGACCATAGACTACTTTTTACCGCGGGAAAATGCTTCATACCTACGGGAAAACGGGTAATAGGACAATGGGTAATAAGAATTATCCTTCCGTACATTCCTAATTACTTAATTACGTAATTATCACTTTCTTTTTCACATAACTTATAAACGGCTGAACCGATTGGGTTGAAATTTTGTATGGGCATTTCGATGGTTTTCTGGATGATTTAAAAATATAATTGGACTCGGTAGATGGCGCTGCTGTTGGTATATCAACTATTACACGGCTTGACCGATTGGGTTGAAATTTTGTATGTGTATTTCCATGGTTTCACAGACACGAATTTAATATGCCATTAAAGAGGAAAGATTTGATTGTTTGTTTTTTTTTTCTATAATTGAGGAGTTGCCGTAAGAACCTACGCCGATAACAAAATTTAGGGCGGGCAAAGCCGCTGGCAGAAGCTAGTGTGTAATAATTTGGTAAATGTTTCACCGCCACAACAAGAGGCTAGCCCAGCAGCCCAGCAATCAGTTCTTAACAAGTCTTTACCGATAGTGACCACGGGGACAGTTCTTCTTCAAACACTTAAGGTAAATATTGTTTACAATAAAAAAACATTATTAGTATGAGCTCGTCTGGACTCTGGTGCTCAGCGCTCATTTATTAAAAGGATTATGTATATTTCTCACAATCTATTTGGAGAAGCTGTAAATATAAAGGAATTACATAGGATTTATCAGTTTTCGTTAAGAAATATTGAAGGTACGTATGAATGTAACATAGAAACATTAGAACAGAACAGTATCTGTAACTATTTACCAAAGCTGCAAGAACTTCAACTGTCTAAACTACATGAGAAAGGTTTATATTTAAGTAATATAGGAGAAGTCAGTGAGGTTAGTCTTTTAATCGGTTCAGACTTAATAGGTTCTTTGCTAACTGGACGTATCATACACGTAGAATAACTTAGTCGCGACTGAAACCAAGGCAGGCTGGACACAAGGGCAAGCAATTGGTGCCTATTGTACTACCTTTGAAGGTATATCAAGTTTTGCTTGTACATTTAATGTAGAAGATTTAAGGAGATTGGAAAATTTAGGAATTAGAGATGAAGCGGAAGAAAGGATGCAGAAAAAAATTAAGCAGAAGTTTCAATATTTTTCTCAAATACCGTAAAGATTAACGAGAAGGTACGGATGAGGTACGGTTACCGTGGAAAGATATTTCAATTAATTTACCTATAAACTACGATCTTGCCGTAAAGGGAATAAGATCTACGACTGCTAGACTTACGCATTTAGGAATATTGAAGGACTATAATGATCAATTTATGGAGTGGTTAAATAGTTCAATAATTGATATAGTGGTTGATGCAAACTATAAAATTGGTCATTATCTTCCTCACCACCCAGTTGTCAAAGAAAGTATTCTCACAACCAAAATAAGACCCGTTTTCGATGCATCTGCATATGCTTACAAAGAAGTCTTTTCTCTTAACGAATGTCTTGAAAAGGGATTTAATTTGATTGAGCTTATTCCTCAAATACTTACTAAGTTTAGGAAAGAAGAAATAGGAATAGTAGCTGATATAAAGAAGGCATGATGATATGATATATAAAATTTCTGTGGTGGCAAGATATCTATGCTAAAGATAAATTAATTACGTATTGCCATAAGAGGGCAGTCTTTGGTGTTACTTCAAGCCCATTTTTATTTATGGCTACGTTTATTTATCACCTAGAAAAATACGATACAGAAACTGCTACACTTTTAAAACAAAAGTTTTACTGTGATAATTGAGTCTTAAGTGTAAAAAATGTGGAAATTATGCAGAAGTTCATAAAAGACACCAAAGATATTATGTTAGAAGGTAAATTTGAATTACGTTGTTGGGTTACTGGTCCTATCTGCATTGATAAATCTATCCAAACAACATCAGTTCTAGGGCTCAATTGAGATCCTAAAACCGATTAACTTTTCTGTAAAGTGCCGTCAATGAGCATTACTAAAAGAACATAATTTCGATGGCCCAATGTATTTTTAACCGTATTGGTTTTGTCTGTCCCTGTACTTTAGTACCAAAAATACTTGCATAAGAGGGTTGGGAAAAGAATATGGGATAGGACGAAGTTATTCCAACTGAAATTTTAAAGGAAGTCCAGGATTGGTTTCAACACATCGAAGATTTAAAGGAATGCCGCGTACCTCGCCGGCTGACTTGTGGAAATATTAATGAGTCCTTATGTACACTGCATATATTTTGTGACTGCAGTAAATCTTATGTTGTTTGCATTTTCTTGAGATCAGAATATAATGACTCTATATTTGTCAGGTTAGTCAACGCCAAATAACTATGCCCAGGCTAGAACTAATAACAGCTGTTCTGGCAGTGAAATTAGCAGCTGAAACAAAAGGGGCTTTACATCAGCCATCTTGTAAAGAATTTTACTGGACAGATTCCAGCATTGTTCTTGCATGGATTCGAAAATAATCTGGCTTAAATGTATTTGTGCATTACAGGGTGAAGGAAATCACAGATAAAACTAGTGTAGAAGATTGGCGTCACTTTACTGGAAATTTAAACCCTGCCGATTTGCCGTCTCGTGGCTGCAGTGCATAATTTTTACTGTCTAGTCAATGGTGGGAAGCGCCAAGTTGGCTAAAGCTAGATCAGCCACAGTGGCCAAATATAGAGATTTACCCAGATATAATAATAAATAAATGAAATAAATATTTTTGGACATTACACACAGCGCCGCCCAGCCCCAAAGTAAGCAAAGCTTGCGTTATGGGTACCAGACAACGGATACAAATACATAAATATTCCTTTTTTTGTAAATACATACATATCATACATGAATAAGAGAGGTAGGGCACTGCAAGTATTCGCTCGAATAAGCTGCCCGAACAAATAAAGCGGGGCATAGCGAGTACTTGCTCGAATGAGCGGCCCGAACTGGGGAAGTACCTCCACCTTACAGAAAACCGCGGCCACAATAACACTAACATTGAGTAGTGTTGTGTTCCTGGCGGTGAGTAAGGTTGCCAGAGCTCTCTCTTTGAGGATTCGCTGCGCGGACAGCGGAGGACCGACGGTGCTTGTTGCTGTCACTGCTCAGCGTAGACGCGGCGTGCTGGTTCGGCGGTCAGGGAGACCTGATGAAACGGCTGACCGCTGGCCGCCCGCAGGTTGAACGGGTTCCCGAACCCAGGGATCACTTAATCTCCGCCCTGGGAGGCTGATCCGCCAACCTGTGTAAAGTCTCTGAAGTAGTAGTCGTGCCGGAGAAGGAGACCGGAGTGGACCCGGCTACTACAACAGAGGGGGATCAGGGGCCCTTCCGCCCGCCGTGCCAGCAACCGCATCATCTGTGTTGAGCTTCGGCAGTCTTAGTACCGCAACTTTTTGTCTTCTAAGCTGTCTGTGCAGTGAATCCTCATCCGTAGTCTAAGTTACTTCAAACAAAATGGCCAGGAACAGAAAAAAGAAAAGAGTTTTGACAGCGGTTACTCCATCCACATATAATGTAGATTTTTGCAACATAAGGGGTATTCACGCAAATCTTAACGCAGTCCATCACCATCTCGAGACTGCGCAGCCGACCATTCTTTTTCTAACGGAGACGCAGATATCCTGCCCGGCCGACACATCATACCTTCGTTATCCCGGCTACAAACTCGAGCACAATTTTTTGAGTCGTGCCGGTGTATGTATGTTCGTCCGGGAGGATATCTGCTGTCGCCGACTTCATAGCCTTGAAGACAGGGACCTGTCGATATTGTGGGTGCGCGTAGATCATGGGGGCCACACTCGTATCTATGCGTGCCTATACAGGTCTCATAGCGGTGACACGGACGTAACTCGATTCTTCACGCACCTGAGTTTGACGACTGACAAAGTTCTAGAGCAATATCCTACAGCAGAAGTAGTTATTTTGGGAGACTTTAACGCCCACCATCGTGAGTGGCTCAGTTCTCGAACCAATAACTATGCAGGGATATCTGCTCATGAATTTGCTCTGACCTATGGATTCTCTCAGCTGGTACTTTCTCCAACGAGAATACCAGATATAGAGGACCATACAAGCTCCTTACTGGACCTTCTGCTGACTACACGTCCGGATGGATACTCCGTCTCAGTGGATGCGCCTCTTGGCTCCTCGGACCACTGTCTCATCTGGACTCGATTGTCATGCACACAACCCGATCCTTCTGGGCCAACTAATTGGCGTCGTGTGTGGCATTATAAGTCGGCAGACTGGGATGGATTGCGAGAATTTTATGCATCGTACCCGTGGAGGCAGATCTGCTATAGCTCAGAAGATCCTGACGTCTGCGCAGCCGCAGTCACTGAGACAATCCTCGCTGGTATGGAATGTTTCATTCCTAACCTGCGAGTAGCTGCCGGCGTCAAAAAACGACCGTGGTTTAATAGGCCTTGCAGAGAAGCTAAAATTCTTAAGCAAACTGCGTATGAGGCTTGGACCACGGCTCGTAATAATAAGGATCCGAATATTTCTGAGTTAAAACGCAAATTAAATGCTGCCTCGAGGTTCAGTAAGAAAGCAACTGCCAGAGCAAAATTCCAATTCATCGGCAAAATAGGTGGGCGACTTGCGAGCTATCCTTCTGGGAGTCGTGCTTTCTGGTCGCTTGCTAAAGCTGCCGAGGGGAACTTCTGCCAGTCGTCATTACCACCACTGCGAAAGACCGATGGTGACTTGGCCCACAGTGCAAAAGAGAAAGCCGATCTATTGGGCAGTCTCTTTGCCTCTAACTCGAATGTGAACGACGAAGGCGCTGTACCACCTACTTTACCGTGGTGCGGTAAGACCATGCCGGAAATCACTATAACACAGCGCGAGGTCCGGCGGGCGTTGCTTTCCCTAGACGTTCATAAGTCGAGTGGGCCAGACGGCATACCAGCAGTGGTGCTTAAGCAGTGTGCTCCTGAGTTATGTCCTGTACTCACGCGCCTCTTCACGCTTTCCTACCACACTAGGCAATTTCCGTCTTCATGGAAGACTGCAAATGTGCACCCGGTGCCCAAAAAGGGCGATAGATCAGATCCATCGAATTACAGGCCTATCGCTATAACCTCTCTCCTCTCCAAGGTGATGGAGCGTGTGATCAACACACAGCTTTTGAGATACCTAGAAAAACACGACCTGATCAGTGACCGTCAATATGGCTTTCGCCACGGTCGCTCAACTGGTGACCTTCTAGTGTATCTCACACACCGATGGGCACTAGTCATTGAGAGTCAGGGGGAGGCATTGGCATGTAGCCTAGACATAGCGAAGGCGTTCGATCGGGTCTGGCACCGGGGTCTTCTATCGAAGTTGCCTTCTTACGGAGTGCCCGAGGGTTTGTGCAAATGGGTGGCTAGCTTTTTGTCCGGCAGAAGCATACGAGCCGTAGTTGACGGTAGTTGCTCTGATAGCATGGACATTAATGCTGGTGTCCCGCAAGGCTCTGTGCTGTCTCCTACGCTGTTTCTACTGCACATCAATGATATGTTGGACATCAACAACATACATTGCTATGCAGATGACAGTACTGGAGACGCTTATTACACGGGCCGTGCAAGCATCCCACGTTCTGTTGTGCAGGAAAAGCGTGAAGAACTTGTGTCTCAAATCGAGATCGGTCTGTCCAAGGTCTCTGACTGGGGGCGGGAAAACTTGGTCCGATTCAACCCTTCAAAGACACAAGTCTGCGCGTTCACCGCTAAGAAAACCCCATTCACTGTAGTCCCACAATTCCAGAACACTCCCCTCTCCATCTCCAAGAGCATTGGGATCCTTGGCGTTGACATCTCCAGCGATGTTCAGTTCCGAGATCATTTGCTAGGCAAGGTAAAGCTGGCGTCCAAAAAACTTGGTGTACTTAACAGAGCGAAGCAGTACTTCACGTCGGGGCAAAGGTTGCTACTTTACAAGTCGCAAGTCCGGCCCCATATGGAGTACTGCTGCCATCTCTGGGCGGGTGCACCCGGATACCAGCTTGGCCCTTTTGACTCGGTTCAACGACGGGCTGTGAGAATTGTCGACGATCCCAAACTCACTTGCGGTATCGAACCCTTAAGTCTGAGGAGAGACTTTGCCTCCCTGTGTGTGTTCTACCGCTTGTACAATGGATTGTGTTCTGAGGAATTGTTCGAAATGATGCCCACGGCTACTTTCTACCATCGCACCGCTCGCCATCGACAGGGAATTCATTCTCACACTTTGGAACCAAAATGGTCGCGAACAGTGCGGTTTCAGAGAAACTTCCTCCCGCGAACCCTTGGGTTGTGGAATGAGCTCCCTGCCAAGGTTTTCTCTAAGGACTACAGTATGGGGTTCTTCAAAAAAGAAGTTATTAGATTTCTGAAGGGTCGGCAACGCGCGAGTGATGCCCCTGGTGTTGCAAGCGTCCATAGGCTACGGTGACCGCTTACCATCAGGCGGACCGTAGGCTTGTTTGCCAACTTAGTGGTATAAAAAAAAAAATAAAAAAAAAAAAAAAAAAAAAAAAGACTCAAGACAAACACAAATGTTTGTATTATGACATAAAGTTTTGTCCAGTGCGGGAATCGAACCCACACCCTCTGCACAGCAGCTGGCCTCACTCCCAACTAGGCTGCGAAGGAGTCTGAGATATAACTGAAGTGAACAAAGAAGTTAAAAGAAATTGTTTGACAGTTTAGCATTGCGAAGATTTATTGCAAGGAGAGCCTAAAACAATTAAAAAAAAAGTATCTTTTTTTTAATTCTAGTTTTCTATTGTATTTCTTTTAAATTGTGCAATAAAGAAAATTCATTCATTCATTAAAAAACGAGTTGCACTCCGAGAGTGCCGGCAGAAGTGAAAACCTTTACACACGATTCGCGCTTAACACTCAAATATGTCACAAGACATGTCTTTGACATTGTCAAGTAATAATAATGTTTCTTTATTTCCTTTTTGACGTAGTATATTTGACATCGCAATCTGTCATAGAATTAAAATTCCATATCCAACCTCCCTGTACTACTCATAATCGCGAATACTAAAAATAAAAATTATAATAGGCGTGGCATTACGGTTTCCGTCTTACGAATTTCCACGATTAGGACACGTGACCTGACGCGAGTTTTTAATTTTTTTCCTATACCAAAAAAAGTGCACAACGCCGCTAAAGAAGTTTTCACTTCAACAGAAATAAATATAAATAAAAAAACAAGTACATTGATGTGGAAAAATATAAGAGTAGATAAACACATAAAAAAAACTATATCGGAGAAGTTTTGATGGCAGGAACACCATGCTTAGTCAGCTGCTCGTTAATCCAGCGAGAATGACAGCTTCGATATAAATAATAGGCAGGCAACTATTAACAGTTATAAAAAGCCCATACACCACTGTATATAATTAAAGCTAGCTTCCGGTGTCTGTTGAATCTGAGATGCTCCGCCACTATTAGAGCCACCAGAGGTACTTTGGGCTAAGATAATTTCTTCTTCTTCTTTAGAATTACCCATTTTTACATGTTTAATAGAGTACATGTTTGAATAGTTCGAAAGAATAAACATGAGTAATAATTTTGTAAAAGAAAATAGGATATAAAATATAAAAAAGAACGTGAAAAACAAACAGCTTAAAGAAAATAGTGATAGAAAAATAGGTACGAAATAAAAAATTATATAGATTAAAGTATTAGAAAACAGAACACGTATAATAAAATATGCAAGTCCTAACATAGAGATAAGATTTTATCTCAGTTAAAAAATTTAAGATGCATAGATATTTTATTATATTTTTTGCTGTCGTAAAACGTGTAGCAATTGATTTGTTTCGATATATAGTTTTAATCTGTAAATAGCTTATCGTTATTACTTCCAAATTTTTGTAATTTCTATATCCATACAAGAAATGCCAAAGAAATTTGACTTTGACATACCGGCCTTCATACTCTGAAAATTTTGATTTGAAAGATTGAAATGAAAATGAAAAAGATGTCAAGAGACAATTTTAGGGAGGTTTGATCACGAAAAGACGTGATTGGGAGTTTTTCAAATAATAAATTGGTGATTAAAAATTGAGAAGAGAGAAAGCCAAGTTGGAGCTGAGAGAATTGATGTGACTTATTCAATTTTATTAATAGTTGGTAAACCGATCTACAAAGTCTGCAACCAGCGGCTCGATTCCGTAAAATGACAGCTAACAATTGTCGTTTGAAATCCATAGAAATTAGATTAGATAGCGCATTTGAAGTGACGTATGAAATTCATCGATTGTCGCAAAACCGCAATGTATTTCATATTTCTTACAAAAAAGGTTAGCAATCTTTTACGGAAGCGACCCGCTGGTGTGAACCAGGTACCAACTTATTTTCTATTTGAGATATACGAGATTTTAATTGAATCACAGATTATTCAAAGGATTCTGTTATTTGTGATTTTTCCGTTATATTACCGACGGATATTGTTATCCTATTTGTAAGATTTACAAGGGAAGCAAGAAATAATAAATATTTTACGGACGCTACAATAGTAGGCGTTTTCGAGCATCACGTAGTCAAAAAAATTATATTTCTTATATTTGTTGGATATGCAGTGTACTCAAAAATAGTGAATTTCGTCATAATCACGTTCATCATTCAAATCACGCCTACCATTATTGATGTTATAAAACAGAGGCAATTACATTTTGGCCTTAAAAGTTTTATTTTGGTACCGACAACAAAAAAATCACAAATTCGGTAATTTGTGGTAATTACCAAATAAAATAAATTATTTGCAGTGATATAGAAAATGTTAACATATAATTGTAAAAAGTGGAAATAAATCAAAAATTACAATCAATTTAAACAACTTACCCACAAAAATCTTTTATTGGATTTTCCCCTGGAATAAGATCTAGACAAACGGTAAGATAAAACATTTTTTAATTATATGTATCTTAATATATAAATAAAGATAATACATTTTTTAATTATATGTATCTTATTGTAAAAATAATGACAATATAAAGTAAATAACATATAACTAAATGATAAACAAGGATAAAAGCTAACGCAGCAAACGGACAGTGACATTTAAATAATAATGTCAAGGTATGTTCCATGTGTGTATACTGTGTTAGGCAGTTAGCGTCAGACAATATCAAAATGCTGACATAAAATATGCGTCGCAAGCAATACGTATTTATAGACTTAAAATTATGTATTTATTTATAAATTATATATATAGTTTTTATTTTGTGTCACATTTTTTTGTTTTTTTTATAAAACAATTTAAATACGAGGGAGTATTGTCAACGTGAGCAACATATAGATTCAGAAGTAAAATTGTAAGCATAATTGCAAGGTCTGACTGCAACCTTCACTATTGCATCACTAACGAACATAATGCACGTAGCTAGAAGATCACTTTGGTCTTACATGATATTCAGCGACTGGTGATGGAGCCGGAGGGTACCTCAAAGGAACTCTGTAATAAAAAAACGCAACCCCATCTAGCTTGGGCTTGTTTGATTCGTCGTAACAAGCATTTGGTCTTACATGATTTTCAAGGTCTGATGATAAAGCCGGAAGGTATCAAAGGGACTCTGTAACGAAAAAACGCAACCCCATCGAGTTTGGGCTCTTTTGATTCGTCGTGACAAGCACTTTTATCTTACAAGATTTTCAGGGCCTGATGATGAGCCAAAAGGTAGCTAAAGGAACTCTGTAATGAAACAACGCAACCTCATCGAGTTTAGCTATTGAGATCGTCGAAACAAGCACATTAACTTTACATGATATTCAGAAGGTACCCAAAGGAACTCCATAACGAAAAAACGCAAACATATCTACTCGTAGTTTGGGGTCGTTGGATACGTCGTGAACTAGTGACAAGCACTTTCATCAGGGCCTCGATTACGTAAGTTGTTGCTAACAATTCTCGATAGAAATAAGATATAGGTACATTGCAGTTTCGAGACAATCGATGAATTTCATACGTAATTTCAAATGCGCAATGTATATCTTATTTCTATGGATTTCAAACGAGAATTGTTAGCAAAAACTTTACGTAATCGACACCCTATTATTTAAAATTCAAGATGGCGGATGCTATTGCTATTCCATGTCATATTCGACGAGATTTATTCACAAATAATTTAACTTAATTCTATTGGGTATTCAAGAATGCTAAACTCATATAATTTATCAGTATTGTTTTAAATAAGATTGTAAAAAAGATCTTTCTGGATTTCAAGCTTAGGAAATCATACTTTTTTAGGAGCTGAGGAGCCATACTGGCAAAGTGCCATTTTGACAACTAAAGTGAACCGAACGAAAAACTTTTTTTGTTTTACTTTAATAATTATTTATTGCATGTGCAAAATAAACCCCGAGATTTATTGTGACTTGTAGAAACCTGTGGTTATCTAGTATTTGGCCTGCCTGATCGTGATTATTTGCAATAGGCTATGAACGCTTGTAACATTAGGGGCATAAATTGCCTATTATCCACCCTCTAATAATCTAATCTACTGCAATCCATATGGAAAACAAGCATTCAGTTCTTTCTTAGCTACGACTAGTTCGAATTGACCGAAATGCGTTGACGTTTTTGCATACAAGACATGATGAATCCCAAAAATTGTGTGACGAGAAACATTCCCCGGCGTGTGTATAACAACTTACCACAATTTCATTACAAACGGTTTACCCTTATTGCGCGAGTCCGACTCGTACTTGACCCTTTCGGAAAATCCTTTCTTATTGGATGCCTACGTCATAAAAAGAACACACCCTCCAACTTTCATGTCTCCACGATCAGCGGTTTAGTCTGTGCGTTGATCCGTCAGTCATTCAGGCCAAAGCATTTTGGATGTATAGATGAGATGAGAATGAATCCCTTTCCGATGGCAGGCGGTGCGATGGTAGAAAGTTGCCGTGGGCCTCATACCGAACAATTTCTCAGAACACATCTCATTGTACAGCAATGAACACACGCAGGGAGGCAAAGTCCCTCCTCAGAATTTATAACAAGATAAAGATCCTGTTCTGGTTCTAGCCGTAAGAAGATGGACCAGCGATACGAGAAACCCTAGAAGTTTCTCGACACTCTGGCATACTGCTATGGTCGTTTTCATACATTCGAATAGCGAACCCTAAATTAACCTGACAGACTTCTGACACCTATTATCAGGCAATAAACGTTCTGAAAATCAGATTTTTACCTAAAATGGCTTTAAATTGTAAGTTGCTCCTAAGACATGTAAAACCAGCTTCTAAAATTGAGGAGATGCGCGCTCAGTACGCACAATTGCCATCCGATCCGGGAATTTTTAATCAAAGCACTGTCATTTTTCCGCCGAATCGAAGGCTTTCTCATAGTCCACAAACGCTAAGCAAAGGGGCCGATTATACTCTTCTGACTTCTGTATAATCTGCCGTAGCGTATGTGTGCGGACAGACCCTTCGATATCTGTGGCACAAGGTTTTGCCCGTGACAAGGAGTTTCTTCTTAGGCGCTTGAGATATTAAAACGCGTATATGCACACAACAGACCGATTTTATTTAACTTATGCTTCTAACTTAATTCTAACACATATGTACAAAAATTTTTACTTCTTAGCTTTCATAGCTATTGACTTGTTGAAGTTTTCTTGAAGACTGTATACAAATTCAAAATTCGTTCTATATTTATAGTAAAAATTAAAAACCCCATCAGAGGGAGAGGTTGTTCCATAGAACCTTCTAGATTTAGTACTTAACTTATTGTACTTACTGTGGTGACTGAAAATCTAGCCCACACAAAAACTTAGTGAAAGACAGCATATAGTAGTCGATATAGACATATATCGAAAGTATAGGTATATCTACCTAGCTATAAATCGCTACTTACAGTTGGGGTTTCTATCGGCTATTGCCATCACAGTCACACGATTTGCGGCTTGACTATAAAATAACACTGTTTTACATTTTTAGGTTTTATAGCCAAACGGTAGGAGCTATAATGACGATTTCGGTGTCCTAAGATAGATCTTTCAGAGGCGGTTCCAACGACGTATCGTGGTATGTTCCATCGTCTACGGTTAGGCCGTAGTGAGAGAAGAGCTGAAATTCTAGCTCTCAGGGCTTTCTGCCTATACTAGATGACTACAGACTTTGTGCTATATGTCAAAAAATGGACCTAAAATTCGGACATACCTTTTCGTGTTTTTGGTGTCTGTCAGTATGTTATATCATGAAAAAATGTGTGATATAAGTTTTCAGGATTTTCCTTGTGCTCCTGTACTTCAGGGCTTAAAGTTACCTGTATGAAACCTATTTATCTTGGTAGATGCCTATGAAAGGTATCTAGTGATATATTTATCTTTATCCTATGTAACCCGGTTGCTGAGTTATAAGCTATCGTGTTTCATAACTTTACACGTAATTTGTGCCCCAACCATACTACTTATCGTAACGGTATAGATACCTACGTGTAGGGGCAAAGATGTGCTTTTAACCTGTAATGCTAATTTTAGGCATAGCCTAAGGACTTAATGACCCTAGCCAGGTAAAGTTTTAGACAGTCTTTCTCTTTTTTACCCATAGACCCATCCCTTTTGTATCTCTGTCGCAGTCTATTATCAAAGGAGTGAGGGAGAAAGAATGTACAATACTCAACACGCTAACTATTTTCACCTGTAACTTATTAACCATACATACGGCCTATATAGAACTTTACATAGTAGTTCTGTACAGTTTTGCACAACAAATGGCATATTTTTTACAAACATATGTTAAACTAAATTTCCCGCTTTTTTGGGGATAGTCGTGCGTACAAGGTCGACAACATGTCGGTACTCACACAATATTATTTTTGAAATCAACAAATAGTAAAGAGGGGAAATGAAACAAACCTGCTCTACTTTAACCTAACTTAATACAATTTTACAGTTATTGTTATTACAAGTTTTAAATCTAAACTAGTCCCTATTAGGAAAATAGTTTTTATTGTGTAAATATATACTTAATATTAACTTATTATTACGAACATTATATGACAAAAATTATGCATTTTTATATAAATGTTTATAGATGCAATCCGTGTTGCATTCTTGCAGCGGTGATAACAAAGCCCCCCCCGTCGCCGGGAGTGCGACAATAGTAAGTCTTCACCGCAAGTCTTCTGTTGGCAACACGATGTCTTTCTTGGTTGACTTTTGCAGCATGGAACCGCTGGGCAACTGTACGTCAACCACTCTGATTGCTTCATTTTTAAAACACTCGCGTTGCATACATTTTAGCCACAGAAATTCAGCTCGGTTCATTAACTCTGTAGGTATTTCGCGATAACAAAGTTCACTGACCGCGTTTTGTGTTTTATCTTTATTATTATTAACACTCGCGATGTTTTTCGGTTTCTTATTTTTGATACGATTCATTGCGTTTATATTGACGGGCACTGTTCGTAAAATTTTTGATTTTAATATTTCAATGAATTGTAACACTCGCGCTGTGGTACGAATAAGTCTTAACCACTTTGAAAAACGGTTAATGTCCGGTAGCACCATTTTTAAACAGTCCTCACTGATTTCATTTGAATTTTCACTAATATTTTTATTTAATGAGTCTGTTTGTTTTTTACTGCACTGTTCGTTACAATTATTTTCACTTGTGAAGAGTACACTTTCTGGCGACGGTGTCAGCGACACCGGCTGGTGCGGCCAAGTCTCCTCTGAGCCTTGTAGAAACTCAGGCCCACAGAACCATCTGTGTTCGGCGGTGAGTTTGCTGGATATAGGCCTCGTCGCATCGTCGGCCAGGTTCTGCTTGCCTGGCACCCATCTCCACTCACTTTTCTTTGTGCTGTCTTCGATTTCGGCTAATCGGTGAGCGACAAAGGTTTTGAAGGACCGTGGCGTCGCTTGTATCCATGCCAACACCACTTGTGAGTCAGTCCAAAAAACTTTTTTGTCTATGTTAAAGTCGTGCTCGCGCTGTACGGCAGCGGCTAGCCGCGTGCCCAGAACAGCTGACTGTAACTCCAATCTTGGAATGGTGGTCGGCTTCAACGGTGTGACTCGGTTTTTTGCTGCGGCTAGTGTGACTTGAACTCTGCCATCTGAGTGTACATTTCGCCAGTACACGGCTGCGGCGTAGGCCTCTTCGGAGGCGTCCACAAAAGTGTGCAGCATTTCTGGTCCAGACGAAACAATGGTGCCGTCCTCCGTCTTCAGCCTTGCCAGACGACTTCGACCAATAGCCAGATCTCTGAAGAGTGTATCTGAAGATGTAGAACAGATCGCTAGGTTACTAAAAATTTGGAAAACTAAATTGGACATAATTTCTATTCCTAAGGTAAAGGCGGTACAACAAGACGTCGAAGCTATTACCTGACATTTGTTGCAGCGTTTTTGGGTATTTTCGCGAAAAGTTGCCTACGTGACGGAAGAGGAATTTATTATTAAATTTAAAAATTACTAAAGAAATTGATGTTGATCAGAATACTAGACAGTTAAAATACAAGAATATTTTATTTAACATGCTTTACTTAAGAGCAATAGTGAGAACAGTTTTTCAAAAAAACAAAATTTTTCAGTCATTCTTATGCTTAGAAAATTTTTCGTTTGTATGAAACTTTATGGTGTCCACTTAACTATTATTTTGATGATAGAAATCGATAGAGTACATAGTGGGCAGCAACGTTTGTATGATGCTGTTTTGACTCTGATCCCTTGCCGGATCCCCAGGGGGTTAAAAAAAATTTCAATAGGGAGTGTGTCCCAACAACCTACCAATTTGATAATGCAAATCGGTAGAGTGTATTATCTCGAGCAAAGTTTGTAAGAAGTACTTTTCTCTGTGACCCCTCCCCGCGGGTTCATATTTTTTTAAATGGGGGTGTGTTTCTACGACAGACGACCTTTTTTTTGACGGGTATCGATAGACCGCATTTCCAGGAGCAACGTTTGTTTGAACTATGAATAGAAAACAAAATGAAATATTCAAAGTTTAGGGTTTCGAAGCAGCGCAACTAGGGACCTTAGAAAAAAGTTTCTGCTACAAATATTGCTCGTAGAGACGCCTTCTATCATTCAAAATCATAAAAATAGAGTGGTTTGGGAAGAACCTAAATTTTCCCGAATATTTCTGCAATCCGAGAATAAATCTAATGCAGATATTTTAGAGACGTTCGAGTTTATCAAGTAGCTCCTCAGTAATGTAAAAATAAATTGCATCTGCGTAATCAGGTATAGGAAGCAGTAAGGTCTGCGCAAACGGAACCTTAGTTTGAAGTGGCAGAATGTTGTACAGACGTTTAGGTAAATGCAGTGAGCCATCTAGACTGTTACTAAGCGAGGCAACGTATGGGTTACAAGATAACGTGTTATCGATTATAATAAAATTTTTTTTTTTTTTTTTCTGAGCTGACTATGCAGTTGGCTGTTGCAGCCATTACTGCTTCACCGGACTTTTGGGGCGAGACTCTGAAGGAGCCTCAGCCCATATAGCGCCCAACGCTCAAGGGCTTCCCGCGGGGGAAGCCTCGGCTTGGGTTGTCGCTCTCGGGGGCGTCCCTTCGACCGGCGTGAGTCTCGAACCCGAAGGTGAGTCACCGCCAGGAGGGGAGTTCCCCGTTACGCGGGTGCGGTTGCGATCGAGTGGGGGCGAGAAGCGCCCCGGCACTCTTTGATACCTAGTGTATCCTTGTGGGCGCCGACGAACCCGGGGACGTCGGCGTCGTGTTTGGAGGGAGGCCCTATTCGGGGAGGTCGTAGAGACTAATCTCGCTATCCGGACAGCGAGATCGTCATCTGGGGACGTTAGTACGTGCCGAGGCCGCCTAACAATAGTTTTGCGACCGTGACCGGGTCGATCGGGGGGACGATACGTTGTGGATTGCACAATTAATCGATTCGGGTGATTTTGCGTACGCTCGAAAAAGCGGACTGCCAAGTCTTTAAAATATTGGGGAATCGTGGGAAGTTCGAAGTCTCTGTGTAGGTCCGCATTGCGAACGTACCAAGAGGCTCCAGTGGCCGCTCTGAGAAAGCGGTTTTGGAGGGTCTGGAGTTTGTGGAGATTGCGCTTGGACAGCGCAAAGACTACGCTAGCATAAGCTAGTATGGGGCGGATACAAGTTGTGTAAAGATTTAGCTTATTTCTAAGCGACATCTTACTATACTTGCCTATCATGGGATAGAGACGGCCGAGGACAAAAGCGGCTCGGTCTCTGACTATTTTGGTGTGAGCTTGGAAGTTCAAACGACTATCCATGGTCACACCGAGATATTTGGTCTTATTTTGCCAGGGAATGGCACGACCGAAAAGAGAAAGGGGAGAAGGCCGCGGAGGGCGGCCTAGGGTAAAAAGGACGGCAGAGCTTTTGTCGGGATTCACCTCGATTCTCCATTTCCGAAACCACTCGCCTAGGGCGGTGATAGCGGGTTGGAGTCTCTCAGTGATTCGACTCACTTGCCTATCTGTGGTAAAGAGAGCGGTATCGTCCGCAAAGAGGGCTAGATTGGAACCTATCGTTTTAGGGATATCGTTTGTGTACAGAAGGTACAAGATGGGGGCGAGCACGGACCCTTGCGGGACTCCTGCTTCAATGGGGCGGGGGGAAGAGAGAGTGCCTTCGACTTTGTAGCGAAAGCTACGATTCGACAAATAGTCTCGAATGATGAGCACGAGACGATCTGGCAATTGAAAGTTGTACAGTTTAAAAATTAAACCGTTGTGCCAGACTTTGTCGAAAGCTTTCGCTACATCGAAGAAGACAGCGCCCCTGTGTCGGGTCTTACCTAACGCTGGCTGAAAGCCTGTAAGAATATGTTCCGTTATGCGGAGGACTTGATGGACGCATGAGTGTTTGGCACGAAAGCCGAACTGCTCATCTATTAAAATGCCTCTGGAAACTATAGCGTTCCGTAGGCGAGCAAGGAGGAGGCGTTTATAGAGTTTACCAAGGGCCTTTAGTAAACTTATGGGGCGATAGGAGGACGGCTCGGTACGAGCTTTACCTGGCTTATGGATGCCTATAACAATTGCATCTTTCCATTGAGAAGGAAAGATGCAATGTTCCATAGCAGCGTTAAAGATCGCTACTAGGAGGCAGATAAGGGGAAGAGTGAGGCGCTTTAGGATATCGTTAGAGATACCGTCAGCACCGGGGGCCTTACGGGGGCGTAGGTCTTTGATGACCTGTACGACTTCGTCGACAGTGACAGGGGGCAGGGGGTCTTGTGGAGGCAGAGAAGTTCTGCGCTCCACTTCGCCGTCTACCTCGCGCACGTGGTCGGGATCGAAGGGCTGTGTGCTTAAGGCACATTGGGCTTGGAGGCTAGACGCTAGGCAATCCGCTTTTTCGTCGTCGTTGAACGCGGGAACGTTGTTGGGTCGAGATAACGGAGGGAGAGAGTTCGCGGTTTCGGATTTTAGAGCTCTGGCTAAGTGCCAATAAGCTTGGTGAGAGGGAGATATGTTCTCCATAAGATCACCGAAACGTTGGGCGCGGAGTTCAGCTACAGCGGTTCTTACACGGCGGTGTAAGTCGTTGAAGCGAGCTTTATTATCGATAGTGGGAGCGCGATCGCGAGCGCGGCGGGCCGCGTTACGCTCAGTCATTAGCGACCTGATGTGCTGAGGCAGGATTAGGTGGTGATAATCACCAACCGGCACCTGTCGTGAGCACTCGCCAACGGTGGCGGTCAGGTGGCTAGTGAGTGAGTCGATAGCTACGTTAAGATCGGTCGCGGAAGAGATTACGTTGGGAACGCGGTCTAGATGTGGCGAGCTGGGATTTTCGAGCAATTGCCCAAATTTATCCCAATTCCTTACCTGGCGCCATTACAATTTAAACTAGGCAGATACGCCATTTTGTAAATCACAGAAAGTGAAAATAGTAATGGAGATAAAACCTCTTTACAGAACCCAAAACTAATGCGTGTTTAAAACGCATTGGGTTGGTTTTTTTTTTGCACACAATACGAATTAGAGCAGAAACTTCGAAAAGTCCTTGGATTTTAAAAAAAATATGGGAGTTGGGAAACTTTACCTTTTAGTTGGCAACCTTAAATTTGACACTAGAATTTACTTCTAATTTTTCTTTCTTTGTTAAACTTTGGTAGCACGAACAACGCTGTATTAGCCTGTATCTATATTTTACTCGGCAATCTTTGAAAACTAAACTGATTTATAGCGTGATATTTTAGCATCTTAAACTACGAGACATGAGAGCCAAGGTATTTATTGTTTTTATCTCATAACATTTTAATTACGATTTATCTTAGGGACTTGTTTCAATACCTAACCGCATTTATATAAATTTGTTTTTAATTCTATTTCAGTGGCGTAAGAAGCGTATGCGAAGGCTAAAGCGAAAACGTAGGAAGATGCGTGCAAGATCCAAATAAAATGGTAAGACTTTAGTTTTCTTTAGTTTTCAAGACTAAAAATTTGTCTTGTTCAGTAGAGGTTATTAAAATGTGGACATTCGTTTTCTACAATTTTGGTTTTTACTACTAAATTGAAATAATTTGTTGTGTGTCAGACGGCCTATATACGAGTCTTTTTGCTATATTAATGCCGTCGTTTGGAACTAGGTTACGTTTGTGTCATTTTTAAATGCATGAATACGGAACCCTAATGAAATGTAGGTAATCAAAACGCACATGTCCGGAGTAAGTAGCTATACAAGCTACTTATCCGCACGGAAACCACGTGGAGAACAGAGGCCATACTGATAAGGAATGTTCAACTATTATTAGGTACATGATGTACAAACAAGGCCCAAACAAATGTAGGTATGATTGTAATCAAAATTAGAAATATAATAAATATAAATTACTTTGGTATCGCAGTACTTAACAACCAGCAACAAATGTGCTTTATACATTTATAGAAATTATTAGCCTAAAGTAGAATAGTCTGATCACTTATTTAAAAATTTGTTTAGCTGCCATACCAATTTATGTATAATTAATCTTGCTGGATTTAAGACATTGAATACATTGAGCGGTGAGTCTATTATGAATCTTAACACATTCTCAATATTACTACCTATATCGTAATGAAAAACTATCACGACACTTAAAGTGTCTACTTTGGTTAAACTTACAATGCAAATGCAGAGAAGGGTGTTTATGAATAAACTACACCCTGAGTTTTCTAAAATGAATATGGCGTGTTTAAAAATCATTCAAGCCAGGAGTAAGCTATTAAATTTTTTTCTTTGTAAACAACATATGCGTTCCTATTTGTATAAACCTAAAATTATGTCAAGGCTCACTTTCTCATAAGTCTGTCATAGTTTGATATAAAACTATTACAGACTATTAGTCTTGCTGTATGTTTTGTTCGCTTTCAGTCGATACACAAATGACCTGGCTATAGACTTAGTTGATGCATTTATATATATCTTTGCACATTGCCCAATTACCAACTGTGAGCATGACTACATAGGAGGGCTGTTTTGTGTACAAATAGGTACATTTTAAACCTGCATTATCAAAAATATATACCCGACTCAAAATCTATTTGCAATTCGGGTAAACAAAAATGACCTTGACGCGCGTCTTTCGCTTTGTTAGTCTATGCAACATATACATAAATATGTATAATATTTCTCATCGTAAATTTGGAATTTTGTAGATTTTATATTTAATCAGTGTCGTGATTTGAAAACCAGGTAAAGAATGTGACAATAAAGGTAATCATGTAAGTATTTTAATGATTTATGATTAAATTACCAAAAAAAGTGAACATTAAGTAAAGTTAGGTTATGTTTACAAGATTTGCAAATAGATTTTGAGTCAGGTTTACACTAATATTATAAAGGAAAGATTTGTATTTTTGTATCCATTAAACTGTTAAGCTACTGATTCTTTTACCATTAGAATTTTACATTGTCCCTGAATAACATAGGCTATATTTTTTACTTGAAAAAGTTAGGGATCCCTACTATAACTTTAATAATGTAACCCAAGGTATTAAAAAAATTAGCCATAAAATGTCTCTCATTGCTCGCGCTGCAGAAACTATTGATAGAACAAAAAAAATGTTTTGCAATATTAAGATCATATCAATATTTACAAAAAACTTCATAAAACGATATGTCCAACTATTGTAGTTATGTCAGTATAAGTACTTTTTTTACATTTTAAAAGTTGATAGGAATGCCAACCAAAATCAAACCATGTTATCAATACTTTTGTAGTTATTTAAATAAATCATTTTGTATTCAAGACTGTTTCAATACCTTGTAGATTACTGTTTGAATTACAACTACATATTCAAATCTTACATTCCGTTCAAAAGACATAACAAATTTAATAATATTAATCTAAACAAAGAAGTCAGAGAGGGTACACGTCGCATTGGCAGGCCGAACGTTCTCAGCGCCTTGTTTTTTATTGTTTATTTCAAAATTTAAAAAAGTAAATATTTACAAAATTAAATTACTCTAGCCATAAAATAAAAACGTGCAAAAATGTAATATTAAAATGTGAAAAAAGCAAAAGATTTTAAACACGTTAAAAATAAAATACTTAAGTACATAAAACTAAACAATATACCTACATAAAATGTAAAAATAAAAAAGGTTTATGGATAAAAATATAAAATTTTATAGGAAAAATATAAATAGTTATTTGAAAAAAAAAAAACTACTTACCTATGCTATGCGTGAAGATACATTTACTCTATGTTTGTCCCAAAATTGTTAAATTATATAAATGTCCACCTGTCCAAAGCCGGGATGGGCCGGAAGTCCTTAAATAAATTACTCCATAAAGTCTAAAGAAAGTATAATTTTTTAGTATTGCCGTGATTCAGGGGACAAACAATAAACACACCTACGCATTCAAAAGAAACATGTACTTGTGCCACTAAATTCACACAAACCAAATAGATAGATAGAAGAATGGGTAAAAATTACATTTCATAGGGTTAAAAAAAATCCTTGGTTATTTTTTTTATTAATAGATTTCTAGCATATTACTTCTTTCTGTATATGTATTTATATTTAAACTAAAGTTTTGTAGTATTACCTGTGACCAGGGACAAACATTATTACTATGAAACAAACTTTAGTGTCAACTGGGCTACCATTCCTGTTTATATAAATTACCAAACAATGTAATTTTTACTTCATCCAATTAATTTATTTATGTATTAATTACATAAACATAGTTGTTCTTAACTGCATTTCTTATTGTCAAGTTGAATTATTTACACTTTCACTTTGGTTGAAAATCACTAAAAATTAATTGTCAAATATCTTGTTCTGAAACGGGTAGACAATCAACTTTACTAGTTTACATATTCTCATATATTAATCATATACTTATTGCTATACACATAGGTTATATTAACTTCTAAAGTACCTGTTTGTTATTATGAGTATTTGCTGGGAAACACACATTTGCACACAGCAAGTAAAGTACCGATAAACTAGTTAATAAGGTGGTTGATATACATACATTTGATAGTTATTTACATAAGTAATTTTATTACCCTCTGAGGCAGTCGTTATCTCACTATGAGTATAATGTAAAGAATTGGAGGGAATATTGATTGCTATCTCCACCCTTTTAAATTTATCATAATTTAAAAGGACTAATTAATAGCATACAATTATATATTAAACTAATTGTGAGTGCTTGTGTTCATCCATTAAAGTTTACCTGCACACAGCTCTTAATTTTTTTTCAATACCTTAAATTTAGTTTTCGCCCTATTTAAATATTACAGAAGAATTTTAGACGTCTGATTATTTAAATGTGACTCTGAAAATGCTACTTAAATAATACTTTACTTTTTTAACGTATGTAAGAGTTTTTTTTTTACTTTTTCAGGTACACCAGTGGAGAATGTGAAAAATTATTAATAATATTCAAGGACTCTTACTAGTGTAGCAAATAAATTTTCAAAAAAAATAATTGGTTTGATTTTGGAAACTCACTTTTAAGTGTAAGAGTTATGACAATGTTTTTTTATACTACTAACGTGGCAACTTATATTGTAAACATGCTTACGGGGCGCCTGAAGGTAATCGGTCACTAGCAACACCTGGGTAGTCACTCACGTGTTGCCAACCCTTCAAAAATCTAATAACTTTCTTGAAGACCTCATATTGTCGTCCTCAGATAAAACCTTGGCAGGGAGGTCATTCCACAACTTAAGCGTTCGCGGGAGAAAGTTTCTCTAAAATGTTTGAATGTAAAATTAATCACACATAAACAGCTGAAGATATTTGGGAGAAAGCCAAACAGGTTGATTATGTGGGTCCGGATTGGCAAAACAAAGGTACACAACCCTAGCTGTATCCCAAAAAAATGTATGCAGAGCAAACATTTTCACTGTAAATGTAAAATGTTTAGCATATGTCACTATTTCATACATCGAGATTTTAGATAGGGAGCATCCTCAAGTTTTATTCCAAACACTGAGTGTTAAGCCTAAGATTCCAGCCGCGATAAATTTGGTAATCGGTGTAGGATTTCAAAGGTTTATTTAAAAAAAAACCGTCTATGACGCTTGATGTATCTCTGTATAAGCTGACCATTATTTACTCCGTGCATACATTTTATACCAGACCCCGCAAACTAAGAAATTAACGCGTCGGACGCTCGGTGCCTATCGCACCTCCGCTGGACGGCGAGCAAGCGCGTATAATAAACTTTGGCTTTTTTGCGGGCATCGAACCCACGCCCCTTGATTCAACAGTCGGGTTGTACAACCTATTGAGCTACGGAGCTGACCAAAATATTATAAATGAAAAATATTGTTTCGTTGGTGTCAATATTAAGATTCCGAATGCATAGATATTTTTCTATTTGGACTATTGGGTCGAATTGCATTGAAAATAGTGTGTGTGAGCCTTAAACTAACTCATTTGTTTATTGAAAACGATATTCAAAGTTAAGCAACGTCAGGCTTGGTGGGTTACCTATTGGATAGGTGACCGCTTAGCGGCACAGTTTTTGTTTGCTTGTAAATTACGTTAATGGTGGTAGGTACGGAGCCCTCAGTGCGCGAGTCCGACTTGCACTTGGCCGGTTTTATTATTTATCGTTATACTTTAGTTAGAGCTAACACAAACTACGATCACTACAAGATTGAAGCTTGCTTGTGTTACTGGATTTACGACACAGCAATGTTACACATTTGTTTATTGGAATCGATATTTAAAGTTAACCAAAACGTCAGAGATTGGATGGGTGACCGCTTAGCGGCACAATTTTTGTTTTTTTTTTGTGTTTGAAATGAGAAATATACGTATTTATGTATATGTTGCATAGACTAACAAAGCGAAAGACGCGTGTCAAGGTCATTTTTGTTTACACGAATTGCAAACAGATTCTGAGTCCGGTTTACAAGAGTTGAGATCCAATGTCTATGACTACAACAAAGTTCCGACATCCATATATGTCAGTAAAGGGTTGTCAAATAAAATAAAATGCGAATTTATGTAAACAAACATTTAATTTATATATATTGTTTGTCATAAATATAATATAAAATAAAACCCTGTAATAAATCTTTATGTTGTATTCTTCTGGCGTGCTCTATAACCATCAGGTTATGGGCCCAGAATAACGCGATGCAAACAGCTAACAATATAATGTCAATGTACAATCGCTGAACAAAAATAATTATGATACATGGAAATTACATGCACAGGCTGTTTTAATAAAGGCAGGATTATAAAGCCATAATAAAAAAAACGCCTGAAGATAAAAACCAAGATTTATTAGCCAGGTCAGAACTATACTTACTCATTTCGCCATCCGAATTAAGGCAAGTAAAAAATTGTAACAGCGCCAAAGATGTTTGGAACATTTTAGCAGCAGCTTATGAAAGTAAAGGGCCTGCAAGAAAGGCATCATTACTGAAACAATTGATTTTAATGAAGCTGTCACCTGAAAGGGATGTCAGGGAATATCTAAATAACTTATTGTATATTGTCGACAAGTAAAAACAAATGGACATAGATATAAACACCAGCCTTTTGTCTATAATCATTTTCTACAGGTTGCCACATAGCTTTGAAAATTTTCGGATTGCAATTGAGACACGTGACAAATTACCCTCTCCAGAAGAACTTAAAATCAAAATAATTGAAGAGAGTGAAGCAAGAAACAATATTCACGTTGAAGAAAACGATACTGCTTTATTTACTCGTAAAAACAAAATTAAATTTAAATTAAAAGGATCTCTTAATGATAAAAGTACACCAAAATGTAAATATTGCAAGAAAAAGTTTCATAAATCAGAAGATTGTTGGTTTAAGCCCAAAACTGCGACAAACCATCAACAGATGGTGCCTTGACAGCAGATGCACATCTCAAATGTGCTTTGATAAAAACTTATTTAATTAATTAAACTACGATGAACAAACAGACAAGTTGAAGTTAGCCTCCAATGACAACTTTACAAATATAGCCGGAAAAGGTACGATTTCATTTTCAAAATGGCATTAAGGTGAACTTGATGAATGCCTTGTATGTACTCAAGCTGTCAACTAATTTAGTGTCTGTTTCTAAATTAACAGATAATGGATGCAGTGTCTATTTTAAACATAATAGAGCAAATATTAAAAATTAATTTGGAAACACGATTTTAGTAGCAAATAAAGAAAATAACCTCTATTACATAGACATAAGAAACTTCATGACTGAAAAATCATTTAGCCTAAAGGAAAAAGACAAATGGCATATAAAATTAGCACACATCAACGAAAATGACCTGAAATTGACATTGCAGCAAAGAACCTTAAAACTTCAATGATGATGAAAAATTATCAGAATGTGATGTATGTGTAAAAGGAAAAATGAATCTACTTCCATTTCAATTAAAGGAATCGAAGGAACCGAATACTGAAAAATTAGAGATAATCCATTCAGACGTCTGTGGACCAGTGCCCATAGAAAGTAACGCCGGAAATAAATATTTCGTAACATTCATTGATGACTATAGCCGATACACAAAAGTATATTTTATTGAAAACAAGAACCCAGTTTTAGAAAAATTCAAACAATATAAAGCTGAAGTCGAAAATTTTACTAGAAATAAAATAAAGTATTTACAATCAGATAATGGTACTGAATATATAAATAGAGAATTTGATTCATTCCTTACAAACTGCGGATGCAAAGACTGAGCGCCCCATATACGCCGCAGCAAAACGGCGTTGCAGAAAGAAAGAACAGAACACTACAAGAAAAGGCGCGTTGCTTGCTAATTCAAGCTAACATGCCGGAAACATTTTGGGCTGACGCGATATTAACTGCTAACTACATTACTAACAGAGTAGCTACCAAATCAAAACAAAATAAATCTTTTGAAAAATATGTTGGACACGTTCCATCAGTAAATCATTTTCACATTTTTGGAGCTAAAACATTTGTTTCAAAGAAACAAAGGAACAAGAAATTTGCACCAAGAGCAAAAGAAAGAATTTTTATTGGTTATTCGGAAGTAGTAAAAGGATATAGAATTTGGATTCCTGAAGAAAACAAGCTGGAAGTTAGTAGAGTTATAAAAGTAATGGATAAGATGTATTTTGGGAAAGAAATATATTGATCTAACTCCTATGACAGATCTTCAAATTGAAATGGAAAACTCTACTGAAACTTCAAGTCCACAGCTACATATGGAGCAGAATATTCAAATACCTTGCGCTGAAGAAAACATAGATGAAAATATGAGCAATAATGAGCAAGACCCTAGTGAATTGATCTGTAGACAAAGCGATATCAACGAAATTGAAGAATCTGAAAATGTATTCACACTGAAATTCATGAAACGATTGATATTAACAATTTGATTCCCCGAGATAAATTGGTAAAAACGGAGAAGTTGAACGAAAGAAAGCCAGATTAGTGGCAAGAGGATTCAACCAAATATACGGCATTGATTACAATGAAACATATGCACCTGTGACCAGATTAAAATCTATAAGATTGCTTTTAGCTATGGCTGCAGAAGAAAATCTCGAAGTCCACCAAATGGACGTTACAACTGCATATTTGAATGGAGAGCTAAAGGAGAGAATTATAATGGAAAAGCCTAAAAATTTAGAAAAATACCTAAATGACATTATAACGACAGAACGCATCAAGAATCCATTAATATACAGAAAATCAAAAGAAATGCTACAGAAAATAAAACAACCTGGAAAAGAAAAGGTATGCAAATTGACAAAAGCACTTTATGGCCTTAAACAGTCAGGACGAAAATGGTACAACAGACTAGATAGCTCTTTGAAGAAAAATGGTTTCTATTCATCTGAAGTTGACCCCTGTCTGTATATTCAGATGAAAGGGGGAGAGAAACTAGTGATAGCTATTTACGTTGACGACGTCATAATGGCATGTTCCAAAATAGAAGACATAAAGTGGATTAAAGATATTCTAAAAAGAAATTTTGAAATGAAGGATTTAAAAGAAATTAATTACTGTCTTGGAATACACTTCGAAACGAAAGAAGGAAAAATATGTGCAAGCCAAAAAGAGTACATAAATAAAATGCTTAAAAAATTTCGATTTGAAGATTGCAAGTCATGTAACACACCAATGATTCATGGTTTAAAATTAGAAAAGAACATAAAAATATCAGAAGAAGAAAAGAATCTGCTATATCGGAATCTAATAGGTTCGTTAATGTATTTGGCTATAGCTACTAGACCGGATATCATGTTTCCTGTATCCTATTTAAGCCAATTTAACAATAGCTATGGAAATGAACATTGGCAACAAGCAAAAAGAGTAGTAGATATTTAAAAGGTACTCAAAACCAAACTATGACTTTTGAGAAGAAAAATAAATTAATAGAAGGCTTTACAGATGCAGATAGGGCCAGCTGTGAAATTGATCGCAAATACATATCTGGATATTGTTTTATTTATGGAGGAACTCTTATAAGTTGGGAGACCCGAAAACAGAGATCAGTTGCACTTTCTACAGCAGAGGCTGAGTACACTGCTTTAACAGAATGCTCTAAAGAAGCCTTACATATTTTGCAACTGTGTAAACACCTGCGAATTCCTCAAACTAAGATGATCATATGGAATGATAATCAAGCAGCTCAAACAATAGCCAATAACAAAATTGTTAGAAGAAAAACAAATCACATTGACCTTAGAATTCATTTTATAAGAGATGTCATAAAAAAAGGAATGATACTGCTGAAATATAAACCAACCGAAGAGATGCCAGCAGACATTTTTACAAAGGCACTACCAAAATTGAGACATTTACTTTCTCAAATGGGACTGGTAGTGAGGGGGAGTGTTGAGATCCAATGTCTATGACCATCTATGAGTCTATGACTGCAACAAAGTTCAGACATCCATATATGTCCGTAAAGGGTTGTCAAATAAAAAATAAAATACGAATTTATGTAAACAAACATTTAATTTAAATATATTGTTTGTGATAAATATAATATAAAATAAAACCCTGTAATAAATCTTTATATTGTATTCTTCTGGCGTGCTCCATAACCATCAACAGGGAATGTAAGGAGTTGCAGGTTCAAGTCCTGGCTCGAGGCTAATCTTTTGACTGCATCTTTGCTATGAAAGTATTGAATTACATTGATTATATACGGCATGTATACAATTTTTTCTTCTAACTTCAGGGAGTCACACACCCAAAACAGCCTTGTTTCAGTCAACTGGGATCTAACAAAAATTTGCACTTTAAAGCTTAATATTTGCGAAACCACAGGGGTTCCTCGTGGACTACCCTAAAAAAAGAGAAGTTGCTCGTGCAATAATTGCTGCCGGGCAATTTTTTTTTTTTTTTATCGGTACGGTGGCAAACAAGCTAACGGCCCGTCTGATGGTAAATGGTCACGTAACCAAGCGACCGTAACGCTTGCAACAAATTACGCGCGCGTTGCCAACCCTTCACAATCTTATCAGTGTTACCAGGGTTAACCCGGATATAGTTTATGAACGCGCCTCAGAAAACCTCTGCAGGAAGCTTATTCCACAACCTAATCTTTTGCAGAAAAAAAACCTCTAAAGCAACATTGTGCGTGACCTTGAATTTCTTGTAGACGGCGAGCGGTAGTACGATTGCATAAAGTAGCCATGGGCTTCATTA
Organism: Apoda limacodes; assembly: GCA_946406115.1. Classification (NCBI taxonomy): domain Eukaryota; kingdom Metazoa; phylum Arthropoda; class Insecta; order Lepidoptera; family Limacodidae; genus Apoda; species Apoda limacodes. The sequence goes on from OX291545.1 coordinate 21,709,717, forward strand.
GAACAAGTCCAAAATAAGGCCCATTATACAAGCGGAGGAACACATACGAGAAAGCAGTCTCTCCACCGTCAGACTTAATGGTTCGATACCGCTTGTGCGTCGGCAATTCTCTCAGCTCGTCTTTGAACAGAGTAAAAAGGCCCAAGCCGGTATTCGGGTGTACCCACTCAGAGATGGCAGCAGTAGCTCATGTAGGGCCGAGTTTTACGACTTATAAAGCAGCATTCTTCGCCTTCAGGTGGCTTCGCCCTGTTAATATTTACTGAGTATCTCACATTTGCAATTACCCATACTCATATTAAAAATGCGAAAGTGTCTCTGTTTGTTAATCTTTTCACGGCGAAACCGATTTCGATGAAATTTGGCAGGTGATAGCTTGATCCCACAGGAATTTAGGGCGGGAGCCACTGGCAAATTTGGCGAATGCATAATTCTTATTATTTTCTTTGGAACGTTACAACCGTTTGCTGTACTTATTTATATAATAATATTATATAATGCTACGAACCATGCTATACTTGGCTGTTATTTTTTTAAACTAAGTAACCCTACAGACCTAGTTCCTGTTCCTATTTCAAAAGGTACACAAGATAAAAATGCCAAGAATCATAACCTCCAAAATATTAAGTAAAATTATGATCAGTTTAAAGTAATAATAGTAATTTACAGGAATAATGGGTCGTAGGACTTCTATTAAATGGGAAAAATCGACACAATGTCGACCGGTTCACAACATTATTTCATCGGATTTTCCTAAATACATTCCACAGCCGTGGAAATTTATGGTAAGCTTTTCTAAAACAAAAATATTACTTCCTTTGCACGAAGAGTTAACGAGAGATCACCCAGTGGAAGTACAACTAGACTTATTGCAAAGCCAGCCAGCGGCTCCGCCCGCCCTAGATTCGGTTATCGGCGAGGAACTCCTTAATTAGGTATACTAATGACGTTTGCTATAGCAAGCTATAGATGCAGCTATTGTTTGTTTAACTTTGTTATAGTTATTCCCGCTGGAAGTTTTGAATTTTGTCTGGATAAAAAGTAGCCTATATGCTATTCCAGGACCTAACCTATATGTGTGCCATATTTCATTCCGATCTGTCCAGTAGTTGAAGTGTGATTGAGTAACAAACATCCATACATAAAAACTTTCACATTCATAATATTAGTAGGATAAGTCTAGATAGAGTTATCAGGACTCGCGCTCTCGACCTTTTTTACTAAGTCTAGAGAAGTGAGATATACATACATGCTTATGCAAAAAGATTATATTATCTGTTATCAATCAAGAACAGCTTGCTGGGCAAGTGATGGTATATCATCAAGGGAAGGTTAACTCAGATGTAAGTATATCGGCATAAATCAATCACTGAATATTTTCAATAAAAGAGGCCAAAAACAGCCAAGTGTTTCGTAATAAGTAGATGTTTATTTGATAGAAACACTTGATCAATTTCAATACTAAATCTAAACAGTTATTTGAATTGAATTGTAAATAATTTTATTAAATATGTACAGCGAAAAAAAATTGACAATCAAACCATTCATCCTAATGCATTTCCATGTGATTTCTAGGCAGACCTTGGTTTTTTGGACCAGTTTGCCCACCCTCCTTGGGCGCACATGCTAAGAACTAGAAGCCCACTTTTTGACTAACACATACCTACATATATTGTGCAAGGCAACAATATAACATACATGCGGGTTAAATTGTGTACCTCCTTTTTTGAAGTTGGTTGAAATTATTTTGATTCGAATCCGGCCAAACCAAAGCCCTGACCAAAGTAACACAATTTAACGAAATTGACTTTATTTTTCAGAAAAATTTTTGAATAATGGCATATATAAGTATAACATAGTAACACATAGTTAAAGGTATTATGATATGATTAGTTGTAAATTGTATGACGGATGACGTGCACAACTCAATCCACCTGGACCAATTAATTAGCGTCGTGTGTGGCATAATAAGTCGGCAGATTGGGATGAAATGCGTGATTGGTCCACGCTTTGCGATTGAAATAAGTTACAAGTGTAAACAAGCTCCCTTTTTACATATCACATGACGGGTATCTATTTATTTCAGGAAGGAGGGTCCCGCATAGAATGGCTGATGTCGTACGAATATCAGAGAATGTGGCTAGAAGAAAGAGATGCATGGAAAAAGCGGATGTATCCGGAAAACGTAACGGTTAACATCGATGTTGTAAAACGTTATGTGCTATCGTTTAAAAATAATAACCAACCTCCGAAACCGGAAAAGAAGAAACCTTTCAAAATGAAAAAGTAAGTTACTACAACACCTCGCACTACGAGATGCGCGCTACGTTAATTCATACGGTTATAGATACATTTCTAGAACACTTTCAAGTCTTTATTTAGCTCTATCGCGTCTTTAACACGTGATATGTTTAATTAGCCTATATCGCGTTGAATGGCTTATCCGATGAACACTGCAATCTCAAATGAAACACACTGAAATGAAATTTCGCTTTTTAGCGAGCTTTTATTTATCTGCACATATTAGAAGGTCATCACACACCTTCTATGTAGGTCATTGCCACACATTCACAAATATTCACGATCCACAATCCGCACTGGCCCCTCGTGAATCGTGATGGGCTATGGCCTAAATCGTCCTTGCCCATGTTAAGGATAGGCCGTGCCCCAACAGTGAGGGCGGAATAGGTCAGGCAAATAGGTAAAGTGACTCCTAGACATCTTCATCCAATCTTCCATCAAACTTATTTCATCATACGGTATTCCTTTAAAACTCACTTCCACGTAGGTACTAACAGCTAAGCATTAAAATTTTGCAGGTTCGAAGGTGTAAACGGTAAGACTTCGTCCAAGCGTCAACCTGGCGACAAAGCCATGAGTTTTGAAAAGAAAAAAGATAAGCAAAAGCCAAAGCCTAAAGAATCAAAGTGACTTTTAGATTTCTACTATTATAAATTTGTTAATTTTACACATTTTTTACGACTGGTATTTTTAATATATACATGTATCGAAAACATTCATATCTTTTTTCATAACAATTTTATCCTACGGAATACGTAATTATGTGCATATATATAGCAACAGCTATTTACTCCATCCAGGTATATTCCTGAAGTAAACGAATGACGTTCATAAGTGAACGAAATAAAGCAGGCTTTGTTTGAGTCAGCTTTATGCAAAGACTTTTGTAAGAAACTGCAGACATTCTGTATCCAACTAAGCTACTTGTTTGATTTAATAACTAATTTTAAAATTAAATGACTGTAAAGAAACAAAAAGTTATTAACGAAAAAGAACAGGATTACAATACAAGAACTACATAGGTAGCTTAGATACCTGCCTAGCTGATGTAATAACTAATATAGAAATTATTAGATTTTAAAAGGGTCGGCAACGTTGCAAGCGTCCATAGGTTACGGTAACCGCTTACCATCAGGCGGACCGTAAGCTTGTTTGTCACCTTAGTGGTATAAAAAAAAAACTTTTTATTGAAATACGTTTTTGAAATAGAAATACGTATTTTTGTATTTATATTTCAATTACTACCTAAAAATTTAATGTGTAATTAGTATTTCAAATACATTGCTTTAAAATACTTTTTACATAAATACATTTAGCGAGCGTAGGTTATTCGCTTCGTTCTTTATTTTTTCACCTTTTTCTAAAAACATACATTATTTTTCTGAGTAGGTACATTTTTATCTGCTTTTTCTCTTTCTTACAGCTTCCATCCTAAGAACTTATCAGACTTTTAGAAATACTTACATCAGTCGAAAATATTTTTATATCCTATTTAAAATACATGCAAAAAAGTATTTCGTAATTTGTATCAATTTATTAACTTTTCTAAAATATTATTTTGAGAATGGTACCTAGATCATTGTTGAACTTGGTACAAGTATTATCTACTACTTAATTCTTGAAAAATATGTATAAAAACTCCCCTTAACGTTTTTAGGGATGTGTAGTCAAAAAGTAATCCTTATAATTTCGCAATGTCCGTCTGTACGCGGCTTAACTCAAGAGAAACTTAGGACAAGTTCGCTTGAATTTAGCCTTTGGCATACCTATATACATACATATTTATCATGCCGACAAAGTGGTAAAATACATTCTACCAAACAAGCTTAGATCTTGCCTAACAATAAGGGCATTACTAGGGCGTTGCCGACCCTTTAAAAATCATCTTCTTCTTGAAGAACCTTAGCAGAAACTTTGGTCTTAGTCATTTCTGCGTCTGGATAACTGTTGCATACAATAGCTTTTATTTGCACATCATATTTCCTTAATTTATTTAATTTGACAAATTACTGATGACACGTGTGATGAGCGAAATATATCAAAAATAAATATATTTTTTTGGTATGAAATGTACGTAATGAGAAGGCCATTGCATGTGCGACACATTCCGGACTCATGGCACCCCTGGGGGTGCCACAGGAACTTGAATTTGGACCCGTGGTGTTTTTTGGAAAAAGTTAAGTGGCACCCCCAGGTCCTGAAATTCATACAACGGTGTACCAGTGGTGTCACGGGTTCTATTTTTATTTTTAATTATTTAACGCAATTTCTCCAATCCGTGGCCTAATGTTATTTCTCTGTTCAAAAATTGCAATTGAATGTGCACTATGAAATCGTCATTATTGATGTCCGTTAGTTTCCGTTTTTAGGTACTGCATTCAATTTGTGAATATTGTGCAATATGTTTAGTAAACGCATCACGGAAACCTAATTTTTTGACCAATTTGTTTAATTCGAAGTATACCTTTTAAAATGTTATTCTTCCTATGACGCTCAACAAAGATGCTAAAAATCTCAGCTGAATGTACGCTGAGCCAAAATCATTCTATTTAATTGTTTTTTCCATATCGACAGTACAGTATATCATACATACATCAGATACAATATATCAAAATTCGAAGGCCTCTCTAATGGTATCAGATGGAAGAAGTGGTAAAACTGCTGTTAGGCCCACAATTTTTCTTTCAGCCTATATTTAAGTGTACCTACTCTAAAGGCGCTGCTTTTCGCCATATATTTATGTCGCGTCCAATGATAGTAGCATCCTGGGTGTGTCCTTAGCACACACACACATTTAATAACAAGTGTAACCTTACCTTATCTATGGTTAAAGACCAAGGACATTATGATTTCTTATAGGTTGAACAACGCTACGCAGACGAACTTTCCTTGTAATCTTTTCTTATGATGTCTGTGTTTTTTATGCAGCAGAATTTTTCCTCCGTGTATTTTGATAAAATTTAGATCCTCCGTTTCCGTTACTACATTCATAGCTACACAATATACTGATATATTATTTATTAATTAGCAATCAAATAAAACACACTTTTATTTGATTGCTGATAACATATTTTAAAATACAATGGTGATACGTTTAGGTACGTCGACTGTTGCTTTTGTTTAGAATTTTCAGCTGTAACATATACCCTATATTCAAAAGCACAGCAATAAATGTCCTGGGGATGCCAGGGGCCAAATTTAAGTTCCCGTGGCACCCTCCGGGGTGTCCTCCAGGGGTAACTTGGGTCCGGAATGGTGCGACATGTATTTAGGCTGTCTGTCAAAAGGTGGAAAAGCATTAGACATGTAAGGCGGTCCAAAGACCTATTCGCTTAACCGCTTCGAAACAATAAATATTTGGCTTATAAACAGTCATGACATACAGACAGATACCAAAGTTTCATTATGAGGGTTCCATACTATAATAAAGCACCACTGCTGGTATACGGTACCGTCTGGCCCACCCGATTTGTTAATGTCTAGAGAAAGCAACGCCCGCCGGACCTTCTGCTGTGTTATGGAGATTTCCGGTATGGTCTTACCGTACCACGGTATAGTAGGTGCTACAGCGCCTTTGTCGTTCATCTTCGAGTTTGAGGCAAAGAGACTGCCCAGTATATCGGCTTTCTTGTTAGCACTATGGGCCATGTCAACTCACAGCTTGCCGCATTATATTTTCGTTAACCCTAAGTCGTGAGTACATAATTCGATGTCTAGTCCAGTAACAGCGTCCGATTATATCCCCATGGATACCCCAACTCCATAGTGAGCTACGTTGAAGTCAGTGTTCGCCAGAATACTATGCTTCCATGTTTTGTAATAAAAGTTTTAATTAACCAAAAAAGGAATAAAGTTGATACAAACAAGATTTCAATAAAAGAGTGCATGGCTTAGATTTATTTATTAATCATAATGTAGGTACATTGGTATTCTTATTTCTTTGACAAAACATGTACATCTATAAGAGCAGGTAATTATGCATTCAATCTACAAAAGGCAAAGCGAATTTATTATCTAAAAATTTGAAAATAAAAATCATTCCTTATATATGCATATGTATAAAACAGGATTCAAGCTTTGATTATACATAAAAAATCCTCTAATAACTCAAATCAATTGATTCTAAAAATATTATTGAACAAAATTTAAAACTATTACTTAACTAAATCAGTCGATATAGGTACCTACATCATACAATGTTAAAAGAGTTAATAAAATCTAAATATTTTAAATACATCGGACAAAAACTGTTTTTAAAGTGACTATCATTTTATTGTAAACAAGTAGTCCCTAAATTTAGGCACTAATAAATTAAGTTAGGAATCATAGACAGACCAACCATTATAAATTAACATCGCGGGCAATAATTATCGGATAGTCAATCTATGTATATGGTAAGTGTACCTAAACTTAGCTTAATTTGAGATAAGACATGTATTTTCGTATTTAATTTTTATAGTTAATAGAGTAACGAATAGATTCTTTCAGTTTCAATCATAAAAAAGAGTGCAGAGAAAGTTTTGTTATATGTGTCTAATTTTCATTGAAAAATTATTTAGTGCTGTACATTAAACTAAATAGGTAGAATGCCAATAAAGTCTTTGAGAAGCCGCCTTGACAGAATTTTGACGTGACGTGTGCATGGCCAACGAACATAAGGAAGAAATAGGTCGTGGTAAGTAAAATATCACCTAGTGCAAAAAAATATATATTTTAAATGAAGATGCAACAAGTTGCTTTTATGACTAAATTAGAGTAAATATTATGAAGTGTATGTTATGGAGATCGTATGTCTAAAATTACAACGCGTTTTTAGCGTCTTCACTCAAACTACTACTTAGAGCTATGTGACAACGTCAGTATTTTATGCTTTTATATAAAATATTATGCGTCAGTATAATTTTCAAAAAATCGTATCCAGAGGGAGTTTTATACTAAAAGTCATTTAATATTAAAATCCCCCCCGAAAAAAAGTATGTAGTAGGTATACCTAAAATCTGCCATGCTGTATTTTGTATCTTTGTGTAAAATATGTAAGTAGTAAAGTTTTTACTTGTAATAAAACTTTTAAATGTATTATACTGACGTCATCAAAATAGCTTTAAGTGTATTTATTACTATTCTATGAATTTTATCTCTTAATATTTATTGGCAGTGACATCTCTACTAAATTTAAAATTTAAGTCAAAAAAAAAACGCCTAAGTGCGAATTGGACTCGCTAAAAGAACCCCTTAAAGGTCAGACAATCATAGGCTTTGTAATAGGGTCCCATTGGCACACTTTGAGTACGGAACTCTAGAAACAAACCGGCCAAGTGCAGTGCATGTATTAGCTTCGACTTCCGCAGTAAGATTTATTGCGGATATCTAAAAAACTTGCAGACGTTGTTTAACAATTTCTTTTAAAGTAATTTTGAAAAAAGCTTTGTTTATTGTAATATTTTAATTTTTTATAGAACACATGGTTATAAGTTAGAACAGATACAAAATAAACGACTTGGACGCTTATAACTTGCTTATAAAAGTAACTACTTTCATATATTTTTCTATTTATAACCGACTTCAAAAAAAGGAGATAATCTTAAACTGCATGGCGTTTTACATAAGACAACTGCTTGTGACATTTCATGAGAATCGATGAAAAGATAAAATAATAAAATTATAGGGTTGTATGTGACATAGGGACGGACGGACACATAACGAAACTTTAAGGGTCACGTATTTAGCATTTGGATACGGAACCCCAAAAAAACTGCTGAATTAGTAGATTTTCTATGTACGGAGTCGTATCATTACATTTGTGTTTATATATATATTTGGTATCCGAAAATATTAACAACATTTCTTAGATAGTTGGCAGCAAAAAGACACTGGATGGATGCGGGTCAAGACAGAGCGCGCTGTAAAATAGGAAAGGTTTTATTCAGCAGTGGGCTGAAATGATGATTTAGAATTTCATACGTAACTGAATTATAAAAATACAACTTTGTACACTTTTTATGATGGCCCTCTACAGAGAAGTGAGGCTTTCAGAAGGCAGCTACCGAGTTACACCAATGTACTAAGACTGTTTACAAAATTTTAACTCAAAATAAAGTTGGGACAGTCGAATATTATGTCGTCTTAATATTATAAAAACGAAACAAAACAAAAGAATGAAAACCGTGTACATAGACAATTAATCACGTCCTATAATCTATACACAACCATGTTTAGGTTCACTCGGGTATGTCGATATACCGTACCGCCTCACCACACTTTTGTCGCCCGTTTTTCGCGACACAATATGATTAAAAAAAAAAAAACCGTCTGCTTCTCTTTCTATCTGTCAAGCAAGGAGGAAAGGTTGGACGTAGAAATTCAAAATTTGACGAAACAATGGGTCTCGTTGAATTGCATAAGGGAGTTACGAGGCAAGATGTTATTTAAGATTATTCTTATAAGGATCTTAATTTTTATGTAGCTTATGTTCTAGACATATAGAGCGTTCTATCTAACTACTTTATAGCAAAATTGGTAGCAGTTTGCCTTTCATTAGCTTTTGGTAGCAAATTCTAATGTTGACTTTTAGCGTTTCGTTTAAGCGGTTTTGCTACGAAATATTATACCAAAAACCCATATTGGAAGGTGGGTACTTTTTGACAGCTGTCAAACGGGTTTCGTTTAAACAATAATAGCGTCGCTGAAATTAGTGCAGAATGTACAGAAATGAGGCTTTGCTATTAAATTGCAATGCCGCTCAGCAGGATCGCGTATTGTAAGATATATATCTATAGCCGATATAACAGCACAGCTTTGTGCTGATTGGTAAACTTTACATGCCATTTTATAGTCACACAAATTTTATCACAATGTTTTCCTTTACCAGTGACAAGACAAAATCCAGATTTAAAATTTTAAGAAACAGACCCACCCTGGGATCGTAAGCTGCTGTGCGATTATTTATCTAGCTCCAGTGGTATACGATTATAATTGTTTCTAGGGCCATAAGGCACGCGTTGGTATTTAATAGTGATAATGGTGTACGAACTTGATAACGATTACCATTGGAGGTAGATAACCGCCCTACTAACCTTCAGAAAAAAAAAATAACAGCAAAATAGAGTGCCATTGATTACTTACCTAAAATTATACATATATTATTAATATAATATATAATGTATTACATATATTTTTTATAATAACAGAGTTACTGACAATATTTCGTTATATAGAATAAATATCAAATCATTAGACAAAGACAATGCACGAATTAGTTTTTAAAGTAACTAAAGTAATAAAAACCGTACAGGAATGATTAATTTTGTTTTTCTTTAAATTTTGAGTTTGGAAAATTCACAACTCAAGTAAGAATAAAATTGTATATCCACACAAATATTTATAAATCCAAAGTGTGTCTGTCTGATAAGTCTTCGAGACTTAACAAATTACAATATAATTTGGCAAGGGTATCGCTTAAAATCTAGACGGTAAAGTATACTTTGTGTTCCATGCAGTCATTACCCTCGGAACGGATTGTTCATTTCCATAAACAGAAATCAACACCTTCAAACTTCCTTTCAAAATCTTCATATTCTAAAACTTCCCATCACTCACTTGAGACTTTGTACGTGGCCCACGAACTAACTAAACCTTTTAATATGGAATTCATTCCGATTTTCCATACTTACATCTATAACTAAAAAAAATTCGTTAATCAAAACGCTTTATTACTATACTAGACTTTGCGAGCAGCTCTGCCCTCCCTAATTTCGGTTATCGGCATGGAAGTCCTAATTATATTATTGAAGTTTGCTATAGCAAGCTACAGGTGTTTATAGTTATTCCCGAGGAAACTTTTGAATTTTTTGGGATATGCTATTCAGGACCTAACCTATGTGTATGCCAAGTTTCATCCCGATCCGCCCAGTGGTTGAAGCATGATTGAGTAACAAACATTCATCCAGACATACAAACTTTCACATTTATAATATGAGTAGGATATTGCTATTAACCAAATTTAAATTAAGGACACAAAGAATGGAGCTATAATTTGGCACAGAGATAGGTGAAGAGGCGGGAAAGGACGCATACTTCAAAATGCAATAGCAAACTATAATCAAGTAGTTGACGTAGCAATACCTCGCAGATAATCGAAGTAGCGCGGGCGGAGCCGCAGGAAATATCTACTTCATTCATATAATTATTTGAATTTATCATAACGAATTGTACATAAATAATATAGTACAAAATGTAATTATAAATATAAATTATAGATATGAAATGGTATGGACAAAAAATGTATACATATAAACGCATAGACAATTGGTGCGTCGCTTATATTATTTGGTTGGCCATTCCGTTATCAAGAGCCACGTCCATAGTTCCTAATTCGTACCCCACTTAAAGGGTGGTCGGGCAGTGATAGTTCTATTTATTCCGATACCATGTCTACACTACTCCTACACTATATTTATGCCATCTGAGCTGGAGCAATCAATAAGGTACTCAAACCTATCAGTCTAATCAATTATATTTTTGAATCAAAAAACATGACATTTGGAAATTTTTGATTGGCAAAACATTTCCATCGTGAAGTTTATTTGACGAAGAAGACATAGAAAAAACTTGTGATGATAACGAAAAACTGATGTATAATCTAATCATTCTATATATATTTACCTCAGCGTAAAGCCTAACGCACACTATGCCGAGCCGCATTGAATTTTACAACTGGGTCTGTACATTATATACTAATATAAATGTAGCACATGTGATGAATAAAATGTAAACATGTTAAGGCATAATGTGCGCTGTGCTTTATTTTTATAGGTCTCGTAAAATAAAAGAGTAATAAATAAAAACGATATGTATTAAGGTGTGCTGTTAAATGTACTGTGATTAATACCAATACAGAAAATAAACAACATGACCTTGATTTGACGCGAGTAAGTACCTACACTACTTTGGGATAGTTAGTAACGATCTGCGCAGTATGATAAGGGATGTTAGACGTTGTAGAAATATTGTGCAGGCGGGCTATTTAATTATTGTATTTACAGCCAAATTATTGTATTGCCCACTTTTAAACGGATTTTCTATCAACGATGGAAAACAAAACACTGATCGGTCCAAATATGCCGAAGTATTTCTCGCAGAGAACTTTTACTATTTGCAATAAGGTCGAAATTTGTTGGTATTTGTTGTGAATTAGGGCATATACACACGTTATTTATTTTTGTTATGTTAGAGTTGCCACGAATAACTCAGTTTTTAGTATGAAGTGGCCGCGTGAATTGCTCTTCTTATGCTGCAAGGACTGTACATTATATAGTGATGAAATCCCATGTTTTTTTTTATAATTAAAGTTAAAAAATTTGGGGTTGTATGTACCTTGCGAATTTAACATCATAATGACAAATTCACCTATGCACAGTAGATAAATGGATGCAGAAGTTCAAGTTTTAGGGTCCACAACGCGCGAGTGATGCCCCCAGGTGTTGCAAGCGTCCATAGGCTGCGGTAACCATCAGGCGGACCGCAAACTTGTTTGCCACCTTAGTGGTATAAAAAAAAAAAAAAAAAAACAAACGGACAAATATTTCGAATAAGTTTTCCGTAGATTACTAATGTCACTGATTATTGCTCCTGACAGTTTTTTTCAAAATTCCAGGTTGTTTCAATGTTTCTATTTATCTACTGTGAGCTTACAGAGTATGTGTAACTCATAAATAGTTGTTCATGGCGGGTGTTATTTAACCGAATTGGAAACTGAAGCCAGATCCGGGGAAGCCTCCACCGGAAGTGAAGTCGAAATGTTGCCCGCCGCGACTGAAGAAAGACTGGAACACCACGTTAGGGTCGATGTCTGGAACATAAAATATATATTGTAGTCTTTTTGAGCTGAAACTAAAACTAAAACGGAAATACTTTTTTAGACTTCACTCACGGCTCTGCCTGTGCTAAATTCGGTTATATACGTGTGATTTCTACGTTGATTTCTTACTATTGTCATTCGGCTTTTCTTAAATTATTTATGTATTAGGTATATTGTTTAAGTATTTAGTATAATGAAATTGTTTATTACTGTCGCAAAAAGCATATTTAATCACGAAACGCTAGTGAATTATGACATTACTACAGTTTTTGTTTAATTTATACATTATTTCGATAAAAACTAATTATTATAACATTAATTTAACACGTTTTAAGTAGCGAAATGACTATCAAAGAAATTAGATGCAATAACAGTTTGTATAAAAAAATTATGTTCGGATAAATTGTCACTTAATAAACCACAGTAAGAGATTAAACATCAGTATATAAGTACTGTGTTGTACACGTTGTATATTTATAAGTAAAAAAAATATTAAAATAAAATGAAGTCACCGGTTTTTAGGTTTAGTAATATTAATTAATTAATTTAATAAACGTTAGCTCATGATTAGGTAAATAAAGATTATCCGTAAATGAGCATACGGTATGTTTATGAGAGTAGAATAGCAGAGAAGAAGATATTTGCCATTTTGTTCCAAGTTTGCTGTGACTCATATTGCAACTCGGAAAACGGTCGGAGTAACTATCATAAGACTGAATTTACATCGTGTATTACTCCTCTTTATCACACGTGTTTTAAATAAACATTTTAATTTTCTATTGAAGATTGCTAGTTATAAATCGCGCCACGTAAGTTGAACCTGCGCAGTAACACATTTTTGGTTCGTTAGTACATTTTTCCGTACTGTACCTGCGCAGACGGCCGCCATTTTAGGTCAATTTACATGGCACGAACTAAACTTAGCTTCTGTTATTGTCTTAGTTAATGAATTATACATTTTTATCCTTCGTATACAACACTTTTCTTTCCATAATTGGTTCTTGGTGGTCGAGTGTAGGTGTGATGAGCCCTTTGTAATATTAGTTTGGACGTATTTTTATTTTTCACTTTCATATCTCCGAGTGAATTTCTTTATTAAGTATTTTGCGTATCAGGATACATGTATTATACTCATATGTTTGACTAATATTCATAATTTTTGTGTCTCGGTATATTTTAATTGTAGGTGTTCAGTAATCAAAGTGAAATAAGACCTTAACTAGCTTATTTTGAGCTATTTGTACTGACTGTATGTTCGTTTTTGCTGATGTTTCCCAAAGTTCAATAAGGTAGTCAATATGAGGTTTATAAGACTGTTTTATATTGTGCACCTTACTTTTAATTAAAGACATCTGACCATCGTCCTAAATGATCCTCTGAGTGGTGATATTTGGGTTAAATTTTTTCGTAGATGCGGTTGCCCTGTTAGTTCTTTGTCTAATACAAGGCCTTAAGTAATTGGGGACCGAATTTTTTCAAACAACGCCAACTATTGTCAAGTAGCTTTAGTGTTGCTGTGTCGGTAATAATAATAGTATTACTTCTCGCCAATAGATGTCAGGAACAGTTAGTTCAGTTTTCAGTTTATCATTGCCTGAAAACACGGATAAAACGACGTTTTCTAAAAATAAAACCTAGCTAGATAGATTTATCGCATTCGAAACCCCCTGCCTACTAAATTTCATGAAAATCGTTGGAGTCGTTTCCGAGATTCAGATTATATATATATATATATATATGTACAAGAATTGCTCGTTTAAAGGTATAAGATATTTAACTTTTATTATTTCATTAAGTGTTTTATTGTTTTAATGGAAGACATCTGACGATCGTCCTAAGTGATCCTTTAAAAGATGATATATAAAATTTTTCGTATGTGGTTGCCGTGTTAGTTGTTTGTGTAACAAAAATAGTAGTAGTAGTAATTTACTTGACGATTCGAAAGTGTTCTTAGTAACCCATTTGAATAAAAAGATTTTGATTTGAGTTGAAAAAGGCCTAAATATTTTACTTTTCTAACTTCATTAAGTGTTAAATTGTTTATAATTGTGAACTGTGATCGAGAACTTTTTTATTTTTTGCAGAAAAATTTATGTAATTTTTTTGACGCTTTCATAGTTAAAAGATTACTATGAAACCAACTCTCTACCAATAAAGAACAGTTTGTGCTTTTTTCACTATGATCTTGGAATTACCGAAATAAAATAAACATGTGTCATCAGCGTATAGTGATATATAACCATTCAAACTTATTTCGAACATGTTATTTATATAAATAAGAAATAACAATGGGCCCTAAATTTATCCCTGGGGTACACCACATTTAATTAATTTTGGATCACTCATAATTGATCAATTTTCATGACTTGAGAACGGTTTGTGAGGTATGGTTAAAACATTTTTAATGCTGTCCCGGATATTACTATGGAAGATAGTTTTAAAAGTAATAGCAAGTGGCTAACAGTATCAAAAGCCTTTTTAAGAACAGTAAAAACACCCAATGCTATACGTCGCTGGTCGATATTAGTTTTGATGTTTGTAAAAATATCAATAGTGGCGGATAAGGTGTTTGACTTTGGTCTAAAACAATACTGCCTTTCAAACAAAAAGTTTATCTCAATTAATAAGCGCCTATAGCACGGACGCTTGTCTATGTTGAACGCGCATAATTATTTGCCTTCGCACTCGCACAGAAGCGATGACCTCTGTCATAGAGAAGTGCAACGGCAAATAATTATGCGCGTGCAACAGAGCCAAGTAATGACCGGTCAATGAACGAAATTCTTCCTGCTTAGCGTCCGTGCTATAGACGATTATGTAAAAATTTTAGAAATAACTGGAAGAACTAATAGTCCTGCGAATTGCTCTTTGTATTATACTTGTTTCCTGATTTGCAAATTGCAGTTACTTTGCGAAACAAGCTTGATGTTATATATGTATATGTCATCATACACACAGTAACTCAATTTCTGAAACAACAATTTTGATATTTGTACGTAACGTCGTATACCAACCCTGCATGCCACCTGCATCGTCATCGAGGTCATGTCCGTGATCGTATCTCGCACGCTTCTTGGGGTCGCTGAGCACGCCATACGCCTCCCCCACCTCCTTGAACCTGCGCTCCTGCTCACGGCGCTCAGTCTCCGGCGCACCCGCGTGACGGTCTGGGTGGTGCACCAGCGCGCGTTTTCTAACACAAACAATATATAAATTAGTAGCTATCATCCCGCTATATAAAGTTTTTCGGTTTATTACCTGCACCATATTTAGCAAAAGTTTATAGGCAACCTTAATTGCGTTAAAGCCTTATCTAATGACACCTATATGATGGGATGCGTTTAAAATTTTTTTTCATTCCACGGTTCAATGTATGAAGTACTACCCTTAAAATATTTTTTTTTTTTCTTAATTTCCATAGGATCTACTCAAAGACGGCTGAATTATAAGGCTGTGATATAGGGACACACATGACGAATATATAAGGGTTCCATTTTATGCCATTTGGCGCAGGAACCCTACGAACCATGAATTTTGGGTTACAGATATAGTTGTTGAAGCCACTGAGCTTTCACAAGTTATTACGTAAATCGGTATATAGAAAATCTTAATCATTTAATTAATTATCAAGTAGGTGCATGGTTTTTTAAAAATTAATCTAGTAAAATATGAAAAGATGAATAACCTGTAAGCTTTCTTGATATCATCCTCAGATGCACTTTTTTCGACTCCAAGTATTTTGTAGTAGTCTTTACGCTTTGACTTCTTGAGAGCTAATTTGGCTTCATGGAGCAACTGTTTGTTTTCTTTACTTTTATCAATTTTGTACAATTTCTCGTAGTCTTTGACAGCCTCTTCGTAATCGCCAAGGTCACTGTAGCATTTGGCTCGTCTTAATAAAGCTTTTACATAATTTTCATCCAATTCTAATGCTGATGTACAAGCTTCTGCGGCTTCCTTAATTTGGTTTAGTTTGGAGCATACGGTAGCCTTATTGAAGTACAATTTTGCGTTAACTGTTTTGTTGTTTTTATCTATAGTCAATGCTTCGTTGTATAGTTTTAAGGCTTGCTGCCATCGGCCCATCTTAAACGCTTCATTTCCTGAAAATAAAAAAAGAAATATACATAGATAAGTCATACCTCATAGGTCATATACCTTCTTACAGTATTTGCTGTCAATAATTGTGTATTTAAGTGAGCATACGGCCGCTTATACCGCTTAAGGTTACTTGGCTGAAATATGTAAAATTGCAACAAAATTCATAATCATCATTGAATCATTTTATTGATTCAATTTAAGTCTATATATTATTACATTTTCGAGGCTGCGGCGACCGCTTACCATCCGGCGGACCGTAAGCTTGTTTGTCACCTTAATGGTATGAAAAAAATATATTCACAAAAATGTCAGTTAAATTAACTATCCTTCTTTTCTTACCAGCCTTCATACGTCCCTACTGTTGGGCCACGAAGTATCCTCAATCTAAGATTGTAGACTTCACATACGTCTTTTTGACGTATGCAGGTTTCCTCACGCTCACGCGATTTTTTCCTTTATTTATTGCAGGTAGAGCTCGCTATGCTGACAACGCCCAAAATAAACAGTACCACGTAGAAAATAGATCCATGCAGACAATCTATGTACCTAGTGCATTTTGTATGTGTAATAAATATATTTTCCCTATTTCTAGTGTACTTTAGAAAATCAGTTCCTTCCACCATAACGTTGAACAAAGGTTACCTGCCAAGACAGGTAAGACAAGGCAAACTAATAGAACTGTTACCATATCCAATCCTGATTTTCTTCTTGTTTGTCAAGAACTGATAAAAAGGATATAATATTCTGCTTCTGGTCTTTTATTACATCACTAATTAATAAATTAATATATATTAAGTAACCTCAGTCCAGATAAAATGTATCAAAACCAGTGTTGGGCGTACCACCTGTCACGCAGAACTAACGGGTTGGAAAAAAGTATGTCACCACCACATCATGACTGGCTACCCCTTTTTGAGGATCAAAACCATGACATTTTATATACCTACACGTAATTTATGTATTACAGACACAGTACTAACATTCTAATTGTATGTTCTGTTTTTGTTACATTTTACTTATGTAATAATAAATATGTTAATCTGTTCAAATAAATGTTAACAATTTACCTTCTTCCTTTTTTTGTTTGAGTAATTTGGCTTTTTTGTAGGTTTCCATTGCCTTTTTGTGATCTGGTGCAAGTCGTAAGACTTGTTGGAAGTGTTTAAAAGCTTGCTCATCTTTGTCCTTCAAAAACAAAAAAAAATTACAAACTACATATTTGGAGATATCCCTATAAAAAAGACAATGTTTTCAAATAACATTCTTTAGTTCTACTCTTCTTCTAAACTTTTGTTTTCTAACCAGAAATAAAAAAAAATATTTAATAAGCTTACATATCATTTATAAAGTAACACTGTTGTAGTTTTATATTATATTTACTTTATGTTTTATTTTAATACTAAAAAATGCATTTTTTTTAATTAAGGGAAGCGAGGGAAAATATTAGGCGAAAATAGGCGATAATTACTAAAAATTAATTGGAACATAGCCTTAGGTTCCACAAGCTACTTATCAAATTGACACTTACTTCAAAATAAAGGCACAGCCCTCGCACATAGATCGCTTCAGCATCAAGACTGTCGAAACGCAAGGAATCATTTGCTATTTCCTGTGCCTCCTGGCAACGACCAAGCATAGCCAAACATTCAGCTTTGATTAATTTTGCCCTGCAACAATGTGATGATAAATCTTATTACTGCAAAATCTAATTGGCCCGTGGCTCAGAGGGCAATGACCTGCCTGCTGAACCGAGAGACGCTGGTTGGATCCCCGCACAGGATAAACATTTGTATTTGTCTTGAGTTCAGTTGCTTTCTATGTATAATATGGTCTGTTTACAAAAAAAATATTTATATCCATTGTCTGAATTCATAGTAAAAGGTTTGCTTAGTTTGGAACCAGATGGGGTTGTGTCTAATGTCCAGAAATATTTATCATTTTTAAATCCTGCAAAAGAAATTAGATAATATTCTAATACGCAAGACGCGTTATAGGGTTCCGTAACTTAAAAGGGAAGATCCTTAATCTCTTCTGTATCGCCTTAGATAAGCGGGTGGAGTTACTAAGTTGAAATTAATTTTAAATACCAAGGTCTATGATCCCTGCAATAATAATAATAATAAATCAAAACTACTTTTTGGAGTCATCCTTAAATTATCAAATTTGGCTAGAAGCAAGGTGTCACAGCACAACAAAGGAAAAAAATCTAAAAAATTGGTTAAATCCTATACCAATAACCGAATTTAGAGCGGGTAAAACCGCGGGAAAAAGCTTGTATTATATATGCTTAAAAAAGTTTCTCTAATAGTTAATTACGTTTCAATTTCTAAATACAAAACCGAACTAGATAAACATTGTCAGTAAAGACAATTTTGTAAAAATCGGCAAAAGTTGTGTTTGATTGATAAAATGTCTAAAATGAGAACCTCCTCCCTTTTTTTAAAGAGAGTTATACGAGGGGAGATCAAAAAGTAATGATAATCGGATATTTCTAGTATTCATAAAAATCTAAAAAAAAAATAGAGAGCTTGCTTAAACCTTCACTTTTACTAGTAGGTACAGGATAAAGGTACACACAGTCACATTTCGAAACTTCATTCATTTATGTCAAGTCAGAGCCCTAATCAAAACTTCTGCATGAAAAATGTACTAATGTTTTATATCGATTTATTTCTACTTTTTGATCACCCCTTGTACATATAAAAAACCGTTTTTAGGGTTCCGTACCACACAAAAAGGAAAGAAGGAACCCTTATTGGATCACTTTGTTGTCCGTCTGTCTGTCAAGTCCTTTTTTCTCAGGTACGCGTTGAAATTAAAATCAAATCCTTAGGTCAACGGTCCCTTGAAGCTGTAAAAAAATCGAGCTTCTAAGTCAACTCAACCTGACACAAAGCAAGGTCTTACATCATAGATATAGGGAAAAATCCAAAATTCCTCATTTAAAAAAAAGTTTGTTTTCAACACGTTCAGACTCAAGTGTCATGCACACAACCCGATCCATCTGGGCCAACTAATTGGCGTCGTGTGTGGCATTATAAGTCGACAGACTGGGATGGGTTGCGAGAATTTTATGCGTCGTACCCGTGGAAGCAGATCTGCTTTAGCTCAGAAGATACTGACGTCTGCGCAGCCGCAGACACTGAGACAATCCTCGCTGGTATGGAATGTTATATTCCTAACCCGCGAGAAGCTGCCGGCATCAAAAAACGACCGTGGTTTAATAATAGGTCTTGCAGAGAATCTAAAATTCTTAAGCAAACTGCATATGAGGCTTGAATCACGGCTCGCAATAATAAGGATCCGAATATTTCTGAGGTAAAACGCAAAAACCGCAAATCAAATGCTGCCTTGAGGTTCAGTAAGAACCCAACTGCCAGAGCAAAATTCCAAATCATCGGCAAAATAGGTGAGCGACTTGCCAGCTATCCTTCTGGGAGTCGTGCTTTCTGGTCGCTTGCCAAAGCTGCCTAATCGAACTTTTGCCAGTCGTCGTTACCACCACTGCGAAAGACCGATGGTGACTTGGCCCGTAGTGCTAAAGAGAAAGCCGATCTACTGGGCAGTCTCTTTGCCTCAAACTCGAATCTGAACGATGCAGCCGATGTACCACCTACTATACCGCGGTGCGGTTAGACCATCCCCGAAATCTCCATAACACAGCGGGAGGTCCGGCGGGCGTTGCTTTCTCTAGACGTTCATAATTCGAGTGGGCCAGACGGTATACCAGCAGTAGTGCTTAAGCAGTGTGCTCCTGAGTTATGTTCTGTACTCACGCCCGTCTTCGAGCTTTCCTGCCACACTAGGCAATATCCGTCTTTATGGAAGACTGCGAATGTACACCCGGTGCCCAAAAAGGGCGATAGATCAGATCCATCTAATTACAGGCCTATCGCCACTACCTCAATCCTCTCCAAGGTGATGGAGCGTGTGATCAACACACAGCTTCTAAGATACCTAGAAGATCACGACCTGGTCGATGACCGTCAATATGGCTTTCGCCACGGTCGCTCGACTGGTGAACCTCTAGTGTATCTCACACACCGATTGGCACTAGCTACTGAGAGTCAGGGGAAGGCATTGGCATGTAGGCTGCACATAGCGAAGGCGTTCCATCGGGTCTGGCACCGGGGTCTTCAATCGAAGTTGCCATCTTACGGAGCGCCCGAGGGTTTGTGCAAATGAGGGGCTAGCTTTTTGTCCGGCAGACGCATACGAACCGTAGTTGCTCTGATGACATGAACATTAATGCTAGTGTCACTGTGTGTCAAAGCTCTGTGCTGTCTCCTACGCTGTTTCTACTACATATGAATGACATGTTGGACATCAACAACATACATGCAAAGCATGCAGAGAACAGTTCTGGAGACGCTTATTACACGGGTCGTGCAAACATCCCTCGTTCCGTTGTGGAGGAAAACCGCGGAGAACTTGTGTCTCAAATCGAGACCACACTGTCCAAGGACTGGGGACCGGTAAACTTGATCCGATTGACCCAACAAAGACACAAGTCTGCACGTTCACCGCTAAGAAAACCCCATTCACTGTTGTCCCACAATTCCAGAACACTCCTCTCCCCATCTCCAAGAGCATTGGGGTCCTTGGTGTTGATATCTCCAGCGATGTTCAGTTCCGAGGTCATTTGCATGACAAGGTTAAGCTTGCGTCCAAAAAACTAGGTGTACTTAACAGATCGAGGCAGTACTTTACGGCGGGGCAGAGGTTGCTGCTTTACAAGTCGCAAGTTCGGCCCCATATGGAGTACTGCTGCGATCTCTGGGCGGGTGCACCCGGATACCAGATTGGCCCTTTTGACTCGGTTCAACGACGGGCTGTCAGAATAGTCGACGATCCCAAACTCACTTGCCGTATCAAACCCTTAAGTCTGAGGAGAGACTTTGCCTTCCTGTGTGTGTTCTACTGTTTGTACAATGAGATGTGTTCTGAGGAATTGTTCGAAATTATGCCCACGGCTACTTTCTACCATCGCAACGCTTGCCATCGGCAGGGAATTCATTCTCACACTTTAGAACCGAAATGGTCGCGTACAGTGCGGTTTCAGAGAAACTTCCTCCCGCGAACGCTTGGGTTGTAGAATGAGCTCCCTGCCAAGGTTTTCTCTAAGGACTACAGTATGGGGTTCATCAAGAAAGAAGTTATTGGATTTTTTAAGGGTCGGCAACGCGCGAGTAATACCCCTGGTGTTACAAGCGTCCGTAGGCCACGGTGACCGCTTACCATCAGGCGGTCTGTGTGCTTGTTTGCCACCTTGGTGGTATTTAAAAAAAATATCTGTCAAAACCCTTTTACTTAAGAACGCGTGGAGTTATCATTACAATTCACCCTGTCCACAGCGCAAAAGTCGAATAGTTTGTTCCTAGTTATACTTTGTTACATTCTAAAAGCTGATTTTTATATATTATGTTATTGAGGCAACTACTCAAAGATGTTTTCCAAGTAGCTCGTCACTTTGGACGATTATAACCCTTCTGCCAGACGCAGTTAAAGGTCATACGTAGTCTTGACCCTTCGACACATAAACGCAAAATACCTTAACCAAACTTCCATCTCTCTGTAGAAACAATAATACTAAAAAAACTTAAATGAATTAACATAGGTGTAGCACACCTGGGATCTTGGACTATACTCTACTATAGTGATTTATTCAGAGTTTTAGAACACGCAAAATAAAAAGTAGAATTATATGTTTGCTAGGAGGGGACTTCTGCCATTAGCTACGCATCCCTAAAAATAAGTTTTTTGGCTATCTTTAACACGTAGCGAGCGTTTTTTCATGCGACGCGAACTCTACCTATCTAATGTTTGTAAAACATGGTCAAGAACAGTTCATACAAGTTTGTTGTTCCACAAATGAGTCAGTCACACAGCTTTGAAAAGAAGACAATCAAAATAGTAAAAACGTGGGCGAGCGATATTGAATGTGTAGGAAGCAGTAGACAATTTAAAAAGGAAAAAATGGCTATCGCCTATTGGATCTTTGTTGTATTTTATTACTGTCTGGTTGTTTATGAATCAGCAAATTGAAAATTAAAAAGTCAATGTCATATCCCTTGCATCTAAAAGCCCAATTGGTGTTTAATTAAAAGGAGTTGTTTAAGATGTTACAAGGGTAAAAGTTAATTTATCTTTGGACATACACACAAATCTATGATACACTTACACAGTCATTATGATACCATTCATTCATCTGCTTTTATAATACCGAATTAATGAGTGAGACATATTTAAAGTGAGTTGTTTGGCTTTAGGTTGATGAAAAATTTTGGCATAGTGGACTAATTATATTATAGATAATTTGTAGTAGTAGTATTAAAACTTGATTGTGAGTTTAAAAACCGAGCCCCAGACAAGATTTTTAGTAGTAGCACACAAGTGTTTTAATACCTAGTTTTATGTAGTTTCATACTCTACCTTATCTACACTCATTTTATAGGTAAAATAAAAGAGAAAACCAAAATTTCTATTTCTTGATTTTTCAGGCAAAAGGTTGCAGGTAATTTTTGTTGCGGCATCTAATATATCCGCTGCAGTTCAATTTACCTCTTAATTACTGCTAGATTAGTCGTCACTCATTATATTTTCAAAATTTTTAACTACACAAGAAAATTAGTTTAGTACCTACGTCAAAAAAAGGAGATATTTATTTTGGCGTGAAATCCAGATTTCCCTACTGTGTGCCAAGCATACACCAATCGACGCACAGAACACTCACGCAGTAACTGGCGTTAGAAATGACCATGGAAGAGATCCCTAAAGAGGTGAGACTACTCTTTAAGTGGTTCCATCGAATGCGACGTTGATTAGAAAGAAATGGAGAATATTTCAAAATACATTAAAGGTAATGCTTCATTCAGTTTTTATTTTCTAAGAACTTTCAGTTCGTCCGACGTAAAATGGTACAAGGTTATTTTAAAACATCAGTATCCATTTCCATTTCCATTCAAAACAACTGAACATCTAAACTCAAGTCCAATATTAGCAGAAAAATTATTAAAAACTAGTGTTCCTGAATGTAACGTTCCCTTTGTATTTAATAACATTAGTCCTACGGATATCATTAATACATTTAAAACATTAGAAATTAAAAACACCACAGACCTTTGGGGACTTTCTGTAAAAACTATAAATTCAATTATTCATGTTATAGCACAACCCTTAGCTATTATTTTTAATAGTTGTGTTGATAGTGGTGTGTTTCCTGATGAGATGAAACTCAGCAAAGTTATACCTCTTTTTAAAGTAGTAGTTCAACAGATCCTAATAATTTTCGGCCTATTTCAATACTACCTATACTCAGTAAAGTTTTTGAAAAAATCATACTTAGTCAAATGTTAAGCCATTTCTGTTAGTCAGAGACAGACATGTATTAATATTAATGGCGAGCAATTAGAACTTCTTAATTCAACAGTCTTTCTTGGCATAACGCTGGACTCCAAACTTCAATGGGGTCCTCATATTCATAACCTAGCCAAAAAACTTAGCTCTGCTGTGTATGCAATCAAGAAAATAAGACAATTGACCGATGTAATATTTCAGACTATGTAAATGATAAAAATCCTTGGGACTGATGATGCTCAATTACAGGATGCATAGGTAAACCAAATTAAAATGGAAATAACATAAAATTGTACGGCTAAAAAAATTTTATTTAAAACATTAATTGTATTTTTAGTTTATTTGTATTATTGATAGTGTTTTCAAAAGAGTAACTATCGAGTTTCTTGCCGGATTCTTCTCGGTAGAAATCAAAAACATTGTGAACCGGCGGGAAGGTGAGAGGGTTCAAAAAATAATATTTTATAACTTTGACGATTCAAAAGTGATTGTAAAATCCTTATTTGAATAAACCATTTTGACTTTGACTTTGACTTAGTGTCATACAAAAAACAAAGTCTTAAATATTTTTTTTAATTAAAGAATTATGTGTGAGGAATAAAGTATGCAATTAAAGAACGTTTTTTAATTTCGTTATTTAGATTTTAAAATAAGAACGTAGATAAATTTCATTACATCTTATCCCTTAGTATTATCTTATAGTCTTATGGTATCCCTTAAAGCGTGGTCATGGTAAAAACGGAAATCCCTTATAGTTTCGTCATATCCGTCCGTCTGTACATCATCATATCCTTATGATTCCTCAATTTTGTCAATGATTCTGATATTTTTTACAGCACTTACAGGTTGTAATAAGATTGTCATTTGTGTAAGGGTATTTATCCTACATACTTGGTACTAGAGGGGCTGTAATCAAGGCAGCGATCCATGCAGAATACGGCGCGGCGGTAGTCCCCGGCGTCGAGTGCTCGCTGCGCGTCCTCATGGAGCCGACGCAGGCTGTCAAGCGCCCGACGCTCGCTCGAAGCGCAGTCGGCGCCACCTAGCTCGCTCGCGCGTCGCACCGCTTGCTCGCCTCCCGATATATCACCTGACATATATGCAGTCTTAAATACAGTCGACAGCATTCAGCCCCCTGTCTCGCCGCACAGTATGGCACCTCATGATTGCTTTGTTTAGACGGTTTTGATGGCGGATTGCATTAATGAATGTTTAGACTGTATTCGATGTAAAAAAAAAACAATCTAGAGCAAGGCCTATCAATATTTATATGTTCAAGTACATAATTAAGTTAAATAATGATAAAGATAAAAAATACCTGTGGCAATACAGCATTTTGCTATTCGTATATAGCCTTTGGTGAATGTGGGATCCAAAGCCACAGATTTTTGAGCATCCTCAAGTGCTTTTTTGTACATTCCGAGCATCATGTAGCAAGCAGATCTGTTTCCATAGTATGATGCATTATCTGGGCAAAGCCTGATAGCTTCATCGTACATAGCCAGAGCGCCTTTGTAGTTTTTGAATTTATACAAATGATTGCCACTTTCTTTTTTTTCTTCTGCTATTCTGCAATAAAATATTTTATGAGCGTTGTAACAATGTCACCTAAAGTAACGTGGTCAATGGAATTTCAAACCAAGAAAGTAAGTATAAATCCGAGAATGTCCATGTTGATTATCAACATGTTAGTTGCAAGTACATAAATCACACTACCTGATTTCAATCTCTGGTCTAGTAAATAATTTTGTAATAACTAATTATAACTAGTAAATTACAAGAATACATTTACAATATTTTTTTGCCATGATGGCTTTTACATACAACCTTATTAGTAAGAATTGTTGATATATTATATTCCTGAAAATAATATATTACATTGTACATTTTTTTCTATCACTTCATTTCGTTTTTATTTAAGTTAAAATTCTATTTCTAATAATTAAATCATGTAAGCCATAATACAGTGTATCAGTTACAATATAAAATAAAAACTTATATTTCATTTCAGTAAGTCAATAGTAAATATGTATATGTTTATACATTTGTTTATTTATTTATTTAACATATTTTTTACAAATTATTTATGCAAACAGTATCGCTAAATCCTTGCAAGGATATGTCTCGATACTGATCAGTCACTCCCAACACCAAAATCTGTTTTTCTTTTTAAAAACAAAAACTATAAATAAACCAAAAACCGTAAAAATAGCTAAGAAAAAAACAATATTTTCGTGGTGAAAAATACACTACAACGGTCTATATTCAATATACAAATCTTACATATTTAAACTAAGACTAACCTACCCATTACAGAATTTGAATAGCAGCTAGCTGTCGCTAGATGCATAGCTAAATTACTTATTACTCCTAGCATCGGAATTCACTTTTAGCGGGGTTGATGTGATTATGAAACCTGGTTACAAGGTTGTTTACGACTTAAGAGTGGATCATTTTATATACGGGCGGATTGTAAAGTATTTCATAGGTAGGAACGTAATTTGTTTATTTTTCCTTAATGCATAATAATGTATTAAATTCTTACTACACAATTAGGGTTCCTTATCTAAATAGTGAAAACGAAAACCTTTTCATTTCGTCAAGTCTGTCCGTGCTTTCGTTATTCTGTCCGTATTTCACATTGTGAGCAAATTTTTATTTATTTGTTCGAGGTAAAATTTTTTTAACTTGTATTTGACATTTTTTTTCTGTTAGTGTGCTTTTTATACGTTCAGGTATATCATTGATTATTTTTGCTAGAGTTATTTATACTTCTATCACCATAAAAATTCTTAGATTGTGACGTCTTTATTTTGTTTTTGTTATGCCTAGTAGCAATTTTAAATTGCACTGTAGGTAATGTTGCTATATTTTTAAAATTTTCTACTACTATTTGGTGGTTGATTTTGTAGTGTATAGGAAGTAGTTTGCAGTAGCTGAAGAGAGTAGTTTCGCTGTCGTAATTTCTTTCTTTAATTTTTTTACTTACAATTATTTTTAGTATTCTAACTTGCAAATTGTATATTCGATCTAGGTAGGTTTCAAAGGTTCGTCCATAGCTTGTCAGTCCATAAGCTACAACTGATTCTACTAGCGCATTGTACATAGATAATAAAACCGTGTAAGGAATTTTTTATCTGATTATGTAAAACTTAGCAAGTAATACGCGTAATTTTTTACATATTAATTCTATGTGCGGCCCCCAATTTAATCTCTTATCTATTACTAGACCGAGGTACATTTGTTTATCGACTTGCTCTAAAGGTTCGCATTGACTATTACTGACAGTTTTATGTGCACAGTCGTGAGTATGGACTATTATTCTTGGATTATAAGTAGAATGGTTATGACAGGAACGGATGTGTAGTAGTTTTGTTTTTTGTTTATTTAAAACTAATCCCATGTCATGAGACCAGTCACTTATTAAACACATATCATCTTGTAGCATTTTTGCCGCGATTGTAATATTTTGGTGTGCAGCTATGAGACATGTATCGTCAGCATATTGATAAATAGTACACTGTTTAATTAAGTTATTTAAATCATTGACGT
The DNA here is from genome assembly GCA_946406115.1 of Apoda limacodes. Classification (NCBI taxonomy): domain Eukaryota; kingdom Metazoa; phylum Arthropoda; class Insecta; order Lepidoptera; family Limacodidae; genus Apoda; species Apoda limacodes. Next base: position 21,736,883 of record OX291545.1, read on the forward strand.
AGGCTAGGTAATGCAAAGGTCCTAAAACAAATCGGAAAAATATTGTCAAAATTCAAGGTTGTTATAGTGACACAGTACAGGTAGAAAAAGGAACAGCACCAGCACAAGTTCCAAGGGAAACTTTGATAGTAGTAAGGTTGTACTTTTATTTGGCTGAAATCCGAACTGATTTACAGATAGTATTTGGTTCTCTCAATAAAAGTCGTGTATTTGGTTACGAATGTATTTTTCCGCTATCTTGTCGATAGGTGGCAGTATTGTAATGGGCCGGTAGTTATTGTAGTTCGATTCATTTCCTTGTTTGTATATAGGTCGTAATATACCGATTTTCAGGTCATCCGGATAAATAGCATTTTGAACACTTGTATTTATTAGTTTTGATATCGCGTAGGATATTTTATAACTTATTGTTTTTATATCTGCATTGTTTTTATTTTATGCAATCGTATCCTGGTGCTTCATTTATGCTCATTTTTTTAATAATATTATTTATCGATCTGGCGTTTCTTTTTTGAAGTTTATAGATACAGGGGCAGGTTTAACGCAGGATTCATCTTTTAATAGTTTTTCACTACAAATTGGAGTAATGTTATCAACCGCTATCTTAAAATTGTAAACAAAATTATTTGCCACCTGTTTCAGCTCTATGTTATTTTTATCGAACGCTTTTAAAACAGTTTCATCAATCGATTTTGTAATTCTTCCAGTTATTTTGTTAATTAAGTTCCATAGTTTCTTTGTGTCATTTTTGTATTTATAGATTTCAGATAAGTAAAATTTATTTCTCGCGAAATGAACAGTTTTGTTAGTCAAGTTTCGGATTTTGTTATACTCAAGTTTTAGCACTGCATTTGACGGATCATTTTTCCATTTTGAATATGTTTTATCTCTAAGTAAACACAGTCTATTTATATTCTTATTGATCCATTTTTCTTTATCACGCTTCCCTCTAGTTTGTTTTCTTGTGTATTCGCAGCTGAGAGCTTAGTATGTTAGACTTTATAAAGTTATATATTGTTTTAGGGCAGGTCATGGTGTTTACTTGTTTCCAATTAATTTTTTCAAGTTCCTGTTTTAATTTTATTTTATTAATATAAGTAACGTAAAAAGGAGCACGCTGTATATTGTTAGGTTCGATGCCCGATATTACAATCATTCTCTGATCAGCTAGTACTGTGCTGAGCGCAGCAGTGAAAACATCTTGTTTGCTGCATCTAATGAATATATGATTTATACATGATTTAGTTGTTATACCACATCTTGTTTCTACCCTATTGTAGTCTGCGATCCCATACTCCAGACGAAATTCGCTTAGTGTATCTGAATATTTGTGTGTCAAAGGATTTTGTATCTTCAGATTTATGTTGGTGTCACCCATGACCAGAAAGTTTTCTACATTTTTGTATTTCTTAAGGATATGCCTCAATTCTGTTATAAAAGAGTTTTTTTTACAATTTGGTGGTCTTTACAGTGCACATAACGTATAATTAGTTTTATTAACCGTTAAAATTTTACCAATTAAGCATTCACAATGTAGGGTAGTGATTTTAAAACGTTCAAATTTGTGTTTATTATTGAGGTATAGGATGATACCACCTCCTTTTCGGTCAGTTCTCAATAGTGTATGCATTGTATAGCCAACTATATTGTACTTCAATAATATTTGAGTAGAAATGCCTGCTTCAGTAATAATTATTGCATCAAGTTTATTGCGGATGTTTTCAATACACTGTAAAAGGGAGCTAAAGTTTTTTATTATGGATCGAATATTAATATGTACTGCAGTAAATTTACATAAGGTGTTTATTCAATTTTATTGGGCTACAATTACAAACAAAATGTGTGGGGGTGTGTGAGTGAGGTATCTACCGAGATACCAAATAGAAAAATTATAAAAACCGGCCAAGTGCGAGTCGGACTCGCGTACGAAGAGTTCCGTACCATTATCTATAAAATCGGCAAAAAAAATCACGTTTGTTGTATGGGATTAAATTTTTTTTTAAATATTTGTTTTATTTTAATTATTTATTTTTAAAGTGAATATATTACTAAATATTCTGTGAATATTTCAAGCGTCTACCTGTTGCCGTTATCAATATCGAGCAAAAAAATCACGTTTGTTGTATGGGAGCCCCCTTAAATATCTATTTTATTCTGTTTTTTAGTTTTTGTTGTTATAGCGACAACAGAAATACATCAAAAAAAAATTTCAACTGTCTAAATATCACGGTTCATGAGATACAGCCTGGTGACAGACGGACGGACAGCGGATTCTTAGTAAAACAGGGTCCCGTTTTTTACCTTTTGGGTACGGAACCCTATTAGATAAGACTTTGACCGCCGCTGCTTTTTTATTTTTTAGGTGACATAGTTTTTGGCTTATTGCAAAAAGTGTACAAAACCCCCCCTCTTATCTCAGAAGTACACCATCTGAAAAATCTGAAATAATTAAGACTAAGTATAAATTAATTATAACAAAATATAAAATTATGTTAATTTAGCTGTTTTTAGAATACTTAAAAAAACATTTAAAATATATATTAAATTCGAATTAAACTCTCACTTGAGCGCTTTTTGTTTATGTATATTATACAATCGTTAGATTGTTTACAATAAATAAAAAAGAAAAAATGTTTTCACGCATATCTGAACGATATTTCTGACTAAACGTCATAAAATTTTGTGAGATGGACAATTGGACTATTTTTTTACAAGCTCGTATTTTCTGCAAAATTTCGTCTTTTCCGAGGCTACAAAATTATTCTACAAACACGCTTCAGCTGTGACTCCCAACTACAACCTTATCATTTTGGGTTTATGATGCTGGTGACATTATTAAATCTTGCTGATAAACTTATAAAAAAAGGCTACCATGTATATGATGTAACTGTTTGTAAATCTAAATACATAAAAAAAACCTAGCAACATGTGGCTACGCTCCGTGCTACCTGAATTTTTCTACACATTATTATTTCCTACTAATGTAAATGCGAAAGTTTGTTTGGATGGATGTTTGTTACTCTTGTGCGCTTCAACCACTGGACGGATCGGGTTGATGAAGGTTAGTTCCTGGAATAGCATATAGGCTACTTTTTATCTCGAAATTCCGGCGGGAATAACTATAACCGAGCTTAAACAAACTATAGCTATAGCTTGATATAGCAAACTTCATTAGTGTAATTAACGTGTAAATCACAGTCGCCGATAACCGAATTAAGGGCGGGCTAATTAAGGAGTAAATCACAGTATTAATACTGAGATTAAATAAAGGAGTCCCACGCCGATAACCGGATTTACGGCGGAAGGAGCCACTGGCAAAGTCTAGTTATTAATATAGGCTTCTTTATTCTTGTAAAATTGTTTACAATTCAAGCGTATTTGTAAGCATTGTTCATGGTCAGTATGTCTTAAAATTTATGTCAGTCATGTTATTTTTTGACAACTAAATATTTATAGACCCCTTTGGGTACTTTGCCTTTCCATCTTTGTGCATGTTTTTTCAGACTTAGCTTAAGCCTTTCTACATTTCTTTTCTTAACTGGTCCTAGCCATGGTGTAATTTTAGTGTCCATCGTTTTTTCTTTTAGTCAAGCAATGTGTCTAGCCAATTGTCATTTTAGAGTAAGTTTGTTTAGGAGTATCCGTTTCCTTGTTAACTTCTCTTGAGGACAGTTATTTATAATAGGTCCCAAAAACGAAATTGTAAAATTATATGACGCGCATTTTAGTTGTCAACTCGACATTCTAAGGCTGGTTGCAAATCGGTCCAGCGATGTGTTTTTTATCGCTAAAAAACTGATTTTTTTAAAGATGCAATTCTAATTCTCATGTTTAAATTCTCACCTTAGAAAAAAATCTCAAGAGAAGTTGCTTGTGCGGTACTTGCTACTGAACCATTCTGATTTTTGTCTTATAGCTGTACTTTTAATTTTGTCTATTTTGCGCAACTTTTGAGTTTTGGACCTATTATAAATAACTGTCCTCAAGAGAAGTTAAAAATAATTAATTGCAGAAGCATATAAAATATTTATTCTCTATAATATTATATAAAGCAACAAAGTTAGTTTATTGTTTGTCAAAGGTAATTTCTGCACCTACTAACTATTGTATATTATAATACTTATATAGCCTACAGTTTTTAAGATTAATAAATAGATTAAATAAATAAATAAGAAAAAACTGGTCAAGTGGGAGTGGAACTTGTAAGCTAAGGGTTCCATACTGACTTGCAATACTTAATCTTATGGAACAAATTGATACAGTACTTAATCGAAAATAATTAGGAATTATGCCTTTTTCGTAGATTGTAGGCATGCTGAGTGAGTATACACTTCATATAAATTTTACGACCATAGAGTTCTTTTAGGTTTTCCCATAAACTATACTTCTTTCGAAAATAAGAAATTAAAAATAAAATATGTTTTTTCAAATCTCACAATAAGCCATTTTATTTGACACAGTATCACATGGTACAGTTTGCATAAGTTTTTGTTAATTGATTAATTTCATTAATTAACATTACATAATTTTGGTCTTAGAAATTCATGTGGTTTAAACTTTAGCTTTATATCACCAAGGTGACAAATAAGCTTACCGTATGCCTGATGCGTTAAAAATACATGAATAATGCCTATAATATAATATATACTATTTATATAATTTGTTATATTTTTGCTTTAGTATGTATCAAAGTATCTATAAATGTTTAATATCAGAGTATATACAACAAAGCAAAAATATTACAAATTGTATAAACAATATTTTACAACCAGAAGTTAATACTAGGGCATGAATATTAGAATCTCGTAACGCTAGGTATATTAAAGTTCTGATTCTGAGTAGATCAATATTGTAACATTAAATTCAAAAATTAAATTTTCTATTCTATATAAGTTTTTAAATAGATTTTTTAAATGAATGAACTACACGTTTGATCCTTAAATTAGTAATAGAACACAAAAATTTAAAAACTTATACTGCTCAATTAGCACCTAATTCAGCGACACCCTTAATAATCACTTACCTACCCAACTTCAAAGCACACCCTCCTATGTCTAATCCATAGACAAATGAAAGAAATCATCATTAGCCTCTGCTAGAAAATAAACTTGGGTTAAGCCAGCTTATCTAAAGTTTATTTTCACATCTACCTTGAGCTACCTTGATACGTTTAAGTCAGCATGGGTCAATGCTATAAGTTTATGAATTATTAGTCAGCTTTTGTCAGTTCTATAAGTGTTTAGTATTTCATGTAAGCATGAGTTAGTCCCAAAAAACTGACCTGAGTGCTGTTCAGTATTATAGGTCAGTACAGATCAGTCCCAAATGCTGTTCTGTATTTCAAGGAGGGACCTACTCATATTAGTATATAATACTCTTTGTGGTGTGTGTGTAAACCTATTGGGAAAGATTCTGGTTGCTTAAGCCATCATACAAAAACCTGTATGCATGGCAATTAATTCATGGTTAATTTACATCAGAACAGTCTGCTGCTATGAAACACATATAACAGTGCACAACCCAATGTCATTAGAGCAGGTGGTACTATTATTTATACTGTGGCACAAAACTAAGAACAGTAGTGCCTAAAAAGGGTAAGAGGGTAATATACCTGACTGTTCTTTGCACACTAGGACTAGGACTATAGGATTATATAAAAATAATAATTTCTCAAATTTAAAAATAAATCAAAGTCTTTTTATTCAAATATTTATTTTTCGTGCTCCCTTTCATAATCAAACCATATCAGAAACAAGCAAAAACATGTTTTATTTCCCTTGTACCCGGTTTTTTCCCCTTTCAATTCTTCTGGCCCACTTTCTGTTAAATCTTTTTATGTTGGTACATGACGATCAATCACAGAAGAGGGATATAAAAAGATAGCACATAATGAAATCGTACCACAAGTAGGTCAAATATAAAGATATTTAATCATTGTTTCAATAACTGAAAGCGGGCTATATTTGAAATTATAATATAAAATGTCCCTCTATCCAAAACTTCTATGGGATCTAAATTTTTCTCGAATTTTTTGTAGGTAAGTCATGGAAAAAACCTTATTGTGGAAATTGGTTTCTTGAGACATAAAACGTGATTATTACCTTTCCGGGCTTTTAGGAAGTAAATCGTCTATGACTGCATCCAGATCCACTATTTCAGGTTCTGCCATGATTATGTCTGATTTTTTAATGTTTTTAGATAGAATTTAACGCTATGCACTTTATTTTGATGTCCAATTCATACAAAAAAAAAAAAAAGATCGTGTGTACCAGTGTTGCCAGTTGAAGAAGTGTGCTTCCGCACTGCGGTTTTTTAAGAGCAAAATTTTATTTTTCCGCACCGCTGATTTTTAGAAGCAATAATCATAATCAATCAAAATTATTTATTTAGTTTAGGCTACAATAATTGAGCACTTATGAATGTCACTACGCCACCGGTTCGTAAGTCTATAGGGCGGGAGACCTTGTACTGAAAAGAACCGGCAAGAAACTCAGGAAGGGCATTTCTTTTCTCTCTTTCTCTTACAGCGTCCACTTCAAAATATTGGAAAATCCCCTTCCTATCATAGAAGAACACTTTCCATTACAAACATAAAAAACATAAAATGCACAAGCACAGCATAAAAAAGTAACTAATTGCAAAATTAAAAAAAAAAAAACAGTTTATGTACCTATTTATCACTTGGAAATAATCAATGTCTTACAGTATTGATAAACAAAACTAGAAAGTAAGACTAAATACAAGGATACAAAGAAGTTTGCAAGAGCAGACCAGTCTCCACAGGCGGCACCCGTTCACGAGTATGACACATGAATCAGCCATCGTTTCGCTGAACCATATTATTTAAATTCAGTTTACATACTTCTGCAGGGATTTTGTTGTAAAAACGGACACATTGTCCTTTAAACGATTTATCAATTTTCTCAAGCCTTGTGTGGATCAGAGCAGAGAGTTTGTGTCTATTTCTTGTATTTCGATTATGAACATCACAATTTTTTTAAAAGATTAATATTCTTATGAACATACATTATATTATCAAATATATATTGACCAGGTAAAGTTAGTATATTGATCTCCCTAAATTTATCCCTTAAAAAGTGTCTGTTAGATAAATTATATATTGCTCGAATAGACCTCTTCTGCAGTACAAATATCGTCTGTATATCAGCTGCGTGTCCCCATAATAAGATACCATAGGACATCACGCTAGAAAGTAACTAAAATATACTAGCCGGGCTGTGGCTTTGTCTGTAAGTTGACGAATCTTTTTAACCGCAAAATCTGCAGAACTAAGTCTATTCGCCAATCCAGCTATGTATGGGTTCCATTGAAGTTTTGCATCTAAAGTAATGCCTAAGAATATAGCGCTATCTACAACATCTAATTGCTCCCCATTTATAAGTACATTGGTTCTTACTTGACTAACATTTGGCGTTAAGAATTTAATACATTTGGTTTTCTTACTGTTTAAAAGCAAATTATTCATATTAAACCAGTGGACAACTTTAGACAGACAGTTGTGTACATTATCTAGAACTGTTTCGCATCTTTTAACTCTAAATCATCTGCGAACAACATTATCTCGTGATTGTGTTTAACGACCTGCGGCAGATGATTAATGTATATAAGAAATAGGAATGGCCCCAGGATGGAGCCCTATGGAACGCCCATTTTAATTTTAGATCCAGGGGCGCGCTTCCCGTTTATATCAACTGTCTCAATCTTATTGTCCAGGTACGAGCTAATGAGTTTAAGTACAGTACCCCTAATACCATAGTGTTGTAATTTCCTAATTAGGGTTTCATGTTGGACGCAATCAAATGCCTTGGATAGATCACAAAAAACACCCAAGGCATCCATTGAATCCTCCCAAGCATCAAATATGTGCTGAATAAGCTCAACGCCAGCGTCAGTTGTTGACCGACCTTTTGTGAACCCAAACTATTTGCAAGTCATTTGTCAGAAGCGGAAATTTTACCCATTGACATGGATTTCAGAAAAAAGCTTGTGCTGTCGTACTGATCCTTTGTTATCGAAAAAATAAATGCAACCACGGAAAACATGCAAATCGATTACTGGGTACATCCTCTTAAATACCAACAGTATATAAAAGGTTACTTTTGTAAACCTTATCAACTTCGTCTGCAAATTGATCTACCCTCTGTCTTCCGTATTAAGCAGTGTCGGCAAGTTGATGACACATGTCGCTCCTGCGGTGTCTTTGCTTTCGCTAGCGAGAAAAAACCGCGTGCGGAAAGCCGCAGTGCCTGCCATTCCATACATCATTTAATCTAGCTAAAATGTAGCTAGTCGCGTTTTTAAGTTCTGTGGCGGAAAAAATCAGCAGTGTGAACACTTTTATTGTGTTTCATGCATAACATTTTTACGGAATTAATACCACTCACTGAAAACCGGAGTGCGGAAGCACACGAAGGAATAGGTAATGCTAAAACATTCTTAACCAAACAAAAAGAAGTGGTCAGCAATAAAGACAAGAATATTTTTTTTTTCTTTTTTTAAATTAAATAAAGATACAAATGTAAAAACCTTATACTGTGACCTCCTCACAGCTTGAATCCTTCTGGGCATGCTTTCCACGGTATTTTTAATAACGTTTTGAGGAATACGTTCCCACTCTTCTGCAATGACTCTTTTTAGCTCCCTGATGTTTTGTGGAGCACGTTGCACTGATCCTACCCGTTTCTTTAGTACATCGCAGACATGCTTAATTTAATTGAGGTCAGGTCTTCAAGCTGACCAATTAAATGACGGATCCCTACTTCTTGCATGTACGCTTCCACGTCGCCAGAACGGTGCGGGAGAGCATTGTCATCCATAAAAATGGAATCTTCCTCAAGAGCAGTCAATGCGGGTTGTGTATGTGGAATAAAAACTTACGTTATGTACAGGTGCATTTAATGTTCCATTTTCTACAAAAACTGACTCTGATCGTAAGCTCTGTCGAATTACTGCCTGCCCAAAACATAACGGAGCCTCCACTAAAAGGAGTGATTTCTTCGAAAAACACTTCCTCATAGCGTTCCTGTGGTCTTCGCAGCACTCGCCGGCGTCGGTCCTCTCCACATAAAGAGATTCTAGCTTCATCAGAAAACAATACCTTATTCCAGTCCTCCAGAGTCCATGAAGCACAGTTTCAAGAAACTGAAATGTCTGTCTAAAATAAATATTATATTTATAATATTTTAAAATGTTTTTAATAATGACCTAGTAATTTTATTTTCATACGAAACGAACCTACGATTCATATTAAGATACATTGATTTAGTTTTTAAAACTTGGCGACCGTAAGTATAAAATTATATTCGTAATAATGGAATCTTTGAAAAAAGAGAGAACAGTTACTAGGCGACTTCACACAAAAGCCGCAAATATTCTGGAAACAATAATAAATAAACTAGGCGGTAATGTGGTTCGGCCTAAAGAGTATAAAATAAAAGCCAGTTGGCTCTCATTGAAAGATGATTCAGAAAAGCTTTTAAAGCTTGATTTAGAGATCCGCGTGAACATACTGAAAAAACCCGACTGGGAAGAAAAGGTGTTGGAAATAGAAAATGAAGAAAACGAAAAATATAAAATAAAATGGCGGCTATTGGATACAAAAAGTGAAATAGCTAACTAGCAACTGAACGAGAACAAAAAGGTCACTAAATGTAGAACTAAATTAAGGCTGCCAATTATAAAATTAAGAAAATTTAATGGAGAGGTTAGGGAGTGGCTTCTCTTTTGGGGTCAGTTCCGCAAGATTGATTATTAAGTTCAGATGACAAATTCCAGTATCTGTTGTCCAGTATTTGTTGCGGTAAGAGTCGTTTATGTTCATTTATGTATAAATATTAAGTTGTTAGGTAGGTTATTCTTGAGATTAATTACTGTACATGTAGATATTTAATGAATTAACTGTAGCGCGGCTGTCGACTGTATCGCAAGTTGGTCATACATATCTTCAATCTATAAGTACATATCTTCGCTTTTTTTGTTATTATCTGTGCTATAACCTCACTTGATTAAACAAAATACATTGTAAACGCATAGCACGTTACTACCTACGAATGTTATAATTTATGTTACGACCCAGTTTTTCCTGCATTAAGCGAATACAATAGACTGTTTTAGAGTGCGAAGTGCGCACTGCCGCATGTGTTGACAACAATGCGGCTTTCATTTCCTCGCCGACTCGCGGAAACTGCAATACCGTAGGATACTAGAGGAAGATGTGTTTTTGATGAACATTTCGATAAAGCTATGTGGTTTTTCATATTTTCTAGTTGATTGTTAGATAGGCTTTGAAAGTAGGGTACACGAAATCTTGTGTATGGGCTTATATTATATTTTTAAGTGTACCTTAGCGCGGAAGCGGTCAACCTACCTTTCCACACACACATACATCCATACATACTTTAAAAAATCTCTTAATCCATTCCTCCATATTCATACTATCCATTTACGAGGGAGTAACTATAACCAAATTCTACAACGAACCATAGCTACAGAGCTGTAGCTTGCTATAACAAACTTTTTAAGTATAATCAAGGAGTTCTAAAAATCCCACGCCGATAACTGAAAATTTCAGACGGGCGGAGCCGCGCGCAAAAGCTAGTAATTTATAATGCTTATTTAAAACTATTTTATTTACAATATCTTTAGTAAGTACTGTAAAGTGATTATGTTATTAAAGAGCGAAATTTCTGAGCCCAAGTATTTTATACTTAAAATGCGGGACCTCAAATACCGACTGTTAAATCTATGTGTAAACGTTTTGGTGAGTTAAACAAAGTCAAAGTACAAGCATTATTTGACAACGACTCTCAGCGTTCGTATATTAGAGAAGATGTAGTGAAAAAATTAAGGAATTTTTCTTAATGACAAGGAAGTTTTAATGTACTCTTTGTTTGGCAGAGTACAAGTAAGTTCTAAAGAACTTCTTTGTTTACAGTTTACAGTGTCAGCCTTGAAAACTTGGATATATCTTTTCAATTTGATTTAATGGCCCTCTGCCAAGGTTGTATCTGTAGTAATGTTCCTAATGTCAATTATTCTGATAAGCAGTTATTAAATTTGCTGATACAGCATAATATCATACTGACAGACAAAGAAGAAAATTAAAGCCAGGTTGGGTTACTTATAGGCGCAGATTATTCAGGGCTATTAATGTCAAGTGATATAGTTCATCTAGAGAATGGGTTAGTAGCCATCAGAAGCGGCTCGTCCTAAGAAGTGCTGCTGCAGTGCACTTCCGTAAATAATTATCTACTTAAGAAACAATATGTTTTAGATTTTATCTAAAATAAATAATTATTATGCTTCGATTTCTCTTTATGTTAAAATAGAATTTCACTAAACACATTCTGTACACATACAGCTAACTCAAGATTTAGTATGGAATTGCACTGAGGAGATGGTGTCGCTAAGTGGAGCGCTAGCAATTGCGCTCCTATGAAACGAATACAGTACAGACACTTAAATCTAAAATCAATGAGTATGAAAGAGAAAGTTCGATACAGTCTCACACGTGAAACAGTAGTTTTTGTATGAAAAATTAGCTAAATGGGGAGCGCCGCTCCTGGGCTAGGTAGGTATGTAAAGAAAAATACTGTTGCCAGCTCGACTCCCGCCTTCGGTCCGGCGGCGCCGCGCCGCGCCTCCGCGACGGCGCGCTGTTGCGGCTCTTACCACAACAAATATTTTATTCGTGCCAGCGAGTTTTTATTAACAAATTAATAATTATATACCTACGTAAACAGTTTGTTTATTGTCTAATAAGTAACTATGGCAAAATAAAATGTGATTATTGTGATGTGATTAAACAGTTTTGAAATATTTTAGTAATTCAGCTTGAAGTAAAGACAAAGGGTCAAAATAATGTGACAAGAAAGCATACACGCATGACGCGCATTTGTAAATCTAAATATGCGAATGAATTTTAGTTATAAATAGAATAATAAAAGGTTTGCATTTACGCAATTCCTCTTTTGTTTTTTTTTTGGTGAACACCCATTAAAAATTGTCACGAGCCGCCTCTGGTAGCTATTAAAACCAAATTGGGCTGGACTCTCCAAGAGAACAGGTAGGGGTAACACTGAATAATTTTATAAATTCTACTACTTTATTTTGTGCTAATAATACTAGGGATCCAAGACCCGATCGAGGTAAAGACAAAAGAAGTTGCTGAAGCAGAGGTGATGAGTTCTTTCAAAGAAAATTATAGAGTCAATAGTGAGGGCAGGCATGAAATTTAACTTCCTTGGAACACAGTTATTTATTAAGTAATCATAACGTAGCATTTCGCCGATTACAAACTGTGACGATGAAATTAGATTCTTCTAATTTGTTTCTAGATTATGATAACGTTTTCAAAGAATGGAAAGATTTAGGAATCATAAAAGTAGTAAATAAGCCTAATGTGAATATTAATATGACACATTATCTACCTCATAGACCAGTGGTCGAAACTTTAAGTTTGACTACGAAAATCAGGCCAGTATTTGACGCATCAGCAGTTGATAGGAAAAAAGGTGTTTAAATACTTATTTTGAAAAAGGCGCAAATTATTTAGAGAAAATTCCTGACTAGTTGACTGGTTTTCGTATAGGAAATATAGGAGTAATCTCTGATATTGCAAAAGCTTTTCTACAAATATCTGTCACGCCTGGAGATAGAGATTATTTGAGATTCCTGTGGTGAAAAGATAATACTAAAACTGAACTTTATAGGCATTGTAGGGTTGTATTTGGGCTGACATGTAGTCCTTTCCTACTTAGCGTGACGATCCAACATCAGCGACAGCAAATGACTAGTGAATATACTGAGTCTGCAAAATAACTAGGTAAATCTTTTTAAAACAAGGATTGTTTAAGAGTTGGTGATATAGTACTAATCGAAACAGACGAAAAAAGAGTTAAATGGCCATTAGGTTTAGTCGAAGAAATTTACATAGGAAAAGATGGTATAGGAAGAACAGCTAATGAAAGAACGAGTGTTGGACATAGTATTAGACCTTTTCAAAGATTATACAAATTGGAAGTTTGTGTAGGAGATAATTCTAAGATTACAGGTCAACTTTCGTCAGGTAATATAAACTCTGAGAGCGGTGGCAGCAGATGACGTTATAAATCGACCAGCAGTTGATATCTGTCTGGAGAAAAATAGTCGCAGTGACGCAACAATAGGCAGTAATCCACAAAAGTCTACTCGAAGTGGTAGAATTATAAAGGTTCAAAGTAAGTACGTAATTTAAAGGAATTCTGTGCTTACAAGTACGTCTTTTTATTCCTGTCTGTCAGTTACGGCAGTTTTAATGACAAGAGTTATGTTTAATTTTCTAATGTGTTTATTACTTAAAGTTATATTCTTTTATATATTATATACTAGCTGTCCCGGCGAACGTTGTTCCGCTGCCGTCCCTCTGTACCCGGCGAAAGTTGGTTTTTACCTACAGTGCCCGAGTCCGACACGCACTTGACATATCGAGATAAAAACTATCCTATCTTTTAAGTTGGATCAAATAACAGATATTTACGAAGTTTGATCAAAATCGGTTCAGTAGTTTAGGAGTCCATTGAGGACAAACATTGTGACACGAGATTTATATATATTAAGATTATAATAATTAATTACTCAGAGATGTTCGTAATACGAGAATCCTTAAATAATGTCCAAAGATACTTGTATCTAATTATGGAAAAAATACCATACAATGAAATAGAAAACCATTTTGTTTACATAATAATAAATTATCATGAACTTGTATCGAATATGTATGTAAAGAATTGTATGTAGTAAATCGATATCGTTGCTAACTTGTTTTGTTTTTTACGTGATTTGAAGTTTTACTTTATAGATCAAGAGCTAGCTGATTTTATAATATAAGAAAGTTAGATTATTTAGTTTCATTGTTAAATTGGATCAATAGTTTAAAGGCAACCAGTTGATGATTATATTTTTGTTTGACTGTATTGTTTAGTACAAAACTCCTAAACTCTTTTTCGCGTGTGGAGGATGTTGCGAAATGTAATTCGACCTTTTTAAAACCGTAAGTTAGGATAAAAAAAATAAGGTTGTCATTGTGAATTGTGTCTGCCTAAAATAAATATTGTATTTTTGCGAGCGACAAAAGTGATTTTATTTCCATACTAAACTTAAAATTTCATGCCCTCATAATAAAATGATAAAATTTCAAGACCACCCGTAAAATATTTTTTTTCTATAGTGTCATAATTTTGACAAGCTGATGCTATAATTTTTGAGTTGGCATCTAACATCCCTGTATGGGTTGTTGTGAGTCCTAAGTGCGGATTTGAACGATGGAGACATGTTTTTGCTTGTTTATTTTTTAAATTTAGTCGAGGTGGATTCGACGACAAATTTAAGCAGATTTTACGAAGATCTGTGAAGAATTATGCATCGAAGACTAATAGAGGATGAAATGAAAACAATGAGCAAGTAACGGCAAGTAAAATTGTGAAAATTTTTAGTAAAAGCTCCGACGAAATAATGATTTTTGGCGTAATCATTGGCGTCATAATGTGTTTCTGCTTGGCTATATGGATTCATTTTCCAACAGCCTTCCAGAGCTTCTGATGAAGCCTGGACAAATAAAAAAAAATATGGGTTGTTGATTTTGAGCATGCTCAATATTTGTAATCTTCGTAATTTTTACATTTTTCACAAATGTTATTAGAATGGAAGATAAATCTTTGCTGAACAGTGATATGCATAACGGAGATATTGAATGGCAACCTCTTTCTTTAACTTTAGTAGAATATCCTAAAGGTTTGTATTTTAAAATGATCACGGTATTTTAAAATGATAACTAATATATTTCGTTTTTTATTATCATTTAGCATGTTCTCTGGATGAACGCATCCCAATACGCGTAAATGAGTAGAAAAATTAGTTCGTTGTAAAAAAGTTAAATGTAAATATTAAATCATAATATATGTACGTACCAAGCAACATAAGTGCAATTTGATTCCGGACGCAGCTAGGTGACGAGCGATAACAGCTAAGCATATTTAGTTACTAGTTGAATGCCTTTTAGGTGAATATCAACCTTTTAATTATTTATATAACTACTTATTAATTATTTCAGGTGATTTTATAGGGAAATTTTTTGCACTACTGAGCTTGACACCTTTTGGCATTGGGGCTGGATTTGTTGCACTAATTTTGTTTCGAAGAGATCTTCATACGGTAAGTATATTAATTTGTGTTGTATATTGAGTTGTGTGAGGTGCCTTGTGTGATTGTAGTGTCATTTAAATGATTTATCTATTTTCTTAAGCCTTGTGTGGATCAGAGCAAGTTTGTGTCTATTTGGAGTATTATAATTATGAATATTACTATTCTTTTTAACCCTAGATTACTACACTATCCTACAAGTGACGTTGTTACTAAACATTCGTAAAAAATATGACGGGAAAATAAAACAGAATTAATTTACGAATCATAAATTTTTATTATTTTAGAAATTATTACTTATTCTTTGGGTTTAATAGATCACATAATAATGAAAATAGTTTAACTTTTTTTACTCTACACAGTTTTAACACATATTCATGTTGTGCACCCTACATATGGCTCTTTTACATATCATGCAAAAGTTAGTTGTCATTTTTCTAGCCTTAGTTGGACACAAGGCACATGTTTTTCTAGAATTTGATTCTTGCATAATTGCCGCTTCAGGAATAGGTTCAATACCTAAGATACCGTGTATGAGCTCTTTGATATCTCATTGCAATGTTGGAGTATTTATTCTTTCTTTTAGGTGAGATTCCATAAGGGCATCAGCCATTTCGAAAACAAAGTCGAGCCTGGATCAGAACTTTCCACGATATCTGACATAACTGTGTATTCTTCTTCATTTTCACTTTTGGTCGGCTGATGATCGTCGTTCTATCTAGATCTAAGTTGTCTTCTGACTCAGTCAGTATCTCTTGTCAGTATCTCTTGCTGCTGTGCGCTCTCATCGTCATCTTCAGCCGCCTCCAATAACTGACAAATTTCATTATCTCCAAGCATTCGAGACATCTAAAACAATATATGTTATTGTATATATATATATATTTATATATATACTATAATCAACACAAAATCATTGTTAAAAGTGATAAACACAAGTGCACTTACCTTTGCTCAAAACTCACGCAAACTTTAAACTTTCGTTAATTTTACGACATGTTACTTTTAACTCAATACACAAATCACATCCGAACACAATGACAGCAAGTATCAAACTGACAGACGCAATTAGGAACACAGGTACAGTGAAGCGGGGGACGCGGAAATGACGCAAACTTTGTTTTTTCCAGGAACCATGATCTTGCCGTCGTAAATTTTACGATAATTTAGTAATCTAGGGTTAAGCAATCAATATTTTTATGAATATACATTAAATTATCTAATATATACTTAGACAGTAAGGTAAAGACCTTAATTTTCTTAAATTTATTTCTTAAAGAGTGACTATGGGATAGCTTGTAAATTGCTCATACAACCCTCTTCCGCAGCACAAAGATTTTTTGAATATCAGCTGCGTGTCCCTATAGTAAAATACCGTAGGACATCATGCTATGAAAGTAGCTGCTGTATACTATTCGGGCAGTAGCTTCATACTTAAGTTAATGAATTTTTTTAACCGTGAATGCTTGCAGAATTTCCTATTCCTTAATCTAGCTATATGTGGGCCCCACTGAAGCTTTGTGTCTATAGTAAAACCTAAGAATACTGTATTTTCTACTATATCTAACTGCTTTCCGTTTATAAATACACTGGTTCTTACCTTGCATTTGGTTTTCTTGCTATTAAGAAGTAAATTATTCATGTCAAACCACTGGACAACTTTAGTCAGACAGTTGTTAACATTATTTAAAATTGTTTTACCTCTTATAAGTTCAAATAAAAGTGATGTGTCGTCTGCAAACAACACTATCTCATGACTATCTTTTACAACCCCTTACTCCGTCCCTGTGGAAAATCCTTTCTAAGTGGACATTCCTTACACCCTGTAAGGAATTTACATGCCAAATTTCAGCTTCGTAGATCAAGTAGTTTTTAAGATTTTGTGATTAGTTAGTTAGTATGTAAGAATTTAGGCAAGGATATCTTACGAAAATTTAATATAAAGGTCATTACTCTTGCTGGGTATATGAACCCAAACAGCTGATTTGAGAGTTGTCTGTTTCTTGTTTGTTTGTGATTTAAATTTTGCACCTGTTTTAAATGCTTTCATATTAATAACACATACTGGGACTGCCTGCTTAGTACCCCTATTTTGTTACACCCGGTTTAGATTAAATTTCATGATATATGTAATGTTTTCCTTTTTTTTTTAATGGCTCCATTAAATAATAATGGTAAACCTATTGTCTACATAAATTGACATGTAACACCACCTTTTAGTTGGCTCAAGTTTTCACCTTTGCACTCTCCTAGATTCCTATTTGATCTGCTAAAAAGGTAAAGATTCAAAATTTGATAATGTTATGCTTATATTATGAATGTGTATAGAGGGCAAATTTGCCGCGATTCTACTCGCTCGAAGTCATACGCTCACGCGTGACTCGCGTGCAAATGGCCAGATTTGACTCGCACGATTTTAGATACTAAAAAGAGGCATTCAATCTATACCCGAAGCACGCAATTGCAGAATTATTAATAGGTTATCACACTGTAATAAATTAAGATATTATTTTATTTCCCAGATAGCATTTTCATTCGGCACATTCCTCAATGAATTACTAAATATTATACTGAAACATACTATATGTGAAGCAAGACCAATATCAAGAGGACATTTATACAATGAATATGGAATGCCATCATCGCATTCCCAATTTGTTTGGTTTTTTAGTACATATGTGCTGTATTTTGTAGTCATTAGGTAAGTAATAGTACATTACTGCCGCGGCCCGCAAAAGTCGAGTCTTGTATAGTGCTTTTCTCAAATATGCGTGTATAAAAACTAATGATATTGACTACTGTACATGTTGACAATATTTAAAAGAGTTTAGGTAATTTTGCCAATTCGCCGCGTTCAAATCGATTTCTTTTTTACTTTTTTAAACGAATGGCGCATTCTTATAAAACTTAAGTTAACTCTTTATCTATCAATGTTCGCCTATAAAAAATTTGTACCATTTTCAAATTTCGTATGTGACTGCTCTAGCCGACGGATAAAACATTGCGGGTCGCTTTTTGATTCTGTATTGCAATCTATAATAATAATTTATCCAAAGGAAGCATGTTGGAGAAAAATTTATTTGCTAGCGACCGCCCGGGTCTT
Organism: Apoda limacodes; assembly: GCA_946406115.1. NCBI lineage: Eukaryota > Metazoa > Arthropoda > Insecta > Lepidoptera > Limacodidae > Apoda > Apoda limacodes. The sequence continues at coordinate 21,755,184 of OX291545.1, forward strand.
TGTCCACATACTAGATACATGCTAGGTATGTATGTATGACGTAACGGTTTTAAATCCCCTGAAAGGGGATAGAGGCAGATGGACGCAGAAGAATGAGAAAGGAATCATATTGTCAAATTAACTTATCACCTCCTGTTCACTTACTCCCCAGCCCAATTGCTGGCTGATATGTTCTGATTTGAACAGACTTGTGGCAATGGCAAATTAAGTCCCTGGTTTTTAATTTTTCGCTTATTACTTTAAAGCTGGCAATTTACAACGGATGAACACAGCGCCGTCTGGCCCCAAAGTTAGCACAGCTTGTGATGTGGGTACCAGATAACGGATACAATTACATATATATATATATATATTTGTAAATACATTTAATTCATACATAAAAACACCCAGACTCAAGACAAACACAAATATTTATTACATAAATGTTTGTCCAGTGCCAGAATCGAACCCACACCTTCTGCACAGCAGCCAGTCACACTACCAACTAGGCTGCGACGGAGTTAAAGGCTTTATAGAGGCTAATATAGAGGTATATCAACCATTATAGTCCAGATACACTGCATAAAAACAGTGTTTCGGCGATAGGCTCATCGCCTGTCACGCAGGAATAAAGTTGTTGATGATAAGCGGGTGTGTATTCAGGTACTGGTTACAGGGAGGTTACTTGGGAACTGTGACGATATATATGAAAAGAAGATAAAATAATTAAGACACATGTGAAGAAGAGTAAAGTTATATTCCTTTCATGTGTTAGATGGGGAGAAAATATGTAATAATGCTAAATGTTTTTTATTAACAGGTTACACCACATAAACAACAACAGTATCATGTCAGCATTATGGAAAGTGGTAACAGTTGGCAGCTGCGTGGTTATAGCATTGCTAGTAAGCATTGGGAGGGTATATTTGTCCTACCATACTATCTCACAAGTGGTAGCCGGTGGGGTAGTTGGAGTGATATTTGCTACCATATGGTTCATAGTGGTGCACAGGTTTTTGACACCACTGTTTCCACAATTAGTAACTTTGTAAGTAAACATTTTTCAACAAATACTTTTGATTGTCCAAAAATAAAATAACAATTAAATTTGTGATCTTTTTCAGAAAAATATGTGAAATGTTAATGATAAGAGACACAACACTGATACCGAATGTGTTATGGTTCGAGTACACAACATCGCGGCAAGAGGCGCGCACCCGCGGCCGCAAGATGGCAGCGCTGAAACCGGCGCAATGACGGTGCGCGTGCGCGCGCCCGCACAGAGCCGCGCCACGCCCACGCGCGTGACGCGCATTCCTGTTCGCCGCGCTTGCGCTGCTTGCTGCCTTCCTTTTCACCAGCCCCCATCCGACTCAAACTTTATTCCCAGATCCGTAGGCCAATGCAATTGTCGCTATTAAGGGTTCTAGGGTATGGAACTGCTTTCAGTTGAAACTGATATTAAATATGGCCCAGCCAATCTAACATCTATGTAAATATAACGATGATTCCCAAAAAATATAATAATAAAATTAGAAAATATTACATTCTGATTGGGCCCTTTTTTAAGGCATTGTAGTTTTGAATACAAAAAAAAAAATAAAGTAAAAATCATGGTAAGTGATAAGCACTAGCTTAAAATAACCTGATGCTTAGATACATTTCTGCTAGAATGTACCTAAGGTAGTTAACATTATGCAAACAAGCAATGTAACATATAAATCATTAAAAATTTGAATATTTTTTTCCTTGAATAAAAGCTCGTGTTAGTATAAACCTATGAATCATTGCTAAACCAACAGACGCTTTTGTTACTTCGCTTACAAATAGTATATTGAAATCTTAACTATTTTCAATCATTTATTGTATATAGTGAATAAAATATGTACTTTGTATAAAATATCCCTTAAGATTTTCGAATCATAACTCTACCTATTGCTTAAGTGCACAAAGGTAACTTGAAACGGAACAGTACTCGCAAAATGTTGGTGTCAGAGTATATATCAAGTTACATTTCTTTCTAACATCTTATCCGGCGAAGGCGAATACCGCTGTGATTCCTTGCATCTGGCAAGATGCTTTGATGATAGAAGATATCACAGCGGTGCGTAAGTGTGACAGTCTATCTCGCCGTATTAGCTTTGACCAGGCATAATCGAAAGAAAACTTACTCGATTTACGAGTAGGTACTCTGTAGGTATCTTAAATGAAGTACTGTTGTATCACACTATTCAATTCAGAATCTTTGTTTTCTTATCTATAATAGGAAATAAAAATATCGCTCGTACATATTTAAAAAAATTGTTAAATATCAAACAGATTATAAAAAAATGTTAAATATTAAACAAATGTGTCTTTAAGTCATCATCTGGTACAAAATAAAAAAAAACGGGACATTCATTTATAGTTTTCGGCTTTGTGACTCAGTTGGTAAGACCCGACTGCTAAATCGAGGGGCGTGAGTTCGATTCTCGCACAAGACAAACCTTTTTTTTGTCATGAGACTGGGTGTTTTTTATATGTAATTATATGTAAGTATGTACCTATTTACGAAAAAAAGTATGTATGTATATGTATTTTTACACGTTTTGTGGTATCCATAGCCCAAGCTTTACTTAGTTTTGAACCAGACATCGCTGTGTGTAATGTTTGAAAATAATTTATTTATATTAAGCACATTAGTTAATTTCTCAGTTAACAGATGTTGACATAAGAACACCTTGAATATAGCTGGTTTCATCATTATCATAATGTTAGCCTTCGGACATTCACTATAGGCCAATTTTTTTACAGTGTTTGACTTTGTCACCTGTACAAACTATGTCATCCATCCATCTAGTGGCTTACTTATTTAATTTTGAACAGGCTAATAAAAAATATTGACTCGTACATATGCATCAGTTTACTACGTGGAGCGGTGATGACGTTGGTAGGTATTGGTTGTAATTATTCTAAGTCCTTTTAAGCTTACAAAAGGTGTGTGCGCCTTGACTTCAGAGGGTATTAGCACGAGTTCCTATCGTAACGCAAAAAAAAAAATGTATGAATACAATAAACAGTGTCATCTGTAGGTTTCTTTTCATACAAAATCGTTACTTAAAGCACTTCACGTAATTATTCGAATAAGATAGAAATTCGTGCTAAGCCCCAGAATATTTAAGCGCTAGAAGCCGTAGTATACCTATAAAACTATAAATATTTAAGAGTTCATTAAATAGAAATATAAGAGTAAATGTTGATATGTATGTAATAATATATATTTCAATGTATTGCGCTATTAAGTACTAGAGGAGGCACTGCAGCTGTCGCAGAAACTGTAGTGTACAAAAACTCACTTCTCTTAGTCACTGGCTGGAATAGATCTTCCCGCGTGTGGAACGCGACGCAGTAACTGGTATTTCATCTATGACGTGATTTTGTTTATAGCATCTCAAGTGTAAATATAATAGCTCAATGTACGAATGTTTAGTGCATTAAACTTTTCTGACCCGGTGGTCAAAAAACAAAACTGCAGTCGCCATATTGTAATGGTGTGAACTTACGATACTAGCGACCAAACACCCAACGTCAGAAGGTCGGAAAAGTTTGTTGCACTATAAAGTATTTTAAGGATTTTGGGCACTCATTATGTATTGTTCTAAAAAGCAGCTTTCATAGAACATTTAGAAGTAAGGCTTGCTGGTATGATATTTTTAAAAATTATAAATACCAATGATTGTTTATGTTAGGATAAGAATCTTTTTAGAAGTACTCATTTTAAAAAAATGAAGGCATAACACCTACGTAGATATTTATTTTTGTATCTATCTATACGGTAAGTTTGCATAGTCAATACTGCTAAGCGTGTTTATTAAGGAATTTTAATATTAAAACCGGCCAAGTGCGTGTCCTACACGCATTAAGTTAGGGTTCCGTAAATCAGATTTTTTGCGGATATTTAAAAAACTTATAAACCGATTTTGTCCAAAACGTCCAAAAATTTCAGCAGCAACTCTTCAATTACAGAAAAAAACCGACTCGCACTTGACGTTTTCAAGTAGCCTATGTCCTTCCTCGGGATTCAATTATATAATATATTAATATATATTGATTATAAATTCGCATTTATAATAGTATGGATTGTGTATCTATTTCTAATTATGTATCTGATTTACAACGCGATAAAGAGTAAATTCCGCAATGTTCTTGTCTACATTACATTTGCAGTCATTGAATTGACATGTTGGGATATTCAGTGTTTCCTTGCCACTTTTCACCACATTACCTACCTATAGTATTCTTAGTAGTGGTACAGTAATAATTAAGATTTTTAAAACTCTTCATACATACAAAATAAATTAAATGTTAATCCGTATAAAAGGTAATCAAATCATAGAATGCATTATCTTAAGTGGTAAAGGGTCGTTGAATAGCCTGATTTAACTTGAATGAAACTGGTAATCTAATTATGTTTAAATGTACCTTCCCTATCTTTTTGTAATTTGACCTTTGCTTAGTGTTAAGTGTCGCTAGCTTTGATATTGTGATTTAAACATGAGAAGATATTACTAGGATAATATATGCTAATAGGGTATTTGACAATAATATTTAGTAGAATTGATTTGTTTAATAGTTAATGCTGGAATAAAAAAGCGCGTTAATTATAGGTAGCATTTATGGTAGAGGAAGCGCGGGCAAAGCGGATATCTTAAGGTTTGATAGATAAAATCGAGAACGGATATTTTGTTAATTTTAATAAATTATTAAATGTATTTAAGTCTTAAATAAAACAAGAAAAAGTAAAAAATCTTTTACATATTAATAAAGTCAGGGAAATTATCTGCTTTGCCCGACCCGCTAAGCGAATACGCAATTCGAGTAAATCAAATTGTATGCAACAAGTCGATTTGAATTAGTATGAACCTCACAGCTACCACAAAAGTAGCTGCTATATAGCGATATCTAGTTGAACTTTCCGGTCAATAAGCTAATTCCCTTTGCTCAGGGTGTTCACTTTACCCGGACTTCCCCCACCTATTGTACTACTGTTTTATGGTATTTTACAACTGTTTATCGTTCAGTATGTTTTTTGGGTTCTATAGCCTATAACGGCACAAAAGTAAACCCTTTGGCATGTCAGTCCGTGTGTCACTTCCTTGTCAAATACCCTAATGTGTAACAAATACTAGGTATATAAAACTCAACAAAATATAAATTTGATGTTATCTTGTGATTGTATTTATTTTGAAAGTTGTGACGAAATGGGACTATAAAAAGGTAGGTAAATATAGAAATTCATCAGAAAAAAAGTTTTTTCATATTTTCTTAGCAACTGTTGGGACTCTCAGTCGGGACTCTATAATCGAAACCTTTTATTCTAGGCCGACTTAATACCTAGACACTTTCTTACAAATATAGTGCCTAATACTCGATTTTACAGGAGAGCCAAAGAATAGAAAAAACAATTTGTTTTCGACATATCTTGATTTTTGGCTTAAATAAATCATTCTAATACCAAAATTCCTAATTTTTTTTTATGCTTAACATAAAATTATATTTTGAATTAATTTAAACGTAACAAAGATAGCTTTCCTATACACCTTGGCCACGTCTCATCTTCCAACTACCTCTAGAAAGGCTGGTTCAGTAGCTGACGCTGCGGAACATCTTAAGCGTAGAAAATATGCAGCCCTTGGTAATGGCTACATTTTTGAAGCTTATTAGCATTTCTAAATATAGCCCTTTCTAGTTTGACGGCTGTCACCCGAAAGATATCTTAATGAGATCTATCACTTCTGCCAAGAAATTTCTAGAAAATAATCAAAATTTTTGAAGATATAGGTTGCCACTTTAAGCTATCACATAAAACAAAGCTAGAAGATTTTGAGTGCAAAACCCTGTCCTCAATTGAACTTGGTTAAAGAGTTTTGGTATTTATATTCCGTATTAAACCCTCAATGTCCTAATCCGACTCAAGCTTGACGTTTTTTTAACTAGAACTTCCTTCCTTTTAAAAGTCTATTAATAAGAAATGATGTTAAATTCAGTATAAAATCTTCTTTTTCAAAGTCGGAAATTTCGGTTTTCTATTGTTCAACTATTTAGTTGGTCCACGGGGAAAAAAATCTTGTTCGTACATCCAGTTGGACATAATAGTTGGACCAACGGAAAAAACACAAGGTTTTTAAATTATTTAAAAACACAGATCGACAGAGGAGAAAAGGGAAAAATCAAAAATTCAATTTCGCCGAAATATCGATTACGCCCTTTGAACCCCGAGGTATCGATATGTGACATACACGTTTGAATATTAGCTGATATTTGACGAAAAATATAGGTAAGGTTACCTTACCAAACACCACGTAAATCATTTTGATAATAAATTACAAAGAGGAGGTACAGTCACGAGCTTTAATTTGGGACCCTTTTCCATTAAATGTTGTTAGAACATGTTACCTAAGTAAGCTTTAATATATTTTAATGAAGGTAATAATTTTACTTTTATTTTATTTCCGTATCACGACCAATAAAATATATACTGCCAGATTGAAGACGAGCAAAAACCACATTACATAAGAGACAATTACTCGGAAAAAATCGGAAATCATCGTTTGGCCTTTGTTAAGTGGTTGCCCCTAGAAATGTAAACGTACTTGTCTATGGTAAACATTATGACGTATGACACTGCGTTATAATATTAGCACTAAATAACGTCAGTTTGCTACACGATATTCAACCTTAGGTGGATCCCAAATTCAAACTCGTGACTGTACCTGCAAAAGTTTGCAGATCTTTAACACACGCCAAAACATGAACGGACTTTACTGCAATCTAATTTATGACACATAATTATCATGCCACTTTGGTAGAAAGTAAGGTGGCAATCAAAGAGTACTTATCTATATGGCATACCACGTAATTTGCACTTCGCGGCGTTGTAGAGGAAATATTCATGACCGACCTACCTAGTGTCATCAGACCATAGTTTTCCCACGGACCTGAAAAAACGACGGACGTAACCTAGTCTAAAGAACAAGTGAAGCATGCAAATGGCCGCCCATGAATGTGCTGGGGTGCTTTGAGGGTTACCCTATAAATCATCAATTTGCCCACTTTTTTAATCCAGTATAGTTCAATTATCATGTAATTATTTATGTACTACCCACTTTAGCATAAGCTTCGATTATGTTATTCAATCGTTATTCTTTTATTTAAATGGGTAAAAGAAGGAACAAGGACTAGGGACAAATTATCGCTTAGCATATTTTAGTGCTGTCAAATTCAAATAAGAGTGTGATTTTATAAGGGACCTGTCTACGTGGCCAATAAATTGACAAAATCAAAATTCGCTTGTGTCCTTAATTGACATCGCTAACATTATCATAGCAATAAGATATCGATATGACTAATTTTAATTAATTTTAAACGGTTGCACGACAGCATCATAATGTTGACCAATAAAACAAATTTTCATGCATGACCATAGCGACTTAAAACACATTTTACGAATAAAGCAATTTATTATTTACAATTAATTTATTACTGATTACATAATATGTATTAGGTTAGTAATAATGAACATCATTTGCTCTCAATATTTTTTGTTCTCTTTTATCTGCGAGTGGACCCGGGCTAATAAAGTAAGTTGTTGGAAGATGTTCTTCGTTAAAGTCAATATTCGTATTCAACCTATTTGACATATTCACTACTATTTTTTCAAAACATTGTCACTCTGAACGTTTACTAACTTGCCATTATAGTTTAAAGCGGCACATAATCGGCAATATCCAGTTAATGCAAATTCATTTGTGAGAAGAAGTACCTAAAAAACCAAAAAATAATTACTCAGTCGCACAGACACACTCTTTATAATATACAATACATTGAACTAAACTTTTATTTAACCACTTTATATAGTTTATAGTTAACACTTTATTACTTAGGTTTTAATAAAGCACACAATAATTCAACATCATACCTCCAACAGAGAAGATATCGTGCTTGATGTTGATCGTTTGCTACTCCTTTAACATTTGGTGACATCTTAAAAAGCGTTAAAAAAATTGCATAGTTACCATAACAATATTAAATATATAAGTACCTAGTTCAAAAAATATTGAATACCTGCGGTATAGCCGAAGAAGTGTTTTGCATTTGTGTTTCTGGAGGGTTTGATAGTAACTGCAAGTAATAAAATATATAAGGCTAGAACAATCCCCAAAAAATAATTTTTAACAAATACAATCGCTTACCCTTTTTGGAAAAGCATACGGACCCAAGCAACGTAGCCCCTTAGCTGTTGTAATAAAATCCGCTCATGACCCGTGCACCCACAGATGTACTCACCAGTGGGTGTAGGGGGAATTCTTACTTACCCGTATCTGGATCCTGCCAGTGGGTGGAAGGGGAAATCATGTTACCCGTGCACCCACCGGGTTTGCCAACCAGTGGGTGCAGGGGGAATTCATAAAAACGCTCCAAATTCCCCAATGCTCAACTAAGTAGTTGGTCCGTGGGGAATTGTTAAAACCAATAGAAATAGATTGCCCACGGCTCAACTTTTATTTTTTATATGCTACTAATATGTTTGCGAGTGAAATCGGTGAATCTATTTTTATTTTTCCTGAAATTGCGCAGTGCTAAATGTTTTAGATATAGTTATTACGCAACAAAGGCAAAGCCCAAAAAGAGGGTTATGTATTTAACCTGTAAGTATGTATGTCCTTTGAATTGTGTACGTCGAAATGTACAAATGATAGCACTACCAGGGCACCTTTCAAATGTCTTATAGTACAATCAAAAACAAAAATATAAAAAGAAACCGGTTAAGAGCGAGTAGGAGTTACGTACCATAGAACAAGATTGACGTGTGTTTGCATTTCAATGAATTGACGACGAAAAGATAGTTTTTCCCCACCGACCAACTGAACGGCACAACTAGTACGGTCGGTGGAATATGTCGAGCGTTTGAAGTCGTTTTAATTTTTTATTTTTAATATTATTGTGAATGACAACTGTCAAATTAGAAAAATGATCAAACTCATCAAGATCTTTATTTCTAGCTGTCAAACTATATGGGGCTGTATCTCCGAAATAACTAAGCGTATCTTGGAGAAATGACAGATCTCATTAAAATTTTAATTTTAGATGACAGCTGTCAAACTAGAAAATGTTATATCTCCGTAACTATTGATCTTACACTAGCAGTTTCCTTGCAGAAGTGATAAATCTCATCAAGATAATTTCGGATGGCAGCTGTCAAACTAGAAAGGACTATATCTCCGAAACTATTAATTGTAGACTAGTAGTTTCTTTACATAAGTGATAGATCTCATGGAGATAATGCCGTTTTTAGTTTGATAGCTGTCATCTGAATTACAGATCTTGATGATATGTATCACTTCTGTAAAGAAACTACTAGTTTACAATAAATAGTTTTGGAGATAATGCCCTTTCTAATTTGACAGCTGTCATCTAAAATAAAGATCTTGATGGGACCTATAATTTCATTGAAGAAACTACTAGTCTACGATTAATAGTAACGGAGATATAGCCTTTTCTCGTTTGACAGCTGTCATCCAAACTAAAGATCTTGATGAGATCTATCATTTCTCTAAAGAAACTATTAGCCTCAGATCAATAGTTACGAAGATATAGTCCTTTATAGTTTGACAACTGTCATCCAAAATAGTATTTAGAAAACATTGAAAAAAGTTATTAATAATATAAAATTATTTAAACCTACCTACCCATTCACAATTCGAAGCTTTGCCACAGTCGGGTAATACTTAACCTGCGCAATTTTAGTAAAAATTAAAATAGATTCACCAATTTCACTCACAAACATATTTACTTATAGCTTATAGTAAATAATAGTTGAGCCGTGGGGAATCTATTTCTATTGGTTTTCACAATTCTCCACGGAACAACTACCTAGTTGAGCCTTGGGGAATTTCAAGCGTTTTTATGAATTCCCCCTGCACCCACTGGTGGGTAAACCCAGTGGGTGCACGGGAAAACAGGATTTCCCCCTCAAACCACTGGTAACTTACGGTACGGTTACGGTTACTTACGGTAACGGGTAAGTAAGTATTCCCCCATCACCCACTGGTGGGTAGATCAGTGGGTGCACAGGTCGTGAGTCATAAAATCGACGTCATCGAAATGTGCACTGCAGACGCTAGACGGTACTAGCAGATGATGGGTTCCCATTATTTTCTTCTCTACAGTTTCGTATAATTAGGACCCGATCATCTTTACGATTTTTATTCCTAGGAAAGCTGATAAAAATGAAGAAAAAAAAGGTTAAAATTAAGTCTGACTCGCATAATGAGGGTAATTTTCCCGAAATCTATGACTCAATACCTACCAACTCTAATTAAATTTAAAATGTTTGTCCAAAAAACCTCGGACACTAAGAAGAGGACGCAAGAGGGACTTTATATGGGTTCCATTCTTTTTTTTTAAAATACAGAATCCTAAAAACTTACGAAACCTGATCTGACTGAGTCACAAATGCAACAGATACAGATTTCCCAACATTTAGGGAAAATTTCCTATAAAAAAACTGACAACACTCTTATATTTTTGTTTAGAATTTACATCTAAGTAAATAAAATATAATTATAAAATCATCATAACGCACGCGTGGTAGATGATTCCTTGTGACTTTTTAAGTTTTCTCATGTAGTTTTTATACGATTTCATTGCACAAGACGGCATTTTTATCAATTTTCGTCGACGCAAAATACATGTCACAGGCGCTGTCACGCGGTACGTATAATGACGGCGAGTTGTCTGACCTGGTGTATCTGTGTGAGTGTAGGTCACAAACACAAACGAAATTGTAGGACCTTGCATTCTTCACATCTTTTTAGTGTAATTTTACGTCCGTCTTTTTTTTCAGGTCCGTGAGTATTCCCTTAAGATTATAAGTAGTTGGTAGGTTTTGACGGTACGGATAGGGCTAAAATGATTTGTGAATGCCTGCTGCTGGTCTCACTATTGTTGTATTATGGTTGTGCAGACACTGGCCATAGTGCACTGACACTCAAAATAAGCTGTTCATGGGTTTGTTTGTTCATTTGGTAAAAAAATATGTTTTCCTACTTAAGTCCTGCGTGATAGGTGGTATGCCCGTCTTTACTTTAGATTCTGGACTACGAAACAAGTCCGGATAGGGAAGAGAAAAAGCTCCTACATAGCCTGGATAAGTTTTGTTCAGATTAGATTGGGAGATTGAAGAGTCATTGAGATTATGATAGCTTCCTTTTTAACCGACTTCAAAAAACGAGGACACAGATGTCCGATGGGTATATTTTTTTTATGTATGTTCACCGATTTCACCGATTTCTCCGTCAATTGTAAACTGATTTCAAAAATACTTTTTTTATTCGAAAGAGTATGCTCCTGAGGTGGTTCCATGTCAAAGAAGAAGGATTTAAAACTTGTACTTTTGGAGAAAAAAAAATAATTGATGTTAATTTGGAATTGGTGAAACGCTACTATTATGTTGATTATATAAAATTTTGTTACAAGTATGAATGTTTTTAGTGTTTGAGAAAAAAGAAGAAATTCGTCACTCAAAAGCAAAAATTGAAAACTTTTTAACAAAAAAAACAAACGGCTTCAAAAAGATCTCAAAGAAATCTATTAATGCATATTATGAGAAGAGTTCGATAGGTACCATAGAATGAAAAAAAGTTCATAAATGAATCTCTATTTTATTTGTTACCTCCGATAGGTATATTCTTTTATTAAAACAAATATAAAGGAATAATTGCTTTACCTGGCACTTTTTTACAAAATAATATGCATTTGCTTCTTTTTTTAAAATAATACCTATCTATACAAAAATGTTAAGTACAAACACATCTTGAAAAAGGTCGAAACAAGTCTTTTTGCCATTTTTTTTTATATATAACAATTATAAAGATATAAATATTAAGAATAGATATAACCGATCTGTCACCAAACACAATGAGTAGTTGTTAAAATGGGTAGCTTTTATTCTTAGTTTGGGTTATAAGGTACTTTTCTACTGATCAGTCGCTATCAGTATTTGATTCGCCGTGATTTTTAAAATCCTCGCTTTCCTTAAAAAAACATGATTTTCTTATATTCTTTGGTTTGTTTCCATGGACATCATATTCACTGATTTCATTGTCCGCGTCGTAATCAGCTGAAAAACCTATAAATATTAAACCACATAAATAACTACGAATTAACAATTTTAGTATAGAAATAAACGTATTCGAATTTAACATTACTTGTAGATTCTTCCGAACAAAATGAATTACTCGTTTCTGTAACTTTTTCTAGCCATTTCTGTAAAAAAAGAAAGAAGTATTAAGGGATACCCATTTCAAGAACAGCTATAAAAAGGTCGATATTTACAATGAAGATTTTGTTAACAACATGAACAGCCATCTGCATATTCATTTGATCTGTCTACTTTTCCCAGCGAACTAGGGAAAGTGCAATGGAGTGAAAAAAGCACACTTCCTTAGGTAGCATACTGCACGTTTTTCACAGCTGGACAAGCGACCCTACAGACTGACGGACAGAAACCGAGTCTCAACATAAAGGTTCCTTTCCTTTTAACCATTTTGGTACGGAACTCTAAAAAGCAATATTGTCATGTTACAACTATCGTAAAAAAAACTATATATGCCCCACAATGCCCCCCCCCCCCTTAGCTACGGCCGTGTTTGAATTGCACTACAAAGGCGTTTGTTTTTAAAGCAAAAATATGTGTTTTGTTACCTTATTTTTCGGGATTAGTCTGCTCGTTTTTTTCATTGAGTCAAAATTAGCTTTCTCTCCAAGATCCACCAAGTGTTTTGTAACTTCTGTCGTGGACATAACCTTATTGATTACTCCCTGTAACGTTTGCGGATCCCTTTCCACCAATCCCGGGAACATAATCGCTAAGGGTTTCATTTCAGGTCCATCTTCACATTCAACCTACATTAATAGCTGAATTATCTTTTTGTCTAGTATCCGAAAATGCACCTTAAAATAAGATCGGATAAAGAAATAAACTAAATTGAATTTACAAGTAACAGTTCTTCCTCATCTTCAGAAGCATTAGTCTTTGTTCTAGCAGTGCTAGCTGGTGGTGTCTGTAAAATGTCTGCCCATTCCGAATCTTTTGCTAGTAAAGGACAAAGTGGCTCATTTCTACTGCTCTCACCTTCGGCGTTCTTTGGTTTCTGAAACAAAAGGCATTGTCGTTGCCACCTATTGGCAAAGGAAAAATTATCATACGCGGGTTACCAGCTAGTAATTGTTGCTATCATATGTCTGACTGTCTGCCAATTTGCACTGAGCCAGCACAGTGGACCATTGCCTAAGCCTCCATCCTCTAGGACGATGCCTACGCCCATGTAGTTATGACAAACAAGGACAGAGCCAACAATTAGGTACTGTATAATATAAATCATGGTAAATGAAACTCTTTCAACGCGACCTTTGGCTACAGGCCAATTCAAACCGTAAAAACACGGCCAAGTGCGAGTCGGACACGCACACCGAGGGTTCCATACCTAACCCATAATGCGTAATTTACAAACAAACAAAAACAAAAAATGTGCCGCTAAGCGGTCAGCCATCCAATTGCTGACTAAGCAGACATTGCTTAACTTTAAATATTGTTTCCTAGAAACAAATATGTTACTGTTTCGCTTCATAACAGCTAGATGTCACTGTAACGCTGATTTAAGATGGTAACTAAATGGCTGGGCGCGTCTTACACTTAGTCGGTTTTTATTATTTGTTGTTATAGTTTAGAGCTTACACACTATGCTTACACTTACTGAAAGATTGAAGCTTGTATGTTTTACTGTTACTGTACTGTTTACAATAGAACAACTAAATTAGTTTGAACCCTGTTCCGCTAAGCGCCGCCGCCGCGCCCGAATTCGAACGTAAATTTAGTAAGTACTTATTAGTACTTAGTATGTTACAATTTTATTTTTACTGTGTAACATGGTTCATAAACTTATATTTAATACCTGTTTTACACAAGTACCGACTTCATTTAAGTACTTTTTAATGGAATTTATACGAATAGAATACGAATCTTCTTAGCCATGATAGTTTTCCTTTTCATTTCGTTATATATGCTACTCCCATGATTTTTTCCACACAACCAAGATCAGCCATTTAGCTGGGGGGACACTGCATGAGCTCTAACAAAAATTTGCACTTTAAAGCTTTATATTTCACTAACGCATCGCTAAATCGAAAAATGGTTTTCACACACCCTCAAAATTTAAAAAAGTTAATTAAACGAGCTATTCAACGATACCCCACACTAGTCCAGACTAGACCAGAAAAAAACATTCATCCCCACTTTACGTGTAAACGTGTACCACTTTAAATTTTTTTAAATTATATTTTACCACTTTGTCGGCCTAATTTAATATGTATACCCATGCTAAATTACAGCTTTCTAGTAATAATGGTCTCAGAGCTTAGTCGCGGACAGACGGACTTGGCGAAACTATAAGGGTTTTTTGTTGACTACGGAATCCTAAAAATCTCGATTTTCAGATTATTTCCCCTTAATTGTTGCTTTCCATCATTAAGTAGCTGAATATCCGCAGTTATAATCTTAGCAAACTAGCAATTCTTGTAATTATAAAATATACACTTGTATATACATATGAATATACCGACGATATATATCCATACAAGTATTATAAATGCCAAAGTAACTCTGTCTGTCTGTCTGTTACCTCTTCACACTTAAACCACTATAGGGATTAAGATGAAATTTGGCATGGAGATAGTCTGAGTTCCTGGAAAGGACATAGCCTACTTGAAAACTTTAAGTATGTGTCGGTTTTTTTCTGTATGTAACCTAACTTCTCCTAAACGGCTGGAACGATTTAGGTGAAATTTTCTCTCAATATTTCAATGGATTCCTGGATGGTTTGAAAATACAATTGGACCCGGTAGGTGGCTCTGCAGTCAGTTTGTCACTGATCTTCTCCAATACGACAGGGACTATTTTTATTATATTTTTTGTTTACGTTCCAGTGGGTCCCTGCAAGGTTTGAATTCACAATTGGACTTGGTAGGAGAGCTGCAGTCAGTTTGTCACTGATCTTCTCCTAAACAGCAGGGACGATTTTAATGATATTTTTGTAGGCGTTCGAGTGTGTCCCTGCAAGGTTTGAATTTACAAATTGACTCTGATGCGCTGGATTCCGTGTGTCACTGATCTCCTAAACGCCAAATATTGAATGTACTACAACGATTTAAAACATTTACTGCAATAAATACGACACCTCCATTATTATCGTATTTCACAACTTCATTGTATCATGTAAAATTTGTATCTTGGAAACGACACGTTACATGGAACGTAAAAAACGTATCGAAATGGCTAGCTTAAAACCAAAAGGATTTCAAGAAAGGCTTCAATACTTGTACGATAGAAGATTTGGAAGAAAATTAATAATTAAATAATTTAGGCGTAGAGGTCATAGTAAACAGTGAGATATCCAAAAATGATGACTCAACAAATGATTTGTTAGAAGTAATTATGGAATCGCAAAATTTAATAAATGTAAATGTTAAATTTAAAATTTCATATTTAATGTGTTGCTGCTTTTCCGGTCAGGACAATGTCTCCCGAGTCCGCTTTATTTAAATGCGATGGTAACTCTGTTTGTCTGTTACCTCTTTACACTTAAACCGCTGTTACGATTCAGATGAAATTTGGCATGGAAATACTTTGAGTCACGGGGAAGGACATAGGTTGCGACATATACGATATATTTGCGTATCTTGGAAATTCGACTTCTAAAGATTTTTTATTTAGATAGGGGTTTGCTTTTAAGTCTACCTTTATAGTTGTATTTTTTGTAAAAACGCGATTTTCGAAAAAAACAACGATTTTTCATTTAGTTGCCCACGTTTTAACTGACTCAAATTAAGGGTTTGTAAAGCAATTTAAATTTTGAAATTAAAATAATCATATGCCTATGTAGTTTTCAAGTAGCCTATGTTCTTTCCCCGGGACTCAAACTATCTCCATGCCAAATTTCATCCGGTTTAAGCGTGAAGAGTTAACAGAGACAGACAGAGTTACTTTCGCATTTATAATATGAATAAGTATGGATTACTTAACTGGCCGTTTAAGCTGTTTCGCATAAACCATTTTTAGATTTTAGACTGAAGTTTAAAATGCCTAGCATCAATCAAATCAACCTATTAACAGGCACTCTTATTAGTGCAGTTTCTACTTCTCATAGTTGCTGTTTTTAAATTAGTCATACCTGCAACTTAGGTCGATATTACTCACCACAACACTTGCACTTATGACTAACAGTAAGGTTTCTATATAAAAAAGTGCAAAGCGTAGCGAGAAGCCTCAGAAGGAGGTCGCCTTTTCTACTTGGACTGCAATAAAACTAAAAGCAGGCTACAATAAACCAAATTAAGAGAATACGATTCGGAGCGCCTTTCAGCGTGCGTTACACAAACGAATTTCTCACTTATTTTTGACACTTGCTGATCGAACATCACGAAATTATGAAGACATGTTCTAGTAATAAATATCTAGGTCTGCAGTGTTCCAGTTTTCTATTATATTTTATAGTTCAAAAGTTATACAGAATTCTAGTTAATCACACAAAAGGTTTCAAAAAAAAATTCTAGTCAATAAAAAAGTTTTACAAGATTTTGGAAAAACACGACATGTAATGCTTGGGATTGAAATTTCACAGTGATTGATCAGTTAATGTCAAAAACAGATGAGAAATTCGTTTGTATGAAGCGCTGCGAGACGCCGCGAATCGTACTACAGGTATAAAGATACATATTCAGGTCAAAATTTTAATCACAGATTTTGATACTTTACTGATGATTCTGGTCTCGTAGTAGATGATGTCTTGTATTTTGGTCGTTTAATTTTTTTCTTGTTTGGTTCACTATTGCTCATTTTGTAAAATCCATGTTGTCATTATTTGAATTGCGTTTTATAATAATAATATTTTACCTATTACATTTTTTGGGATGTCAGTCAATATGTCACACATTTCTCTTTACGTGACTGATTTGACATTTTTAAAAGAAAAATAAGATCAATGGATAAATAAAAATATGGAATAAAAAAATTCAAGATAGAGCAGTCTCAGGTGTCAGCAATAATAGCAGCGTATTTCTTAGTTTTCAAATTCAAAGTCAGTTTCGATCAGCTAAGCTGCTATTAAGGCGATGTTCACAGTTGTGATTCTAAAGGGTGCGTGTTGTGGACACGGCCTAAAGTATCTAGATCATGCCGTCAGAACTGTGTTCGAAGTAAAAGACTGATTGTTCGGGATAATGTTCCCAGTGAACATTATTTTTTTGTGTTTCGTAGCCAAATAGTAAAAAAAGGTCCGTGTCTGTTAGTCACATAATTCAGGTATTCTGCATCGATAAAATTTAACAGTAGGTAAGGTGTCGTATGCAAGGGCTCTTTAAGTGATCGTGGAAGTTCAAACGCCTATCCAGGGTCACAACAAGATATTTAGCCTTGTTTCGCCGAAAAATGGCACGGCCGAAGAGTGCGAGTGAGTAAGGGCGGTCTTTGGTGAAGAGAACGGCAGAGCTTTTGTCGTGATTCACGTCGATTCTCCATTGGAGTCTCTTAGTGATTCGACTCACTTGCCTATCGGTGGTATAAATAGCGGTATCGTCGAAGAGGGCTAATTGGGTAGGTACCTATTGTTTTAGGGATATCCTTTGTGTACAGATGGTACAAGATAGGTCCCCCCATGCAGGACTCCTGGTTCTATGGGACAGGGGGAAAGAGAGAGTGCTTTGACTCTATAGCGAAAGCTGCGGTTCGACAAATGCGGTCTGGCAAGAGGCAGTCTGGCAGATACTTTCGCATTTATGCAAGCACTGCAGTATGTAGTCCTTACGTAAACACGTAACGAAGCTTTCTAAATCCTGCCTAGCATAAATTTTTACCCCACTGCACTATAACATCATCGTCAAGAAAATTGTAGGTGTTAGATTTACTCGCAGTTTACATTTATTTATGCCTTGTCCTTTTCAGTTATTAAGACTCAAAGACATCAGTGCGATTGTAAACAGTTTCGAGGATATGACATCCTCCGTTTCACTCCTTTTTGTAGCTGGATAGGTCATGTTTGACAATTTCGTAGAACTGATTTCGTTGTCGTATCACACGGACATCTAAAACACCTCGACGTATTGCCAGTCAACTTTCTTATAGTACACAGTACAGTACAGTAGGGTATTAGTTTTTTCGTATTTTTTGTGTTGGACAACGTTGGATACTTGGTTGTTGGATAGATGTTCTAAAATGTATTTTAGGTAAACTCAGGTTCATACCTTATTTGCAAGTTGCAATTTTTGTTTTCCGCACTAGTTCTGAAAAGTTTAGTGAACTAAAGGGTAAGCGCCGTGGAAAACATAGTGATTCTTTTTTACATTCTTCGAAGTTTCCTGTATTTTACCATGTATTTCATTTTTAAAAAAGAAGAAAAAGTTATTTAAGAGATTCTTAAAAAGTCATTATTTTTTTGAAGTTACTCCATACAAGAAACTCTGAATTCTGAAATTTGTGCGAAAATTATAAATGAAATGGCATTTCTATATCTATGTCAAATGGCCACAATTCTCGTCATTAATCTGTGTTCTTTTCCATCTATTATTTCAACCTAAGGGCAAATCCCAATTTCTATACTTTTGGCTTCATGACTGACGGAGTTTCATACATTTCTTAGTATGGAACCCACATGCCAAATTTTAAGTTTTTAGACCCAGCTGTTTTGGCTGTGTGTTGATGTCATTGAAACAGTCAGTCAGTCAATTTCTCCTTTTATATACCTATAGATGAAAATCAATAGCCAAAATTTTAATTTATTACTAAATGTTATTTAGTACCTATAAGCTTTCTCGTACCTAACTCTATTGACACTGTCGCTGATGCTTGGTTTCAAGAACGTCAGTTCGCAATAACCTATTTTCCGCTCTTTACTTGTAGCAAAATATACTGCTTAACTGCTATTTCCTGCGTTCTTATTTAATTAAGAATAGATGTCTCATTTTCTGCTAATTTATTTCTCTTAAGTTTCCATAATTTACTTACTTATTGGTGACTAAACATGATATTGCAGATATATAGTAGGTAATTAAGTTAGTTACCTCTGTTAATTAGCACCGGCAATAATAATTTTAATTTCCTTTTTGTACAAATTTCAAAAATATATAAACTACTAGACTTTGCCAGCAGCTCCACCCGCTCTAAATTCAGTTATCAGCATGAAACTCCTTAATTATACTAATGGAGTTAGCTATAGCAAGCTACAGCTGTAGGTAGATATAATTCGTTAAGGCTCGGTTAAAATTATTCCCGCGGGAATTTTGATGTTTTCGGATTAAAAATTAGCCTATATATACTATTCCAGGACCTAACCTTTAGATATGTGTGCCAAGTTTCATTTCGATCCGTCCAGTGGTTAAAGCGTGATTGAGTAACAAACATCCATCCAGCAGACATATGTTCTTTCACATTTATAATGTTAATATGATTTTTGGAATGTTCAGTAGTAGTAAAATCTGTCGATATCAGCAAATATGATACCTACAACTCACAGAAAGAAACAATACAAAACGTTTTAAAACAAGGAAAGTGGTTTTGTGGAAGTACATACATTTTTGAAATTTGCTACGTACAAAAATAAAATCAAACATGTCCATTGGCGGCGCTAGTAGTCGTCAGGAACCACCTTAAGTGACTGACTTTTAAGTTTTTTTAATAAGTTCAATATTAACAAAGAAAAATTTACAGTCAGATAACTTTATTAGTTCACGAGTAATCATCGTCTTCTTCGTCTTCGTTCTTGATGCCAGTCGGTGGCGGCACATATGGCTGTGGAACACCTTCAGGCCCAACCAACCCTTGTTGCTGCAACAGTAGCCACTGTTGTTGGTCCTGTTTAGCCTGTTCTTCTCGTGCCTGTAACATTACCAAAATTCTAAAAACTCATTTCTATTACAAACTGAAACCTATACACGTATATATCAAAATTGCAAGTGACCCGGTGCCTAACAGTGCAGTCATTGAAGCGAAAAATAGGGTCTTACCTCCGAATTTTTTTACTGAGAACCGATTTGCATGAAATTTTGGAACTAGGCTCATCTTACCCTTAACTTCAAAAGTGAAAATGATCTGAGCTCCGCCTATTATTTTAAGGGGTATAAAGAACCCCTTTATGGAAAAATTGACAGTGACCCATTTTATCGCTAGAAAACGTGTTTAATATTAAGGGGTGAAATCGTAAAGTGTTTTCTAACACAATTACGTCATAATAAAATAATTTTCAACCCCTTGAAAACCCCTAAATTGAAAAAATCACAAAAAATCCTTTGGTATTAACATAAAAAGATTTAAGTATAGGGTAAATAATATTTAAAATATTTAAAAAAAACCCCTTGATAAAAAATTGTTTAAAAAAAATTCTTTTGATAAAATGGAAAGGATATAAATGTTATTCCACGTTCTCGAAAATGATTATCATATTCTCAAGCTTTTCAACCCTTAAAACTACAACTCCTCCAACCCCTAAATTAAAACAGTAAATATATATGATTACACATTTAAAAATAATTTAATTATACAGTAAGAAATCACCATTTTCATGCCTACGTTTCCAAAATATATGTCCATAATATATATATATATATATATATATATATATATATATATATATATATATATATATACATAAGACAATAGTTTTGGGTCTCTATTACTGTTTACTTTAATTTTGCTCCAAATATTTACACTCCGAAATTTCATTACAATATATAGTGAAAAACCTTTGATTTTATAACGGTGAAGGGTGATATGTGTCCTAAAGCAGCCAAACTGTTAGAATCTATCAAACTATTTATTTAAAGTTAATTCTAGACGGAATACGATTAATTTTAATTTTGGTGGAAATGGCACTTATGAAACCCATTGATTGAAAAGAAAAAACCATTAGACGTTCCTCTTATTTGCATTACAGCTCACTCATTTTACGTGCAAAAGACTTTTAACAGTGCTAATTTTAAAGCTTATTTCAAGCACTACAAAACCCTATTTCATTAGAATGCATAAAATGTATCTGCTCGCCGCTAGATGGCATTGAATACATCGATTAAATTTCAGATAAAATAAATAACGGATTTGATCTTTAATATCTAGCTTAATATTGCACTTAGAACACTTTATAAAAAACCGGATATTTTGAAAAAAAAATTTACCCCACCGAGAAGGGGCGGCAACCACCCCCAGGGTGGGTGCGGAGTTCAGATCATTTTCACTTTTGAAGTTAAGGGTAAGATGAGCCTAATTCCAAAATTTCATGCAAATCGGTTCACAGTTAAAAAAATCTTTAGGTTTCTTGAAAACTCTTTTGAAACTTAATTATGATTATGACATGACTATCACAGTTCGGAAGATTGTATGTACTGTGAAGAACCGGCAAGAAACGAAACCGGCACGTATCGTTAAGTACAGTTGACGATAAGACATTGGATACTTGACTTAAAGTATAGCTGTTACTTTTTAACAAACTTTCAAAAAGGAGGTTAGTTATTGGTCCGAGATCTGAGGCACTGACGATAGTGGACGTTAAAGTCTCCCAAAATAACTAAGGCTAAACTAGCAGGGTGGTCGATAGAAACAATTGCAAAAGTCGCACGCAAGTTATTTTTAATTGGCGCATCAAAATATAAGGCGTTGATGAATCCCCTGTAGTTAGCATTGCTTGTCATAATTTGGGTCACTCGACTCGCTCATTAAACGTAAAAAATAAACTGGAATATTTTAACGACTGTGAAACGGGGGTGGCAAATAAATCCTCAGAAGAATGCAGAATAGACTAATGCCGTGCCTAAAAAGTGTCGTTACAAGGATGTGACCATTATTTTTACGGTTAATACCTTTATCTCAATATGTGACCAATAATTGAGCGATATAAGGAGGCGCAAAACTTTTTATAACGCAGTAGCCGCGAATTTGACATTAATGTACAAAATTAATACAATTTCTAAGGCGAAAGTTAGATAGAGTAAACGCCACAAAACTCCAAAAAATATAAAACATGATTATTCTGGCTGGCAAATGATCTGCAAGAACCATAAGTTCTTTGAAAACTATTTTTATTATTTAAGGAAAACAAAATAGATTTGGGGCCACTTAACCTATTTGTAAACCAAACGAATTTGAAGGAAACATATTTACATACAGCAATAGCATTTCTTAGGACTGCAGGTACAAATTGGTTTGTTTTCCTTACCTAAAAGAATAACAATTATCTACGTTCCCGTTTAAGCAGTGCAGCAACCCAATATATGGTGTGTTATTGACATTTTGTGCACTGCAATACAATGTAAACATTTAGTGACTACTTAAATTATTTTTATTCTTTTGTTTACCCATGTATATTATTTATAGATTTTTTTATTTACGCCCTAAGCATCATACCTGAAAATAATTATTAACATTTTTGAACTATGTGTGTTCATTAGCAGTCAGTTGAGTTATTTTGATTTTCGAAATAGGTAGTAAGATTTGTTTTATTGGTCAAAACACCATAGTCATAAAATAGGTCTTGACACAGTCACTGTATAGGTAGCGCTAGGGTAGGTAGACTAATAGCACTCACTATTAGGGCATGTACTATCGGAAGGTTTTCAATTCTGATATTAATTTCAAATAGGTATTAGATCTTTTCATCTTATCTAATTGAACATATTCTTTATAAATTGGATAAGGTACAAGATGAAAGATGTTTTAATTTCATTTCCTTTAATAATCAACATAAAAATAAAACACAACTTCTTTTATGATTAAACTACGAAAAAACATCAAAATCAAACTGAAAGCAACTGCAAGCAATATAAGTAAGATATATTTAGAAATAATTTATAATAATACACAAATTATGAACAAAATCCAATTTGGCACCAAATAAGTTTATGATTTAGGTACCTACTATGTGTTTAATATAATTAATAACATATTTCTCATGCTTCTTTTGTTATAATTAAAAAACCTTCTAAAATAACTTCTCCAAAATATCTAATCAAACAAATTAACAAGAGAATAAAACTATTAATTTTATACAATTTATGTATTTTTCGGTAAACCAATTCTTCTTTTCATAGTGTGTTTCGTAGAAACTCCCATACTCCTACTCTCTTTCTACTAATTAAATGAAACTTAAGCAAACTTTAAAACAATGCAATTGGTAACAAATGGAACAACACTATACTTATTTACTAATATAATGTATATAGTGTATTCTAAAAAGTTAAAGGCTTCTAGCATTTATCGGAAATTAAACTTCGAACGATGCTACAAAAATATCCAGCTGACAAAAAACACGTTTGTTTACACTAGGGCAAAACTAATTTAAGATACAAACGCTTCGTTTGCATTTATCATATACACTTATTCATCCCTCTGTTAATGTCGTAGGTTTGTAAGCTGTTACAATTTTGAAAAGGTCACATTGCCGTCCACAGGCAAGGCCCTCCTTTTTTTTTAAGATATTTTCTTCTCAAATTCTTTGTCAAAAGTCATCTTACACATTGTTGTAGTTGGGTAGTTATTTTAATCGGAAAATAATGAAACTTCTTCTGACGGCTCCAGTGCAAACAGAGTTTGCATTACATTTGAAGTTCTGAACATTCTTACGATTGCAATATATATTTTTTTCACTCGTTGGTTTAAAAAATGAGTCGATTTTTGTAGCTAATAGAAACTTTAAAAATTATGAATATAGTACTACTTGTCATCTTTCTTATTCAGCTTCACAAGTACATAGCAAGACTTTAATTATGATTATGTGTTTTGCCTGTCAAGTTTGCTGAACACGAATTTAAATATTTTGCCTGCTATATACACTGCAGAACCCAGTTAGCAGAGTAATGTTGCTCCATACTCGTGACATTAGCCAATAAATCTAGACTGCGGACCTTCGACTGCGCCAGGACCGGATTGAGAGGTCTGGAGGCAAGGGTGTAGCCAGCTTATGGGCTAGGGGGGGTAGACTTGGTACAAAATGTTGTTTTTATACGGCAAAAATGGCATTGTAGGCACTTTACTCCATTACTATTCATATGGTAAAACTCCAGAGGCGTGCTTTTGATTCTGTTACGTGATATTTTGATCCTATTTTTCAAAGGGGGAGATACTTAACACCCAGCTGAAGAATTATTGTCAGATCTGTCCACGTTTATAAGCTATTTCGAGGGTGATTATGACGAATAGATTAGAAATCTTCTTGCCTTTCTTGAACGATTTTCCACCACCTGAATAGGCTGCGTTTGGGGGTAACAGCACCTTACCACATCCAAACAGTGAGGCAGACTATATAGAAGACGTCCTCGGCCCAGTAAGCCTCTGTGGACTATGAGAAAGTTGACTGGCAATACGTCGGGTTTTTTCCGTTCGTCCTTTTTCCCCCATGGACCAACTAAATAGTTGAACATTTTCGAAATTTACAGGGCCCTACGTACAACTGCATTGCCAGTTGGACCACTGCCCCGAAATCATAATATTAAAGCTTTTAACTGACTTTAAAAAAGGAGGTTCTAAAATGAGGATTTCATGAAGGGTTTATAATGAACTAAACACTATTCCTTTTTAACCGACTTTTAAGAGGATGGAAGTTGTTGTAGTTATAAAACGTCAAGTGCGAGTCGAATAAGCGCACTGAGGGCTTAATACGCGTGATATAGCACTTTCTAGTGTCACAGTTGTCATCGAAAATAAAGATCTCGATGAGACCTATAATTTCTGTAAAGAAACTGATAGCCTACGATCAAAAGTTACGGAGATATAGCACTTTCTAATTTGACAGCTGTCATTCGAAACAATGATCATGATCAGATCTATCACTTATGTGAAGAAACTACTAATCTACGATCTATTGTTTTGGAGCTATAGGTAGCCATTTTAAAACAAAGCTTTAAGATTTTGAGTGCAAAACCCTGTCTTTAACTTGGTTAAAAAGCTTTGTAATTTATATTCCCTATTAAACCCTCAGTGCACTTATCCGACTCACACTTGACGTTTTATAACTGCAACAACTTCCATCCTTTTAAAAGTCAGTTAACAGTAATAATGTTCGGGATGAAAATTTTTCATAGATTGAGTTAACTAATTGCATATTAATAAACTAACGCCACTAATTGGGTCATAATCTCACTGTGCCATGCCTAGCCTGCTACTTTTTTCCTATGACACTGTGCTATTAGCATGACCTTTAGCAAGCTTTACAGTTTGTTTGGAACAGGAAAAGTTAGGACCTGCAAGTAAACAGCTAGTCTACTAGGTATTAATTAGTTAAGAGCCTACCTTTGCAAAAAGTTCCTGTTGTTGTCGTAGTAGCTCTTCTTCAGGTATTCCTAAGTTTTCAAGTCTTGTGCTCTGCCTGCGTCTCTTAGCTGCAACGGCTTTGCAATCTTTTAAAACAGCTTCAGCTTCCATTTTATAGTCACTAAATCCTAATCTATCCAAGGCTGAAAATTCATTAATTTGTAAGATTAAAATAGTACATTAGCTTTATTATATTTGTATCTTAGTTTGAACTCGCCGTCTATGAAATAAGACAGTACATAGGAGTAATAATATGTGGTAAGTATATTTTCACAATTTTTAAAAACTGCAATCTGTATGATTTGATATACAACGGTTTATAAATGTCATTACTTAAATTGGAAAATAAATAAAATAAATGTTCTGAAATTTTGTATTGAAACTATTGTGTGACTACATTTATTACCCTGAAATAAAACTAGAACACCTAATACTATAGGTTCATTAGTTAATAACTATTTATCTCTATCGCTTCCTAAGGGTTCTGTGTTCCTTGTGTGAGTTTTGACTCTACTATCACGTTCACGGCAACGAAATAAATGTATGGACATGTAAAAGCGCTTCTAGCGGACGCGTTTTAAGGCCGTTTTTCTCATAGGACTTTTAAAGAATAAGCGAACAAGTTTATAGTGACTAATTCGCAAAAACCCACACTGGCCTTATCGAGACTTCCTTCCTTCGCTAAAATATACGAATTTATCTAATGGTACATACGTGGCACTAGAAACATATATTTGTGACTTTGCGACACTATTTCCAATAGTAATAATTTATGTTACATTTTAGAAAACCTTTTAGAGTTCCTAGAACTGTACCATACCAATGCAAGGCACTAGTGACACTGCAAGGGAGCAAAGGTTGGACCATGTTGCTATGTTGCAATAATATAATGGCTTTGTAGAGCTGTCATTCCTACAAACTAAAGCATTGTAAATGTCCTTACAAAAGATGATTTCGGGATGGTAGGCTAATGATCATAAAGAAATATTTGTGTCCAGTGTGTATTTGTCAAAGGATCCTTAAACACAAATAGTCTCTAAGTACCATGATCTGTATTCTATTGTCTTGACCCAAGACACCAACGATACAAGGGTGATATACAGGATGTCCCAGAAAGCACACAACACAGTGTCACTGGAAGTAGACTAGTTTGAGGTCTATTCCAGAAAAAAAATTTTATTGGCTAACAAAAAACAGAATTAAATAAATATTCAAGGGGCTCCCATACAACAAACGCGATTTTTTGCTCAATTTTGCTAGATATTTATAACGGCAACAGGTAAAATCTTAAAATATTCACAGAGTATTTAGTTCTATATATAGTTGTATGGGAGCCCCTTGAATATTTATTTAATTCTGTTTTTTGTTAGCAAATAAATTTTTTAAAAATAAATAATTAAATTAAAGTAAAAAAAAATTAAGGGGGCTCCCATACAACAAACGTGATTTTATTTTTACCATTTTTATAGATAATGGTACGGAACCCTTCGTGCGTGAGTCCGACTCGCACTTGGCCGATTTTCTTAAATTATTTAATAGTTCAGCATAAAACTTTTTTTCGGCAGCAGCAAGTTAAAGTTAAGTTATGGTTAATCACTTGATTAAAACTTGGGTGCAATATCGGACATTGGGCCTCAAGTTGAGCACCGCCTCAATTTTACAGAAGCTCCTCAAAGGTGAAACAGGACGAAGATGTGTCTTTGCTACCTTCACCACCGCTTCGAAAATTCCGCCCTAAGAAGGATATGCGGGGGCGAAAATACACCTCATTCCCTTGAGGGAAAGGTGATATCCTATGCCCTATTGATTTACAACAAAGAACTGATGGACTTCTCGTTAATACCGTTCCCACCCTTATAGTTGGTGCCGCAATCCAAACAAATGATATTTGGCAATCCATGGCGTATAACAAAGTGAGAAAGACAGGCAATGAAAGCATCAGTGGAAAGAGAGGAGATTGCCTTAAGGTGGACAGCTTTCATAACAAGACATACAAATATGCACAGCAAGTATGCCTTGACCTCATTGGCGCTGTGCAGGGTAGAAGTCTTAAAGTTAAAGGGACCTGAAAAATCAGTACCAACAATAGAAAAGACACGACCGGGGTTTACTCATCGGGAGGCAAATCGCCCATTTGTGGCTGAGTCAAAGTTACCTTGAGCCTAAAACAGGGTATGCACTTAAAGAACACACTCCTAATAACCGTTCAAGCTGAGACAATCCAAAACTCTCGTTAGAGAAAGCAGACTGCTAAGTCCCACATGAGAGTTTCTCAAATGGCAGTCCTGAATCAACAGCAAGGTTAAGGGCTATCCTAAGGCAAAAGTAGTGGATGCCAAGCTCCATAAGGCCAGTTTGTATCACGTAATCGGCCACCTACACGAATGAGTCCACGATATAATTTAAAAAAAGGCATGATGGGCCATATCTGGGCCCCATGACCTATAAATGACCTTTCATTGGTAGCAATTGGAGCATATGCACTCTAGCTACAACTCTTGTCTGAAAACTTTTTTGATTTAACGCCTCTGTTCAAAGCTAGACTCAAGAAATCAGATGGAAAAATTCCATGTTCAATTCAAATTTCGCACTTAAAAATAGCCATATCTATTATTCCTCACCTTCGGGAGCAAGATCACCTTAAAATTAATGATTAGTGCCCATAATAGCCCCTTGGAAAGGTATTTCAAAAAAATCAACAAAACTTACTAAGTGATACATCTTCAATATACTAGACTATTTAATCAAAGTAAAAATACCCTGTTTGCAGAGTGGCGATATTGGTCACCACCAACCCTAGCTAGGTTGACTAGAGATGTTTTTTATTGATATGAAATTGACAAATAAATAACTCAGGCAAAATATTGGCCAGAGTAACTAAAAGGTCAAAATTTAATCTGTCTTTTTTCCTCAGCGACCCCTTTTGTACACCCCAACCTATTTTTTGTTTTTTTTGGCCTGGAGCTTACTTGATTTTCTTTTTTTGACATTTCCGGATCAAACACTAATAAATTGGGCCGACCAAATTTACAATGCAGATCATCATTGGGTGGGTACCTACCTGTAAGAACATGTTCTGCATTAATAGTCTTTTTATTACTCTGATTACAGACTTCATTAGCTTCAGAACTCAGCAGATGAATAAATTCAGTGCAACAATTTAAGATCAATTCTCTTGATTCAAATGCAACACGAACGGACGGAACTAATTCTTTTATCATTTTGTTTATACTGGCTCGAGGTAAAGTTAACTCGTCCTCTTCAGAAGGTGGAGGGCACAATTCTCGTTCTGGACTTCCCATTTTGTGCGTGTTTATATTATTTACGTTTTTTTAAAACAAGTTTCAGGTTATGTTATGAACATCGTACATCGAAGAGTATTATTTTAATCTCTGTTCCAAATCACGCCGAGTAATTATCGCCCGATAAAGTTGAAAAATTAACCCGTTCTGGAACGAGCGTTTGACAGTTAATTTTCGCACTGACAGGAGTGATTTCAACCTTTTCTATGGCAGTGTAAAGAATTCAACTTGACAGTTGGAAAATTACTCTACCCCGACCTTTTTTTTTTTTTTTTTTCTGAGCTGACTATGCAGTTGGCTGTTGCAGCCATTACTGCTTCACCGGACTTTTGGGGCGAGACTCTGAAGGAGCCTCAGCCCATATAGCGCCCAACGCTCAAGGGCTCCCCGCGGGGGAAGCCTCGGCTTGGGTTGTCGCTCTCGGGGGCGTCCCTTCGACCGGCGTGAGTCTCGAACCCGAAGGTGAGTCACCGCCAGGAGGGGAGTTCCCCGTTACGCGGGTGCGGTTGCGATTGAGTGGGGGCGAGAAGCGCCCCGGCACTCTTTGATACCTAGTGTATCCTTGTGGGCGCCGACGAACCCGGGGACGTCGGCGTCGTGTTTGGAGGGAGGCCCTATTCGGGGAGGTCGTAGAGACTAATCTCGCTATCCGGACAGCGAGATCGTCATCTGGGGACGTTAGTACGTGCCGAGGCCGCCTAACAATAGTTTTACGACCGTGACCGGGTCGATCGGGGGGACGATACGTTGTGGATTGCACAATTAAACGATTCGGGTGATTTTGCGTACGCTCGAAAAAGCGGACTGCCAAGTCTTTAAAGTATTGTACCCCGAGCGTCCCAAAACCACTTTTTTAACTTCCGCGTTGCGATTTGGAACACACCCAATAATTTTAAGGGCGCGTTCGTTTTGGGATGCAGAATCATTATTTTCGTTTACTTTGTCATCTGCCATCCGTTCGTTTTGCATTGGTGTCAAAAATATTTAGGGGAGGCTATCGCTCTTTGAGAGGCCGTGTTATATATAAAATCTTACCAACTAAATAAATCAATAGTTCTATATGATTCAAAAAGCTGTCTCCAAGCTCTACTATGCAACCCTTTTAAGGCTCAAATATTATCTCCCATCATTTTTGAGATTTTTTTTTTTTATTATATGCTTGTCAAATCCTTCCTCTTAAAAACTATAGGATATTTACATATGCCGATGATACCGCACTTATAGTTCATGGAAATTCATGGGATCAAGTCCAAAACATTGCTGAAGACGCACTAAGAACGGTCACCTATTGGCTACCCACTAACCATCTTACGTTAAATGTAAATAAGACTAAAGCTATTGCTTTTGCTATAAAATCCAACCTGTAACCACCAGCTAAAACTTTCAATATTAAAGTCCATTCATGTGCTTACTCTTCTACTGTTAACAGAGCATGTAAGTGTCCTTGCTTAGGAATGTCAACTCACATAAAATATTTAGGAGTCTATATAGACTCTAGTCTAAATAATCTTTAGCCATAACATAAGCGTGCTTACCGGGAAAATTTGAAAAATGATTTATATTTTTAAAAAGTTAAGAGCTTCCGCAAACCCCACTGTCCTTAAAATGGTTTATTATTCTATAGTACAATCGGTCTAAACGTACGGAATCACCACTTGGGGTGGAGGGGTGGAGCACCAAAAACTACTCTATTGCGACTGGAAAGAGCCCAGAGGGCCGTTCTAAAAGTCATGTTTCGTAAACCGATTAGATATTCTACTTCCAAATTGTAAGACAATGTAGATAATGTTTTATACTTAAAACTGTCTTAAAGAAACATACGTCCATACTTCCTGAACACCAAACTTCCGCACAACGTCAAAAATGTAAAACGAAATTTTTTTTGATTGTAGAACCACGTAAAACTTCATTTGGGCAAAACAACATTTGTTTCTATGTACAAACCTTTATAATAGAATCTCGAAAAACACACCAATTGTAAAATGTTCTAATATCGAATGCAAAAAATTATTTAGAAATTGGCTATTAAACTTGGACTACATAAACAGAAAATATTCTCATTTCTTAATTATACACCCTAAATATTATACCATTTAAAACATTATTTTAAGTATAGAATAGAAAATAACTCACACTTGTATATTATCATGGTCTGTATTAGACCTGAAACAGAAGTCCAGAAGCGCAGCGCGAAAGTTACAGGGAAAAAATATCTAGGAGAATATACTTTTTTACTTAAAAAGCGGGAAAATACCATATGACAAAGCCACATAATTATTTATATTGTATAGGCCCTAGTTTGAATTTGGATCACAGCCAAATCACTAAACAGAAAAAAAAAATGCTCCTTGTTAGTTCAACGCAATCTAAACTTTTCGTCGAAAAAATCCAGGAAAATCCCTCATTGACATTGGCGAAATACTGTGCCTTTAAATCACAATAAAGGCCGCAAAGCGAAAATAATAATAAATCAAAATTTTAGTATCATCTTAACTGTAATGCGTTCGTTTACGATATTTATACCATCGAAAAATGAAACTTTAGACCCATGTTTGGAGGTAGGGTTTTTGTGTTAATCTGTAGTGTGTTTATCGTAGTGTGTGTACGTCAACCGTTCGTTTTCCAACCAAAAATTTTGTAAGTTACGTTTCAAAGATACACGAATGATAAGTTTCAGTGGCAAAACTGGCTTTATCAAAAGTGTTAAAAGTAACAATCGTGGAAACTCTTAATCCCAAAACAAATGCGCCTTAAGAGTGTGTTCGTTTTGGGATATAAATTTCCTACCTGTGGTTCCTACGTTTGATGATGTCGCAATATCCAAATTAAATAGGTTGAGGGCTCAGAGCCAACAACTCACTCACTAAGTAAAAAAAGGTAATGTAAACAAAAACAAACCAGTGTTCAAGAAATTCAAAAAGTAAAAATGGTATTTTATTTTACTAGTAGTGTTGTTTCTCCATCTGTTACATTGTTTATGGGAGCAGACAAACACGAAAGTAAGTTTTAATTTTTTTCTATAGCATGCTGCTAACAAGGAATACCTATGTTTTGGCACGTGCTTATTACGAGCTGTCCAAAATATATGGCTGTTATTGTTATACCGTACCTACCCTAAACTGGTCCCGTCCTTGCCTTGTCTTAGGCTTTTGGTCAGGGTAACTGAAAGGAAAAAAAACCAGGCTTAAAATATTTTCATGTTAATCATGAGTTATTGAGTGAGTTTCAAGTTGTGTTTACAGATGAGAGGATTCTGGGTTCTTAAAATTCTATTAAGTGATTCAAGACCATTTACTATATGATCAATGAGGGCTAGTTGGTTTTTGTTTGTTTAGCTATATGTTCTTGAACCTTTTGGTTATAGTCCATTGCTCTTTGGTAAAGAATAAAGTCTTTTAGTGTCTGCTGGTGTTTGGTGATTTTTGTCAAAATCAGAAACTAAGCTGCCAAAATCACCAAAAACATATATCTTCCTACTTATACATATACACAATGGCCTTCTAAGAAGAAGGTCAATGCATGTACTTTGATTCCTTATTGTATAATATCAGAAGCTCTTGATAAATTTTGATGTTACATGTTACCAAGTTTGGAAAGCCTTGCCTATCCAATTTTGAACTGTAAAACAATGGTCCAAAGTCTATTTCTACTTAATAATGTTAACAATTTCAGTTGAGTTTGTGAGAATTCGCATTAAATTTTTGCCATAATTTTAAAAATGGCTTTTATTTAACATAAGTTTAGTTTAAATAAGATACTAAATAATGACAAGTATGTATAAAGCGGCATTCCACTATTTTTCATTATTCAGTATTGTTACGCTAATTATTGATAAGTGGGCGTGCAGTCTTTAACCTTAAGAGAATACGATTTGCGGCATGTTGCAGTGCGTTTCATACAAATCAAACACCATAAAATTTAAAAGACGTGTTCTAGGATTAAATATAGATCTGCAGTGTGCTAGTTTTCTAATAAATTACAAAGTTTAAAAGATTTTTAAATACAATATAATTAAATTAAATTAAATTAAATTAATTATACATTCTGATTAAAATATATTAAATATTAAATTAATTTTTTTTAGGATTTTGGAAAACCACAGAAATAAATATTCGTCTTGAGATCATGCCTACAAAATTTCACAGTATTTAATCAGTAAATGTCCAAAACAATTAGGAAATTCGTTTGTATGAAACACGCTGCAAGGCGCCGCGAATCGTATCCTCTTGAGTGATTGGAAGTTAAAGAAATTTCTTATTGTGGTAGAAAGGTGAACCAGAAATATTTTTTTTCTTTTCTATACAAAATACATAATTTTTTTTAGATGAAGATCTAATAAAATGGGGATGGCCTGAAGATGTTTGGTTTCATGTCGATAAGGTTTCTTCAGCTCATGTGTATCTGCGTTTAGTTCCTGTGAGTATCAATAGTCAGAATTACGCTTCTGCATATTTTCTAAACTAACGTTATAAAGAGGGAAGATTTGATTGTTTGTTTGTGTGTATTGAATAGGCTCTGAAACTACTGGATCGATTTGAAAAATTCTTTTACCATTAAAAGCCGACATTATCCCTGATGAACATAGGCTACTCTTTACTGTGGGAAAATGCTTCATTCCTACGGGAAAACGGGTAGTAAGAATTATCCTTCCGTACTTATCTTTTTCACATAACTTCTAAATAGCTGACCTGATTGAGTTGAAATTTTATATGGGTATTTCAATGGTTTCCTGGATGAATAAAAAATACAATTGGACCTGGTAGGTGGCGCTGCTGTCAACTACAAAACGGCTTGACCGATTGGGTTGAAATTTTGTATGTGTATTTCCATGGTTTCAGAGACACGAATGTATTATGCCATAAATTAATTTTTTTGCCGTAAGAACCTACGCCGATAACGAAATTTAGGGCGGGCGAATATATTATAAAATCATATATGGATGACAAAGTAACAGTTAAGCTTGACTGTATTTTAGGGACAAACTATTGATGATATACCGAATTCTGTACTGGAAGATGCCTGTCAACTTGTAAAGGCAAATTCAATTATGGGTAACAAAATGAATGATATTGATATTGTATATACAATGTGGGCAAACCTCAAGAAAACAGCGGGAATGGAGGTATGTAAATTACCCATATATTATTAAATTTGAATTATGAAAATCAACAACTGTCATTTTGAACCTTTAAACATAGATATGTCGTAGTCAAATGATAGATATTCACTGTTTAGCAATGCTAGCCATTTTATAAAACAGAGCAGTTTTGTATTGGGCACAAATTCCGCCGCGTTGTATTAAGCACTTACCGTTCTTCTGATTAAAAGGCATATCTCAATTAAAATTTCTTAACGGCAGCGCGCATAAATGGATGGGTAAGTTTCTGTATTGCAGTATTCGTAACATACAGTACTAGGTTTAATATGCCGCCATTCGATACTGAGGCGCGGCGCTACGTTCGTCGCCACCTATTTTTTTCGTAAGATACATGTGTCTAATGCAACTTGATTACAATGTAGCTAAACGTGGGACTCGTGAGACGAAGTGCTGTAGAACGTATTACTACTTATTATTTTTTATTACTAATAATAATCCAGATGCCTTTTTTTTTCAAATGGCTAGACTTTATCTAGAACAGCTAATTGTATGATTTGATTATGTACAAATAAACGGCGTCAAATGTTAACGCCAGAATAAAAAGAAAGCTGCGAATATACATCTCTTTTCACCTCTTGTCGCGCATGCACGTGAATGCGTCACACAGTGTTTTGAAAATACCATCAGTTATTTTCTGTAAAAAGTTGTTAAGGACCTACTTTAAATACCAGTAAATAGATGGGTACATACTCATTATTATCTTTGTACTTATATGTTATTTTTTTTCTTAATTGTATACTCAGACCCATAGTTAGACAAACACACACACACACTTTGCCTTTTTTTAGAGAAAGGGTTGATGACCACGGTTATCTTCTCAAAATCACTATTAATATTTATGATGTTCATCAAAATATATTATGTGTAGGTTGTTTATTGAATAGACAAGAAATTGTTTGTACATAACAATTGCAGATGAGAATATTTTCTTGTTCCATATTTTTTACAGTGTGATGTTTCAGTAGTGTCAGTTTTTATTTTTTTAACTTATAATACAACAACAACCTTTACTCTCGTGAGTGGTATACGTACTTTTAGGATGAAAAAAAATAAAAAGCGTTTTTGGAATATCATTAAAAGTATAACGGATATTTCCAGTCAAATGATATTTAAACTGTAATCAACAGCAAATAAAAAATTACGTCAGTATTTTTATAACATAACCAGTAGCACCGCTTGTAGTGTGGCCACTTTCTGTCGCTTTGTAGTATCTACCATACCGCCGCACATCTGTTAAGTTCTTATGACCGTTTGCATGAATCAAATAGATTTTTCTAGTCTCGTAGTCTTAGTAGCCATAAATAACGCGGCAGGCAATAAAACTAAGTTAGCTCTGTTACTCTTTGATGTCATTACGCGACCTGAACTTTAACACAGAAATAATTTGACAGAGGACTAAATAGGATTTATCCGCCTTATTACCTGTGGCACACCAACGATTTTCCTGTACCTGTGAGGACGAGCGCTAATGACTTTCAGTTGGTGCGTGTATGCAAAATTAAACTGTGCGGAGCGATCTATCTTAGGAGCACAGTACGGCGCAGTAGGGCCGTTCCACATACCGTGCGCTGTGCGCAGCCTCCGCGCTCTCCTCAGCACGTTTGCAAAGACGCAACCGATTTTACGAGCACACGTGTGTCAGTGTCTCCTATTTTAGTTTTATAAATATTTTTCGCATCTGGTACTATCGTTAGTAGCACAGGTGTTTTTCTTTCGCCGATGACTACTGGCGTGGCTAGTAAGTTGGGCCATGGGAGATTTATTTTATCCCAGTTCCGATAAAACTATGCTTTAGTAGGACGTCAAAAGATATGGAATACTTTTATTTCAATCAAGATTTCACACGGTAATTGATTTTTGCACGTGTTTTTGGTTGCAAGTCGCGACAGAGCAAAGGAGTGACTTGTGTTGTGGTAGAGATCGTGTAATCTTATACTAGCCCCCCTCCACAGCATTGATGCATACATGCCAAATACAAAAAATGTAATAGATATATTTTTATCTGATCTGACTTAATATCTCTACCACTACAGTAAGTGGGTCCGAATCCGAAACAAAACTGTGTTTATTTGTAACACTTTTTTCAATTTATTAATATAAACCTTTAACTACCAGTATCTCAAAACGTTTTTTTTGGAGTTATCAAATGTCAATTAGACACCACGGATACATATATACAGGGTGGAAACGTTAAGTGATCTCACACGAGTTCTATCCAATGGTATCAATAATGGTTTATAAAATAAACTGGATCTATCTGAAAATTTGATGTTTTCAGATTCCATACATTTAGTATGGCGACATGGCGCTCATCGCATGATATCTTAATAATTTTATAATAAAGTTTTAACATGTTTCCTTGTTTCAACATACGAATCCGCTTTAGTATTTGATATTAATTTCAACTTGATACCTTCACGCGTTCCTGAGAAAGGGTCTTGACAAACAGACGGACAACAAATTGATCCAATAAGGGTTTCATTTTCCTGTTGAGGAACGGAACCCTAAAAACGTGTGAGTGCTAGCCTTGCCAAACTATGATAGTTTTTGGATTTATCGTGCAACTTATTGGCCTAATTGTCTTCAAATACATCTAACGTTCACAGCATAGTCGTCACACTATCACAAGAATTGGCGAATTAGATTGTGTTCCGACTTTTGATACTTTTCACACTTTTGATAACGCCAGTTTTGCCATCTACACCTATCGTTCGTTTAAGCTTTGAAACGTTTTTAACAAATTTATTGGTTGCAAAACGAACGGATGACGTACACACAGTGCGATAATAACACACACACTACCATAAATAGGATTTAAATAAGACAATCTCTATAGGAATAACATAGGTTAGGACGGAGAAAGACATCGGTTACTTTCATCCTGATTAAAAGTAATCGTAGAAATGTCACCACGATCTCCTGCACGGGAAAAGCCGAAGGTTTAATCTAGTATGTCTAATGGGCACACTAAGTAAAAGGTTTAAAGTTCTTATGTAATCTGTGTATGTTTTAAATTTTGCAGGTCGGACAAGTGGCATTCCATAAAGATAAGGATGTAAGAAAAGTTAGAGTAGCCAAAAGATCCAATGATATCATGAATAGGCTTAATAAAACAAAAAAGGAAGCTTTTCCTGATCTAAGACAAGAAAGAGAAAATAGAGATAGATTAGAAAGAGAAGATAAAAAGAAAGTTTTAAGAGAAAAGAAGGATCAAGAAAAAGAGGAAGAGAAACGTAAAAAAGAAGAATCAGAACTAAGGAGTTATTCTACTTTAATGAAATCAGAAAATATGACTACGAATTACGATGGAAATGATTCAGATGATTTTATGTGATCATAATTAAAAGCAGTGTTAATGTTAAGTGTTGTCTATTTTCAAGTGTCCATTATAAAAACTAATAAAATGATCAGAAAAAGAACAGGCGTGCACATGCAGTACAGGGCCGCCTTCATTCCCAAATAATCAGTTTTTGTATTTATCCTGTGTTTGTTCGAGCAGTATTTCGCAGAACTACCGACTAAATTGGAATATGGAGGCCTGAAGGATGGGACGTCCTTTGATGTGGGATGCTACTTGCTAGGACACACTTTATGTTACTTCAGTTGAGGCCTTTTAGGCAGGTATTGCAGCTATCGAGGCTGTAAGCAGCAAGCGGCGCAAACATGCTAACCTCGGAGATGGTTACGTATTTGTACCGTTTGCTGTTGAGATATTGGAGAGAGGCCAGATGCTCACGAATTATCTAAAAATATATCCGAGCATTTCATTGACACGTCTTATGACCAAAGGGCTGGCAGCTATATGGCCCTTATGGGCCCTCTTCCACAAGGCAATACTTTTGTACATTAGTAAATCTTACAAATAAAAAAATCATGTTTGTGTGTTCGTATTCTACGCGTTAAAGTGTTATACCATACATACGATTGTGATGAAACTTTAGCGAGTTGTGTGCACGTCTAGGAAAGTTTCTAAACTAGTATAACCAGTGTACAATATGTGGCGCGCAAGTATTTTCAATGAGTATTTTCAATAACGCGCAGTGGGTTACAGTTACAGAGCATCATTACAACGTTTACCAGTAGGTTACTATTTTATGAAAACTTCAAAATTATTTAACTTCTGTATTTACTATATCAATTCCAACAGATTTTAATGAGTTTACAACCCAAGTAGGATAAACTTCATCAGGGTAGACTTCACTGACAAAGCTTTTGACATAATCTGGAAATGTTCCCGTTTCGATGTTCTTCCTCATTTTCTTCATAAGATTCATCTGTAAAAATATATTTTTTGCTTAACTTTGTGTTAAGAACCGATGTGTTACTGATTCGCTTAATAATAGCTAGATGGCACTGTAAAGGTGAATTAAGATGGTAAACGATTCGGGCCCGTCTTAGCCGGTTTTTATTATTCGTTGTTGTAATTTAGAGCTGACACACACACTATGATCCCTGTTAGATTAAAGCCTGTATGTCTTACTGTTCTCACGTTAAAGCAACTAGATTATTAAGAGAAACAGTTACAAATTTTTTTATTGGGGAAAAGATATTTAAAGTTAAGCAACGTCAGACTTAGTCAGTGATTGGATGGGTGACCGCTTAGCGGCACACTTTTTGTTTGTGTTTGTAAATTACGTGAATGGTAGTACAAAACCCACGGTGAGCTAGTCCGACTAGCACTTGGCCGATTTTAATAACACGCATGTAAACTTACATAATTTACGAATACAAACAAGAACAAGAAGTATGCCGCTAAGCGGTCATCCGTCCAATTACCTACTGACCAAGCCCAACTTTGTTTAACTTTGAATATCGCTTCCTACAAAAAAATGTGTTACTGTTTCTCTTAATAATAGCTAGATGGAGCTGTAACGGTAATTTAAGATGGTAATGGCTCGGACCCGCCTTACTCTTGGCAGGTTATTGTTATTTGTTGTTATGTTATGTTCACACTATTTTTACTGCAAGTTTAAAGTTTTTACGAAAGAGTGAATACAACGAAAATTTGTTTCTTGTATGGGTATCCCCCTTAAATTTTTACTTTTTTTAACTTTTCATTACTTGTTAGATAATTCCCCATTACAACACATATTTTATAAGAATACAACAGGCTTCTACTAATTTCGGTCTACAAAATATAGCACTTTAATGGTAGGACAGACAGACAGACAGTGTAGGCTTAGTAAAAAACTTTGCGGCATAATCTGGCGTTTAAATTATCTACAATTTAAAAAAAAAAAAGGTTTTGTACGTCATAAATAATATAAGTAACAACAAAATAATATGATGAAAAGATAAACATATAAAAACTTACTTGAAAAGCAATATTATGTACAGAAATTAGGTGGCAAGCTACAGTTTCGACTGTTACAATACAGTGCAGATATGCCCTAGAGTAGTTCTTGCAGGTGGAGCATGAACAATCTTTGTCAATGGGGTCCAGGTCAGTTTCGTACTGCTTCTGCTTCAAATTTAACTGACCTTTATTGACTAAAGCACAGCCGAATCTCTGAAAAGAAATATATTCAAATAAGTAGTGCATCGATAGCGGCTGTTGTATTGCAGTACTCAAGATAAAAATAATAATGACCTATTTATATTGTCATTACTACAGAACATTATAAGACTAGTAAGAAATGAAATGTGAGTACTCACATTGTAGGCACACACACTCATACATAGTAGGCATAGGTAGCCGTATCAGGTCCCGAGGTCTGAGATGTGTGAGATCACTCCGTGAGATTCATCGTGAATTCGGAAGTAAAATGTACGCGAGTACTTTCACGGGTCACGAGGTGAGACTTGAAAAAATCGGGTCTTTCCCCTGTGTCCAACTGGTTGTACAAACAAGGATTTTTTCCCCCGTGGTCCAACTAAATAGAAAAACGAAATTTACAGGGCCCTTCATACAACTGTATGGCCCGTTGGACCACTGCCCCGAAATGATAATATTAGTTTAGGTAGGCTTTTAACCGGCTTTAAAAATGGAGGTTCTCAAATGAGGTTTTCATGAAGGTTTTATTATATAATGAACTAAACATTATTCCTTTTTAACCGACTTTTAAAAGTATGGAAGTTGTTCTAATTAAAAAACGACAAGTGTGAGTCTGATTTGCACACTGAGGGCTTAATACGGAATATAAATACCAAAGCTTTTTAACCAAGTTCATTGAAGACAAGGTTTTGCACTCAAAATCTTAAAGCTTTATTCCAAGTGATAGTTTTAAAATAGCTTCCCATATCTCCAAAACTATTGGTCGTAGACTAGTAATTTCATTACAGAAGTGATAGATCTCATCACGATCTTCATTTCGGATGACAGCTGTCAAACAAGAAAGTGCTATATCTCCGTAACTTTTAATCGTAGACTAGTAGTTTCTGTACAGAAATGATAGATCTCATCAAAATCTTCGTTTCGGATGACAGCTGTCAAAACTTGCAATAGAAATTGAATTTTGAACAATATCGGTTTACAAGTTTTTTTTAGATTCCACTTATTTTATGGAATCCTAACTAAATGCGTGTTAAACACGCACCTGTCCGATTTTAGGATTCCATGTCCATAGGGTGCCTACGGAGCCCTATTACTTAAGCATAGCTGTCTGTCCTGCCATAAAAAGGCCCTATCTTCCAGACCGAAATAGATGTAAACCTAATTTTTTATAGAATATGTATTTAAATGGCGGATGAGGTATCTAACATATAATAGGAAGTTTTCTTTGTTTTTGCTCTATCGTCAATACAGTAACACATACAAGTTTCTAACTTGCAGTGATTATAGTGTAAGCTCTACAGTATAACAACAAATAATATAAATTGGCAAAGTGCGAGACGGGTCGAGCCATTACCAAATATATATTATCCTTAATAACCGCGCCCTCTGGCGATTATGCAGAGATAAACAATAACACGTTGGCTTGTTTACTTGTTTTAGTTTTTGTTATTTTACTACCCTTTCTTTAAATGACTATCCATTTTTTTT
Source organism: Apoda limacodes (assembly GCA_946406115.1). NCBI lineage: Eukaryota > Metazoa > Arthropoda > Insecta > Lepidoptera > Limacodidae > Apoda > Apoda limacodes. The sequence goes on from OX291545.1 coordinate 21,795,989, forward strand.
TGAGTTTTAGATTTATTAATAATGTACAAATAGCGGTTCCTGTAGTACCATGTGAAGTTAGAATGAATACGTTTTAGGCTACGACTATAGTTTCGGAGATATAGCCCTCTTTATTCTGTCAGCTGTCACATAAGAAACCTGTTATAGGGTCACATATTTAGATCTCAATGGTAAAACAAAATTGCAGTGTTAATGCGACAGTTGATCAATTTTTTGACATTGTGTTTTTTACGAATGTAGAGTAACGACGGGTCCTGTTCGATTTTCTAATGTTCAACTATTTAGTTGGACCACGGGGAAAAAAATCCTTGTTTGTACAACCAGTTGGACATTATAGTTGGACACAGGGGACATACCAAAAAAATCTAATCTGGTTAATTTTTAATTATTTTTTTGAGTACCAAAACGGAACAACTCTTTTGGATGATATTTGTAACAAGATTAAGCAGCCTTGCCTAAACTATTTTGAACTGTAAAACAATGATACTGATGATGTTAATAATTTCAGTTGAGTTCGTAAGAGTTCATGGGATTCGCATTACATTTGTCATAATTAAAAAATGGCTCTTATTTGACGTAAGTTTAAATTAAAATTAGATATTCAATAATGAAGAGGGCTTGCGGCAATTAGCTCATTCAAAATCAAACTATTTTATTCAAATAGACTTTTAAACAGCACTTTTGAATCGTAAATTTAATTATTCATTTAAAAAAATTACCACGTGTGCGGAATGATGAAAATCATCAAGCAAGCATTTAGGTAATCTTTTATATTTTTCAACCATATTAATATGAAATATCGCCTTACACTAGGTAATAACATAACATACAATGTTTTAATTTAAAAAATATTACAAATTACAAATCAATTAAGTTCTAATTTTTCCAAGCATTTTTATTATTTACTAGACATTGCCAGCGGCTCCGCCTGCCCTAAATTCGGTTATCGGCGACTGTGATTTACTCCTTAATTACCCTAATGTAGTTTGCTATATCAAGCTGTAGCTATAGCTATAGTTCGGTTAAGCTCGGTTATAGTTATTCCCGCGGGAATTTCCAGGACTTAACCTATATGTATGCTAAGTTTCATCCCGATCCGTCCAGTGGTTGAAGCGTGAAAGAGTAACAAACTTCATCCATTCATGCAGACAAACAAACTTTCACATTTATGATATTAGTAGGATAGTGGGATGTGTTCATTAACTTTGTAATAGCTTTTGTCATTAAACCATCTTTGACATATATTTAAAATTTATTTGGCGGTAAATTAACCCCATTTTTTGGAATTTTATTGTAGAAATATATACTTTGTATTGCGAAAGTGCTATGTACCTTCTGACGACGACATTTTGGAACTACCAAATTATCCTTATTCCCTGTATAAACACTGTGTAGGTCACTATTTTTAGCAAATTAGTGACAACTGTCAGGGACATTATTCAGCACTGTCATGCCATCTATTGATGAGTAAGCGTCTCAACGAGTGCAGTCTTCAACCTTAATCCTAAATACTTACTGCAGTACGTGTTGGATATACGCAGTCAAACATGTCGACTCCCAATGCCACACAAATAACGAGATCAATCGCCATTCCTACACCCATCAAGTATCGTGGACGATTTTTATCAAGAATACCGGTGCCTAAACTAACCATAGGCCAAAAGTCGTCCTTTGCTTCGCCTCCACTAAAAATATACACCAAAACATTTAAAAATAAAAATAGTTAATTATTAGTAGCTGTTGCTCGCGGTTTCACCCGCCCTAAATTCGGTTATCGGTGTAGGATTTCAACGGTAACTCCTCAATTACAGAAAAAAAAAACCGACTCACACTTGACGTTTTCAAGAAGCCATACGTCCATCCCTAGGATTCAAGCTATCTTCATGCCAAATAACATCTTAATCGGTACAGACAGACAGACAGAGTTACTTTCGCATTTATCTATCAAATACCTTTAAACGAGCAATTGTTGTATATATCGCTGACTTGCAAGAACGTAAAGGGGAACTCAAAATTTTTGATTTTCGAACTAAGTATGCAGATCGAACAAAAAACACCGAAATTTTAATGTGAATAAAGACGCCAAACTAATTTCTGGCATACGTGCGCTAGAGAGAGAAAGCGTCACTATGCAAGTGGAACAGAATGCACGTAAAATGTGTCGCGAATACTGCAGCAATACTGCTCTGATTGTACCAAGGTGAATCCATACTTATTTCTCCTAAATAGAGACGCTTTAAGTGTTTAATCATAATAATTAACGCAGAATTCTCGGGAATAGTGACGTATTTTGTATTTCGTTTCGTAGTGTTTTGCCGTCGTATTTTAATGTGCCTTTTTTCTTGAATTGCCAAGTATGATTTGTAGTAATTATAGTGCTTATACTATAACCGATCTTGGTTGTCTGGTGGTGAAAAAGACATTTTGCCTGATGTAGTAGGAGAGGGTAATTATTTTTAGGGTTCCGTACCCAAAGGGTAATTAGCGGATTTTATTTCGCTCGATATTAATAACGGCAACAAGTATTCGCTTTAGATATTCACAGAATATTTAGTTATAAAATAACTTAAAAAATAAATAATTAAATTAAAATAAAACCAAATATTTAAGGCGGGCTCCCATACAACAAACGTGATTTTTTGCCGTTTTTGTAGATAATGGTACGGAACCCTTCGTGCGCCAGTCCGACTCGCACTTGGCTGATTTTTTTATAAATTTCAATTTATTTATTACTAGCTTTTGCCCGCGGCTTCACTAGCGTGATATACAGCGCTATATATTTATGTATATACTAATGTATATATTTTACTTTTCCATTTTAGGCAATAATATAAAAGACTACCAAATCACTTCGCGTCAAAGATCGTCTTATTTTTCTAGTTCACAAGCTCATCATCCAGTTCCTCAAGTTCAGATTCATCAAATTTAAGCAATTCCAACAATACAGAAAATTCAAACTCCGTGAAAAAGAAGTACAAGAAGATTCTAATAGCAAACAAAATGACACTGAGAAAATTGTAAAAACAAAGAAAAAATTCATGAAAACGAAAATAAAACGGGAAATTAAAGAAAAAATTCTTAATAATGCAGATAAAAGCTGGTACAACCAATAGCAATACCGTGAAAATGATGAAAAAAATGGGGACAACGAAGATAAAAAAGATTTTTCTGCGGATGATAGTGATGCAGATTCGAATTATGGCGTAAAAACTCCCTTGGCTGTAACACGTAAGAGACAAGCTAAGCCAGATTTATTAAAAACTAATATTGCAAAACGTTTGAGAAATACAGGATGTGAGTAGGTATGTTAATAGAAATAAAAAAAATGTACGCGAAAGAAGAACGTCAGGGACTAGGTTGAATGAGACAAAAGTTTATACACCAGATTATTCGCAAGGCTAAACAGAAAGGTGACCCTTATGGACTATTCCATGAAATAAATCACAAGTTTTCATGATTTGAAGCATCTTGTTACTGATGTTGGTAAGATCTTTAATAAAAATAATAATAATCGGACGAACCTTCAAAGCATTAGATGGTAATAATTAAATACACAATGCTTATAGAAAAAGTAATAGTATCACAGAGAAGAAGAAAGGCCTGCTTGATTTAGTGGACAAAACATAATCCCAAATTACTGTCGCTAATTTTATGAAGGTTTATAACCGGGTTTCAGATTTTGTTTACCTAAATATTTTGTCTACATTCTCGCTAACCAGCGATATGTATATATATAATCTGAATCTCGGAAACGGCTCCAACGGCTCAAAAGTTATCTGTGACGTCACTCCTACCAACGCACTGGCTGCGTTCGAAAACCTAATGTTACGACACTTGACTCTACTTGGCTTTACTAATTCAAAAATATCTTAATGTCGTTAATTATCCAAACGGGTGCTCCGGTAAATTAATTTTTCGCTTATTTTTTTCCCGGCTAGACTCATGAGCAAAGACTGGGGTGGGGCGTCGCTAGTTTTAATGTATTTATATTTTTAACCGACTTCAAAAAAGGAGGAGGTCCTCAATTCGGATGTTCGTATTTTTTTATGTATGTTCGGGCATAACTCGTTCGTATATAGACGGTTTTTCTTTTTTTTTTGAAAAGGGTTCGATTTGAAAAGAGTTCGGCCCCCCCATATTAATGTTGTGAATTAAAAACTCACATTTTTAGTCAAATAATTCAGATCAGATTTTTGGAAATAAGTAAATATTTTTACCTTTTTAGGGCATCTTTCTGAAGCCAGTTGTTTATTTTTTGTTTAAAAAGTTTTTTAGTTAACCGTTTATGATACAAAATGTGTTAATTCTTGTTAAGGCTGCATACTTAGATAAATTGGCAGGGAAGGAGTGATGTCTAAGCTATTTTTAATGTATTTTATTAAACTAATGGTAATCTTGGATAAAATATGCAAAAGCAGTTTATTAACGTTATTTATGAACAATTTTTTGTAAAATAATGCTTTTCTTCTTACTGGAAACTACCTTCTTGCTTTTAATACATTATTATATAATATTATGCAAATTACAATAATAATATATGGGCAAAGGTCAACTTAAATGGTCTTTTCCGTCGTCTTATTGTGGTCAAGTCTTACAGAATATTATAAATACTATATTAATTATAACCTCCGTTTCGGCAAGCAGAGTCACTTACTCAAAGTCACTCGTACCTAATGCATGCTCCCAATGATTATTTTTTAAGAATAATCACTATACTGACGATTCAAAATTTGATTTGTTGCTATTTTGACCTAAAAAGCTAAAGCATACTAAAATTCCTGCTTACTCCTTATATGACACGTCCTGGAGAACAGACCTGAGATGATATTAATAACCAATGGCAATTCTCTTTATTAGTTATCTACATAAAATAGACTAACAGTGATGCTGCTCAGTGCAGAATACAAATACCCAAATAACTAACTATACCTTAGTCCTCCAATAGCAAATCCGTTAACATCCTTAGCCATATGATCTCTAGCACTTTTCGTCCTCAATTCGCTATTTAACAAACCCTGAACAATGGGAAATATGCTTTGTTCATCTGGTCTTTTATGTGCCTTTAGACAACGGTCTAGCCAACGGCTTGTCCTTTCCGTCGCCTCCTTGATACGATCGTAATCCTGGAAAGTTGTTTGGACTACATCATCAAGCTGCATTATTATATCTGCACCTAAAATTAAAGAAATAAATTTATGAAAATTTAAATCAAGCATGTTTAAAGCATATTTTGGGATATTTTTATGGCTCGATTAACTTAACTTATGGTTGCTTTTGACATTAGGAGCGAACTGTAAAATGCAAAGCTTAATTATTATATGTCTATATTAAGGAATGGTTATTAGGTAATTTTTTACACAATAATTGTTTGGCAATAGTTGCCAGTGGTAATGCAGAATTATTTTTTTAATATCTTCATATTGCTTGGCATGGTGTGGCGGTATTTCCAGCAACAATAAATAAATGTTGGCATCGCACCAATTGCTTAAAATCATTGTGAGTGTCGTGGCATCATAGTTAGTTAGTTAGTTAGTTGGGCGTATGTTTTTCACATTTAGCCTCACAATTGAGACATTGTACGTAAACTCAAACTCAAAACTCAAATCAAACTTTATTCAAGTAGGTTTCTAGGAACACTTTTGTTTCGTCAATACAATGTAAACAATGTTTATTTCTGCCAAAAAGAGTTGGCAAGAAGTTCCATTTAAAGTAGTAATACAATACTTTGATAATTAGCTTAAGAGTATACAATATGAACCAATACAATTGGTAATAAAAAATAAGTAAGTAAGCTACTAAAAACAAAGTCAAACATGTCAATTTTTTTTTTGTTTTTATGTAGCATAGGGGGTAAGTAACCAATCTGTCCGTCCATGGCTACTCATACCATTTTAGCTCTGTCCAGAAATCTAGGAGGTGTCTGATGCTCATCAGTGCCTCACTCAAGGTTTCCGGACTATCTAGAAGCTTTGCCCATTAATTGCTCACACTTCTGCAATTCAAGATCACGTGAGCTGGTGTCCTCTACATAGGGGACTGTCAGAAATGCTGATGTTAAAGAGATGTTTATTTAGTTGGCACTGACCTGGTATAACGACAGTTATGTAGCAGAGGTTTTTCCTACTGAGTTGCAGTAGTTTGTGCGACAAGTGCTTGTCCAGGGATGCGATCGTCGTGGCATCATAAAAGGCGTACATTGCCCAAGATAGAGCAATTTTAATGGCTCCTTTACAACATCTACATATAGCAACCAATACCAAATATATACCAATTCATACCTATACAGTTCTGAATTTCTATTGATTTTTCTGGAGTTAACATGATTTCAGAGTTGTCATATGGCGATTTGAATTTGACACCTTCCTCAGTTATTTCAGCCAATTTTAAAAGTGATACCATTTGGAAGCCACCTGAATCAGTCAAAAGTGCTCGGTTCCATCCCATAAATTTGTGAAGGCCCCCAGCTTTCTCAAGTACATCAGTTCCAGGACGATTACCCAGGTGGTATGTGTTTCCTAAAATTATTTCACATTCTAAGCTCTCCAACTGCTCTGGCAGTAAACCTTTCATTGTTCCCTGAAATTAACAAACATTACAATTACCATTGTGCAACACAAGTTTTCACTTATTTTTCAGTTCAGTTCAATTCAGCTATTTGCCAGTAATTGTAGCCAAAGGCTGCCCACAAGGAGGAGTTCTCTCTCCACTGCTGTGGAACATTGTTGTGGACGACCTGTTGAAACGTCTTAACGACAGATGCTACTACACAGTTGGTTACGCAGACGACATCACCATTCTGATCAAAGGCAACTCAGAAAACATTATCTGCACTTGCATGCAACTAGCCCTCAGAGTCATAGAAGAATGGTGTAACCACCATGAGCTGACGGTAAACCCCAACAAAACAGAATTGGTCCTTTTCACAAACAAAAGTAAAATTCAAATGACTACCATGACAAAACTATTTGATATTGAATTATGGATTAAGCCATCCATAACGCTATGGCTTTATACAGCCATAATACAACCCATGTTAACGTACGGTGCTGTAGTTTGGTGGCCTCCACTCTCAGTTAAGCACAATAAATAACTAACTACAAAGCCTGCAACGCCTTGCCTGCTTGGCAACCACAGGCGGTATGTAAACGACCCCCACGACAGCACTAGAGGTCATTTTTAATCTCAGACCCCTTCACCTTGTTATACAGCAAGAAGCTTCTACTGCACGTCTTGAGAAAGTAGGGCTCCGGAAACGGGATAACAGAATCACTCATGCACGTCTCAAGGAGGCAGTAGGCAACGAGTTTCCAATGATAGAGGCGACATGTGACATCATCCCAAAAACCTTTGTCTTCGACAAAAGATACCGCATCCAGCTTCATGAGGAAGAAATGCATGCATGACGTTAGGATCTACACTGATGGCTCTAAAACAGTCTGGTACGGGCGTGGGAATGTTCTCCCATGACCTGAACATTAACATATTAACGACCTTGGGTGCACTCAACACCATCTTCCAGGCAGAATGTGTCGGGACTGCCCGAGCTGCAACAGCGGTCCTGTATAGAGACATAAGCGATGCATCGATACGCATCATCTCCGACAGTGCCGCTGTGCTACAAGCTCTCAATATCAACCGCATCAACACGGCCGTAGCTAAGGGGGGCCACTGTGGGGCAATGCCCTACCTTGAAATACTAATGCCCTTCCTTAAAAGTACCATAAACTAAGATACAATATATATATATATATTGTTTTTCCGTACTATGAATTAATACCATTTTGCTCTTGATTCCCGCGATCTCACCCAATTACCTTCTACCTTAATTACTCACGCTCACAAGCAGGTAAAATAATGAAAGATAGAAAAATTACTTGCGCCGTACCGGTGCATGAAACCACCGCTGCCCTACCATAGATTCTACTCTAGTTACAGCCCTGCATCAACAGTGGACTAATCCTGGAGTGTTTCTGTGATCTGCAAGAAATTGCATTGAAGAACTGGGTTACTCTTCAATGGATACGGCAGATTAGTTGGCAAAGAGAGGATCGGGCACTAAAATATTGGGACCCGAACCAATCGTACCTTTAACACAACTCAAAACGTGGTTACGTGACAGAACCTTACAACTACACATCAAACAGTGGGCAGAGCAAACATACTGCAGACAAACCAAGAATGTTCTCACATTCTTGGACGCTAATCTGTCGCACAAGCTGTTACAACTTAGTAGGAAAAACCTACGCTACATAGTTGGCATAGTAACAGGTCACTGCCTGCTAAACAAACACTTTTTCAATATCGGCGATACCGACAGTCCTTTATGCAGGAGCTGCATAGAAGCCGAGGAGACACCTTCTCACGTGGTTCTACATTGCAAAAGCGTGAGCGACCAACGGACAAGGCTCCTTAAGAATCCGCAAACAATAATCCACGTCAAACATACTGGCTTGATGGCGCACCGATTCCTGCTCTGAACTCACAGAAAGATTTGGGATATTAATTACAAGCAATTTAAAATGGGCAGATCATATAAGTGCACTAGTGAAAAAAGCTTAGTCTTTCCTTTATGTGATATAGAGATCCTTTCAGTTCATCAACAAAGCAACTTTTATAAAAATATACAAGACATACGTCAGACCTTTGCTTGAGTATGCGTTTCAGGTATGGAGTTCATATTTTGTAAAGGACATCACTCTTTTAGAAAGTGTTCAAAGGAAGGCTACTAAAATACCATTTCGACTAAAAAGAAAATCATATGAGGAGAGACTTAATATACTAAAGCTGCCAACTTTACAAGATCAGCGTATAAAATCCTGACATGCAATTACAACCTACCTAAAATACGTGACATGTTTGTCTTGAAGTTTATGGAAGGTTGTGGAAACCTGGAACAGATCATCAGCAGTGTAGTTTCAGCCGATTCAGTCAACTCTTTTAAAAATAGACTAGACAAATGGTTTAAAGTCTTCAAGTGTGTGGAACTTACAAGAATGACATATTAAGTGAATAATATTTTAGTAAAAAGGACTAAGACATTTCCATCACTTTAGATAGACACACCAGCATCTCATGCTGCTTGTCTATAATTTTGATAATAATAATAATAATAATAATAAATCATGACAGAGGCGCTGAATAACATCAGATGCCTCCTTGATTTCTGGACGGAGCTGGGATGGTATGAGTAACCAATTAAATGAACCAGTTACCAATGTACAATGGCCCTATTTTGAGGCTAAGTGCGGAAAACAAATGTCCAACTAACTAACAGTCATTTACCTTTATTGGAGGTTCCATGTCTAAAGCAACCTACCCAAAAATGTATTTGTTCAATCTTTTACATGAAGTGTGGTATGTATAATCACTCTATTCATCCTTTTTCCTATTTCATTATCAGCCCCTTGCAGTCCACTGCTGGAGATACGCCTCTACTGAGGTGTGCCACATTGCACAATCCTGCCCCTTACGCTTATATCAATGCAGCCTCTGGCTAGAGGAAATCTCACACTACATTCACAAGTTCTGGTATTAATGTGTCTGGCTGATATCCATTTCAGATATGACATTTGAGTTTACTGTCAAATTGCCTTGTTGCAGATCCGAAAGCTTTCCTGGAATGTATCTTATAGAATTTGTTAAGATGTGCTTGATTGGGTGATTATTTTTAGCTCTGTTTTATGCCATTTCTGCGAAATGATAACCACCAGGTCTGTCCTGGCTTGCTGGCTATGTACATAGACCCACTCAACCCCAGTACCAACATAAATGTAATTATAGGTTATATTTTCATAAAACATTAGCTGTAGATAAAATTTACAATTAATGTGACAACTTCTAAAGCTTTTCTATACTAGCATATTTTAATTATGTTAACTTACATTCATTATAATTGAAATACTTTTATAATTTAGTTCCAAATTTATTTGATTAGTAGGTAATGAAACTTTTTGATTTGTGTAGTAACAGTTTGAAGAATTTGTGTTGAATAGAAAAATAATACATTATATGGGAAAAGGTAACAAATTGTTGTTTTTTAAACTAGTGTAGATGTGTAGTAGTAGTGTATAAATGAATTCAGTGGAATTTAATTTTCATTATTGCCTAAAACTGAAAATTGAATATACTCTACAAAATTAATGAATAATAAAGACTATTGGTTGTATAATCAAATTTAAGATTTTGCTGATTTAGTTTATCAAAAATATTGCTAAAAGTTACATAATACTCACTGGTTAAAAGCAAAAAACCAACCAACCTGTGTTCCAACTGGCATAAATACTGGAGTTTTCACATCAAAATGTGGTAGTCGCATTAATCCCACCCGAGCTCTTGAAACTTTACATTCTGCTTGTAAGCCAAAAGATAATGCTCTAGATTTTGTACCCATTATGACTGTATCACTATTAAAATAAATTAAGTATTTTTTAAATACTAAAATTATTTATTCTTATCTCAGTAATTTATTGGAAGTTGTATATTTTAGTTAGCATCAAAGGTTTTTTTCGAGTCTTACTGGCTTTTTTTGCCAACCAAGAACCTGAAATGCAGATCATAATATTTAACATTGATATAGCTAGTTATTTACTCTCTTCTTTGAGGACTAGCTATATCTATATCTAATAGAATTTTAACTACCAAAGTTTACTTAAATTGAAAAAAATCGGCTAAATGCTAGTCTGACTTGTGCACTATCTATAAAACGGCAAAAAAATCAAGTTTGTTGTATGGGAGACACCCTAAAATATTTGTTTTATTTTAATTTAATTTTTTATTTTTAAAGTAACTAGATAACTAAATATTCTCAAAAATATTTTAAGCGTCTACCTGTTGCTATTTCATATTATTAATATCGAGTAAAAAAATCACGTTTGTTGTATCGAGTACCCTTAAATATTTATTTTCTCATGTTTTTTAGTATTTGTTGTTATAGTGGCAACAGAAATACATCTGTGAAAATTTCAATTGTCTATCTCGATTCATGAGATACAACCTGGTGACAGACGGACGGCCGAACCCTTTGGGTACAGAACCCTAATTAACCTTTACTTATATTTCTACTCGGTCCTAATAAATTATCAAAATCAACTGAAAACAAAAATCTTTGTTTTAACCTTTACAAACTTAAAGTTAAGGTCAAAGAGAATATAATCACTACGTTTTTGTTAAGGTTATATAGAGTGTGTTCGTTTTGTATAAAAAGTTTCTTCCTACGCACGTTTGTTTGATACTTTTAGTAGGATGTGTTCGTTTTGGCATAATTTCTTTTATTCGAAATAGTATGCTCCATAGGTGGTCCTACATTAATGAAGTAGATTTAAAACTTTAACTTTTGGAGAAAATAATTGATGTTAATTTGAACCTGGTGAAACACGCCTTTAATATTGATTGTATAATATTTTGTTACAAGTATGGATTTCTTTTGTGTACGAGAAAAAAAGCAATCCGTCACTCAAAAGCAAAAAAAAACTTTTTAACAAAAAAAACAATCGAGTTTTCCGAACCGACCGAAAATTCGGATCAGATTTTTGGCAATAAGTAATTATTTTTATCTTTATAATGCATCTTTTTGAAGCCGGTTTTTTTTGTTCATTTTGTCATTCGTTTCTGTAGCATTGTTATCAAAAATATCGTATCATCTATAACAAACTCTTAAGTATACATTTACGATATTTTTGTAATTTTTGTAACTTTTACCAGCAAAAAATGAAACCCATCGATCTCAGGATGTGGGGTTTTGCTTTTTGTTGATCTGGCAAAGATACATATTTATTCATTCATTAAATATCATTAAACAAACATACTTTTAAAGGGAACTAAAAAAAGACAAAAAGTGTACGCTTGTCCGCATGTAAACACTGAAGAACAGAATATGTCCATAAGTGTACTGTTTACTGGCTTTTGTATATGGTAATAACTAATAATGTAAGTAAGCTTTAAATATCAGGAACTGTTCGCGTCAAATATAAGCTCTATTAATAATTTAAAATTTAGTTTTGTCTAGGGTAGTAGTAGTTGTATATTATTATGCTGTGGTAGCGTTGCGAGCCGTACTCAAAAATAGAGTATTTAATCAATTTCATGTATGTTTACTTTATAACCAGTAACTCTAATAGAGTACCCTAGGGAAGTAAATATACGTCTATACAAAATTAGTAACTCTTTTATGGGGCAATACACTTTTACAACAAAGTTCCCATTAATATTAATTATTTATTATTATATAATTTATATTCAAAAGCTATCAATAAGTAAATTCGAATCTTTTATCAAATAACTATTTTGTAAAAAAGCATACTACAAAATTTCAGACTATGTAAATGTTAAAAATCCATGGGACTGAAGATGCTCAATTACAGGATGCATAGGTAAACCAAATTAAAATGGAAATAATATAAAATTGTTAGGCTTAAATTTTTAATTTAAAACATTGATTGTATTTGTGGGTTTTAAGTTTTTTTTTTTTAAAAATAGTAACTATCGAGTTTCTTGCCGGATTCTACTCGGGAGAAATCAACAACATTGTGAACCTGATTTCAAAACATAGTATTTCTTAATTTTGACGATTCAAAAGTGATTGTAAAATCCTAATTTGAATAAATAAATTTTGATTTTGACTTTCAATTTGACTGTCAAAGTGCGACTCCCCGACGATATTTACCAGCTTATTGAACGATACGGTGCGTTCGCCGTGTGAGTTACTCCGAGTTATTGAACGTCAAGTTTATCGTTGGGTGATCACACGGCGTTAAAACTGAACGTAGACGAGTACTGTTGTGGCGATCTGTGATTTTTTTGCGTAGGGCGTGGATTTTCATATACCTAAGTCCATAGAGAGCAAAACTTCCTTTCGTAAACGTACCTCAACAAATACGTAGCAAACCACAGTAATCCGCATGCAAACAACAATTATCTGCTCGTAATGACTTATGGGTTTCAGCACTTCCTCCATCACCGATTCAAAGGAACAATAATTTGATGATGGAGGGCAATATAACAAAACTATTTATATTTACTATATTGGAATATCTAATTCTATACAAGAGAGTTCATTTATACGTTTTCGTTAAAGTTTAACAATCTTTGCGTTCTTTTGCATTGTGTTCATTGTAAACAAATATCTATTAATGACCCCCACGAATTGTATTTTATCTTAAAAATGCACTTAAGATAATCCGGAATGTTTAAATTACTACTTTTATATATGTGTTTTAGTTCGACCGATCTCTAGGGGCAAAAGTGGGCAGAACCAAACCATACAGCCTTGTTAAAAGTGAAGTCATAATTTTACAAAAATGATACTTCATTCACTTTTTAGGGTACTCTATTAGAGTTACTGGTTATAAAGTAAACATACATGAAATGGATTAAATACTCTATTTATGAGTACGGTTCGCAACGCTACCACAGCATAATAATATACAACTACTACTACCCTAGACAAAACTAAATTTAAAATTATTAATAGAGCTTATGTTTGACGCGCACAGTTCCTAATATTTAAAGCTTACTTTATTAGTTATTACCATATACATAAGCCACTAAACAGTACACTTATGGACATATTCTGTTCTTCAGTGTTTACATGCGGACAAGCGTACACTTTTGTCTTTTCTTAGTTCCCTTTGAAAGTATGTTTGTTTTATGATATTTAATGAATGAATAAATATGTATTTTTGACAGATCAACAAAAAGCAAAACCCCACCTCCTGAGATCGATGGGTTTAAGTTTTTGTTGGTAAAAGTGACAAAAATTACAAAAATATCGTAAACGTATACTTAAGAGTTTGTTATAGATGATACGATATTTTTGATAACAATGCTACAGAAACGAATGACAAAATGAACAAAAAAACCGGCTTCAAAAAGATGCATTATAAAGATAAAAATAATTACTTATTGCCAAAAATCTGATCTGAATTTTCGGTCGGTTCGGAAAACTCGATTGTTTGTTTTTGTTAAAAAGTTTTTATTTTTTGCTTTTGAGTGACGAATTGCTTTTTTTCTCGTACACAAAAGACATCCATACTTGTAACAAAATATTATACAATCAACATTAAAGGCGTGTTTCACCAGGTTCAAATTAACATCAATTATTTTCTCCAAAAGTTAAAGTTTTAAATCCACTTCATTAATATAGGACCACCTAAGGAGCATACTCTTTCGAATAAAAGAAATTATGCCAAAACGAACACATCCTACCAAAAGTATCAAACAAACGTGCGTAGCCGACTGACCACGGCACGGTCGAAAAACTATTGTTAGGCGGTCTCGGCACGTGTTAACGGCCCCATATGACAATCTCGCTATCCGGATAGCGAGACTAGTCTCGACGACCTCCCTTACGGGACGACCCCAAGAGCGGCTGAGACTCCTTCAGAATCTCGCCCCAAAAGCCCGGTGGAGCAGTAATGGCTTCATCAGCCAACTGCAGTAGTAAGTCAGAAAAAAAAACAATGAGGAAGGATGATAAGAGGAGACAATAACACAATACTTAATAAATAGAATCTTTTTATAACCTCATTTTACATTGACTGTTTTGCAACCTAGCGGTAATTTTCAAACCGCGGCTATTAAAGCCGTTTAGTTTCAAAAGTCATGTAAACCGTTTAATAAGACCGGCGATCGCTGGGCGAAGAACAGAAAGCAATAATCACACCCAAAGTGAACGTAGCCGTGGAGAAATATTTTCACTACGGTTTTCTTCTTAATTTCACTGATAGACTCCAACTAGTATGCTTTCAATAAATTTCAAGGTAAATAATTCCTATCAATTTTTTTTTTCAATTTAAATTTAAATCGCGTACCAAATCTGATACGTTACGATTTTACCCTGTTTGACCCTAAATGTAAGCGTATAGCTATATGAAAGAGCATTACCCCATTTAACTTGGTAAGTCTGATTTGTATACTTACCGGAATGTAATGGATGTTAAAAACTACGACGTATAAGTTTCTTGGGGTGTGTTCCAAACCGCAACATGGAATTTAAAATTAACTGTCAAACACTCGTTCCTTGATTTTTCAACTTTTGGGTGATAATTATTAGGCAAGTTTTGGAACATAACCAAAAAAAGTGCGTTCTATTGGTGGCATTGAGAGCTATGACATCGCATAGGCATTAAAATCATTTCTGTTCACCGAATGTAAACAAACAATATGGCCCACTGCTCTACGGATGTGACGACATAGCGTATTCGTTTTTGTTCAACAGAACGGTTTGATGTGCGCATAGACAGCATTCAGCGCATTCAATGCGTAATTATCCATCCACTTCCCGATCCTGTGCAGCCAATGCGTTGAGTGCGGTCCGGAAGTGACGTCATAGTGCATTCATTTTTGTTCAATAGAACGATCGAATGTGCGCATTAGACAGCATTGAGCGCATCAATGCGTATAATGCTCGTCAACAAAACGCCCCTATAGTTGTAAGATAGTGACACGCTTTACAAAAACGTATAGTATGTATCTGTCGCAGTGACATTGTAAATGCCGTTAAATTATAATCTACCTAGTGAGATTGTATATAATGAAACAAAATGGGACAGAAATCGAACTGTATAAGTCTTTTTGGGTGGGTTAGGTTCAGTTTATCTTGTGCTCACGTAGATGCGGAGTGAGCGGAGCAACCGAATCTAGTTTCAAATAATCTAAAAAGTTCACTTTATAATATTTTTTGTTTCATAGTTTACAATCTCGCGAGATAGATTACAATCTAATGGTATTTAAAATTTTACGGTGACATATCTAACAGAATCTTAATGACACAGAAATATTCAAATAGGTGTTGTAATCTTAAGTTTCGTTTTCCTATTCATGACAAGATTAAAAAGTTTAGTTCTGCTTCTAGTGCAGTCATTGAAGCGAAAAATAGGGCCTTAAAATTTTTACTGTGAACCGATTTGCATGAAATTTTGGAATTAGGCTCATCTTACCCTTAACTTCAAAAGTGAAAATGATCTAAGCTCTACCTATTATTTTTAAGGGATGTAAACAACCCCTTAATGGAAAAATTGAAATTGAGCCATTTTATCGCTAGAAAACCTGTTTAATATTAAGGGGTGAAATTGTAAAGTATTTTCTAACACAATTACCTCATAATAAAATCATTTTCAACCCCTTGAAAACCTTGCAAACAACCCCTAAATTGAAAAAATCACAAAAAATTACTTTGGTATGACATAAAAACATTTAAGTATAGAGTAAATAATATTTTATGTTCTCTATCTTAATGATCGAATTTTTAACCCCCTTTCGACTCTTAAAAACCTCTTTAAACTTAAAAATTTCTTTTGATGAAATGAAAAAGATTCAAATTTTATTCCACATTCTTGAAAATGATTATCATATTCTCAAGCTTTTCAACCCTTAAAGGGTAGTTCTAAATTAAAACAGTAAATATTTAATAAACGAGTTCCACTGCTTAAAATATTATTTATGTAGGCCAGAACTAATTAGTAACAAATATTTATGTAACAAATGTGTTTACATGAACGTTGGTATGTATTCATGCCTACTTTTCCAAAATATATGTCCATAATATATATACAGTAGGGCCTCGCTAATCTGGATAGGAAAAAACAAGACCCCTTCCGAATTATCGAGGCATCTGGATTATAGATAGCAATATATTAATAGGCATAAAAAACAAAATTTATAACATGGGTTTCATAAAGTAAAAATTAAAAGTTAATGTGTGCGTACAAATTTACTTATAAAACATCAAACATGTATGAAATTTGCGCACAAAACTAAAATTTAATTCTTCTAAAAAAAGACTGTAATATATTGCTGCTTATAATTTTCGCACTTCATTTCAAAAGCACGTTTTCTTATTTGACGGAGAAACATAACTCTGTGGCTATCAAATTCTTAATCTTCGGCCCATTTCAAAGCAGTGTTTAAAGCTTCAAGTGCCTCGGAATTCCCAAATTTTTTTGGAGGCGACAACTTCAACACTGTTCATTATCTTGCTCGTCGTCCTCACACATTGCCGCTTGCACAATCTCCTCATCAGTAAAAACTTCATAATTTTGTAACTCTCATTTTGACAGCGAACGCGCGTTAAATTAACTAACACTACAAGGTGATAACTAAAACATTTCAAGTGATTGAATATTGACACGTTGTGACCTGCACCTACCGCTTCCCCCGCGAACGTCTCCCCTGTGCGATTCTATTGCCCATCCGGATTACAGCGTGCGCCGAAGTAACGGGGGTCCGGATTAGCGAGGCTCTACTGTATATATATTCAGTTTACTAAATAGAAAAAAATACGATTAGTTTTTGGACCATAACTCCAATTTTCATGCTATCACAACTTATAAAAAATCCATTTTAAAGGTAATTAAAAGAGTTACAACTTTTTTCATTACAATGAATAGTGAAAAACCTTTTATTTTAAAACGGTAAAGGGTTAAAGGGCTCGGGAGAGACTGTGATTGCGCTGCCGTGCGCTCTTTAAACTCATATCTCCGTCAATTTTTGTGCGACAGAAAACAAAAACATTAAATTTTTTTTAAGAAAAACCTACAGTTTTTATCATTATACTTTTATACGTATCTTTCATCATTTTTGAGATATTATAAAAAGAAGGTGGTTTTTGTAAACTAGCCAAACTGCTAGAATCCATCAAACTTTTTATATTAAAGTTAATTCTAGATGGAATACAAATAATTTTAATTTTGGTGGAAATGGCACCTATGAATCCCATTGATTTAAAAGAAAAAACCATGAGATGTTCCTATTATTTGCATTACAGCTCACTCATTTTACGAGTAAAATAATTTTGACAGTGCTCATTTTAAAGCTTATTTCAAGCACTACAAAACTCTATTTCATTAGAATGCATAAAATGTATCTGCTTGCCGCTAGATGGCATTGAATACGTCGATTAAATTTCAGACAAAATTTTGATCTTTAATATCTAGCTTAATATTGCAGTTAGAACACTTTATAAAAAACCGATTCGTTCAGTTTTTTACCTGCTACAATTTTGTTCATTATAAAATTTTCGTTAAAATTCATATTTTTGGAGATATTTGCAAAAAACCGATGAAAAATATGAAAAAATTTCGAATTTTCAATTGCCAATAACTTGAAATACTTTTCAAGGGTTTTTTGAAAATCTTTATAGAACAAATTTTTTTTAAAATTAGGCTATCGATCTATCGATATCCGAGGTCATTTTGAAAAAAAATTTACGCCACCGAGAAGGGGTGGCTACCACTCACAGGGTGGGTGCGGAGTTCAGATCATTTTCACTTTTTAAGTTAAGGGTAAGATGAGCCTAATTCCAAAATTTCATGCAAATTGGTTCACAGTAAAAAAATCGGACCAATAACGCTTCAATGACTGCACTATTCTATCTAAAGTTGAATTTATAACAATTAGATCGTTCAACTTTACTCAGAACATTAGATTAGTTTGTATGGACTGATAATTGAGCGCCAGTGTTACTCCTGTTTGCCGTTTATTTCGTATGTACTTCTTCTTTATGGGTATATGTGTTCCAGTGCTGACACCTAAGCACTTTCAGAGTTAGATCTAGCGCTTTTTTGGGACACATAGCGCCGAAATTTTAATATTAATAGACCAAACTTAATTGTAATCACGTTGCAATCTTGCCAAAAAGTAGGAATAACGCAGCAACACCGTAATTAGTTTAGCTTCCGTTCCATCTGTTAGGGTATTCCTCAAGTAAAATAAATTATTTCTGGTTGTTGGTATACGATGTGCAACCTGGACCTTCAGGAATTCAGTCAACTCATTCAGATCTTTCTGACATCGAAAGCGATTGACCATACTTATTAATTTTTAGATTAATTTAGATTTAAAATTATGCCAATTTGTATTGAAATAAATAAAAACTTCTTACAATTATTGTTAGTGAAAAGCTAGCGGATTTAAGCGCTATTTTTTGTAAAAGCAAATTAGCGGAATCTAGCGCTTTTTCAAGCGCTTTTAGCGCTGATTGGCCTCATAGAGGTGGCAGCACTAATGTGTTCTGTGGTAGGTTGGTGTAGTCTGTGGTAAGTAACCTAAATTGTGAAGTAGCGATGATTTTATGAAATAAGCGCTGTTATTAGTGATTGGGATACATATGTACTATAAAAAGCAACAACCGTTGTCTGTGCCTTTATGAAAAATGTGATTTGCTTCTATTTTAGTAATTAGTCTACAATAGTTCGTAAAGTTTATGATGATTTTCCTCGAGGTAGACATTTGCCCAGCATGTAAGTAGCGAGAAATTAATTGTCTCGTCTTTTTTTTTATTTCAGTTACAATGACTGCAATTATATATTTTTTTTTCGGTTTTTTTTCTGCTCTTATGAAACTGGTCGCTAAATACAATTAGTTAAGTTGACACCTCATAGCTTAATTTTTACCACGTGTGACTATCGGTTTTGAGGTTCACGGTTCGATTCCAAGCTCATTTTCGTTTCTCATTTTTATTTTTCAATGTTTTCATTTAGTTTTTGTTTTGCTTCATGGTTCTCAAATAGGAACTGATTTTACTTGCAGGTTCCTTAAAATTCTTGGTGAATGCATTGTAATGCATGAATTTATGTTATCAGTGGTCATCATCATACAATACGTAACTAAACTTAATGCTACTTTTTTTTCTTATTAATCAAGGCATAATTTTGTTTCAGAGATTTAACTTTCTGTTGCCTATCTGAAATTTCTTATTTGAATAAATGTAGTACATATAACTATGAATAAAAATAAGTTGAAAAAAAAACATCCTAAGCATGGGGTTGTGAAATCCAAGTTTAGAAGTAATAAAAATGATTCAACAGAGGTATTTGTTTTGCCACCTAATCTTTTGCAGAAGTTAGGAATTAATTTGGCAAATTTTGGAATTCACCAAGAGAGCCTATCAGATGCTGAGCATCAACCTGGTAAGAATCTTATTTATTATTTTATTTCAATATATGTTTAATGGACTGCCGATTGCATGAGATAGAGTCAAGTGTGTAGTGAGCCATTGAAGTTATGGCCAGTGTTGGTTTGTAGTACTTTTGTTATCTATTTTTTTTTTGGTTTATATCTGTGGCCCACTGTACTAGCAATGCAATTAATCTAAGATTAGGAATGACCACCTGAAAACTTTATATTTTTTTTGCCAAAATGATTGAACCAAGCAAGGTGTGATAAAAAAAAAGCTGCAGAAATAAAAATATTTATTACATTTTAAAATACTTATTATTATTTGTAGTTGGCCAAATCCTCTAAATTTCAATTCTGAAAAAAAAATTGTAATATCTGTTTAATTATTTAGGTATTGCTATAGCAAACAAAAATAAAAAGCAAATTGCATATTACGAATTTTTATTTAATTATTTTGATTCTGCAAAAAGAAAATATGATCTAATAAATGGTTTATCAGCTATAGCAAACACAAAATCATGTCCATGAACTTGTCTGGGTTGTAATATGATTTTTTAATGTAGGCATTTTTAGTTGCTTATAAAATAAGTACTTAGGTAAAATAGATTTTATTTTATTTATGTGTATATTGTTGACTGTACTTTTAGTGTCAAAGTCATGCAGCAACTCTTAGTTTGACCACATTTATAAAAAAAATCTGATTAGTATTATATTTATTTATGTCATTGTCAAGGATTAGCTTATTGAAAAGTGATAAAATTTTACTGTATTTTAAAAAAGTTTTATACATAAATTAATAGAAATACCAATGTGAATACGAAAATAATAAAAACAATAGTTTATGTTAGAGTCTGACTTGCGCATCAAGTCTGCTGTAGGTATTTATTTACTATGATTTCAAAAACTTTTTTTGGACAAAAAAATTGTTAAATACCTATAAAAACATTTTTTATTTCTCATATTGACAATTTATGTACCAGTCTAAAAGTATTCAGAATTTTTAGTTCTCATAGGTTACTATTTACTTAAGAATAACTGTACATTTATTCTTATTAATTGTACATTTTCCGTAATGTCCCCTAAAATTACGATAAATAGTTTTTTCAAATATGTGTAAACAAAGCGTCTTCATATGTCATCCTTCCTGCCATAGGTACATTTGGTATATTAGTTTAAACCAAAACTTTTAATTTCAAATTTAATTTATGATAGTCTTTTTAGATTATTATTAAATAGTAGATCCCCAATCCTTTTATCTATCAGCGGGAGACCTGATCTTCAAAGTTATTAAACTGATAAATATAAAATAATTCAGATTGATAGATAGATATTGATAGATTTAAATTTAATTTATTATCCCATTACTAAGTCTACTCTGTCTGTCTGTTGCACCTTTATGGGCTATATCTTTTAAAAACCTGATATTTAGCACAATTTAACAAATTATAAATATATTATATAGAAGCACCATCAAGCAAAAATATTTTAAATTGTTAAAACAATATATTGTGATTATGTTTATTTGAGATTTTGTTTCAAAAGTTAAAACTCGATGGCGTTAGTAAACATAGGTTTGTGGTCATAAATTGTGCTGTGGCACGGCACCCTCGGTGCGTGAGACTGTTTTTAACCGACTTTAAAAAAGGGAAAAATTTCTCAATTCAGATTTTGATTTATTTAGGTATTTGAAAAATTTAATTAACCCACAGATTGTTGCCATTAAAATTTTGTAAGTATTGGTCTAAGAAAACTAGAGCTAGGTGAGAAAATGCTTTGAGTAGTATCACTTTAGACTTTTGATCATGATTATTTATCCTTCTACCATACTCTACTTCTAGACCGGCCACCTAAGTTTCTGCATTCAGGAATCACCATGAATGAGATTAACAAAAAAATATAGTCATCGCTCCGCATTTTAAACATGCAAACTTATATGACGCGCAATCTAGTTGACAACTCAACATTGTCAGGCTTGGTGCACTGCGGTTATGCAATCGTTACGCATCAGATTTGGTTCGCGCTTTGAATTGAAAAGAAATTTGATAGATATTATTGGCCTTGAAATTTGCTAAAAGTATACCTACTAGTTGAAGCCTATCAGAAAAATCCTTTATCTGCAAAACGCGTAGAGAGTGACAACATTTATCCACCGCGTTTCGAGCACCAGTCAGTGTTTTTTTTGCGTAGGTAGTGCGTGGGATATACCTGTTGTGTGCTAAAATTCCGTGCGTAAACGCACCGCCACTAAAGAGCCGAAGAAAACCGCATGTGATCCTCCCTCGCTGTGTGCGCACTTTCGCTGTGACGTTCACACCTTACAAATTAAAAAAAAAAATCGTACGGAATACCGTGCACTTCGGTGAAATTAGGGTTGCCAGGTCTTAAGCCCGAAAAGCCGGATAGACCAGTCAGTTCAGCCGGACATTTAGGTAAAAAGGCCGTACATCCTTAATTTTTTTAGTCTTAGTGTAACACGTCAATTTTCTTTTTAAAGTAAATCAAGTTTCTTTTTATTATTTAGCATGAATCTTAAATTCTAATACAACAACAATAAAATTAAATTAATCAGTCTTGTTTATCATTATATAATCATTCAATCCTGCAAAGCAGAAACCAATACATGACAAATATAAAAAAATTGGTTCGGCAGCAAGTACCGTACATGCAACTTGAGAAAAATGCTTTTACAAAAAAAAAAATTACGTCATATTGGACCCGCCATTTTTAATTTTAAAAAACTGATAAAATCGAATTCGAAATCAGCACCATCGAAAACCCTTTACTACCCCTCGATACAAGAAATTATACATGAAATTTATGTTGCGTGCATAAAAAAGTCAGTTTTTTACGGATAAAAAACGAACCGCTGGACCGATTTATTTCAGACTTCTTTCTGATCTAAGTTATGACGTAGCGTATCGATTGATATGTCATCAGAGCGATGCGGTCCAGTAGTTATTGAGGAATCGAAAGCCAAAATATGTCTACATACATACATACGTACACACAGACACACACACACACACACACACACACACACACACACACACACACACACACACACACACACACACACACACACACACACACACATACATACACACATACACACACACACACAAACACACACACACACACACACACACACACACACACAGACATCACTCTAAAAATGATTGCAAATGATTCTCCAAGTCTTGAAACGTAAAGAAAACACAAAATTTTCGATTTCGATTTTCGGACCTATTCCAATACAAACATAATACGCATATAACATTTATATACAATAAATATATATAATCTAATACCTTTAAACGAGCAATTCTTGTATATATGTATATATTTATATTTATAATCTGAATCTCGGAAACGGCTGTAACGATTTTCATGAAATTTAGCATGCAGGGGTTATGTTATGATACATATTATACGCATTATAAAACATGTTTTTATTTTATATTTATTTGCATAACAATGAACTTATATGCACTATAAATAATTTGTTTGTCCTGGCAACCAATAACTATCGGCGGACTTATCTTTGCATTTAATACCGTGTGCGTTTTTATAATGTGCAAAATGCCCCTTACCCCGCCCCCGCAACCTTTCGTCCCTCGTCGTCTGCAGACCATGAGATGTCACGTACGAATTTGCCAGACTATATTTCGGTTAGCTAATTTTCATTTTTAGGGTTCCGTAGCTTTACCTGAATTATTTGGTGGCCGAAACCGTTATATATATACCTAGTTAATATATTGTTTTATCATATCTATGCGTCCGTCTGTATGCTATTTTTTGTAGTTAGTATTATGAACTCATTTACTTGAGTGCTACAGCCGATTTTGATTGCTGTTTTAAGCAGTAAACATCCACCTCACTACATCCCGTTTTCTAAGTATTGGATCGTCGAGTTATTACTTTAAGTTTCTGAACGACCCATTGACAAAAAACTACAAAATGTCCCAGGACCCATTGAAAATAATCAATATTAAGTTTTTATAAATTCACTAAAAAGTAGAAATCATTTTTTCCTATACATAAACGTACCATACGTCGCATAAAAACTCTAAAACCTTTAACTTTTTAGTCCATTTATAAAACGTGATATATCAAAAGGTTTTTTTTAATATTTTAATTTATTTTTTTTAGTTTTTAATATTTATTTTGATTTACTTTATTAAAACTATTAAATTACAAATTATTATTAAAATACTAAAATTTACTTATTTATTACACAGTTTCAAAAAATATTTCAAGTAAGTAAAGTTCAGAAAATAAAGTTACTAATATCACTAATAATGATTTGAAGTGTAGGTATAGTCCATTGAAATGTTGGAAGGAATAAAGGACCGAATATTGTATTTGTTAGAGGACGCAATTTTTTTTTTGGGACATGTGTGGGACAAATTATGTCTGTACAAATTTTTTGTAAGACGCATAGTTTCCGAGATATCGCGAAAAAAGTGTTTTCACCCCTTTTTCTAAGAAGGCGGCCGGATGACAAGGGTGGCGACCCCTCAAACTTGTGGTTAAGCTTCTATTGACCCCCCACACATGTCCCAAAAATAAAATTGCGTCCTCTAACAAATGCAAAGCTCATGTAACATTTCAATAGACTAGTAGGTAATTAACTTATTAAGCTTTTTTCCGACTTTTCTGGTAGACACCGATATTCCGTTTCTGTGGTAGTTTAAAACAAATGCAGATACAAAAGTGCTTGAAAAAAATTTTGGATTAAATAAAATAAGTTGACTTTCAACACAAAAAAACCCGTTAAAGTGTCGTAAAGGTTCTTGAATACGTATAAACCGATTTTGTTCAAACCTATTTTTGTAGAAAGTATATATAAAGCGTTACTGTCGTGATTTTTTTTCAGATTTTTAGAATAAGCAGTTTAGAAATATACAGTAAGGCACAAATTTTCGATTTTGAAAGCCAGTAACTCGCAAAATATATAACTCATGTTATAAAGAAATTTTAACTGCATTTTTGAATACTATCCAAGGACACTCCTTATAATGGAGTGCGCTAAAAAAATCATTCCTTAGCTTAGTGTATGGAGGGCTACCTTTAAATATATTTTTTTCCTAGTTTCATTAAAATTCTGTAAGGCGGTTTACAAAAGAAGTAAAAAACCAGATCTCCTTTCGAAAAAAATTACTATTTTTTTTCAATGGATTCTGATTTCTCTGGAATATACGGATACGCAACAATATACAAGAACGCGTGAAGTGCAATAAAATTCTGCAGAGTGAAAATGTTGTCATTTGTTTTTGAAGATATTGCAGAAAAATTGCGTATCCGTATTACAAAAACCTACGCGTTTCAGATGAAGTCTGCCAATACTTGTTCCAGTAGCTTAATTAGACATTTTGGGCCGCAATGCAAAAAACTTTAGTTTTCGGATTTTTCTATTTTTAAAACCACTTACGGACGAATGGCCCCTCCATTGTTACTTACGTGCGTAATGTCTGGACCGAAAAGAGAAAATAAACTTCTTTCTATGCCGACTTTAACGCGGACAGAGTCGTGGCCAACAACTAGTAAAACGTAAACGTAAAAAGGTCGTACAAGGTAGACGTAGTTAGTAGTAGTAGTACAAAAAAAGGAGACGGCCACATAAAAAATATTCGTTTTTGGTTAAAGCTATTGAGAAAAAAAAGCAGTCAGTCAATCTTAAATCATTATAAACCTTGTGTTTTCATTATCTATGCAGATAAAATTTTATATTTTGTTTAATAAAAGCCTCTTAAACATATGCATTGTACAAAGAAAAATTGAGAAACAACATTTTATAACTTCATACGGGTAAGGCGGTAATTTATAAAAATTTTGCTTACAGACTTTGATAAGCGATGTCATAATATGACTGACACTGTGGCGAAAGAAGACATCTCTAGTGCAAGATACAATACACAAGTAATTGAAAACGACGGGACATCTTTTTCACAAACTGCAAGTCTTATGAAGGAATCTGTTTTTTTAAGTCCAACTTTTGTTCCTACTGAAGGTAGTTTAATAAATGGGGAAATTGAAATAGCAAATGTTTCTCAAACATTTGAGACAAATTCCCTTCATATAATAAACAAAAGTAAAGTAATTAAAGCTAATATCGCTATAGGTCACATTTCTGATAATGTTTCTACTGAAAGTCTAAAAATGTCCAACACTAATCAGAATTTATTTAATGGGAATAGTGGCGAAACATCCTCTATTTGTAATATACCGTGGGAAATTCCAGAAACATGCACTGTTTCTAAACACGACGAATGCTGCCATCAAATAAATGACATTCCTGATGAAACATACAATGGTTTAACTACAACACCAATCAGTTATCAAGATACATTTATCAATGAAAAAATTTCTTGTGATATGCCTTATAGTATACCAGAAGCTACTGCTTTTGAGAATGCTGCATCTCATAATCAATCTAAAAACTGTACCGGTTCTGACTCGGAAACATCAAACAATAATAAAGACCGAAAAAAATCTTTACCTAATATAAATTTAAAATACAGTCAACTTCAAAACAAAGCATTAGATACTGAAATAAACATATGTAAAAGCGGAAATAACGTATATCATCCTGGTAAAAAGTCTTGTGAATCTTTTGATCCAGATAAAGCTGATTCTTGTCATAGTAATTATAGAACCCAAGAACCCACTGTCAAATCAGAGGTTTTAAATGAGTGCTCGGCAATTTCATCATATGACTTAAAGAAAGGTAGAGAGGAAGCGCATTCTAAAAGTAAAATTAGTATAATATGTGATCAAATTATTCAAGATAAATCACATTTACCCAAAATATCAATCTGGAAATCTCCAGAAAGAGGAGCGTTTATTCCAGTTACAATGAATACTTTAGTATCGAAAGATCCTGAAAGTAATAGATCAGAGTGTATGAAATTAAACTTGGATAATAGTCATTCTACAAATGAAGATATCTATCAGCGTATTTCCCGTGAAAAACCAATAACAAGTGTAATTAACTATGATTTTAAATCTATTGATAAGATGGAGGATTCCAATGTTTTATTAGATACTGATATGAATAAAAAACATGATTTTGAAGCTGACAAATCACCAATAGTATCTTTGTTAGATACAACAGAACGTAATAATAATGATTCGCAAAATTGTACCAAAAACGTAAAAGAGATATATATTTCTAATAACAATCCAGATAGTTGTTTTGAAAATAATCTCCATTTTTTTGCGGATATAGTAGAGAGACATATAAATACAAATAAATCATATGTCGACAAATATTTCAATGCTAAATTATCACAGCAAAAAGACATTTTCTCTGGCCATGATGTTCTAAGCGGTGTAAATGAAGAAACAGAAATTATAAGCAACATATTCTTAGCACACAACGATAACGTGAAGGAAGGCATTTTAACTGAAGATTTAGAACATGAGAGTGGTGTTCCACTTACAAAATCAAAAATTAGTATTTTGGACTCGGATTCAAAACCAGAAGTAGAAGAAAGCTTTAATTCTCTTGATAAGCAATCGTTTAGATTAAGAAACAACTCAATAAATGACTCTGATAATAATTTGCATCTTTTTGTAGAAATTATTGAAAAGCATGTGGAAAATTATTTAAAGAATGAAGCCATACTTCAAGAATTTGCGAAGGAAGCTACTATAAATAATGATAATCGTGGCAAACAGGATTTAAGACTGCGTTTAGATTCTAATTGTTTAGATACTGACGAAAACCTTATAAGGGGTCCAAATGAGACCTCAAATGATAATTATCAAATCTTCAAAGAAGTAAATGCCACTCATGAAAGTTCACCTTTATCTGATTTATCGACCGATGATAGTATAGGTTCTCATCTAAGTCACGAAGAAACCAACAATGACTTTGATAACACGCATGATAACGACCAAAGTTCTGCCAATTTATTTTTATCTAATTTCCATGATTCGTCATTATCTGATTATAGTGTACCTATAGTAATAGAGATGGAAAACGAACAAAGATGGGAAGGGAAATACGGAAGGGATTCAACAAACGATGAAATATTTAACACCCCAAAACAAACCACTATAAAATATCTAGATAAAGTAAATGAAATAGCAGCATGTTTGACTAACCATGCACGTCTTCAGACAAATAGACAGACAAATGAGAATACATGTATATATCATAATAAATTGGATGAAATTGACTTCCCTACAAATTCTAAATATAAGCTCGATTCAAAATTATGTATACAAGGAGTGGAAGAACCAGGCGGATCTGAGAAAAACCAGGAGAGCCCAAAAAAAACACGGATTCAAAAAACATATCAAAGACGCTCTTTAAAAAATATGAATAATCAGAAACCTGTAATTGTAGAGGCAGATAAGCGAAATAAAATAACTAAATCAGTACCAATTGATAATTCAGATTTATGTGATCTAGAAATAAGTGTCCATAATAAGTCTATGCTGTATGAGATTTTCTGTATTTGTAGCGATTTTGGGTTAATGTCTTATTATGATTGTGAAAATGTATTCGAACACATTCACTTTGGGGGGAAAAGGGCTACTGATTGTGAGTTAAATGTTTTGCTCAGTATTTACAATGAAGACAATAACGCTATCGATCGTAACGATGATTTTGATGTTTTTGGGTGTAACGAAGAAATTAATGATATTTCTATTATCACTGAACAAAGTATATGTTGGAAGACTATTGAAGTTCCTCATGATGCAGATATTTGTAAACCCTTGCATAGTAACGTACGAAGTAGTATAAGGACTGAGGCGAAATCAGAAGAGCTTCATGTTACACTGCAAGGTGCAAGTAACAAAAAAGGTCTTTCCCTGAAGTCAAAGGAATTTGTTAATTCTGAGCTATGTACTGATAAAGAAGTAAGTATTTTCGAAAACTTTTTTTTAACTGTAAACATCACCTGGCCATTTGATTGATGGAAGGTGGTTCGTCAACAAAACAACAATTTTACAATTTTTTATTAGTAGTGGCTTGTCTGTTACATTTAGAGAAAAGTGGTAAACTGTTTGTTAGATACTTTTATAAATATTATTATAATAATGTGTCGAATTATAACCTCTCCAAATTACACACTAAGTCAAAATATATTGCAAGTTTCTTTGATGTAGTCAAAAGTCATCATTAAACAACGGAGTATTTATGTAGCAGCCTTATTATAGTCCTACCGCTTTTTTTATACCACTTTCCTTGCGACATCCCATCTTTACTGCTGCCGACCACTCGATGCATGTCGATTTGTCGCTAGCGTACGACATATGCCTAAAGAGGGATTCTAAGAATACAAAAACTATTTGCAAACGATATCCGCCATTTTTTTTTCGACGTATCTAGTTCATACTACTACATACTATTCGATCTATCGACTAAACCAGTTACCGCGATTAACAAGCCGTGAGTAAATCAATTAAACATATCTCGAATTCGAGATTATCTCTATCAGCACGAGAATCAGGCCCCTGACATGTAATGTATCAACAAACACTTTTTTATGGTTAGTTGGCTAGCTTATTTGATACACATACTTGTAGTATAAACGGATAAATCCTATCTGTAGAAAATTGAGAAAAATAAAAAAAAAATATATGCAAGAACACGATAGCCCCCAGCTGACTAGCAAAAATACATACCTAACTAATATAACCTTACTTAATCTATATATATAAAAATTCCGTGTCACGTTGTTTGTCCGCGATGTACTCCTAAACTACTGAACCGGTTTTTAATTAAACTTCGTAACCATCTGTTATTTGTTCCAACTTAAAACATAGGATAGTTTTTATCTCGATCTGTTAAGTGCGAGCCGGACTCGGGCACTTTAGGTAAAAACCAACTTTCGCCAGGTTACAGAGGGACGGCAGCGGAACAACGTTCGCCGGGACCGCTAGTAGTAAATACTAATAGATATTATTATATCGATATTGTAACCAATATCCTTAGAACTATTCTGTATTATCGATCCCAAGGTCTTTCTCATTCAAGGCGCAACATATCGCTCGTGGTAGAACTAAAAACTCATACACGATTTTCAACTCAGATTAGTATTAATAAATGGATTAATCTTCTCGGCTATAAAATACTCCGGATTAATATGTCCTCTGAAAATATATTTATTGTTAATAATAAACCATGAATACTTTATTTCATGCGTTCTCATTGTTTTTGGAAATGCTGTTAGTGTTATTTAGTTTTTCACTCTTTATATTAACTAAATGATTTGTAGTTTTTTTAAATTTTATTTTTACGTACTTTTTTGAAGGGCAGACTTCACTCTCAAACATGTAGGACTTTCCTTTATAAATTTAAGAGATGCTAAGTTTAACTCAGCCTTGAAAAGTTTTAGTAATTAAGCTAAAGATTTAAAAAAAACTATTAAAGTGTATCAGTTAATAAATTGTCATAATTTAAATGTATATGTTTCTGCTAAAATTTATTTTAACATTAGTGAGACTAAAAAGTCGCAGCCGAGTGTACTTGATTTATTCATATAAATTTACTTAAATCAATCAATGCTATTGACAAGGAAACGTCGTTTTACAAATTTTTATTTTTAAATTTACTATTTTAGTTTTACTATTTCACAGTGCAGGTGTGTGTTATCTAAAGTTTTACGCCTTTTACATTTTATCTTGTTTTATATTATTTGCATGTATTAATATTCCCATTTAATTTTAATTTAATAAAATTAGTTTCCTTTGTTGTTTTATTATAAATACGGTTTCACCTGTTACTTTGTAAGTGGTATTATTTCCTACATAAGCAGTTTATAATACTGTAACTGTTGACTTAGTGGGTGATCTGGAAAATCTGGGACTTACCCGTTTTATACACTTTATTATTGTATTGGAGCTGGTAGTGTAAAATATTAAAAGTTTATAAAAACTACCCTAGTTACTCACTAACCAACGACGGACAGATTGTTTACTTACGTACAATGTACAATGGCCCAATTGTGAGGCTAAGTGCGGAAAACATACGTCCAACTAACTATTCAAGATTTTTTCCACTTTTTAATTTTGCTTATCTAAAGACAAATTACATAATGTCAAAAATAAAATCGTAATGATAACTTGCCCCACCTTATTTCAGTGCATATTTTACGTTTTGAAATAATATTTTCAATCATCTCTATTAAAAACATTATTCCTTATTGGTTTGGTTAACTTTGTTATGGTATTGTGACTATTATATTATCACTTTTTCATTCATAATTCCTTCATAAACAAGAAATTTTTGATTTTAAAATATTTTTTTGGTAGGTAGTTATAATTTTTACAATAACTTTCACATTTTAGCAATCAGCTGCATTAGAGGAACGTGCAGGCGCCATTGAGAAAATTGATAAAAACCTAAATACAAAAATAACAAACAATTTATGTAGTAGTGGTCATAATATAGAAAATTCAAATACTGCAGGTGACACAATGGTAAGAACTAACACCACAATCTTAACATTTTTTAGGTAACTTTTTATACTTAGTTCATGTTTTGTATGTAATCTGCCTTTATTTTCATTAAAAATTAGCTTTTGCCAGCGGCTCCACCCGCCCTTAATACGTTTTTTGTCTACCACTAAGGTGACACACAAGCTTGCGGCCTGCCTGATGGTAAGCGGTCATCACAGCCCTTCCTTTTTATCCCTACGGCAATTCCTTTATTATACTAAAAAGTTTGTTATAGCAAGCAATAGCTGTAGGTAAGTATAGCTTGTACAAGTGGAATTCAGTTATAACTAAAAAACTGTTCTCGCGGCAACTTTGGAATTTTACGGGATAAAAAAGCCTATATGTTTCTCTGTCTTTTTCACTATTGCTGTGCCAAATTACAGCTAAATTGGATGCTACGTACGGTGTGATTTAGTAACTAACAAAAAAACTTCCACATTTTTAATATTAGTAGGATTAAAAATAATATGCTGAATAAGCCTTTTTTTAACAAATACTTACTCAAAATTTAAGGTACTGCATGTGGTAGAAATAAATCCGACCATTGATGATGTAAATCTAAGTGCAGCAATTGAAATCAATTCCGATGGCAATGAAAATATTACCGGAGAATTAAAAAAGCTTAACACTGCGAAAACAATGGTAAGTAATAGTTAAGTATTAAAAATATACTGCTCTTCCCATTAGCATCTTTGCGTTAATTCATGTAGCCCAGAACTTAATAAATGAAAAGAATTGAGGTATCCAAACAGTTTGTCGAGCCTGTTGTTTCTGAAATCAATGTTTTTCACACAGCTTTATATTATTCCATACTAGCATTTCTTGACGTACAAAGAGATTATTTAATTAATGAAAATAAATAAAAAAAACCGACTGCAAAAACATTAAGAACTAAACAGAAAACATACCAAATTTTTTACTATAAGCAGACGGAACTCAGTTTAATCCCGCCTGCTGTAGTTAAATGTTTGGTATGTTTTAATTTCGGTTTCTTAATGTTTAAACCCCTTTATTCTGATACCTAACTCGAGGCCCAAGTAACACAATGAAGCTGTTAAATAGATGTACAACAGAATTTGCTCCATCCCAAGCCTCTATAAAAAGGCTGTAAGAAGTCCGTATAAGCGCTTAGTTAGTTAGTTAGTTGGACTTATGTTTTCCGCACTTAGCCTCATAATAGGGCCATTGTACGTAGGTAACCAATACCTGTCATTGGTTATTCATACCATCCCAGCTCCATCCAAAAGTTAAGGAGGCATCTGATGTTTTTCAGCGCCTCTCTCATGGTTTGTGGATTCTTAAGGTGCTTTGTCCGTTGGTCGCTCACGCTTTTGCAATGAAGAACCACGTGAGACGGTGTCTCCTCGGCTTCCATACAGCCCCTGCATAGAGGACTGTCAGTAACGCCGATATTGAAAAAGTGCCTGTTTAGCGGGCAGTGACCTGTTATTATGCCAACTATGTAGCGTAGGTTTTTTCTGCTAAGTTTTAACAGTTTGTGCGACAGATTTGCGTCCAAGGATGTAAGAACATTTTTGGTTTGTTTGCAGTCTGTCTGTTCTGCCCACTGTTTGTTGTGTTGTTGTAAGGTTCTGTCACGTAACATGGTTTTGAGTTGGATGAATGGTATCGGTACAATTGGTTCAGGTCCCATTATTTTAGTGCCCGATCCTCTCTTTGCCAACTCATCTGCCGCATCATTGCCTAGAGACCCACTATGACCACGTATCCATTGAAGAGTAACCCGGTTCTTCAATGTGTATAAGCGCTTAGCAAGCTCTTATAAGTGAAATTTGGGCCCCAAATTATACAGACTTCGGTTTTAGAGTGACTGTTTTGTAGCATTACAACTGTTGTGTGACGGAATTGTAAGTGCTTGATAAAGGCTGACAAATCTGCTTTTGACCTAAAATATGTCTTGTATAGCGCTTACCCATTCTGAGTTATTCATAAGCGTAAAATATTAGCATCTGCAAATGTTGTTTGTTTTATTTACGTTGTTTTAATTACCAACAAAAAATTTTCAGTATTAAGTTAAAAGTTTGTGTAATGGTTGTCGACGTACAGAAAAATTATAATGAGAATGAAATTTTTGCTTCTCTTTTAGTAGATAATTGTGAAATATGGTTGCGGATATCAGTTTATTGTGAAAGTATATACATATTTTTATTAAATATTTAACGCGCCCACGATAAAAGACCTATTTAATGTATGAATATTTAAAATACGATAAAATCAAAACATATTTCTGTATTTTCTCAAGAATATTCTTATTTTCGGATCAATTACATATTACAATTTCGGTAAAAATTAAGAAGAGGATCACGTCAAATAGACTTAGCGTTATTTTAAGCATTCTAAAAATATAAAAATTAAATAAATCGTAATATTATGCAAATAAAAGCAGATGGTGGTAAAAAAGTTTACTCACAAGCTTTAGACATTTTAAACATACGTTGAAGTGCTATCAATTTAATAAAACTTGAAAAAACAGCTTGAGGGCAGTTTGTTGCCTTTGTTGCATCGCAGCGTTAAGAGAGTATGTAGTAATGCTAAAAGCATTATGAGCGATAGAACACGTTCTATTATACAGCTTATATTTACATTACTGGTGATATTTCTGTATTCTTTTTGCACTTTCAGTTTGAAACCACCAGTTCTTTTAAGTTTTCTCCAAGATTTACGATACATTTGCACAGTTCGCAAAAATAATTTAAGAAACAAATAAATAGTAGGGCTAATTAAGTAATATAGTTATTAGCTAAAAATAAGGTCTTAATAAAACCATTGGCATTTTAAAATACTTCTCTGTACTTTACTATATAGCTTAAAGCCTTACTAAGGGACCTTTTATGAAGGATAAGGAGAAAAAACTTTACTAATTATTTTACCAATGCTTATGTACAGCTGGCATTAAAGAGCATTAACTTTTACCTTTAAATAGTCATAACTCTTTAAAATGTTTTTATATATTGGAGAGTTTTATTAGAGAATTTCGCAAAGCTTTTCAAAGGATTGTCGCTGTAACAAATTCGTATATAGGGCTATAGGTATTGCAGAATACCTAAAGCTACAACAAAAGTTGTAAAGGAGAATATATTATTTTTTTATAACAACTCATTGCTTAGCAATACATTGATCTCGAGCACTATACAACTTTAAGTATTATTAAGTTTGTTAAATTCTTTTAAACAGAATATATCCTTTTTCTTTTGTTAGATTTGGAGGCTGGTTTTTGGTTTTTCTATTATACAGAGTTTGTGTTACTAGGGAGGGTCCTGAAAATAATTTTTTTTAGCTCGCGCATAGAATTCGCCATTTTTATTTTTTAATAATTTTATTTACTCTGCCACTCTCACAATTGAGACGAAATAGATAGATATGCCTTTCAAGCTAAATCCTACAAACAAATTAACTACATGCACTTTTAAAATACGTCAATATTTTAGGTTGTGCCATGTGATGGAACTCAAAATTGTAGCATTGACAACTGCGGAAAGTCAACTACACCAGCAAAAGAGGTTTCAGTAATCTATACTAATATATAAAGCTGAAGATTTTGTTTGTTTGAACGCGCTAATCTTAGAAACTAATGGTCCGATTTGAAAAATTCTTTCAGTGTTAGAAAGCCCATTTATCGAGGAAGGCTATAGGCTATATATCATTACGCTAAGACCAATAGGAACGGAGCACCAATGAAGAATGTTTCAAAATCGGGAGTTTTTTTTTTACTTTTGAGAGCTTACGCTCCGTGCACTGCGTAAACGGTTAAAGTTTCGCAAAAAATATGTATAACTGAATTGTTCCCCTTTAAAAGTTCTAAAAAAAGTCCGCGAAAGCATATGTCTATCTTTTAAGGTTGGCTCTCTATAATCTTTTTGATGCTAACCAAATTTGTTCTAAAATAATGCATCGTTTGCCAACATATAGTATAAACATGATATTAATCCTTATTCAAATAAATACATTATGCAACACAAGTCTTTAATTTAAAACAAAATTTCCCTTTACATCATTCGATTTCTATGAATATCTTAGGAGATATCGCAGTTTTAAAATAACATGTCAGGAAAATAATGATCAAGAACTGCACGCGCATTTATGATGTACAAGGCCGGCGAGCAGTCATGACAGGGAAGGGAGGTACCTATTATTTAAAAATATTTTCACCTTCTAAGTTTTTTTTCTATAATTGAGGAGTTGCCATAAGAATCCTACGCCGATAACCAAATTTAGGGCGGGCGAAGCCGCTGGCAAAAGCTAGTTGATGATAAAGATGCAGATTGTGGATTGTCACATAAACTCAATACGGAGAAAGAAAGGCAAGTGTTATACGCTCGTAGATACATTTGTTATATCAATGTGTTAGCGGCAGAAAATTGGCCCAATCATAAACTTTACGAGAACAGGCTAATTTGATATCGCATACGGTCATTGGGACTGTAAGCAAAAAAAAATCTATGCATTTAACTGGACTTATTATTTACAATTGCGTTTCATATCGTTGAATTGGTCTTTAAAAAACCTTTGAGATTTCTAAAAAACTGTATCTTTAAATATGTATATATATTGCGAGTTATTGGGTTCTAAAGTTGAAAATGTGTTTCTCTTTTCAAATGCAACCGCATGTTCTAAAAATAAAAATAATTACAATAGTGGAGCCTTAAGTGTAGATCTTCAGATGTCCGCAATAATTCTTCTTCTAAGGAACCCTAAATTGATGTGTGTATGACACGCACTTTGCCGAGTTTATTTATATATATACATATAACTGATTTAAACAAAAAAAAATATTGTGCATCTCTTTCTCACGCAATTCTGTGTTATAATATTGTACATCTCTTTCTCATGCAATTCTGTGTTATAATATTGTGCATCTCTTTCTCAAGCAATTCTGTGTTATATTATTGTGCATCTCTTTCTCACGCAATTCTGTGTTATAATATTGGGCATCTCTTTCTTACGCAATTCTGTGTTATAATATTGTCCATCTCTTTCTCACGCAATTCTGTGTTATAGGATCAAAATAGGCCTGAAAGCAGAGAGGAAGAAGAGTCACTCATTAAAGCAAATGACCCTGTCAATGAAACGATTCAAAATTTAAATAATGCAATACAACGCATTTTAAGTGGTGATAGTAAAAGTACAGCGTCAAAAGAAACTATGTCTGAAAAAGTAAAGGTTTGTTTGGAGCAGTTTTGTATTATAGTGAAATATACTAGAGATGGAGGTCACTTACTTACTATTTTACGTACATTGTAAGTAGAAAATTACTTACGACTGGCTGTTTAGGAGCCTAAGGCCGAAGGCTTTAATGACTCGAATTTTTAAAATCGGTACCTCACTAGCACACACACAATAGGTCTGCGTCCTTACACCTTTTTGTCGGGTCATAAGTATCAGGCTGAAACTTTCTAGATCGCTTCATTTCAGTGAGTCGGACAAACTTTTTATTTGACAAAAATCTCGGTAGTGGGGACTAATTTTGCTAGAGGCCTTGAAACATGTCGATAAGTCCGGGTGCCAAAAATTTACTAATACCAAGCCGATTCTTACTGAAATTTAAAGATTAATTTATGAGAAAGTCAAAAAGTAGATTGTCCGACAAAATTAATGGGGACTATGCGCCAGTCGGACATACTGAAAATGTTGGAAATTCAAACTCAAAAAAGTGATTAATATCAGGCTAAATTTTTTTTTATGGGTTCATAAAAATTAATATAATACAACTGTAACGTTGTCCGACAAAATTTATGGGGATAAGCGCCAGTCCGACACTCGAAAAATGTCGAAAATACCAGCACAAAAAAGTGATTAATACTTGTCGGACAAACATGAGTAATTGTAGATTAGATCATTTATAACCGAAATATAGTGATATCCGACAAAAATAATTGGTCATATCGCTAGTCCGACAAGATTAGCCTAACCGCAAAGAAACTATATCTATATATACGCTCTTAGAAACGGCAGTATATCTATATGTGGATTTCGCTTTTGGCTTTCGAGAGCTCTGTTAGTGTATCTGTCGCACTATATAGTATACATGAGGTTTTAACCTCTCTACCACAATTAGAAGTTTGTGAATAAATGTAGCTATACTTGGCTCAAGTTTAATGTATAAACTTTTTTTAAGCTACCCTTTTTGTTTCTAATTAGATAATCTTAGAAAAATAATATAAATTTATGTTGTTTGATAAATAAAATATTAGTTTTATTATCACACATTTAGAAGTTTTCATAAGACTTGACTCCAAAAAATTGGCAAAAAAAAAATTACTTCTCAAATTTATCAATTTTAATTAATAATATTGAAAAAACTATTAAATATCTAAGTAGTATATATACAACAAATGGTTTAAGAAGGCTACGCCTTCTACCGCGCGTGGTTTCCACACGCTCAATTTTTTGCTAATACGTTATCTCATGGAGTCAAGCGATAAAATTTTTCTTGTTTTCTTCTAAATCATACATAAGACGTGTCAAAATACGAGCTTACAGATTTTTTTAGGAGGATTCGTATAATATTAAAAAAATGGAAGCTAAACAGGCCTTTTAAAATTTAAATTTAAATTGTAGATTTTTGAGGAATACATTTTTGGTTACTATTTTATTTTTGTTAAATTCTAATAATAGTTAACTTAAGGAGAGATTAAAGATAGAAGACATGTAAAAAAATATTTGTTTATGGTTTGAAGCAAAGGTTTTATATTATGAAAAAATAGTTTGTTTTTTTTTTAATTATTACTGTATCTTATAAAAATTTTAATCTTAAGAAACATCTGCTTTTCAATGTCATTTAAAAATAGAACATTTTTATAACGGCAAATTTTTAATTAGAATACATGAGAGGACAGAAAATAAAAGTAAGTAAAAAATTATTTAATTACGAATGTTTAAAAAAATTCATTAATTATTAATAGTTTTTCTTTATTATGTCTAATCGAAATCGTTGTAATCTGTTTCTTCATTATCGGATTCTTCATATGCAGATGATTCTTCAGCTTCATCATTTTCACTCTCTTGGTCACTACTATAGTGCCTATAGTGCGCTCTCTGCCCCATCATCTTTCTCACTCACTTTCATGCAGCCAAACACAGAACAGAAACACACAGACAGCGTTCAGGGAGAGAGGGGAGATATATATAGGTATACTTAAATGCTGTATACAGAACGAATAATTTTAATAGATATTTTATCGATTTTTATTAGTATTCCCCACATTTCTTGTCGGACAATCGTAGAATCACGTTTGAAACATTATTTTATTACTGAAAAAATAAAAATTAGGTTGATATCAATCACTTTTTTGTGCTGGTATTTTCGACATTTTTCGAGTGTCGGACTGGCGCTTATCCCCATAAATTTTGTCGGACAACGTTACAGTTGTATTATATTAATTTTTATGAACCCATAAAAAAAAATTTAGCCTGATATTAATCACTTTTTTGAGTTTGAATTTCCAACATTTTCAGTATGTCCGACTGGCGCATAGTCCCCATTAATTTTGTCGGACAATCTACTTTTTGACTTTCTCATAAATTAATCTTTAAATTTCAGTAAGAATCGGCTTGGTATTAGTAAATTTTTGGCACCCGGACTTATCGACATGTTTCAAGGCCTCTAGCAAAATTAGTCCCCACTACCGAGATTTTTGTCAAATAAAAAGTTTGTCCGACTCACTGAAATGAAGCGATCTAGAAAGTTTCAGCCTGATACTTATGACCCGACAAAAAGGTCTAAGGACGCAGACCTACAATGTTTTTCATCTAATTTGCGTGTAAACAAATAAAAATATAAGGTGAATAAATAAATAAACTCACCAAAATAATTGCAATGCCGGGAAAACAAACACTAAAAACAATGGCACCGCCAGATAGATGATATTTAGAGGATTTATGAATTAAAGGGATTTTGTTTTTTTGAAACTTGTAATTGTGACTTGTAGTGTGCGCGTCGCGTCGTTTATATTTTGAACACACAGTTTTTATACATACTAGATCGAATATACGCGTCATTACCGCCCGTGAGTTCTTTGAAAGCGTTTTGCTTTGAGAAAAGGAAGAGAAGAAAAGAGAAAAATTTATAAAGCAAAAGCCCGTGGGAGTTATTAAGATCTTAGCACACGCTTTGCCTGCACGTTATTACACTGTTTACGAGTAAGTGTGATGACAAAGTTATTATTACTTCTAGAAACGTAAAAAATCATCAACGAAGCCAGATGATGCAAATATCGGTTTCGACAAAGGTGAGCCCAGCTCCAAAAAGTCTGTCAAGTGTGGGGTGTGCAGTGAGTTGTTGGCGGCAGATAAATGGGAGCGTCACGTGGCGGAACAACATTGCTATGTGGCGTGGAAGGCAGGAGAGAATCTTGTAAGAAAAATAAAATTTATGTAACATAAAAGTCATCTATATGCATATGTTTTATTATTGTTACGGTCTTTATTATTAAGCAATGCCAGGTAATTAGTGCAGTCATTGAAGCGTTATTGGCCCGATTTTTTTACTGTGAACCGATTTGCATGAAATTTTGGAATTAGGTTCATTTTACCCTTAACTTCAAAAGTGAAAATGATCTGAACACCGCACCCACCCTGGGGGTGGTTGCCACCCCTTCTCGGTGGTGTAAATTTTTTTTTTCTAAAGAATCATTCGGATATCGGTAGAAGACCTAATTTTAAGAAAAAAATGTTCTATAAAGTTTTTCAAAAAACCCAATACTTTTCGAGTTATTGGCAATTGAAAATTCGGAATTGTTTCACGTTTTTCATCGTTTTTTTGCAAATATCTCCAAAATATGCATTTTAACGAACATTTTATTATGAACAAAATTGTAGCAGGTAAAAAACTGAACAAATCGGTTTTTCATAAAGTGTTCTAAGTGCAATATTAAGCTAGATATTAAAGATCAAACCCGTTTTTTATTTTGTCTGAAATTTAATCGATGTATTCAATGCCATGTAGCGGCGAGCAGATACATTTTATGCATTCTAATGAAATAGGGTTTTGTAGTGCTTGAAATAAGCTTTAAAATGAGCACTGTCAAAATTATTTTACTCGTAAAATGAGTGAGCTGTAATGCAAATAATAGGAACATCTAATGGTTTTTTCTTTTAAATCAATGGGTTTCATAAGTGCCATTTCCACCAAAATTAAAATTAATCGTATTCCGTCTAGAATTAACTTTAATATAAAGAGTTTGATGGATTCTATCAGTTTGGCTGCTTTAAGACACATATTTTTTAAAAAAAAACACGATTTTAGGAAAAAATATTTTTCGAATTTTTACAAAAACCACTTTCTTTTCATAATATCTCAAAATTTATGAAAGATACGTATAAAAGTATAATGATAAAAATGTAGGTCTTTTTCTGACAAAAATTTTGTTGTTTTTTTTTTCTGTCACACAAAAATTGACGGAGATGTGATTGTTTAAAGAGCGAATTTTCAATTGCCAATAACTTGAAAACTATTGGGTTTTTTGAAAAAAATTATATAGAATATTTTTTTTCTTAAAATTAGGCCTTCTATCGATATCCAAAATTATTTTGAAGAAAAAAATTTACACCACCGAGAAGGGGTGGCAACCACCTCCAGGGTGGGTACGGAGTTTAGATCATTTTCACTTTTGAAGTTAAGGGTAAGATGAGCCTAATTACAAAATTTCATGCAAATCGGTTCACAGTAAAAAAATTCGGAGGTAAGACCCTATTTTTCGCTCCAATGACTGCACTCAATGATTTGTCTGCTGAGACAGGAGGCGTGGGTTTGTAATCCCCCGTACGATTACAGCTTAAACATTTATGTGATGAATATTTGTGTCTGTCTCGAGTCTGGGTGTTTTCTATATGTATTACAAAAAAAAAAGTATTTTATATGTATTCGTATCCCTTGTCTGTCTATAGTACAAGCTTTGCTTAGTTAGAGACTGTGTGTAATATCCAAAAACATAATAAATGTGACAATCTCAGTTTAGAACAGCAAGACCAAAGGTGTTTTACTTTAGTAAAAATTTATCACTTATTGTTTAAGATAAGTATTATATCGTGTGGTTTTACGAAACCCTAAGCACACCTTGGACATTTCATACAACAAACTCATTAATACCCAACTCTTAGGGACTTATGAAGTCCTAGTACATTACTCTAACAAATACACAGATACTCATAGAATTAAGAAGTAGGAACATTCTTTCGTTTAAAGCCCTTGAAGATAGAAAAAAACCTTTGAAGAAAACATATCATAAAGACAAATCTATGGTTACATCATTAATATTAATAAATGTTGACATAGCAAAGATGCAGTTTAAATGTTAACTTTGAGCCAGGACTTGAACCTGCAACCCTAAGATTCCGTCTTAGTGCTCTACTATTGAGTTATCGAGGTACAGTTCAAACAAACGTGACTACAAAATGACGGGATATAAAAGAAATGCCGTGTGTATACGTGTTCTATACAAAACAGCATCGTAACAGAGGGGTGGGATGGTTGACACTAGAGGTTGGTGGCAATTCTGCGTGAAGTGTTATTATGTGTACTGTGCCCTTTTCACACAAGTTTGAATCGAATCGCACTTGGCGAGTTTTCGTTGACTCTTGTTCAGTTTATTTGTTGTTTTGCAGTCTATATATGACGACGACCTGTTATTGAAACTTAGCCGAAAAGTTCAAGACGGCGAGACTTTGAAATGTACGTTTTGCAGTGTGGAAATTGGAAAAGTTGAGATTTTTCTTGTTCATCTTAAGAAGTGTTTAAAAGAAAAGGTAAGGTCAAAAGAATCTGCTATGAATAAATTATTACACTCTTAAATGTTCCAATATAAACTATAGAATATAGTTAGAGTAATTTTTCCTGGTTTCTCGCCAAGAGCATGTTTTGAGAGATTTATTTTAGGTTGAACAGTTGTTAAGAAATCTCGGGAGCACTTTATTAGCTCTAAAAAGTTAATAATGTTCATAATATCCGTAATATAGTAAATACAATTTTTTACATACAAGTTTAAGAATGCCAATTTCATGCGAGGACTTAAGTTGAATCCCGAGAGTAGCGAAGGAATAGTTGAATCTCGAGTGGTTAAAGAATAGAATCCTGTGCGGAGTAATTGATTCAAAGGTGCAAGATAAATATTGTTTAACGAGTTGTGCACTCAAATTTTTACTAGTGGCTACGGGAAAATAATATAGTTATACTGAGGTAAAAAATTTTATGATTGCAGGGGTTGATTTTAAACATCCACATAGACATTTGTGCAATGAATCCCGTGGTCAAAGATGAGCCAATTGAATTGTCCGACGATGAAGCTAACACAGCAAAATGTGGGGTGTGCGCAGAAAATGTAGAAATCCCTAATTGGTTCGACCATTCGGCCAAGGAGCATAATCATCTCGCATGGAAAGTTGGAGAGGCCAGCATAGTAAGTTAACAATATTATTTCTTTTATTAGTGAACTGATAATATATGAAATAGTGAATTTTCGGGTCCGTAGCTCCGTGGGTAATGCTGCTGCTGAATTCGGGCGAGGGTTCGACTCCCGCACAAAACAAACATTTATGTGATGAACATTTCTGTTTGTCTTGAGAATACTCATATACAAATCGGACAGATTTTTACCGTCGTTTGGGACCAGATGGTGCTGTATGTAATTTCCGAAAAAAAAAAACTGAGCAATTTGTATATGCATATTTTGTATATTTAAATTCTGTATTTGTATATTTTACACAGGACTTGGAAGACCAA
Organism: Apoda limacodes; assembly: GCA_946406115.1. Classification (NCBI taxonomy): domain Eukaryota; kingdom Metazoa; phylum Arthropoda; class Insecta; order Lepidoptera; family Limacodidae; genus Apoda; species Apoda limacodes. The sequence goes on from OX291545.1 coordinate 21,839,073, forward strand.
AGATCAGTGCGTAAGCATTTGCAAAGTGTATTGAAAGAGTATGCTAAATTGGCTTGCGGGCAATGTGGCTTAAATTGTAAAAGTGTGAAATCGTATTTATGTCACATAAAAATATGTGGTGAAAACGTGGTGAGTATATTTCAGTATTGTTTTTATTCTTTTAAGTGCTCTCGTTGATTAGATTAAATATTGATTTTGAATTTTCTATTAAATTTATGGCTGTTATTTGTCTTCTTCATAAGGAATGCGATAAACTGTATTGGTGACAGACCGCGACAATCATAGGCGCAGTAAGAGGAGGAAGGGGGTGGCAGGAGGTTTTGAGCCCCGGAATGATTCTGCCTCACCTAAATACTAAAAAAAATTCTTCTTTTTTTTTATAAATATCACTAAGGTGGCAAACAAGCTTACGGTTCGCTTGATGGTAAGCGGTCACCGTAGCCTATGGACGCTTGCAAAACCAGGGGTATCACTCGCGCGTTGCCGACCCTTCTGAAGTCTAATAACTTCTTTCTTGAAGAATCCCGAAGAGAAAGGTAGCTTAGGCCATAGATCACAGCACTGGTTCAGTGCGAATCTGCAGACGCTGTCGAGATAGTGGCCATTCAACTGTCAGAATTTTCAAGCCGCCCATATGGCAGCGACCGATGGTTTGTTTAACGTGCTCTTCGAAGCACGGAGGACCTTAGGAAAATCCCTCCCCCCACAAAATCACTGCTGCAAAGTCGCCAGCCCACGTATTACACTATGGCCCCTGGTGTGGTACTACATCTATCTTTAAATAATGAAAATCACAAAGTTTTAAATTTATTCAGGATAGCAATGACGACCAAATAAATGAGTCACTAAACGATTGTGACAGCAGTGTCGCGAGTATTGCACCCACGGAGAATCAAAATTTGGTCAAGTGCGCCGTGTGTTTTGAAGAAGTCAGTGCCCAGCAGTGGATATATCACATGCAAGTGCATAATTATTTGGCGTGGCAAGATGGAGACCCGCCTCTTGTAAGTGCATTATGGGGTAATAATATTTTTAATTTAGTTATTAATTTAAATGACATTAGGTGTGTTCTATTGACTTCATTGAGAGCTATGACATCGCATTGGCATTGAAATCGTTCTGTTCACTATTTCAAAGCGCATCCACTACTCTACTTCCCGAGCATGTGCAGCCAATGCGTTCAATGCGGTCCGGAAGTGACGTCATAGCGCATTCATTTTTAGTCAACAGAACGATCGAATGTGCGCATAGACAGCATTGAGCGCATTCAAAACGTATAATGCTTGTCAATAAAACGCCCCTATTACATAGTTTAGCAACAATCTAAACATTCATACAGTCGATCATTGATGGCATGTAGACAGAGCAATCTTGAGGTGCAGGTGCTCGGCGGTACGTGGGGTTAAACGCTCCGTCTAGCCTCTCTTCACATATTGCTATTCCGATGCTGTCCGCGTCGCTATAAAAGTTAGACGTTGTCGGTTTTTTCTGCAACATCAAACGCGATGACTGACTGTATAAATGTCGAGATTGTAGTACAGTTAATTAAAAATCAAAGTGTGTTTCTTAAACTGTTATAGAATCTTGACAACGAGGAAGAAATGCGGGTACATTTATGTAACATCCTTAAAAAATACGGTGGCCTTACTTGCTACAAGTGTGGCATCGTTCGTAAATATGCTAAGATATATCAACAACACGTCAAGACTTGTACAAAAGAAAGGGTAAGTTTTAATACTAAATGAAGTGCATCTAAATGTTCTTTATACCTGACTACCCAAAAAAGGAGTGAAGTGTTTTCAGATATTTACAAAATGCGAATATATCTACACAAGCTCTTTGGAGCTGATAGGAGTGAGGTTTCTGTCCGTAGAACTATTACTTATTTTGTGTACTTTTAATAGGAATAGGTACACATTAGAAATTGGTACTTGGTTGCTAGGTATAACATTTTATCACTTAAAGGTATAAAATACATAAAAAAACAGCAGCCATAGTCGGACAATTATAAGTGAACCTAAGAGTTAAAAACAAGTCGTGTTAGTTAATGTTAAAAAACTTTTTATTTTTGTTTAATAAATTTAAACTTTTAATTAAAAATGTTTTATTGCGTTTGAAGTCACAAATTTACAGGTCTATATTCAGCAATGTACATTTTGTGGCCGATTATGTGATGACGACTAATTTGATTTTATATTTTTTGTAGACATTCAATGATACCGTAAGTGATACTAAAGATGAAAGCATGACCAAAGAAAAACGGATCAAAAATACAAGAAAATCCATCGAGATTAGTGCAGATTCCGAAGTCAAATGCGCTTTATGTGAAGAAAAGGTGACTGAAAACAAGTGGATTAATCACATACAAAGCGCTCACGGCTATTTATCATGGAAAATGGGCCATGAACCTTTAGTAAGTATGTTTATGAATGGTATAAATCCTACTAATGTGAAAGTTTTGTTGTTTGAATGTTTATTACTCAATCACGCTTCAACCAATGGACGTATCGGGATGAAACTTAGCACTCATATAGGTTAGGACATAGGTTTTTTGTCCCAAAAAATTCAAAAGTTCCTGCGGGAATAACTATAACCGAGCTTACACGAACTATAGCTACAGCTACAGCTTGCTATAGGAAACTTCATTAGTATAATTGAGGTGTTAATTGAGCAGTTCCACGTCGAAAACTAAATTTAGGACGGTCAGAGCCGCTGGCTAAATTAAGTCATTACTAAATCAAGCCGCTAGCTAAATTTAGTCACTACTAAATCGAGCCGCTTGCTAAATTTAGTCATTACTAGTACACGTCCCGCCCGGTAAGTATATCACCTTTTGTACTGGCGACATCCCACTAATATTATGAGTGTGAAAGTTTGTTTGTCTTTAACTCAATCATGCCGCAATGGAGCTGAAATTTGGCACAGAGATCATTGAACACGGAGCCGTTGAAATTTGAGACGGTGAAGGACATAAGCTCTGAGCTATTTATCTCGGAATAGTTTTCAAACTTAAAAAACCGAAATTCCTCATGTACGAACTATAGCTACAGCTTTATTAGTATAATAAAAGAAGAAGAAATTTAATTGTAAAGAAGTTTTAATTGTACTCTAAGAATTTTCTTTGGTGCATCCATAGTAACGCAATAAAGTATTTCCTTACCTTTCCTCTCTTTTAACGCGACATAACGTTCACTACAATCCTTAGCTTAATGTAACTGTTAAAAAATGTATTTTGGCTTGAAATTTATTTATGCAGTATTCTGTATGTTAATTAATATTCAATTACTAATTCGTTAGTTAGAAAATATACATGTAAGAAGGCGCTGTGTGTAATGTGCATGGATATTTAAATATTTATTCTATTAACAATATGATGACCTGTATTGCAGAATATATATGATGAAGACGCAATCAAGGCGCACCTGTATGATATCTCTAAAAAAATTGGACTTTTGACCTGTTACAAGTGTGGTCGAACTCAAAGACGTGTTGGATGGTATATGAGGCACGCAAAGACGTGCAACGGACAAACGGTCAGTTTAGTTTTGTTTATCTTTAAATTGATCTACATTTAAAAAACAAATCTATCATTGCGTGTAGCCAGTATTGATGGCCATGCTTACTATCAGCGGGTAATGTAGAGAGCTATGCTTGAAGTTTTGATATGTGGTCGAATCATTAATAAGGAGATCCTTGGGGAGCTCTATAGTCGTGGTGGTTGAGCACTATAGGTCCATCTTCATTCATATAAGTGACTAGCTGATCCAAAGAACGTTGTTTCTTTTATTAAACAACAGCTGCACCAACCTATTGTGAAAGTGTTGTGCTAATTCAGAAACCTTCCCCGGCGTGTGCATAACAACTTACCAAAAATTCATTACAATCGGTTTGCCTTTATTGCGCGAATCCGACTCGCACATGACCCTTTCGGAAAATCCTTTCTTATGGGATGCCTACGTCATTCAAAGAGCAAACCCTCCTCTCCGATCAGCGGTTTAGGCTGTGCGTTGATCCGTCAGGACAAAGCATTTTATATGTATAGATATGTTAGTTGATTCTTACTAAAGGTCTTAGTAGTTTCCTTTATTTGGAAATTAATGTTGAAAAAACAGTCTAATAAATACAGTAGCTTCTAAATAGAAAATTACATTATTATATACTACATACATAATTAAATTAAATTATCAGTGTTGAAGGCAACGTGGAGCCGATGGTGCCGGAAGACGTGTTCCATCCGACACTTGAGATCATTGTGCGATGCCCTAACGGGCCGCAGGGCTCGGACTTGTCAGCGTCTTCTCACGCTCACGACCATCTCAAACCTATGAAAGTGCCTCCCGATTGCAATTTTCGTAAAGCTAATTTAAGCGAATTTTATGTATCTATCGCCGACATTGACTGGAGAGCTGTTATTATACAAAAAGACGTTAACGTCGCGACCGTAATATTTTATTCTAAATTATATTACTGTATAAACGACTGTGTTACCAGTTTAAATACGAGAGACCAGCTATATTGTTTTTTAATACGCATGTACGTAGCTGACTTAAATACAACGCTCGTTTAGGATACACGTGAGTCTAAATACATACTTAGAGAAAATCCAAAGCAAATTCGCTAGGTTTATCTATAAGAAAAAGAATGGGTACTGTTTGTCACTGTACTGGTTGGACTACATACCCTAGAGTAGAGGCGGAAGCTGCAAATAATAGTTCACTATTATCTTCTATTAGGAAATCAAATTAATAATCCAGAGCCTATGAAGAGCTATGCAGTTAGCTGATGCAGCCATTACTGCTTCACCGGACTTTTGGGGCGAGACTCTGAAGGAGTCTCAGCCCATATAGCGCCCAACGCTCAAAGGCTCGGCTTTGGCTTGGGTTGTCGCTCTTGGGGTCGTTCCTTCGACCAGCGTGAGCCTCGAAATCGGGGAAGTCTGCGTCATGTGAGGGGGAGGCCCTATTAGGGGAGGTCGTTGAGACTAATCTCGCTAACCGGTTAGCGAGATCGTCGTCTGGGGACGTTACTACGTGCCGACGCCGCTTAACGATAGTTTTTCGACCATAACAAGGTCGGTCGGGGGGATGAGGAATCACTTGAAACTCTCTGTCTATTTATACCCGACGGGTACATACGCGGCTGCGGCAAAGGTGAGCGCGCCGGCCCGAAACGGTCGCGCCCGATGTTCGCGGGCATGCTATGCTCACCCAGCACCTCAGCAACTGTTTTTTTTTTTTTATTTATTTTATTTCTTTTATATATATCTTTCAAGTTTTAAGAGCAGACAGCATCTGTGCTTCGATTGATTCACTGATTTTGTTATCTCGAAGATTCGTAGTATTTTTAAATTAGATTCCAGTTGAGAAATCCAATGAATACTTCAATTATTATACAAGCGTGAATTGGTTATTTTTCTAGTTTAACCTAAAAAACGGAATACCCTTACGTCGTATTGAAAAAAGCTAAAAATACCTTGAAACAATGTCTGAATTTCTTATTTAAAGGTAACAGAGGATGATAGAAACGTAAACGAATCCATAGATGATAGCATGCACGGTACAAATACTGATTTGGAAGAAGGTGTACCGGCTGAAGCAAATAATGATGCTGGAGATACAGTCATATGTGGAGTTTGTCAAGAGGGGGTGAAGTCGGAGCGGTGGTTGCGTCACATACATAAGCACGATTACCTGGCGTGGAAAGAGGGAGAGACACCTATAGTATGTATGTTTGGGTGTATGCTTGCAATTCGTGCTGAGCTAGAGGTTGATACAAAATGTCTTTAGCTACATCAAATATTTGTTATTATAAACATTACTCTACTCAAAAAGCCTTTATTCGCATATTGCACATTAAATTATTAAATAACTAGTTATTTTCTTGAATTTCTACATTTAATTGAGATCTTGAGTATATCCTGTATTTCAAACGTAGACCAGATATTTTCATTTTATAATTTTAATTCCTATGGAATTGTACCTACAACAATATTTTTGTATTAACTATCATTTCATGATTGTAAATTTTAATTTTTAAAAAAATCAAAAAAGAAAATTACAAAATTATCGGTATAAAATTATTGATCAGGTTGTATTATTTACGTATGATTTAAGTTAGCGCCGCGAATTTTAGTTTTCGAGAAATTCCGAACATGCAACCAATGACCGGTTGTCCTGTTCGAATACCAAAGCTCGCCTATGACTTACGAGCGTGGGACTGCCGGCCATTGGTTGCATGTTAGTAATATTTCGGAATCCAAAAATTCCCGAGGCGCATTTAAAGTTACAAAAAGCGAACCAGAGAGGCAGCGGCTTTTAAACGTATCTTTGCATGCTCACTTAATTGCTTTAAGATGTATCTGAACATCATTATTTCATACAAACTGTGTTACCCCTAATATCTTTAATTACACATTTCGCTCCTCAAACGTGTTATTATAGTTAGGCACTATTTACCACAGCCGTAAAACGCATCTTCATCTATAAGGTCACCGTGAATTAATAATAAACAAATATTATAAATGCAGTGATAAATAGCAGTATTTGTTAGCAAAGCATTTTAAGCAGGTTGTATGGGAAAAAGAAGATTTGGATTCACCTTAACTATAATTGTATCTTGTTTTATAGATTTTGGATGATGAATCAGCACTGTCGGCGCATTTGCGTCAAATTTCGAAGAAGTGCGGAGGTTTGGTTTGTAATAAATGCGGTTTGAGTTGGAAACTTGTTAAGAGATATCTTGATCACATCAGAATTTGTGGCCAAAACGTGAGTAAATATCAGTTATTTTATATTCTAGAAACTTTTAGTAACTACAGATAATTTTTCTAACAAATCATAAATACATGATTAAAATGGCGCTTTCAAACTGTTCTGTGTACAAATACAAGTTTCTTCTATCTAATATATATATATGGAAACGGCTCCAACGATTTTCATGAAATTTGATAGAGCAGGAGGTTTCGGGGGCGATAAATCGATCTAGCTAGGTTTCATCTTTAGATAACGTCGTTTTATTCGTGTTTTTAGGCGATGATAAACTGAAAAATATGACTCTTCCTGACATCTATTGGCGAGTAGTAATACTATTATTTTTACCGACACAGCAACACTTCAGTATATAATTGAAATTATTTGAGCAGAGAAATAGATGGGAACCCTGGTCGAGCGTTCTCACAGAAACATATGTTTGCATTGCATGTATAATACTGCAGGGCACTATTTCTCCACGTCGCTAGTTCGGATCAACGTGATTTTTGGTACAGAAATAGCTGGCAGGACGGACAAGATCATAGATTCTTAAAAATTCTAATTGAAAGATACAGTAGTAATACCAAAGTGATACACCGAATTTCAGGCAGACATAGCCGGAGAGAAAAGCTATAAAATAATAAATCTTTGGTAAAAAATTTGGTAATAAATCGAGCACTTCATTAGCAGACCTTCTGTACTTACTTATTTTGTGCTTTTATGTTACTAACATTGGCAGAAAACGTCTATTTTTCAATATGTCTAGTTTACCCACGCGTTCATTGCAATAATGGTATATTAAATGTGGGTATTAATTACAGACGTCCGTCAACTCGACTCTTGACACTACTTTGGATACCAGTGTGTTAAAATCAGATAATGTGACCTCTGAAAAATGCGGGGTATGCCAAGAAGAGGTCCCATCTAACGACTGGTTGCGACACATACAGGTGCACTACTACTTGGCTTGGAAAGATGGAGAAACACCTTTAGTGAGTATTGAACACACATAATAAAATAGTAATTTAGCTCCTTTGTCGGCGCGCGAAATGTCAAAAATTTCGCATAATGTCTAAAGTTTCGCATAATCGGTGCACGTGCGAAGCCCGTGTGTGAGAGGTGGAATGCGCGGAAGATACCGGTTCGATAAGTTGCAGGCTCGCGGTTAAGTGGGGCCGCTAAAGTATTGATTGTAAACGCAAGATGGCGCTGTTATACCCTTAGCGAAATTTATGTATCCGATTTATTTTCGGATTACGAAAATATGATCACATTTCCGAGTTTCGTGCTCATCTTAAGTGGCTCCCAATTCGACTTCGCAGGAATACTCATATTCTCACCCTTTTGTATAACGTCCTTAACAATCCATCTGCACCCCATTACCTAAAAAAGCTGTTTAATTTTTATATAATTTGTCACACAGTATGTCACTAAGGTCAAAGGTAGAACGAACACTAACAATACCGTCTCACTCCACTACTTTTTATGGAAAATCGTTTGCTGTAAAAGCAGCTTTACTGTGGAACAACCATCGGATATTCGTTCGTCATCGTCTAACAACATTTTCAAAACCAAACTGAAATCCTTTTTTCTCGAATCATTGCCAATTTAATGATATGATCACAACTCTCTAACTACCAATTTGTACTCATATTTGTATGTATATGATATTATATGTTGTTTTATATATTTATGAAAAAAAAATATATATGTATGTTTATTTAGTTAATTTATTCTAATTTTATACCACTAAGATGGCAAACAAGCTTACGGTCCGCCTGATGGTAAGCGGTCACCGTAGCCTATGGACGCTTGCAACACCAGGGGTATCACTTGCGCGTTGCCGACCCTTCAGAAATCTAATAACTTCTTTCTTGAAGAACTCCATACTGTAGTCCTTGCAGAAAACCTCGGCAGGGAGCACTTTCCACAACTTAAGCGTTCGCGGGAGGAAGTTTCTCTGAAACCCCACTGTACGCGACCATTTAGGTTCTAAAGTGTGAGAATGAATTCCCTGCCGATGGCGAGCGGTGCGATGGTAGAAAGTAGCTGTGGGCATCATTTCGAACAATTCCCATTGTACAAGCGGTAGAACACACACAGGGAGGCAAAGTCTCTCCTCAGACTTAAGGGATCGATACCGCAAGTGAGTTTGGAATCGTCGACAATTCTCACAGCCCGTCGTTGAACCGAGTCAAAAGGGCCAAGCTGGTATCCGGGTGCACCTGCCCAGAGATGGCAGCAGTACTCCATATGGGGCCGAACTTGCGACTTGTAAAGTAACAACCTTTGCCCCGACGTGAAGCACTGCTTCGCTCTGTTGAGTACACCAAGTTTTTTGGACACCAGCTTCACCTTATCTTGTAAATGATCTCGGAACTGAACATCGCTGGAGATGTCGACACCAAGGATCCCAATGCTCTTGGAGATGGAGAGGGGAGTGTTCTAGAATTGTGGGACTACAGTGAATGGAGTTTTCTTAGCGGTGAACGCGCACACTTGTGTCTTTGTAGGGTTGAATCGGACCAAGTTTACCCGTACCCAGTCAGAGACCTTGGACAGTGTGATCTCGATTTGAGACACAAGTTCTCCGCGGTTTTCCTCCACAAAGGAACGAGGGATGTTTGCACGACCCATCATCATCATCGTCATCTGCAATGTATGTTGTTGATGTCCAACATGTCATTGATATGCAGTAGAAACAGCGCAGGAGACAGCACAGAGCCTTGCGGGACACCAGCATTAATGTCCATGCTATCAGAGCAACTACCGTCAACTACGGTTCGTATGCGTCTGCCGGACAAAAAGTTAGCCACCCATTTGCACAAACCCTCGGGCACTCCGTAAGATGTCAACTTCGATAGAAGACCCCGGTGCCAGACCCGATCGAACGCCTTCGCTTTGTCCAGGCAACATGCCAATGCCTCCCCCTGACTCTCAATGGCTAGTGCCCATCGGTGTGTGAGATACACTAGAAGGTCACCAGTCGAGCGACCGTGGCGAAAGCCATATTGACGGTCACTGACCAGTTCATGTACTTCTAGGTATCTTAAAAGCTGTGTGTAGATCACACGCTCCATCACCTTGGAGAGGAGAGAGGTAATAGCGATAGGCCTGAAATTCGATGGATCTGATCTATCGCCCTTTTTGGGCACCGGGTGCACATTCGCAGTCTTCCATGTAGACGAAAATTGCCTAGTGTGGTAGGAAAGCGCGAAGAGGCGCGTGAGTACTGGACATAACTCAGGAGCACACTGCTTAAGCACCACTGCTGGTATACCGTCTAGCCCACTCGACTTATGAACGTCTAGAGAAAGCAACGCCCGCCGGACCTCCCGCTGTGTTATGGAGATTTCCGGCATGGTCTTACCGCACCACGGTATAGTAGGTGGTACAGCGTCTTCATCGTTCATGATCGAGTTCGAGGCAAAGAGACTGCCCAGTAGATCGGCTTTCTCTTTAGCACTATGGGCCAAGTCACCATCGGTCTTTCGCAGTGGTGGTAACGACGACTGGCAAAAGTTCCCTTCGGCAGCTTTGGCAAGCGACCAGAAAGCACGACTCCCAGAAGGATAGCTGGCAAGTCGCCCATCTATTTTGCCGATGAATTGGAATTTTGCTCTGGCAGTTCCTTTCTTACTGAACCTCGAGGCAGCATTTAATTTGCGTTTTACCTCAGAAATATTCGGATCCTTATTATTACGAGCCGTGGTCCAAGCCTCATATGCAGTTTGCTTAAGAATTTTAGCTTTTCTGCAAGACCTATTAAACCACGGTCGTTTTTGTACGCCGGCAGCTACTCGCGGGATAGGAATATAGCATTCCATACCAGCGAGGATTGTCTCAGTGACCGCAGCTGCGCAGACGTCAGGATCTTCTGAGTTAAAGTAGATCTGCCTCCACAGGTACGATGCGTAAAATTCTCGCAATCCATCCCAGTCTGCCGACTTATAGTGCCACACATGACGCCAATTAGTTGGCCCAGATGGATCAGGTTGTGAGCATGACATTTGAGGAGCCAAGAGGCGCATCCACTGAGACGGAGTATCCGTCCGGACGAGTAGTCAGCAGAAGGTCCAGTAAGGAGCTCGTATGTTCCTCTATATCTGGTATTCTCGTTGGAGAAAGTAGCAGCTGAAAGAATCCATAGGTCAGAGGAAATTCATGAGCAGATATCCCAGCATAGTTATTGGTTCGAGAACTGAGCCACTCGCGATGGTGGGCGCTAAAGTCTCCCAAAATAACTAGTTCTGCTGTGGGATATTGCTCTAGAACTTTGTCAGTCGTCAACCTCAGGTGCGTGAAGAGTCGAGTTACGTCCGTGTCACCGCTATGAGACCTGTATAAGCACGCATAGATACGAGTGTGGCCGCCGCAATCTACGCGCACCCACAATATCGATAGGTCCCTGTCTTCAAGGCTATGAAGGCGGCGACAGCAGATATCCTCCCGGACGAACATACATACACCGGCACGACTCATAAAATTGTGTTCGAGTTTGTAGCCGGGATAGTGAAGGTATGATGTGTCTGCCGGGCAGGATATCTGCGTCTCCGTTAGAAAAAGAATGGTCGGCTGCGCAGTCTCGAGATGGTGGTGGACTGCGTTAAGATTTACGTGAATACCCCTGATGTTGCAAAAATCCACATTTTATGTGGATGGAGTAGCCGCTGTACAAACTCTTTTCTTTTTCGTTCTCATGGCCATAATATATGAAAAAAGTTAATAAGACTAAGGATGAGGATTCACTGCACAGACAGCTTAGAGGACAAAAGTTGCGGTTCTAAGACTGCCGAAGCTCGCCACAGATGATACGGTTGCTGGCACGGCGGGCGGAAGGGCCCCTGATCCCCCTCTGTTGTAGTAGCCGGGTCCACTCCGGTCTACTTGTCCGGCATGACTACCACTACAGATACTTTCGGCGAATCAGCCTCCCAGGGCGGAGATTAAGTGATCCCTGGGTTCGGGATCCCATTCAACCTGCGGGCGGTCAGCCGTTTTATCAGGTCTCTCTGACCGCCGGACCAGCATGCCGCGTCTACGCCGAGCAATGACAGCAACAAGCACCGCCGGTCCTCCGCTGTCCGCGCAGCGAATCCTCAAAGAGCTCTGGCAACCTTACTCACCGCCAGGAACACAGCACTACTCAATGTAAGTGTAATTATGGCCGCGGTTTATTATTATTATTATTATATTATTATTTTCTTTTTATTTTGACTCTACCTACATAAATTTAATTTAATAAGCTTTCGGAAACTCCCTAAGCTGGAAGAAATCGCATTATGCGATAAGTCCGCCTTAGTGCATACAATTTTATAGGTTAATACAATATTGTAATAGTTTTCATATGTGCTATAAGTGTTAAATAAATAATAAATAAATTGATAACTACAGTTATTACTATTTTCATGTAGTTAAATTATATATTGTGTTTATTTTTACAGGATAGGTAGTGCCTTTCTCACTATATAGAGTGCACGCCACTGGTGTAAACACACTATTAGATTTTATCATGTTTACACTTAAGAGGACGTATATGCAAGAAATCTGTTTTTTTAGCAGGGATTTTTTAAAACTACTGAACGTATTCTCCTGTAAATTCTCCTGTAAAAAAGACACAGTAGAATAGAGTATACACTGAAGGTCGTGACAGAGCCTAAAACATGATTGCGTATTGAGAGTATACACTGAAGGTCGTGACAGAGCCTAAAACATGATTGCGTATTGAGAGTATACACTGAAGGTCGTGACAGAGCCTAAAACATGATTGCGTATTGAGAGTATACACTGAAGATCGTGACAGAGCCTAAAACATGATTGCGTATTAGTACTTTTTGTTATTTTTTTTTGAAAAGTGCTCTACAAACTTACGAGTACTTTAGCAGATTTTACTCAACACCTATTAAAGTAAATAAAGGGCAAATTATTGAAGAACGTACTTGAGACGTTAGTCGAGATCATGACAGATATTTTCGAAAGCTTTTGCTATTAATTTTTAAACAATTATTTTTCGATACTCGTTCTCTTGGAAGTAGGAACTATGCTTGTGCACTTGATTCTGTATTTATTCATCTCGCCTCCTTATTCATGCATTGGCACAATCTTAATGTTCTACTAACATTGACTATCAAGTAGAAAAATGAACATCTTGTAGAGGATCGACTTTGTGGCTACAAAATGTATTTATAAAATTTAACAATCTGGTGCTAAAAAATTAAAAATACTTGTTAAAAATGTGTCAACACAACAAAATTAGTACTCCAAATCTAGTATTGTCATTCTTAAGAGGATACGATTCGCGGCGGCTCGCAGCGGTCTTCATACAACAGATTTCTCATTTGTTTTTGATATTTACTGATCGATCATTGTGAAATTTCTTAATCATAATCCAAAGCCGATTCCATTTCATTCCATTTGTATGAAAAACTAGAACCCTGTAAAACTTTTGAACTATAAAATTTGAAAACTGGCACACTGCAGACCTAGATATTTATTACTAGAACATATGTTCAAAATTTCGTGGTGATTGATCAGCAATTGTTAAAAATAAGTGAGAAATTCGTTTGTATGAGCACGCTGAGAGGCGCTCCAAATTGTATTCTCTTAAGGGCACTTAGATATTTTTGAGCATGACACGTTTAAGTTTACTCTACGTTCAAGCTGTTGAAACAGCCGACGTAAGCGTCTGCCTCTGAGCGACGTGACCTCTCTTCCTGGAAGCGCTTAGCGCACTGGTTAAACTACACTCATCACTCATTCATTGCAGTTTATTGAATCGAATGATAATGGGAATTGCAGTGACACAATTTCAACAACAGTTCATTTATTTAATTTTTGTTACAAATATAAACATCTGTTCTGTTTACCGTCCAGAGTTAGTCATGTAGATTACGTGTTGCCTAACTGTAACTTCCAATTAATTAGAAATTTTTTTTTAAAAAAAATCAATTTTATGATGGAAAGCACTAAATAAAATGTGTTTAATTTTTAATGTTTTGGTTAGTACCGTCTAGAATAAAGACTAATCTTTAATTGTATTTAAAATTTATATTATTTATTGCAATAGTTGAATGACATAAATGATTAAAAAACAAATAAAAACACAGATAGTGAACGCATTTTGTCTACAAGCTCCACATATAAATATTAAGAATGCGATATAGGCTAGATCACGTAAATACGTAATTTTTGTGCAAATTTTGTGGCTAAACTATAGCACCTTTAGAATTAAAAAAATAATAATTATAAAACTTGCTTGTCTAGCTAGTGCATTACCTTACTGAATGATATTCATTAATTGTATTGAATGTAATAAAAAATTTGGAAGTCACTATTGCTTTAACACTTGTGCAAATTTGTAAAGCGTGTATTGCATTTGCTTGTAATGAAAGTAGGTTAAATAAATATAAGTACCTGGGGACCGAGCTCTTCTCGGTTTTTTTTATCTACGCCATCTATTGTCAAGTAGCTCAAGCGTTGCCTAATAACGCCATCTATTGTCAAATAGCTTAAGTGTTGCTTATTACTACTCGCCAATAGATGTCAGGAAGAGACACATTTTTCAGTTTATCACTGCCTTAAAACACGGATAAAACGACGTTTTCAAAAATGAAACCAAGCTAAATCGATTTATCGTCCCCAAAACCACCTGCATACAAAATTTGATACAAAATCGTTGGAGCCGTTTTCGATATTCAGATTATATATCTATATATATATGTTAGAGTCAATGCACTGGATAACAAGCTATAGAGCAATTCTTGTATATATATATATATATATATATATATATATACTTACTGAATATATACAAGAATTGCTCTATAGCTTGTTATCCAGTGCATTGACTCTAAGTTGTAGCAAAAAACTACAAAACGGTAAAAACGTTAAACTCCATACAAAAAACAAGTTTCAAGGCGTCATTATGGCATATATTACTTAAGAAGTATATATAACGAATATATCTCATAGTAATTTAGTAAATTTAAATGCACATCGTTAGTACTACAGAAATTTGCTTCCTGACCTATATCGTTCTCTTAAGCAGTTAAATATGATTTTTCATGTTTTAGGACTTCAGTAATGCAGATCAAGTGCGAATACACATGCTAAATATATTAAAGGAAGTCGGCTCATTTTCTTGTAAAAAGTGTTGTTCTAAACGCAAGTACGTCAAGTCCTTTTTACAACACATAAGAAAATGTGTAGATATCAAGGTGAGTGAGCATTGTTTTAAGATCTCGGTACATGTAAGTTTTTTATTAACTATTATAACCTTAGTTAAATTAGAGTTCGGAGTCCTATTTACTAAACCTATGCTGTCTGTCTGTATGTCTGTCCCAACTTTAACCACCACCATTTGATACGTTACAAGGCCTCAATTATTCTGTGACGGGATTTAAAATCGAAAGTAACTCCCGAAAAAATATAATCATACATCACAACACAGCAGATGTACATATACAGACATATATATTTACATTTTGCATACATCTAAATAAATAAGTAGTTATTGATATACATATTAAATAAATAATAAAATACACATATTCATATATACACACAGAGAGAGACATATATTTATACACATGTAAAGATACAAATACATATAAAAAATATATATGATAAAGCCGAGATAAATTAACTTAGGTCCTATCTGTTGCAATCTTCGTTTGGCCGGCTGATACCGGCAGGGTTCGAACGCAAGCGGGATGAAACAGACATCGTACACCTGACAGTGGCCCAGCTCCCACACAACAGCCTGGCAACTTGGCCGGTGATTTTGTCTTTCAACATATCATATTAGGTTAATTTATGTTTAAGGTATCGGTATTTGAGGAAAAAGTTAATGACGCTGTGGACCCTGAGTTAGATAGTACATTAAACAATACTTTCGATACTTCTATAGTCCAAAACGGCATTGACAGTCAAGATATGGTAACCTGTGGGGTCTGCAAACAAGAGGTCAAAAATAACGAATGGATTCAACACACACTAAATGATCATAATTATTTAGCTTGGAAAGAAGGAGAGGAACCTCTGGTATGTAAATAAATATGTATTTAAATGTTTAATAGGCGATGGATGTTGCAGATTAAACGATTAAAAGCAAATGAAATTAAGATTAAAAATTAATAGTAATAAAGAGGAAAATATCAAAGTAAAGTTCAATATTTTCAAAGTAGCTGGGACGGTAGGGAGACTTAAGGCTGCAGTCTCGCTGTTTTCGACATACATATTTCATATATATTTCAGACAGTTTTTAACAATTACTAATAAAATATTTCAAATGTATTTTATTTTTTATTACATCACAGAATACTTAACTTCAATTGCAAGATGCAATTAAGTAGAGATTAATTTAGCAATAAATCAAAAACTATACGTCGTAAAATTATGAAAATTATTTGTTTTGAATTTGCAAACGGCCCTTTCTTAAGACACCTCACTTGCCATGGAAACCCTCCTTTGAGACTTTTACCCCCCATTTTAAAAACAAAAAATACCCATCCGAAACCCACGCTTGCAACACCAGGGTCATCACTCGGGCGTTGCCAAACCTTTAAACACTAATAATTTCTGTCTTGAATTATCCCATATTGTAGTTCTTAAACAAAACCAGGGAGCTCATTCCACAAACTAAACGTTTGCGGGAGAAACTTTCTCTGAAACTGCACCGTATGTGACCATTTAGGTTCTTGCCGATGGCGAGAGTTGAAATATCAGAAAATAGCCGTTGGCATCATTTCGAACAATTCCTCAGAACACATCCCATTCTTTAGTTCGATACAGCTCGTGAGTAAGGTATCGTAGACGATTCTCTCAGTCCGTCGTTGAACCGAGTCAAAAGGGCCAAAATGGTTTGCGGGTCAGAGTCAGTCAGTGATCCTGGCCAGAGTGGTCACGATTTCCAAATGAGAAACGGAACTAAGAAAAGAATCACTAGTGTGTCTGTCCGTCTGTCACGGCACTCTATCTCCTGGACCCATTACCATTAAGTTAAAATTTAGTACACATGATTTTTTGTGATTAAAATACGGACGTTACGTAAATAAATAATTTTGTGTCAAATTTAAATATTAAAAAAAAGTTTTGCAATCTGTTTCGTGTGACATTGTGAGGGTCTCGTATATATTCTTTTTATTATAATAAATAACAGTTTTGAAATTATAAAAGAAAATTGATGAATAGTGACCATCTCCGAAACTACTGAGAGATTTTTTAAAGATATACAGAAAAAAAGCAAAATCTATATAAGAAGTCTATGATCTTAACGGAATCCGTTCCATGCGGGTTTAAGTCTCACTTGTAAAGTTTTAATTTTTTTAGGACATTACTGATGACGATCGAGTGTTTGAACATCTAACTACTTTAGCCAGGAAGCGTGGAAATTTGATGTGTAAAAAATGTGGTGTGACCCGTAAATATGTGAAATCATACCTGACGCACGTGGAAACTTGTGAAACCACAGAGAAACAAGCGGGTCCCAAAATATTTTGTGAAACTAATTATAAGCCAACGAGTAAAGGTGCGTTCCTATGTTTCGTTATAAACATTTTTTTGGGCTTTTATCGTTACATAAAGATATTTTTTATCTTGGCTGCTGTTTTTTTTTTTATTTTGCTATTTCATTTAAAGTTTGCTAACCATAAATTTGCTATAATTGCTAAGATAGCTGGAGATACGTAGAATAACAAAGAGTACTTTTCGTCGCAATCAGCAGTTCCCACAGAAATACATATTTCTACGGGTGACTCTACGATACAATTTTCCTTTAGGTTGCGACGGTGACGTAAGTTTTGGCACAGGTGTGGCAAAAATAACATAAAGTTCATATTATACAAAGTAATCAATGGGAAACAATCCACGCCGATGACTTGTGGAGCCGCGGGCAAAAGCTAGTCTGTAATAATGTAGCAACGTATTATTTTCAGTGGAATAATCTATTTTAATTATTAAAAGTTTAATGTAATGTAACAGGTACTAAGTTGCAATGTTACAAGTAAATGTACCTATAATAATTTAGCAAAAATCTATTAATATTAATAATTAATTCAGTTTTTCTGTGTTCTTATTTGTTAATGATTGTTTGTTAACTGATGTACAATGCAGGCGCTGTTGCGTGCGCTGTTTGCTCCGAAGAGATGAATTCTAAAGATTGGAAAAGTCATGCACTGGAAAAACACTACAATGTGGCGTGGAAGGTTGGCGATGACCCTATTGTAAGTAAAATGTCACATAAATAAAAGGCTTTCACTCCGCTCGCACTAAATTAGGTTATCTGCATTCCTAAAGAAAGTTATAAATTCTAGTTTGCTATAGATTGTTCACGTGAAACTGTATTATTATATTAATACACAACATTTGAAGTTTCGCGAAAAAAGGAAAGGAAGAAAAGTAAAATAGGAAGCCTATCAGTTTGACTTGTCTCGTTCCAAATTTCAAAAGCTCTATTGTATGTTCTGTTTCGACACGAAGGAAGGACAACAAATAAACAAACGAACTCACTTTTTAATATTATGTATAGTTTGTTGTACTGAATTAAAGGCCGCGTGGGATAGGACTAACCCCCAAAATAAAAAAGAAACTTTAACTTAACGCGCTGTTAACTAAAGATAATGATGATAAATATTTTAACAGCGATATTTTTAACTTTGATTAATCACTGGAAATTTCTATATTTTGGCTTGAACTCTGATATGTCTGTTTTTATTAGTATAATTGGCATTTGACATTGAATGTATAAATTTAATCAGTTAAGCCCGGCTCAACGAACTTTATGTACCTTGTTTATTTTATAGACCCAAAGGTATGTTTAGTTTGTCATATGATTTAAGAGCGGCTCCGTGGGCCTGCTGAATCGAGGGGCGTGGCTTCGATCCCCGTACTGAACAAATATTTATGTGATGTACACTTATGAAGTATTTGTATACGTTGTCTGGTATCCATAGTATAAGCCTCGCTTAGTTTGGTACCAGATGTCGCTGTGTGTAATATCCAAAAATGTTTATTTACGTATTGTAAAATACTATATATAACCTCATGTATCGTTTACGTAGTAAAAAAAAACAAATTTTTAAATCCCTGCATTTTTTACTGTATGAAAGATTTTCTAAATAAATGGTATTACTGAAATTTTCTATACTTACATAGAATGTAAAGATACAATACATAGTAATGTACTTGAGTTAATATCTCACAAACAAGTTTTATTTCAGGATTTAAAAAATCCTTACGGTGTTGAGAAATATCTAAAGGAATACAAAACCATAAAGAAGAGTTTGACATGTAAAGTTTGTAAAGCAAGTCGAGCTTCATGCAATGGTTTCTATGCGCACATCATTACTTGTGGAAAAACAGAGGAGGTAATTATTTTCCATCCACATTTAGCTTACTCTCTCAAATATATTGTAATTTAAGTTGTTATAATAATAAGGAATATAATACGAATATATAGCGAAAAAATAAAGAATAAAAATTAGTACGTTAGAGTTAGTTAGTTAGTTTTGTTTATAACACATTATTTGTTGTTGAACTTACAAGTAAGTTAAGTTTTTATAGGTGTTTTGTTTCATGTTTATCCTTGTGTTTGAAAAACATAAAACTGATTGTATTTACTTTATTATAATGACAGGAAACGGAATGTTATAAAAACTGGTGTCAAATATGTGAAAGTAAATACTTGTGCATATACAAGAACCAGCATATGGCGATGCACAGGGAACAAGAGTACGCCAAAGCGCGTAAATTGAAGGCAGTTGAAGATAAAGCGAAAAAAAAATATGAAGTGGGAATTACGCCCGGCCCTAGGCAAGCTGCTGAAAGGTAAGTGTATTGTCAGGTCATTATGTACTTGTGGGCGATAATTGCCTAACAAGGCGGACTCTTCATTAGGCTTTTGTCCGGGTGATGCGTTCACATCCCAAACGTAGTAACTACCGTACAGTGTGCAAAACAAAAATAATGTTAGGTTCAAACGCAGCGAAAAAGAGTATTTATATTCACGGTTTTTATTCCCAGAAGTGGGTAACCAGTGGCTAGTCACACACCCACACCGGGAACAGCCTTGTTTTACCAATTACTTTACTCCTACGTGACAGGGTGAGCCCATCATCGTAATACTGCTTCTTATACAGTGTATCTGGACTATATGGCTTCATATTTGTCCCATACGTCATTTATTACCAGCTTCAAAGTAACAAGTGATGAAATTAAAGACCACTGACAATATAATATACCCCCATTGGTAGTTCCTGACGGAGTAAATTGGGATTGGGCAGGAGGCAATTGAAATAGGTACGGATAATTATATAGGGAGTGACTTATCTGGTTACGTAGAAACATATTATCTCATGGGTGATATTGTCGCTAGAAAAGTACAATAATATCATCATATATCGCTCACAAGATATTTGCAAGTCGAATCCTGTGTGCGATTTAATGCTTAGTCTAAGGATATAAAGAATGTACAGTGCTACAAAATCACCGGCTAGAAAGCTGAACTAACATTAAAATGAATGCAACTCAAGTTTTATCTATACAAACTTGACCAACCTAAATATCTGTCTCTTTAAACATTTCGCTACTCAAAACGTGTATATATCATGTAAATTCCGATCCCCCATTTTTCCCCAGTGAGAATGATTTTCCAAAAGCGATGAAACTCGCCAATCTTAAGTTTCAACCTAAATAATTTGTTACATTTCTGAATAAATGAGTTAGTTGTTATAGTCAATACTTTTGTAGCAGTTTGTCCATTCAGTTAAACCGAATAGCTGTACATAGAACGTACCGGACGGCTGTCATGGCAAATAAACTTAAAATAAGAAATTGTGATTAAATACTACCGAACCAGCGCCGTCAAATGATATTTTAAAATTACTATTTTTTTAAAAACCACAATTTTAAATAGTTTATACCGATTTTTTTATAACAAGTCATAAGCTGTTTTTAATAATAATGGCATGTTCTGTCTGATAAAAACGGCTTTCAGTCTCAGAAACATATATATTCTAGCAACAATACACAACGCAATAAAATAGCTTATGTCTAGTTTTAAATAACTGAATATTAACATTTTTGAAATATTTTTTGTACATAGAGGAAATTCAAAATATCATTGAGGCGCAGGTTAGGTTGGTTTATGTTGCTAAGAATAATAATTATACTTTTAATATTACAGGGCTAAGAATGTGATTGGGGAATACAGTTATATCAATGAAGTAAGTAATTTTTTAATATATTTTATCAAAATTTTAATTTACTACTGCCCCTGAAAAATTTTAATTTACACTGAAAAAGTATAAGCCGGTCGTTCGTGTGTTATCCACGATGTTAAAGGTCATGGATATTTCTTACAAATATGTATATTACTAGTTGAAACCTCCAACTCTGTCCATCAGATATAAGTTTTTCATTTGTCATAGGAAGCCAGGCGAAAAATGAGCTTCCTAAACTATCGCCGAGACAAATCTAACTAACAATATAAGTGGGAGTTACTGATAGAAATATAAGACACTCATAGATAAGGTACTGGTTAAAACAGGACTCAGTTTATCCGGAAGTTAAACCGTGGGGCTCAGCTTTCTTGTCTAAATATGCGTTTCGAATTCTATGAATTCTATGATGACGAATAAAAGAGATCAGAACGAGTAGGGATAAAAAAGGTTTGAGGGGTTCCTGACGCCTACTGGCGCTGCTAATGGTAATTTTTGATTTGTTTTTTAAGCAAAGTGAATTTCAAATTTACATTGTTTTAGGATAGATCTACAACTCACAGATTTATCCTAGAACCAAGAAAAACGTTCTAAAAATAGTAATACATATTTCTGTAGAAGCACATTTTTGAAATTTGTTGTGTATTAAAAAGAGAAAATTTAAAATATCAATCGGTGGCCCTAGTTAGCAGGGGTAACGCTCTTAAGGCTGGGTTGCACCAACTAACTTCGACATTAAACAGCCGTCAAAATAGATTATATGAAAAAAAAAATTGCATAATTACATATTTTTAAACTTAACCAGCTCTTCAAAGTTCAGCAGTCCACTAGCTGGTAAACTTTAAAAATATCTGACGATAGAAATATCCATTCAATCTCCCATTTTTGGCGACTGGTTAACGTCAAAGTTAGTTGGTGCAACCCAGCTTAAGACTACGAATTATGACATATGTTGCTTTCTGTGTGTTTATTTGGATATGTGATGTGGTGAATAATTAGGTACCTACCCGTTGGGACAGGGCCTGTCCTAAGCTTGGGCGATTTGGGCCATAGGCCATCACTCGGACCCAGTGTTGATTTTGAACTTTACATATGCAGGTTATCTCAGGATGTTTTTATTCACCAAAAAGCCAATGGAGTAACCAAACAACGTACGTGAGAAATCAGGAAAAAAACTTATAATTGTACACGCTGGGCTCGAACCCTTTCCCCTGAGAACACGAGGCTGGCGCCGATACCAATAGGCCATCGCTCATTCCATTTACACATACAATCATAAAATAAATTCCGAAAAATCAGTACGAGTCCTAAATTTTATTCTTGGTTTACAGGGAGAACCTTACAAAAAGAAATATAGGAAATCGGGTGCAGCATATAGCGATTCAGACGAGTCAGTTCAATTTGAGGCGTATTCGGGAGTCGAATCATCTGATACTGAGGTCGACTCTGACTTGTCAGCGGACGAGGAACAAAAATTAACAGCCACGAAAAAGAAGAAAAGGAAAAAAGATTCGGGTTAGTAAAAATTTTTAGTGAAGAAAACTTTTTCAATTAACTTTCGCTAAGAGAATAAATAAATGAACCTAAACCTCTATTATATATTATTAGATAGATAACAAGTACTTGCGGCATTTATTGTTAAATGAGTTTATATTTATATAATATTTATGTATAAAAGATACTTAACAATGTTTTTATGTAATGTACTATATCTACTCCTATATTAATAATAAAAAAATACCCTAAATTATGTTATGAATTGACATAGTTACTATATGTAATGTAAATTATCTGTTTTGTAAACAAAAAACACATAGAAAAACAAAATAACCATTTATCTGGTAGGTATAGTAAATCTTTAAAGTAAGTAGTAATATTATATTTTTTTTTGTCTAAACATTCTTCGGAAATAAATTCGTATAATAGTAATTGCCTACAAACATACAATAACGGTCAGACCGGGGGACTTTATTTTGCATAAATTATGTTTGTGGCGATTCTGGTAGATCGTCGATTCTCATCTTTGTTGCAAAAATTGTAAAATTTCAATAAGCGACAATGACATGCGACACCCTGCTTACACAGTACCCTGGCGCACTGGTGGTTGGTCGGAGCTTAATATGGGTGAGGAGTCCCCGCCATGTACTGCACTGAGCCGAGTTACCTTACTAATTCCTACGCTGTTTCCGTTGCATATTAATGACATATTGTCCATCAATAACATACATTGCTATGCAGATGACAGTACTGAAGACGCTTATTACACGGGTCGTGCAAATATCCCTCGCTCCGTTGTGGAAGAAAAGCGCGGAGAACTTGGGTCTCAAATCAATAACACTCTGTTCAAGGACTGGGGATGGACAAACTTGGTCCGATTCAACCCTACAAAAACACAAGTCTGCGCCTTCACCACTAAGAAAACCCCATTCACTGAGGTCCCACAATTCCAGAACACTACCCTGACCATCTCTAAAAGCATTGGTATCCTTGGTGCAAACATCATCAGCGATGTTCAGTTCCGAGAGTATTAACAAGACAAGGTGAAGCTGGCGTCCAAAAAACTTGGTGTACTTAACAGAGCGAAGCAGTACTTCACCTCAGGGCAAAGGGTTGCTTTACAAGTCCGGCCCGATATGGAGTACTGCTGCCATCTCTGGACGTGTGCACCTGGATACCAGCTTAGCTCTTTTGACTCGGTTCAACGCCGACGGGCTGTGATAATCATCCGACAATCCCAAACTCACAAGCCGTATCGAACCCTTAATTCTGAGGAGAGACATATTGAGTATAATGGGATGCGTTCTGGAGAATTTGTCCGGACAGACCCCTCGAAATCTGTGGCACAAGGTTTTGCCCGTGACATGGAGTTTCTTCTTAGGCGCTTCAGATATTGAGATATATAACGCGTATATGCACACAACAGACCGATTTTATTTTGCTTATGCTTCTAACTTAAATTCTAACACATATGTACAAAAATTTTACTTCTTAGCTTTCATAGCTATTAACTTGTTGAAGTTTTCTTGAAGAAAGAATACAAAATCAAATTTTGTTCTATATTTATAATAAAATAAAAGACCCCATCAGAGGGAGAGGTTGTTCCATAGAACCTTCTAGATTTAGTACTTAACTTATTGTACTTACTGTGGTGACTGAAAATCTAGCCCACACAAAAACTTAGTGAACATATAGTAGTCGATATAGACATATATCGAAAGTGTAGGTATATCTACCTAGCTATAAATCGCTACTGACAGTTGGGGTCTCTATCGGCTATTGCCATCCCAGTCACACGATTTGCGGCTTGACTATAAAATAACGTTGTTTTACATTTTTAGGTTTTATAGCCAAACGGTAGGAGCTATAATGACGATTTAGGTGTCCTAAGATAGAGCGGTTCCAACGACGTATAGTGGTGTGTTCCATCGTCTACGGTTAGGCCGTAGTGAGAGAAGAGCTGGAATTCTAGCTCTCAGGGCTTTCTGCCTATACTAGATGACTACAGACTTTGTGCTATATGTCAAAAAATAGACCTATTCTTCGGACATACCTTTCAGTATTTTTGGTGTCTGTCAGTATGTTAAATCATGCAAAAATGTGTGATACAGGTTTTCAGGGTTTCCTTGTGCTCCTGTACTTCAGGGCTTAAAGTTACCTGTATGAAACCTATTTATCTTGATAGATGCCTATGAGAGGTATCTAGTGCTATATTTTTCTTTATCTTATGTAACCCGGTTGCTGAGTTATAAGCTATTGTATTTCATAAGTTTACATGTGTTTTGCGCCCTAACCATACTACTTACCGTAACGCTGTGGATACCTATGTATAGGTGCAAAGGTGTGCATTTAACCTGTGATACTTATTTTAGGCATAGCATAAGGACTTAATAACCCTAGCCAGGTAAAGTTTTAGACAGTCTTTCCCTTTTTTACCCATAGACCCATCTCTTTTGTATCCCTATTTCAGTTTATTGTTATAGAAGTGAGGGAGAAAGAATGTACAATACTCAACACGCTAACTATTTTCGCCTGTAACATAGTAACCGTACATACGGTCTATATAGAACTTTACATAGTAGTTCTGTACATTTTTGCACAACAAATGGCATATGTTTTACATAGATATATTAAACTAAATTTCCCTTTTTTTGGGGATAAACAAACCTACTCTACTTTTACCTAACTTAATACAATTTTAGACTTATTGTTATAACATGTTTTTAAATCTAAACTAGTCCCTATCAGGAAAATAGTTTTTATTGTGTAAATATATACTTAATATTAACTTATTATTACGAAACATTACATGACAAAAAATATCTTTGTGTTGCATTCTTGCAGCGGTGATAACAGAATTGTTCGAAATGATGCCCACGGCTGCTTTCTGCCATTACACCGCCTAGTGCACATGATAGATTTATACGGAACTCTAATTTCACATTAAGCGTCTTAAACCCTACCCCGCACGTATAATTCCCGTAGTCGCGCATACGCATGCATACGGCTGTTTTGCGCATTAGGAAGCGAGGTTTACTTGTTTACATATAGCAGAACATATACTATACATGAGAATGAAGATATATTTAATTTAAAAAAAGACCTATTCATTTTTGTTTTCTTTTCCAGCGCCTGTAAAAGTAGAAAGGATTCCGTTTCATGTCAATCATCCGAATTCCTATTTACGAGATGGTGCTGAAAATTTGTAAGTTTATTATTTTGTACTTATATTTATTAATTCACTTTTAGGTCGCCAAACGCCTCAAATAGTGTTTCGTATATAAGCGACTTTTGTTATTTATCATTGTAATAATTTAATCATTTATATTAGTGAAGAGTTAATTCATAGAATGGAAGCTGCATTTAAAAACATTTTTATTTTTCTATATTTTCCGATGTTCATCCGAAATTCATCAGTAATTCTCTAGGGTTTCTACGTGAATCTGAAAATGAACCGGAGAACGCAGCTAGCTTATGATAAAGAGATTTATGGAAATTTAATTAATAAAACTCTCCCACTGGTATTTGGTAATGCTTCTCGTTTCCAAATCTAAGTTAAGAGGAGTAAATTTCATGATAAAGAATGAATGAAATGAGAAAGAATGTTTGTCAATTTCAATTCTGTAATGAAACTTTTAAAACTAAAACGTGTCACAAAAAACCTAACATCACAAACCATTAACTAAACAATATTATGGACAAATCTGAACTTACGCAATGCATTAATGAACGGGAGGCATTGGTTAAACACAGTCACGTATTAATTGACCGCAATAAACAACAAAATAATTCCTATATTACATTTTCAAATAAAACACATTAGAAATTAGTTTTCTTTTGCAACTAGAATTTTTATTTTAGACTCTTCATGTGGAATAATAACTTTTCTCGCTTCCTCTTAAGTTATACGGGACTCTGTCAACTTGACAATCGCGGAACTCTTTGATACAATTTGCGAGCGGTAAATCAAAAAAAAGGTATTCCATTACTAATGGAACGGGTGCGTTTAATATGGAATGTGTAGTAACTCTATATTGATTAAGATATTTTGTTAATAAAAATGGATTGGCATTAAATTATTTTAATTATAATATGATTAAAAGTGATTATTTAAAAAGTACTGTTCTTAATATTCTTATTTGTATTCTTTTTTAAATATCTAAACTATTCGACATTATTTTTTTTTGCGTAAGAAGTGTTTTATAAAAGCGTTGCATTAAGTTCTCTCTTCATGTGTTACTCAATGTTTTTTATCATAAAAACTGCGTCACACTAAATATCTTCAACTGTAAGGAAGCGAGTTAAAATTGAAACCCCTAGGCCACCACTGACTCAGTGATGCAGTTTGAATCGAAAAAATCTGATTCATTCATATTGTTGTTGTAGTCACAATCTGCATTACACACAAGAAAGGCTGTTTCCTCAATGGCATAGCAGTGAATATCATGCTGTGCAAGATGAAGAGATAAATAAATATACGCCGTCTTTGGAGGAATCTTGTAACGTTAAACACATGAGTGACGGTTGGAAGACATACAAGAGATTTGAAGCAGAAGAAAGACATGGTACGTATATGTTTTTATATTATTAAGTGTGATTACTGTCTATGTTTTCAGTATACTGTAATGACACTAATATTATTTTTGCGAAAGTTTTAAGTTGCCAAACAGATTTGGATGAAATTTAGAATGGAGATAGCTTATTAACACATTGGCTACATTTTATTTTACAGCTAGTTCTATCTCAAATCTCATTATTCCCTATTATAGGACACTTTGGATTTTATGATTGATTTGGTTGCAAATAAGTAGAGCATTAACTCTTAAAACAAAAATGGCTGGCGAAACTTTGTACTTTAAAAATAAATAAAATCAATCAAAAATAATTGACATTGAAAAAAATAATCTTGTCTTCCAAAATAACTATTTCGTTCTGCAGTGTTCTATGTCAGACTATTTTGTCAAGTCAAGTCCCACTCCCGCACCTTAAAGCCTAAGGTTTTTGTCAGTTACTATAAATTTTTTTTAAATATACTTGCAGGGTACAGCTTGTTTGCAGGCGGTAGCATTCAGTGTATATCATGGATCCCGGGCAGAGTAGATGACTCTGAAGATGTTTGCGGTAACTACCTCAGTGTGGTTTCCCACTTGGGCCCCGACAGTCCCCGGCTTCAGGCGGATCAGCTCTCTGCGCACGCTGGTCTAATACAGATTTGGGACTTTGGCAATTTTAATATGTGAGTGTTAGAATTGGCTATAAAATAAAGGACATATTAAGTTCCTTTATTTACATATTTTTTATAAATCAAGTTTGAAAGAAACATTAGACAGAGAAAATACATAATCTAGATATAATACCTTTAAACAAGCAATTCTTGTATATATGTATGTATATAATCTGAATCTCGAAAACGGCTCCAACGATTTTCATGAAATTGAAAACAGTGTGCAGGGGGGTTTTGGGGGCAATAAATCGATCTTGCTAAATTTCATTTTTAGAAAACGTCGTTTTATCCGTGTATTTTGAGGCAATGATTAACACAAAAATATGACTATCCTTGACATCTATTGGCGAGTAGTGATACTATTATATTTACCGACACAACAACACTAAAGCTACTTGACCATAGATGGCGTTGTTAAGCAACACTTAAGCTACTTGACTATAGATGGCGTTGGCGTGAGAAGCATAAAATAGCATCTAAGACGCTGCACTGGTTTTCAGTGGAAGCCTATAGCCAGAAGACTCTCGTCACGTCGGAGTAGCATCAACCATTAATGTTTTATTGTCATAGATATTAATAAACTTTCTTATTATAAAACCAAAGAGTGGTCTTAGAAATCTCATACCGATAACCGAATTTAACGCGGGCGTAGCTTCGGGTAAAAGTTATATAATATTTATGTTTTGTAACAATTAAATAGCTGCGTAGTAAATCTCGATTGCCATATCATGAAAAGAAATATATTATCTATATAAAAACTACAGACTCGACAGTGCCGGCGAATTCAGGTTTATGCTATTGTTCCAAAAATCATTTAACCCCACATTTAATTCTGATTCTTAGTTGCAATTTTGTTTTTCAGGGCTCCAAAGTTGGCGCTTGGCTTAGCCCACGACTATGGAACAATTTGGGCTATGGATTGGTGTCCTTCAGGCGCGAGAGATTCAATATTGGATTTTTCTGAATCTAGCCAAATCTGTAGATTGGGTTTACTTGCCGTAGCTTGCTCCAACGGTTACGGATACGTATTTTCCGTTCCTTATCCTAATAGGATAAAAAAAGAGTATGTTTTTGTTCAAATATGTTCCCTATATTAAAGACCTGTGTACAGATTCTGTAATAAATCATTTTTTTTTTGTAGTGACAAAATGTTTTACAAATTGAAACCAGTTGTAGAGCTGCGATTGTCTATGAATAGTGAAAGAAACAAATATCAAGCCACGGCTTTACGTTGGTCCACTGTAAGTTATTTAATACCTTTGTAGAATACTCTAGTGAAAATACTGCTATTATTAATTTTTTAAATTAATTTGTTTCAGTTTAAAGGGCATTCACTTATAGTTGTCGGTTACGGAGATGGGACGACGGCCTATTACAATTTGAACAGTGATTCGGCACTTTTGAAATCGGAAGAAAATGGCGTTACGTTTTTGTATCCATATCATGACGAACGTTCTCATTCTTCCTGTGTCTCTGGTCAGTACATAGTTAAAACGACCTTACATTATAGATTCCTTCGTGAATCATGGTTTCTGTTGAACAAAATACAAACTTATGACATTGGTTCGGCAGCGTAAGGTGTTGTATTTTTAAATTGTGCCTTACACATTTTGTAGAAACTAGACTAACAAAAGGAATTTGAGATCTTCAAAATCTTCGAGAGTTAACATTGTGATGATTCAAAACAGCGTCAGCAGCCATAGCAACACGTCACATTAATGTAAAACGTCAGAGCACATTATAAGACACGACACAACACTATAGTAAAAATCTACCTTTAGGTTCTCGATATTGTATCGATATACAAGGACTATTGTAGCGCTAGCGAGGTGTTGGGTGTCGTCAGGACCGCGAACACTATAGAAAATAACCGACATAAAATATGTTTTAAAACAGAAACACAGCACACGACTATTACTAAATTTTTTTTTTTTTTTTTTATTTACCACTAAGGTGGCAAACAAGCACACGGTCCGCCTGATGGTAAGCGGTCACCGTGGCCTATGGACGCTTGTAACACCATTGGTATCGCTCGCGTATTTTATTTTTTAGTATCTAAACGTTTATATAAAATTTCCCTGTGTTTTAATAACTGGTTTATTTTAATGAGTGTTTCTTCTACAATAGCTTGAATGAGTACCTAAGAGTATGTTTTAGGTATTGACCTATACCCGGGCGCAACGCAGTGGGACAGCCTGGTTTCCAGCGCGTCGCCCGTGGGCTGTCAGCTTTCGTGCAAAACAGCACGCCTTCAATCCACCGTCACTGCCTCCACCGCCAATTTCTTGCCGTACTGGCCCACATTGCTTGCTTCTGGAGACGATCATTTTAGTAAGTACCCACTATTTTATTCCTTACAAGATTTCGCCAGCACCTCCGCCCGTGCTAAATTCGATTATAGGCCTGAGTTTTTGACAACAACTCCATGAGTAAAGTAAAAAGTTTGTTATATAAGGTGTAGTTATAGTTTGTCCACGTGAAATTTAATTATAGTTATTCCTATAGGAACTTTTGAATTTTGTTTTCCGGGATATAAACCCTATTACCTTTTCCGTCTCTACAACTATCTCTGTGCCAAAGAACTCAATTAGATGTTCTGGTGTGACAAAGTACTTAGAATACTATAAGTCAAACATCTTTGCGAAAAATAAGCAACAAAAGTGTGGTGCTGCGGGGAAGGTTACTCTCTCCGAGATATTGTATGAGTCTAATCGTGGGTGGTCTGTGTCCGCTTTTAACAGTTAAATTTGTTCCGTTTTTTTTAAAACGCCAACAAAAATTGCGAGCCCTAACCATGTTTTGAGTTAAAATTTTGTGAAGAGTCGCCGGTACGTAGGAGGATACTGGGTGTGGCGTGCTCTATG
The DNA here is from genome assembly GCA_946406115.1 of Apoda limacodes. Lineage (NCBI taxonomy): Eukaryota > Metazoa > Arthropoda > Insecta > Lepidoptera > Limacodidae > Apoda > Apoda limacodes. The sequence goes on from OX291545.1 coordinate 21,869,623, forward strand.
TACTTTGTTTGAGACTTGAAGGGAGGAGAAACATAAAAACTTCCTTTCGCATTTGTAATATTAAAAGTATGGATTTTATAAAGAAAGGCCACTAATGCCGCAATGCGCTTGGGTGGAGTAACTTGATTACAAGAAAAGTAGTACAGTAGGCTAAGGTTCACCATTGAGGTTTTGCAGATTCATTATTAGGTATACCGTTATTCACTATTGAATATCAATTGGTTAAATTACCCTGTTTCGATAATTTTATTTGTTTGATATTAAATAAATCTGTCAGTCGAAATGTAAAGTACTTTTTTAATTATAAATTTAAAATTGCTGAAATGCCCTGAGTTGCTATGGTATACTCTTAGTTGTGGCCGTGTGTACCTGCAGTGTGTATTTTGTTGAAGGATATCTAGTTTTACTGCTTGTCGCTACAGGTACAGAAGTCGTTAAAGATAATGTCGCTTAAACTACATTTAAATCTTTTTTTGGAGATTTTGTTTATTTTTTGCTAGTAAGTAGTTATAATGTCAAGGTTCGCAGTTTTTAAGTATTGCATGCACAGACAGTCTTTTTATGTATAGAAGAATAGATATGTATAAATTGCTATGGCCCAAAACCTAAGTTACTTAAATTACACCATTTAAAGATGTGCTATTCTTCGTTTTAGATAATTTATTATAGCAAAGAGTTATGACTGTTATATTGCCGTTTTAAAATCTGCAGTTGATTTTTAAAGAATCATCAACCCTCTTTTTAAATAATCTGAAATTTTAACAATAAAAATATAAGGTAAAAGGTGTGATCCTTTTCAGTTGCGATTCTATTTTATAGCAAAACAACATTAGCACCAACTACCCGTTTCGTTTCAGCCAAGCTTATAATTTAGCGGCCTATATAATAGGTGGAACGACCCTAAATTTTATAATTCTATTTTAATAATTTCATAAACGACTTGCATATAAATGTTGAAAGATAATTTTGTTATATAAAATCTGATCATTTTTATAAGGTACGTTAAATATTCTTATACGCAGTGGGCCTAGTGGTGAACGAGGTAGATTGGTGGGGAACCGGGCGCCGGTTCGGCCCCATACGCCGTGCGTGCGGGTGTCCGTGCTGCGGCGTTATGGCCGCGTACATGACGCCCGTGCTGCGGCTGCTACGTGCGCATCCCGCTCACACAGATCTCAAAAAGAGGGTAAGTTTTTAAAGGGTGAATCAAGTGTTCAAGAAAAAAGAATGACACTATTTAGATAAATCTGCGCGCGTCGGGAAAGATGCAAAAAGATTTTTTCCGATAGCAAGAGATGACGCCAATATAAAATTTTTGGGAAGTAACTCAGTAAACGAAAGTTAAACGGGCACAAATCAAGATTTTTTTCTATGTTAATTTGCTTTTTGTAGGTCCGTAATTTAAATCGAGGTATAATTCTTTTGTAAATTCTTATTCGTTATCAATGTTTTAGTGTTAAGTCTATAAACAAGGGACAAGAATGTTTATAAGCTCATTTTTTAATGTCTACTGCGTTACCGAAAAATGCGAAATAAATTGTGAAAGTTTAGGTACCTACACAAACACATTTATTATACGGGTGTCCCTGGATAAAGTGCAAAGTAAAAAGGGGATGAAACTAAATCAAAAAATTAAAAATAAAAATTTATATGCTTTATCTATTTACAAAAAAATTGATTTCTTCCAAAGTAGTGGGTCTACTTTATTAAAATAAAAACCATAATCATGTCAGATATGTGGTAGTGACGATAAAATAACAAATAACTCACAAACAAGTGTCTATCGTGACCTAAATTTTTGTATTAAAATTACATTTTTTTAAGCCTTTTTTTCCAATGATCTTAAAATTAAGCTATGATATGTTAGAATGTTAAAATTTGTTTTAACCATGTTTTTTCCGTTGTACAGCCGGTGGGTTCGCTTCAAATGGTGCCTCTAGTGAAAAAGAAGAAGAAACAAGCTAACGACGAATTGTCTATGGTTTTGGAGCCATTGACATATGAGGACGCTATCAAAGAATATGGAATTGAACTGAAGCTTCCTACGTCTAAGGTAACTGTAAATTTGTGTCAGCAGACTTGATTACTAAATTAACACTTACATTAGTGTCAGCAGACTTGATTACTGTAAATTAGTGTCAGCAGACTTGATTACTAAATTAACACTTACTTATTGTCAGCAGACTTGATTACTAAATTAACACTTACATTAGTGTCAGCAGACTTGATTACTAAATTGGTATTACACCTGTAGATTAGTGTCAGCAGACTTGATTACTAAATTAACACTTACATTTCCCATATTTGTGGAACAATTTTTGGCACCAAATAGACATAGTTTCAAGCTATTATAAACTCATTGACTGTCGATATCATGGAAATATTTTAGTTATTGTAATGCCTATCTTAGGTACCTGAAATGGCTGACTAAAAATCATGCTTCCTACAACATAAAAAAGCTATTGGTACATATTTATTATAGGTTTATTAAACTACCGGTCGCCAGTTGATGTCTATATGTCGTAGGATAATCGAAAAAAAAGCGGATTATTGCGAAAATCCTGCGACGTTTGCAAACGACCGGATGATTGAGAAATAAGAATGAGTTTATCGTTCGTATTCGTATCGTTAATTGTTCCAAGCAATTTTTAGGAATAATGCAAAAATTGCGAATAATTACTTACATTTCGTGAATCGTAAACGCTGATTGAATTGGTATAAACGTTGTAAATTAACAGAAGAACCTATTAGCTAATGACTTCATTCCTGATTCATGATAGACTTATATTGATGTCAAATTGTTCTATCTAGTGTTTATAGTTTTTCAACGTTTTTTTATTAAGAAAGAAGACCGTCTGTTTACAAATATTTCGCTGTGCAAATAAGTTAACGCCGTCAATCTAGTGGTGGCTCGACTTTTAGAAATTTTTGATTCGCCTTTAAGGTCTCTGACTCAGCTTAACTAATGCTCTTATATGAAAACAGCCAGCACCGACAAGTTAACATACCCTTCGAAACATGGCAGAGCTCAGAAAATATGCCACAAGGCGGTCACCAATCCCCTATCCCCCAATCCATGATTGCTTTTTCCCGACAATGCTAATGCTTCAGATGTCGTTTTAAAAAAAAATTAAGTTACTGGGCAGTGAGTTACTTCCTCAGAAATAAATTAATGCCTCGTCTGCTCACTTCCTTACTTTACTAACTTCATAGTTCTTCACGAAGAGCCAACCATTTTCATACAAATACAAAATCTTTTTATTCAATTCTAAGAACACTTTCGAATCGTCAAGTGAATTAACTAAAAGTAGCTTTACAGTGTACATAACAAACATATGAATAAAATCAGTAAAGGAATCCTGTTTTTGCAAGACAATGCACCAGTTCACACGGCGCATATTGAAAAATAAGCCCTACGAGAAATTGATCGTGATGAAGTTACCCACCCACCCTGTACTGTCCAGAAATGGATCTTTGGACTAATACCTATTTAAAATTAAGAAAAAATGCACTTATAATTTCAAGAACGATGAGTTTTGTTTGTCTGATACAGATCCAAAGCTGTTAAGTGGGAAGTACTACTTCGAAAAAAATCTTATATTGCCTTTTAATACTAAAAACTTTTTCTTCTTTTTTTTTTTAATTATAAGAAAATTGGATGCTTGCTAATAACTGCAATGGTTAATAAAATGGTTATCAAATTGGTTAACTAATTGTCAATGCATGTTGCAGGAACATATATTTATTTATTTTTTTATATACAAAATAATAGTGAATATATATTAGTTGTTTTTCAACATTAAGACGCTGACCAACGCCAAGTGACACTTTTTAAAATGGAAAAAATCAAAACTTGTAGTAAATATTTTAGGTTAAAAATTTAACCCTATATAGAAGAACATATACCTAATGTCTTGTTCTACCAAAAACACGATAGCATTAATTTGCCTCGATAGAAAAAAATCTGGAAAACACGTCTAAATTTTTTTTTTTTTTTTTGGTTTTTAAGCGCTATTCTTTAACATATAACATTAAAATTCATATTAATGGCTAGCTAACTAGACAGTCCATGGCTGCTTCTACTGAAATCTAAAAATTCGAGTTAGTTTTCCAGTAAATACCTAAAAACCGATTTGACGCTCACGTTTACTTATACTGAAAAGCGCTGTGGTCTTTTGTCTTGCTGCACTTGGCACGTGATATTAGATAGCTGTGTTTCAAACTGTCATATGAAGTGGGCGGGTAAATCCTTAAATTTCTAATCGGAATACCGGGTCTTAAGTTCTGATTTCGGATTCAAAATGATTTCTTCAATTCAAACCGGTCGTGCAAAGTGCTAAGAAGTATAGATCAAAGTCTTGACGCAAAAAGATTGACGTGATTTTTATTGTAAGATGTGGATTGTTGTGTGTATGTTATGTCTAGGCTAAGTTACTTAAAGTTATATGATAATAATAGAAATTCATTCAATATGTATGCGAACGAATAGAGAGCGGAAGGTAGTGTTCCTAGAATAGGTAGGTATATTACTGAATAATGTGTCAATAACCTTAAGTCGTCGTTAAAATGTATGTAAACATCTATTATTTGGATTTACATCATACCTTGTACAAAGAATAATTGGTTTTTTTCTTGGAAAATGTGTTTATTTGGTTTGCTACATAATTATAATTTATGCGTGTGTTGTGGCGTAAGTGGGCCTTTACCGTCTTGTTGCTATTTTTATCTCTTGTCAGCCATTATTAGGTTTTCGTGGTTTGAAATTTAAAACTTTTCATACAGAATTATTTTAGTCGTAAACTTTTTCTTCAAATTACTTTGCATTTTGATTAAAAAAAAAAATTTTGAGCTCGGCGGTTTTGGTTTCATGAGATTTTGCTTAGCAAAACGAAAACAATCAACTTTTAATTACTTTTTAACTGAAAATCAGGAAACATCGCGGATTTATTTTGATTGATTTGAACAGCTTTTAGCCTTTAAATATTCGTTTTAAAACTTATCACAGGCTTATGTGTAAATATATTTGTAGGAATCTATGGAAAAGATGGACCTTCTGTCGAGGTCTGCAATCCAAGTGTCGGAACGGTTCCCGCTTGACGAAATTCCGTCTATGGCGTTTTGTCCCACGTTCCGGAACCACAACAAGCTGGCGGTGGCCACGCACGCCGGGCTTGTCTTCATAATAAATGTATGATATATCATGTATGTTGATGTAGTAAATATGTTTTGTAAAGTATTAGGAATAAATATGGTTAACAAATGGAATATAACAAACCCTCGTTGTAAAATATGGTTGTAAATTTAAAAACAAAATTTTCTTAACCCAAATTGCAATTTACATACATATACTTATAATAATAATTATATTTTTGGAAAAATCACACTGGCCTTAAACCAAAGCTTGCACTATGTGTACCAGAAAACAAATACAAATACATAAGTTCCTTTTTTTTGTAAATATAGAAAACGCAAGATAAACACAAATGGTCATCACATATTTTTTTATCTTGTGCGGGGATCGAATGTGCTTCCTCAGTATAGCAAGCAGGGTCATCTAGTGCAGTCGACTTTTCTTGATAGAAAGTTATTGACAACTAGTTTGTTTTCTTTGGGTGAAGAGGTTCTAATTTGAAAAAAACTGAGTGGCCCTCCCTAAAAAATGGAGTCTGAATTCATGCCAGCGGGGGTAACTCTTGACGCTCGATTTTATTTTCTGTGATTGATTGCCATTTGATTGTGGGTCACTTGTCTTATAACACCTATTTGTGCCAGAAAATCGAATCAACATTGTTCAATCTAATATTGTTGTTTATATGGGATAATTTTAGATTTGTATAGAATTGGTTTTAGATAGTTGTCTAGAGTAAGCCCCCTGGTGAGATGTACCTGTTATTGTTGAACTATATTTTATTGTATTCTTTATAATCTGTTGATGTTTAGCTAGCAATTAGCTTAGCTAAGCCATATGTTAAGTAAGTGTATTATAGTGATGTAGCATAAGTTAAACAATTTAACTTTTCTTACGACAAACTAAAGTTCTGCAAATTAATAAAATGAAAAACTGTATTTAAACAAATAATTAAACAAAATAAAAATGCGTACCGAGATTTAGTTGGTTCCTATCTGCAGGGGATTAAAAATACTATGAAAATCATGTTTTTCACCAGGTACATAATATTATTTAGTAAAGTAAATGAGATAGACATAGATGGACGACGACATATTAAAATAATAACCTTCTTGTTAAACTGTAGATTAATTTTACGCATAGCTTAAATAACAACAATATCAATTTGCCGAAGATATATGAAATGACTCTTCATATAATGGTAATAAAAATCAATTACAAACTTGCAAATTTCGCTATTTATGACGTCGTGATTTCAATATATATGATGTTGTCCCTACGTGATCAGTAAAACACTCTAAAGTGACTTATGCATGTAGCCATCTGCGACCGACACGGGAACGGAGGGCGTCTATCGAGGACTAAAAGCGGCCTAAAACATTTATTAACAACGCATATATTGTTTAAACTAAAAAGATAAACTAGTTGGTGTAAGAAACATGCTATTGGTAGTGATATGTAGTGAAGTGTAGTCATTTACATATTAATTATATGAATGTAAATATAGATAGTTGTATAATGTATATATATTCTTACAATTAAAGCATTTATTGATATCAATACATATACAATTGTGTAATATGGCTAAGACAGCAATAACATGAAGCAATACTAAGCAATGTGGAATTTCATAGCAATTTCTTATTTTTCACCTCAAATATTTGATATTTGTACGTAGGTAATCAACTCCCTGATAGTACCTATAGTCACAGTTTTAATCCCCTAAAGTGGGTAACCAGTAGCTGGATACATACCCACCTCAAATCAAATGAAGCAAGTCAAATGAAAGACCACCAGGGACAGAATAATGGTATATTCGATTCCAGTAAGAGGTATATTCGATTCCAGTTCCTGACGAACAATAATAAGGCTGGGTTACACCGACTAACTTGGTCGTTAACCAGCCGTCAGAAATGGGAGATGGTATGAAAATTTGTATCGTCAGCTATTACTTAACCGGCCCGTCAAAGTTCAGCAAACCATAGTGCTGGTTCACTTTAAAATAGCTGACGATAGAAATGTCCATACAATCTCCAATTTTTTGCGGCTGGATAACGTTAAAGTTGGTAAGTGCAACCCAGCCTAAGTAAGTCAGGATGGTAACCGTTATAAATAACTGAGCCCTCATTAATTTAAAATATACATTGTCACTATCATGGAACATGTTATGTTAAAATATAAAAAATATGCTAATGCTGTTATAAACTCCTACACGTTCTTATTATTCTGTGTCCGTACGAATAACAAAAGCTATTTTGAAATAACAACTAATGTTCCCCATTTAACTTTATAGAGATAAATGTTATGTTTTAACTTTACTGTATAGTGATTTGTATAAACTTGTGTAAATTTTTCGTGTGTATATAATATAATATTATTTATTTTTGTATTGCACAAAATTCACTGGCTCGCTGAATGCTACAGAAAAAGTCTTGTTACTTTAATAGCCTATATTTTATTGCATTTTTTTACATTTTTATTTAACCTTCTACAAATAGTGGAATAAGTCACAATTACAAATATTTAAAAAAAATCAATATTAAATGTAAATTTTAAGTAATATTGTCTTATCGTATGGATACTGTGTAAGCATACCATTTTAATGACAACTCCAAAACTCCCCTGAATTCCATCCGCAGTGGACTTTTCACCAAATGTATCTAACGTCAAGGGTATTAACGACTTAATGCCTACAATAAGTTTTGAAACTTACTAGGTTGATAAAGAGTTCTTTGGATGTTAAGTAAATATAAGTAGTGAAAACTGGCTAGCTAGCTCTTTCGAACATGCATGGATGCATAATCTGTAATGTATATTATGTGCTATAATTTAGCGTTTTGTTCGGCGTGCGATATCGTTGGTGATAAGTAAATTGATGTGAAATTAGCATCTTACTTCCGTGTTCTAGATAATTACATAATTACTTTAAATGTAAATGTTTTTGTTACAGCTGTTGATTTCGACTTCTCATGACGTCAAATTTTTTATTTAAAATTGTAGCTATAGTGCAACAAACTATTCTGACCCGGTGGACAAAAATCAAAACTGCTGTCGCCATATTGAAATGGTGTGAACTTATATCGACACTAGCTACCAAAGATCGGGTCAGAAAAGTTTGTTGCGGTGTATATTTCTAGCAACTGAAACGAATAGCTTCGTATACATAAAACAAATATGCGCCTTTAATTTTTGACATAGAAATAATCAAAAATACTAAAATCAAATACACGCAAAAAAGGTGAAATCAATTCAGAATATTTCCATACCAACTATATCTATAACTTTAACTTGTTTAAAATGCATTATAATCATATATCGATTCCTACTTATAATAACTATTTAATTACAATTTACCGAATTCAAACATATGATAAAATTAATACAATGAAAAATTTGGTTTTTTATTAATTGTGGCATTTTAAAAAGAAATTTGCTATTTGAACCTATGGGATACAGGTATGATAACGCATTCTAAGTAACATTTTTTGTTAGTATGGCCAGTTATAAATACTGTAATGAAGTTAGTCCGAAATCAGATTCAGATATGAAAAATGAATGTCAGAAATTAACGATGTACATTGAACTACTTGGGTAAGTATTTATTATTGTAAACATCCACCAGCGACTTCAGAAAACCAATTGTTGGGTATAAACATTACCCACCCATACTGTACGTTAAGCATATAATAATGTTTATTGTAACTTTTGTATGATAATTTTAAGTTATTGCATTTTGATTGTGATATGCGACTTGCTGAATACATTTTTCAAAACTAAAAATTGATTTTAATTTATCAAATCTATGAAAAGCCAAAATCCCAAAAGCCAAAGACCTTAACTGATAACTTTGTTTTGCAGTCTGAAAATAAACTATAAATTAGTCTATTTCGGGGATAACAGGCGGTGTGTGCACGGCCTTATCACGGTATTGCGACTTTGCGACAGTATAGTTCGTTTCGTTTGTTTTGTAGACAGTGAGTTTCAAGCCGCGGCGGGGAGAGGTTGCGTCGTCGTTCGAATATCGTTCGTGCGCTCACTCTCGTAACATCAATAGAAAACAATAAATTAAACTTACAGACACAAATCACCCTTTTATATTTGCGAAAAAATAGTAATTTTATATGTAGTAAATTTTAGTTTCACGGTCGACAGTGAGGAATTACAATTGAATAAAGACGTTCAAGATGTATGTAAATCTATAACTAAATGTTTTAGACGCGAAAGTTTTTGATGTAATTTTTATTTTAAAAGTGACGTGAACTTTAACAAAAATGATGATGGCCAGTGCGAAATTGGTGAGAGACTGTAGTTCTGACCTCAGCTCGGAAGTAAGGTCCCTCTCCGTATCTTCTTCGACGGAAGAGCAGGATTCTACAACCACAGAGTCCGAATACACAGAAGAAGAAGAAAAAGAATATGAACTAGACGATCTCCAGATTTTGAAGACTATAGGTAAGGAAATTATAAGTCATCTTTCTGCCTACGTCGGTCAAATATTCGTCAGATGTACGATATAGAATTAAGATAAAGTACCACTAATTTTGTCGCCTCTGCCCACGCAAAAAAATAATTTAGTTTTAGTTTAAATGAATTACGCTATAAATTATTTTTAGAGTAGCGAATGTTGGAACAGTAGATCTCTGTCGAATGAAAACTTATGTTTACTGAAAATTGTTGTGATTTTCTATAATCCGCAAAAGTCCAATTCAAGGATTTTTATTAGTCACTAGTGTGGTGTTTTTTTATCACTTGCTGTTTCTCTGTTATTAGTTTGGGTATTACTTTTGAGAAAGTTTGTGTGTAGTATCTATTTCCTTTTAATATGGCGATTACGGAAGATGTTCCACTATCAGATATGGCGTTATCGGAAGATGTTCCACTATCAAATATGGAAAAAGATTTACTAAACTGGAAATATATTTCTCATTTAGGTAGGTTGCTACTTATTTTACTACAATTATTTAAACATGCTTTTGAATCAAGAAAAAAAAATGCAATACGGACTCGTTCTGTGCTTTCAATTGCTTCACAATCACTAGTATGTCGGCTTCCATTACTGGGTTCTACTGCTTTCCTCATACTCCTCATTTAATACGGTTTTCAAGGCGAAATATTTTGATGAAATAATTTTAATGAAATATTTGATTTCAAGTTTTAAGTGTGTAACTTAATCCATTAAGTCAGATATACCTACTCTAAATTCCAAAAACGAGCTACATTATTTGATTTAGATTGAAGAAGTGGTACATACCTACTATTACTGATTTTCAAAAAATACAGAAGTTTGCGAAAGACAATAAAAAAGGATAAGAATTGTGACCTTTTCCAGAGGTCATTGGTTGTTTGTAACACTGAGAGCATTACGCGCGTGTTACACGACCCTTTAAAAATCTAATTACTACCCTCTTGAAGAACCCTATACTGTAGTCCCTATAAAAGGCAAACCTACTACCTATATATCTATAAAATAGGCACAACATTCTCCTATCTATGCTGCATTCCTAAAGTCCATAACTTAAATTACATCTGCCTATACGACTTCTCTTGGGACAAATCACTAGTTTAAAGGCGTTTTAATTGTTTTCGTCGCCATGAAAATATAATTGTACAAACATATTACCTAAATACTTTAATTCTGAATAATATGTTTTCAGTTCTACATTCTAAAAAAACCCAATAAAACACAGGCTTCCTTTGACTATTGGGTTACCTATTAAACGAATAATTAATTTTAAGAAGCCCAGTTAGCCTATCCCATCCATTTAAATACTTTCATACATCATTGATATTATACGAGTACCTATATACCACAGATGATGTGCTAGTTAATACGTTATATACTTACCTACTTATAATATAAATACAAAAGAAACTATGGATTTAGATGAATGGCAAAAAGATAAGGTAGATACCTAATAACCAGATCGAATGTTTTTACTGGAAAAGATTTCTTGCTGGTAATCCCGAGGGCACTACCAATAGTATTTATTACTTTGTTATGCACCGTAATACTGTAATTGCATTATATGATACGCACAATTTACGAGCGTGTGCACTTATGTCTGTGAAGCAATCGATGTAGAGAAAGCAGGTTTTACACCGATCTCTTAGCTGCCGTCGCAGAATCTCTGACATTGATTGATTGAGGAAATACATCAATAAAATGGAAATTTTAATGTTCTTATCCACCTTGCCGTTTTAGATAAAATTCATGTGAATAATTAATTACTAATTACGTAGGTAACTAACTGAGCTACACGGTTTCGCCCACTAAAAATTCTATTTCCTTCGTATTACCATCGACATAAAAAATCCTATGTAATACCTAATTTACGATGTGGTCTATCTATGTGCCAATTTTCATTCAATGAGTAGGTAATAAACAAACCAACATCTTCTCACAAACTTTCACATTTGAAGGTAATTAAAGTGAAATTCTGAGAAACTATGGATAGGTGCATGTTGGCTCACATATTATTCTTTTTTACAAAAGATGACAATAGTTATCATTTGAGTTATCTATTTACATACATTTTTTTTTAACACGCGAGTGATACCCCTGGTGTTGCAAGCGTCCATAGGCTTCGGTGACCGCTTACCATCAAGCGGACCGTAAGCCTATTAAAAAAATATATATTATAGACTAGATATCTGCTCTTTTGTCACCTGCTTTTTACCTATCTGACTAAATGTTATCAAACTTAGTATTGTCTGTATGTTAATTTCTGATTTTTTTGGTACTTTCCAACTAGGTAGTTCTGCTTCGGAAAAAGTAAAATAAAATTCGTACGATGTTTTCCAAATGACACGGAATTTCCGTTATTGAGAAGTAAATAATGATTTTGTTATTCATGAATTTCTAAAAGATAATTATCAAAACGATTAGATTTCCCAAGCTACTCGATATGCCTTAATCGTATTTCTTTTAAATCAAATTAGCTGTTCGTGCCCAGCGTCGCCCGGACTTGATGTAGGTCTGTAGGTAGGTATATGTATATCTTCACAGTTTCAATCTATAAAAGGGGTAAGTAAAATAGTTTTTTATATCATATACCTACTAGACTACCTTGTGCCGCTAAATTCGGTCAAAGACGTGGGATTCCTAAGATAATTCCTTGTTTATAGTAAGTAAGGCATCCGATTTACAGTAAACGTTTTCAAGTAGCCTATATATCCTACCCCAAGGTGAAAGTAATTACCTTGCCAAAATTCATTGACATCGGTTTAGCGGTTTAGCCGTGAAAAGGTAACAAACAAAGGCACATAATATTGGTATGGAAGTATGGATGTGCATCTCGGAATAATCTGCTGAAAAACTTGTTCATATGGGAATTCGATCTCTATTAAAATAAAAGTAGCATAATATTTATTTTATTCTACAGACTTCGGAACCAACCATAGACTTCATGTGTAATCTGTCCTACGGCGCATAGCCTCACACAATTGACCATTCTTTAGACGGAGACACAGCGAACCTGCAGTCTGTTTATGTTTATTGAAACAAGTTGAAAAGGACAAGAGACCTCAGTTTCGCTTCGCCTCTGTCACACTTTTGCGACCATTTTTTTAACATCTGGCAAGAAAAAGCTCTGTCAAGCTATGGTTCCAAAAATTAAATAAGCACTGTTACGACCACAAATATATTTTTTATTATTATTATAATGGGCTCGCACGGTCTTAGCAGACCATTTATGCATTTGCCAGAGTCAAAGTCAGTTATATTATATCGTATCGTGGCGCGGGCGTTACTGCGCGTCCTCGTTTTCAAGTCCCAAGATTGGGCGGGAGATTTGGTGTGGATCCTCAGACATTGCGCGTCATGTACTGCTTATTTCTTCATAATTCACTATTCATGAGCCTTCGCTGCACAATTCTTAACACGCTTTCGTAAAACATTGCTAAAATATATACATCAAAAGTCACTAAATGAATTTAGAAAAATTAAACAGAAAAAAACACCACTCCTTCTTAAGATTCGCGCCAAAACTCCACCACAAATATACTTAGCATTAAAATCTTAGGTCTGTGGTTCCGACAACGCGAAACACGACGGCTAGGCGTGACGAATTGTGCCCGGCAGAAAAGTTTATGTTATGAAATAAAGTTATGTTTTGTATTTAACTATTGACATAAAAATATAATCGTTCTCTTATCTTTAAGATTCCTAGACGTGCTTCGCTCCGCGGTCTTACCCGCAGAAAAGATTATTTTTGTGAAAACTATAGATCGGTATAAAAAGCGGCCACTTAGCAGAAACGCGAATCAAAACTCAATATTCTATAAAACATAGCTTATGACTAGTTTATATATATTTATAATGCTAAATTTTTAAAAATACCCTTAGAGCGAAGAGGAAATTCAAAAATTTGCAAGTAGCATAGTAGTGGTGCTTGCATGGGCATTATATGGATGTAATAAAGACCCTGATTGTATATGGGTTCGAGTGTCCTGCTTGCCACTTAATTACTCAGGTAAACTACTCCTCCTAATATTAACTTCTAATTTATATGTATCCCACTAATATTGTAAATGCGAAAGTTTGAATGTTAGGATGCTCGTTACTCAATTACGCTTTAACCATACTATTTATCAAAAAACAAAATCTCCCATCTAATTGCAGCGAGGAGGCAACGCATCGTATATCATCCTCGACCTAATTCTACCTGCAAGATGCAGGCCAAGGGCATGGACTTCTGACTCTAACTCCTGGTATTTTTGTCTTAGTACTTACGAGTAAGTACTTGCACCTGTGCTGACAGACAATAACAGTCTGAATCAGTGGTAGGGTACTAGAATTATTTTTGTGGTATATAACATGTCTATATATAATTGTATTCTTAAACTGTATTCTAACCTGTGTCTTTATAGAAATCTATTAAAACGAGAACATGATCTATGAATGATATTTCAAAAAAGTACAGGGAATAGAGGTTCAGGATCGACTCTGATCCCACAAAAAGGTTTTTTTTTTGCTGTTCGAACACCACGCGAAAATAATGGACTTAGTACCAATAGGTCTGGGATTTTTGTTCCCATGTTAAAAACAATTATTATTTTACTAGATTACCGATCTCTCTTTATAGGCTTTCTTTATAGTTTAAAATTTGCTCGTAAAGGTGTACTTCCTCCCGCTAACACTTGGGTTGCGAAATGGGCTCCCTGCCAAGGTTTTCTCTAAGGACAGTATGGAGTTCAGTATATATATATATAAATATATATATATATATATATAGAATCTAATATATGAGACGATAAATAAAAATAAATACATGATAAAACATATATATGTATATATGTGTACATTAGGGTTTAATTATTCATAGCACTCGGCCTACCTTCGGAATTAACAAGCATAGGCACTGGTTTTTGATAATTCAATTAAGTATTGGAGTTTTGGCGCGAATCTTAAGAAGGAGTGGTGTTTAATTTTTCTAAATTTATTTAGTGTGTTTCGATGTGTATATTTTAGCAATGTTTTACGAAATCGTGTTAAGAATTGTGCACCGAAAGCTCATGAATAGTGAATTATGAAGAAATAAGCAGGACATGACGTGCAATTTCTGAAGGATCCACACCAAAACTCCCGCCATATCTTGGGACATGTAAACGAAGACGCGCGATATCGCCGTGATAAAACTTGAATATGGCGCTTCGCCAAATTTACATATAAGCACAGGACTATATTAACACATGACGCTGGAGAAATGATATGCTTTAATGCGAAATCTGCGGGTCGATTCCGTAAAAGATTGCTAACCTTTTTTGAAAGAAATAAGATATACATTGCGGTTTCGCGACAATCGATGAATTTCATACGTCATTTCAAATGCGCAATGTATATCTTATTACTATGGATTTCAAACGAGAATTTTTAGCTGTCATTTTACGGAATCGAGCCGCTGGTCTCCACATCGAAAAAGGAAGGAAGGAATTAAGTATGATAACAGTATTATATATTATAGTCTCTGAAATAATTCACGCGCCTTTTGAATGTCTGCATGCAGTCAACAAATCATACGTTCCGAGGTACGAGGAAGTTTGCACGCGAAATAATTAAATTCATATCTTCGCTGCTGGAATCACTTATATTTTTAATTTCCATTAAGATCATTTCGAAACAAACAAAAAATTATTTGTATAGAAGAAAATGTGTGTCCTGAATTTTCAACTTGCCAATTTAAAATTTTCAGTACAAAAAATATACTTTAAATTTTTTTGTTCTATTTTGATAATTAACAAACTAAAATTAACTAGTAACCTATATTATAACTATGAATGCAACATTATAATTAATTCAATATATTCAAAAATAAAAATACAGAGTCTTAATTCAACGAATCACTAATAAATAAAGTATAAGGACGCGATTCTGAAGTAATGTTTCTGTCTGTGGAAATAAAAAAACCCTTTTGCGAAAAGATTTTAAACGCTGAAGAAAGCCTTTCCCAGCTAGAGTGATAAAAAACAACATTTTTATCAGCTTCTTTATTACGATAGATAGGCACGTAAGCTCTCCGCTAGCAAATGTGGTTTAAATCTACCGCAAATGGGATTAAATTTTCCATCTTTAATAGTTGTACAAAAGGGCATAAAAATTTCGGTTTACAAATATTAATCTTCTTAGTAGGTCCATAGGGTAATATAATAGACATTAGTACAACCATTTGGTTGGACATTTCTTACGGGGTAAAGGCCCCAAAATTTCACGATTTATCATTGGAAGTCTGTCTTTGAAACAGTAATTACATGAAAAATGGCGATGCTTGACGACAGCAATACTCACAAGGAAACTTTGTGAACAGTAAAAGTTATCTTGGCTTTAACGTGAGAAATATAATAAACAAATTGCAGGAAAAGTGTTTTAGTATTTACGAAACGTAATTGGTTATTCCGATTAATTTAAAAGTTTATTGGTTTGTTTTGATGTTTTGTTTATCAGTCTTTTACAATAAATTAAAGTTTCATTGCTCATTGTCCAAACAAACACAGATACTGTATATTCAATGTAATGTAACGTAGAATTTTAGAATGCATTAAAGGAAATAGGTAAAAAATACCAGGAATATGAGCTAATATACTCGTACTCTTTTACATTAGTCAAGGATATCCCTGGTATTTATTTCCTCAGTAGAACAAATTGTAGCTTCTTAGTAATTGCATTTTTGAGTGTAATCGGGAAGACCATTTATATGGTCTCTATACAAAATAACTTTGAAAATGGCTACATTGATTGGCGGTGCCTTCCGCCGTTATTATTATATTAAAATTTAACAAAGAAAATTTATTTTCCTAAAACTTTTGGCACCC
The DNA here is from genome assembly GCA_946406115.1 of Apoda limacodes. NCBI lineage: Eukaryota > Metazoa > Arthropoda > Insecta > Lepidoptera > Limacodidae > Apoda > Apoda limacodes. Next base: position 21,886,058 of record OX291545.1, read on the forward strand.
AAAACCGTTGTAACTCTACAGGGCGCAGCTCCGAAGCAATAATAACTTTACGCCTACACGTTAAGTTCATTTTCGCATGCAGCTAAGAGTAGGCTATCAATACGTTAGGTATGGAAGATTTTATAGGGAGTGATTTATCTGTTTACGTAAGTAACATTTACTCATCTGTGCCCATTGTTCCTGATAGACAACTGAAAGTTATAGGTTATTTAGTTTCCTTTGAGTTTGGAAACCTAACGACACTTATCAGCAATTGAAGAAGCCGATGTCGACTGTAGTCCTGTTATGAAACATTGTACCATTTTCTGAACTAACTAACTACCTACCCACCTACTCAGTTCACTTGACTGCATACTTGCAGTCTGGTTTAACATATATCTACCTTAATGTTAAATAAGTCTCCCAGTTCCGCGTGAAGCGAAACCTGATCTGGCGTCATTGTGTGTCGGAAACAGAGCACAAAACGTTGCTCTGACTTGTGGCTTTCGTAGGTGACATGAAAGAACTAAGTTAGGCGCTCTACTTTAGTATCATCACGTTATGACTTAATAACTTCCTACGGTTGTTAGCGTTAGCTTTAAAGGTATATCGCTTTGGGATAACTTTTACTGCTAATCAACTGTGCATGACTATTATGAAGAGGGCGATATAAGGCTGGAAAGCTATAGTAACGATTTCTGTTCTGAATACTGTACGATGTGCATAATAATGTACAAATAATCATTTCATACAGTGTCATATTCATTACTATGAGATATATTTGTTCTTAGCTTTTGCCCGCGGTTTCATCCGCCCTAAATTCGGTTATCGGTGTAGGAGTTTAATGGCAACTCCTCAATTATAGAAAAAAAAATACAATCTAAGCCTTTAGAGTTCTAGTCTTAAGAGACCTATAATAGCTAAGTAGCGCCGCCATTAAATATTAGTACTTGGAAGACCGAGCTCTGATCTATTGTCAAGTAGCTTTAGTGTTGCTGTGTCGGTCAAAATAATAGTATTATTACTCGCGAATAGATGTCAGGAAAAATCATATTTTTCAGTTTAGCATTGCCTGAAAACACGGATAAAACGACGTTTTCTAAAAATTAAGCCTAGCTAGATCGATTTATCGCCCCCGAAACCCCGAGTATACTAAGTTTCATTAAAACCGTTGGAGCCGTTTCTGAGATTCAGATTATATAAATATATAAATTTTACCTGATGAAACGGCTGACCGCTGGCCCCCCGCAGGTTGAACGGGTTCCCAAACCCAGGGATTACTTAATCTCCGCCCTGGGAGGCTGATCCACCAGCCTGTGTAAAGTCTCTGCAGTGGTAGTCGTGCCGGAGAAGGAGGCCGGAGTGAACCCGGCTACTACAACAGAGGGGGATCAGGGGCCCTTCCGCCCGCCGTGCCAGCAACCGTATCATCTGTGCCATGCTTCGGCAGTTCTAGTACCGCACCTTTTGTCCTCTTAGCTGTCTGTGCAGTGAATCCTCATCTTTAGTCTAAATAATCCTTTCGAAAAATATGGCAAGAAATAAAAGAAGAACAGTTTATTCAGCGGCCACTCCATCCACATTCAATGAGGATTTTTGCATCATTAGGGGTATTCACGCCAATCTTAACGCAGTTTACCACCATCAAGAAACTGCGCAGCCGACCATTATTTTCTAACAGAGACACAGATATCCTGCCCGGCCGACAGATCATACTTTCACTATCCCGGCTACAAACTCGAGCAGAATTTTGTGATTCGTGCTGGTGTATGTATGTTCGTCTGGGAGGATATCTGCTGTCGCCGCTTTCATAGCCTTGAAAACAGGGACCTGTCGATATTGTGGGTGCGCGTAGATTACGGCGGCCACACTCGTATCTATGCGTGCCTATACAGGTCTCATAGCGGTGACACGGACGTAACTCGACTCTTCACGCACCTGAGTTTGACGACTGACAAAGTTCTAGAGCAATATCCCACAGCAGACCTAGTTATTTTGGGAGACTTTAGCACCCACCATCGTTAGTGGCTCAGTTCTCGGACCAATAACTATGCAGGGATATCTGCTCATAAATTTGCTCTGACCTATCGATTCTCTCAGCTGGTACTTTCTCCAACGAGAATACCAGATATAGAGGACAATACAAGCTCCTTACTGGACCTTCTGCTGACTACACGTCCGGACGGATATTCGGTCTCAGTGGATGTGCCTTAAGGCTCCTTGGACCACTGCCTCGTTCGGAGTCAAGTCAGTCCAAGTCAAGTCGGGTCCGGGCCAACTAATTGGCGTCGTGTGTGGCACTATAGGTCGGCAGACTGGGATGGATTGCGAGAATTTCTCTTCGCGCTTTCCTACCATACTAGGAAATTTCCGTCTTCATGGAAGACTGCGAATGTGCACCCGGTGCCCAAAAAGGGCGATAGATCAGATCCATCGAATTACAGGCCTATCGCTGTTACCTCTCTCCTCTCCAAGGTGATGGAGCGTGTGATCAACACACAGCTTCTAAGATACCTAGAAGAACACGACCTGGTCAGTGATTGTCAATATGGCTTTCGCCACGGTCGCTCAACTGGTGACCTTCTAGTGTATCTCACACACCGATGGGCACTAGCCATTGAGAGTCAGGGGGATTCATTGGCATGTAGCCTAGACATAGCGAAGGCGTTCGATCGGGTCTGGCACCGGGGTCTTCTATCGAAGTGCCCGAGGGTTTGTGCAAATGGGTGGCTAGCTTTTTGTCCGGCAGAAGCATACGAGCCGTAGTTGACGGTAGTTGCTCTGATAGCATGGACATTAATTCTGGTGTCCCGCAAGGCTCTGTGCTGTCTCCTACGCTGTTTCTACTGCACATCAATGATATGTTGGACATCAACAACATACATTGCTATGCAGATGACAGTACTGGAGACGCTTATTACACGGGCCGTGCAAGCATCTCACGTTCCGTTGTGGAGGAAAACCGCGAAGAACTTGTGTCTCAAATCGAGACCACACTGTCCAAGGTTTCTGACTGGGGACGGGCATACTTGGTCCGATTCAACCCTACAAAGACACAAGTCTGCGCGTTCACCGCTAAAAAAACCCTATTCACTGTAGTTCCATAATTCCAGAACACTCCCATCTCTATCTCCAAGAGCATTGGGATCCTTGGTGTCGACATCACCAGCGATGTTCATTTCCTAGGTCATTTACAAGATAAGGTGAAGCTGGCGTCTAAAAACCTAGGTGTACTCAACAGAGCGAGGCAGTCCTTCACGTCGGGGCAGAGGTTGCTGCTTTACAAGTCGCAAGTTCGGCCCTATATGGAGTACTGCTGCAATCTCTGGGCGGGTGCACCCGGATACCAGCTTGGACCTTTTGACTCGGTTCAACGACGGGCTGTGAGAATTGTCAACGATCCCAAACTCACTTGCCGTATCGAACCCTTAAGTCTGAAGAGGGACTTTGTCTCCCTGTGTGTGTTCTACCGCTTGTACAACAGATGCGTTCTGAGGAATTGTTCGAAATGATGCCCACGGCTACTTTCTACCATCGCACCGATCGCCGTCGGCAGGGAATTCATTCTCACACTCTAGAACCGAAATGGCCGCGTACAGTGCGATTTCAGAGAAACTTCCGCCCGCGAACGCTTGGGTTGTGGAATGATCTCCCTGCCAAGGTTTTCTCTAAGGACAGTATGGGGTTCTTCAAGAAAGAAGTTATTGGATTTTTGTAGGGTCGGCAACGCGCGAGTGATACTTCTGGTGTTGCAAGCGTCCATAGGCCACGGGGACCGCTTACCATCAGGCGGACCGTGTGCTTGTTTGCCACCTTAGTGGTATAAAAAAAAAACACATATATACAAGAATTGTTCGTTTAAAGGTATTAAATTTATTTCCTCTTTGTAAGTAGAAATAGGCACATAGAAGTTATTACAATAGCCATTAGCTACTTTGATAACGTTATGTATTGTTTCTGAAACAAACCTGCAATCAATGGGTACAAAATTTACTTTTCTGCTATAAGCGGAAACTTTTGCTATTATTCATTAAGATGGTTACAACTTTATTGTACTTCTATAGAAATGTAAATATATAATTTAAATAATATAAATCTTAACTAATCTTAGACATACAAATAGATCTAAAACTTAGCGAGGTAGTTAAATACTAAATTAAAATAAATATTATTCAAATAACTGTAGTCAGGAAGGTAAATAATGTAAGTGGTTAAATTAACATATTCAATGCGCTAAATTAAAAAAAAATGTGCTGCATGAGTAAGGAAAAAAAACAAACACTTTCAAACCATTGTTATTTGGAAAATATTAATTTATGTACCTACGGGTATGTTTTACGTTTACGCACGCAAACTATTGCGTTGTCACGCGCGATTAGCGACCCGATATGTAGGTCAGTGTGCCAACCCGCACTACTGTGTTCTAGAGTAATTGTTATAAATAAGTAATTAGTAGCTATATAGTCTATTCTGAATTTTTTTAATTGACTGAATACATACAAAACAGCGACCCACACGAAAAAAAATAAAATAAATAAAGATATCCAGGCAGTAAGTACTTTATTAATACGACAAAAAAAATAGTGAAATATAGGCGGCCGTAAAAAATATGTAGATAATTCAAGTAGATGAACTTTCAAACTTCTAAATTATAAATTACTAGCTTTTGCCCGCGGTTCCACCCGCCCTAAATTCGGATATTGGCAACCCCTCAATTGTAGAGAAAAGCGACTCACACTTGACGGTTTTAAGTATCCTATGGCCTTCCCTGGGACTATCTCCATGCAAGATTTCATCTTAATCAGTACAGCGTGTTACATTCGCATTTATAATATTAAAATGGATTTCGTCAAATTAAGTTTAGGTAGGAATATAGTATATACATGTGTTACATTACGTAAGTACATGCCCCTGAACATAATGCGTGTACCTGTATGTACTCGTAGGAACCTATATGTACTCGAATGTACCTTTAAACAGTAACATTGCAGCACGTAGTTGCTAAAGTCACACAATGTAAAGAAACTAGGTCTTCAAAAACTACAATCAGTCAATTTCCGAGTTCTCGATTGAAATCGGGCATTCAAACAAACAAACCGTCTCCGTCACGATCATT